>CM056170.1:52553978-53191245 GCA_029691765.1 Entomobrya proxima
CACATGAAGACAGTTCGTTTGGGATAGAGGAAGGATAAGTGCAACATTTGCGGGAAGCAATTTACAAATACATCTAATTTGAATGCGCACACAAGAGTTCATACCCTAGAAAAACCGTACAAATGGATTTTTTGTGAAGCTAGTTTTACACACAAATGGTGGTTTAAAAAGCCATCTGCTTGTGCATACAACAGAAAATCCCTATTTTTGTCGGCACTGTGACAGCTCCTTTGCACAAACAAGTCAGGTTTTAAAACACGTTAAAGCAATTCATAAATCTGTAAACACGGCATAAAGCCATAAAATTTCCGCAATCTTTTTTTGGTTTTTAATTATTGTAAATGCTACGTAGAAAGAATCTAAGCGCCTTGTTTGTTAATAGCTAATAGAGTAGACCTATACTTTTTATATTTTTGATGATTTTAATAGCTCCATATTGGTATATTGTTTGTAATAAATCTGCAATTAGTAATATAGTTAAACATTGTACTTAAGCTTAATTTTAGAACAGAATTGTATAATAAGACATTGCATTCAGTAATATAATAAACCTGCTGTTCACGAGGAATGACGCAGGGCAGGGATTTTTCAAAACGATCGAAAACTAAACTTTCCTAAAACTGTTTTGTAGCTTGTCGTTTCTATATAATGTAAATATTGTTTTTGCTTTCCTAAGAAACGTTTAGTTTCTGATTTAATTACTGAAAACTCAGTAATACTGAGGCAGTATGTGTGCAGTAACTGTACTGCAGTTAAAGAACATTTTTCAAGTTCTCACTAGCCTGGGACTCTTTATTTCTCAACTATACGTAAAGCGGTTAAACTTAATAGCTTATTCCATGGAACGCTTATTACAGCAACAACGGAAACAGCAAAGTGCAAATCGATCACAAACTTGTTGTGATCGATTCAACTGTGCGCCTTGCATTGATGCTGATGTACTTTTTTATTATTGTTATATAATGCAAAATGAGGAAAGCATAAAAACATTGTTAAGTTAAACATGTCACACTTACCATTTCAGTACAACATATTGTATAGTAATTTGTTAAGATGCTAGATTATATTACATTAATTTACGATAATAAGCAACGTTTTCCGGACATACACAGATTGACATCGACGTAAAACGAAAAAATATAAATTAATTCCGTTTCACACAAATCATAATTTTAACTATAGATTGCATGATTGCAGTTTTTATTCTGCTATTATGTACTATGTCAAATACAGGTTGTTCTTATTCTTCTACTCTTCAAGAGTAAATTATTACGCAATTTGTATATAATGTAATATGCTGTATTCTACAAATAATAGAATGTAGTTCATATTAACTGATTGGAGATTTATATGTTAGAATAGAAAATACAAATTTCGTCAAATCTTGCGACAAAAGATTTGAATTCGAATTGCTGGCGCCTATATGTTTAGGACGTTGGTATAGACAAATGATTATTGAACAAGAAGTGAATGCTTAATGACTACAACAACGTAAATATACGATCATATTAGAATAACCGATAATTAGGGATTATTCAGAATTTTATTAAAAACTGAATAAGAATATGACATTAAAAATTGAAAAAAACAGGTAAGATTATGTAAAAGTTTAATCTAGGATAACTTTTGTTAAACAGTTTCAAAAGTAACAAGAATTTTTCTGTGTTGCTTCTGCAAGTTACAAAACTTGTAAAAATATTAGTATAGTTGTAAGATTTGCCAAATAATAACATTTTAGAAAATTGTATACTTGTGTACAAAAAAGAAATTGTAGAGACAATTTTTGTTAATTTGAAAAAATATATCAAGATCTTGGATCCTCTTCATTAGCCAACAATGTTTAATACTAATTAGCAAACAATTAAATCACGGTCAAATTTGCCTTCTTTGAAAGCCGCGGTTACAAGGTCCCAGGCTAAATTGGGGTTATCCCTCAAAAGCTTCTTAAATTCCTCTGAATTTTTCCACTGTTCTGTTTCTTGATTTAACGTTTGCAAAGCTTTGCTTTTTAGTAGCTCAAAATGTTCCAAGTGTCTAACATAAGCAAAAAGTTGAATGGCATTAGTGGCGTCAAGATCCTCCGCATCAGTTCTTATTAAAATATCTTCTACAGCGTGCACCAATTCTTGAATCTGAAAGCGCTCAGCAACTTCCAACATTTGCACCACCAATCCCAGATCCTTCCAAAAATATTTGAGTTCAAAGCACTTAAGATAATCGATCAGATACTCTATTACTTTATCATCTAAATCGGCTAGATTTACTCGTTTTGTGCGACCCTCTTCAAAATTGTCATTTTCCAACATCGCCCTAAACACTGGGCTGTATGCTGTAAGATAGTTAGTATGAACATTCCACTCTTTGCCATTTTGTCCCACAATTATTCCATCAGTCAGTTTCCCCTTGTGTATTTCTTGGCTTCTCCGGCTGACTATCATGGTTTGAAAAGGAGTTAATTGGAAAGCATTTGCCGTAGGACCGATGATAAGACGAGCTTGGTTCATTCTCTGGGAAATGTTTGCACATACGACTAAACTTAGCGTTGGACAAGACTTTGTCTTTCCTCTGGGCTTGGGGGCAAATATATTATCCCAAGTGGCAGCGTTCAATTTAAATTTATGATATATATCACCATAAGTATTAGCTTCGTATTCGTCCGCCTCTGCAAAATAAATTAAATTTCATTAATTAATATACACAATGTTTGTAATATACATTTTAAGCTTCTCAAAATAACCGTTTTACCATCGACGTCGTCAAATTCTGTAAATTTACAGACTACTGGCTTGTTTCCATTTTCCTCAATCAGTCCGTTTAAATGAACTTCAAATTTGGCAGGAGTTCTTGAGCTTCTGAGCGTGTTTAAAAACCAGGGAAAGTCTCCTCCTAGACTCAATACCAAGCTTTCTTCCCAAATTAAAGTATCAGTTGCTGCGGGGCGAGATGCTGTTGCTCTATAAAACTGAATTTCTCCCTCGATTTCAATTTCCCCCATGGTACCTGTAGGATCAAAATGATGTTTATGTTTTATTATGGCATAAGTAAGTGTTTGTTCCCCTTTTTTTATAAAAAATTAAAAAAAGAATTGATTTTCATGTCTAACTGGTCGTTAGACAGGTTCGTCAACATAAAGTTTGACCAACCACCTTCAGCAAGTCTGTATCCGAAGCCAAATTAATTTCCCTTTTTATTAAAACAAAAGCCTGTTTCTTGGGTTCTTTGCTTAACTTCTACCTACCTCGCTTTAAATTTCTATTTACTCCCGAGTCCTAATATTCCTTCCCTAAAATCTCAAATGACCCCCAAATGCTTACTAACGTTAAAATATGCTTATGCTTGTTAAAATACGCAGCATCGTACCTCTAGCATCAATTTCATCAGTTTTTCCTTTATTTCCTTCTTCTTCTCTCACCGTTAGTCAAAAGCTACCGGCCACTCTGGTGGAAAAACCTCACCAATTGGCTATGGCTACTTTCTTTCACAGGAGAGCAAACTTTACAGTTTGATAACTCGCTGCCGACTGGAGAAGAGCTGCGCCACATCGCCTCTTTTTATACTCGCGCGCTCCATTCTCCGTGGCTTACAAACCGAGTTTTACATATAAAAATTATGTAACGTAGTGTGTACTACTTTGCATTCCTTGCCACTGCCTTCACACCAGCTCCCAAGTTTTTCCCACGAAAACGGCAATATTTGTGACCCTAAATGTCACCACCTGTTTTTGTCATTTTCCCAGAAGTCTTTTCCCAGCCCCCAGCTCAAAAACCAAATCCATTTTCTTAACTGGATGAGTGGGATTAAACAGCCCATTCATTTCCTAATCCCCACCTCCATATTCTATCCCAACATTATGTCCCCATCCGCCAAATTTTTGCTCACCTGAGCAAATCCTTTATTGCCGGAGTGAAAGCAGTGGTCGTCACCGGATAATCAAAAATCAAATAAATAAAACAATAAATAAAATGATAAATAAAAATGGTAAAAATGATAAAAAAATGAAAAATATAAACAAACTACGAAATCTTAACACTTTTCATGGGTAACCCAAAGTGTAGATCATTGTAGCATTTATTTACAATACGTAGAGTGGTCGGTACATGGTAACTTTCCCTGGCGATGTACCATGAGCCGGTCTAGTGTTGGCGGCGCTGAAGAAGTCCATTTACCACGATAAAATCTGCTACCTCATCCCGATTAAGGGGCCCTTCCTGGTTGTTACCCTCCAGAAACGCCATGTAGTGAGCGCATCGTTCCTCCATCCTTGCTCTTTTCTGCTGTTCCTCCTTTCTTTGTAACTTTCTTCGCTGCCTCTCCAAGTTGATGTCTTCGGTAGGCCTACTCTGACGAAGGTGCCAGGGAAGTCTAGATTGGTTCTGTTGGAGTGCTTCATGATGAAGCAGTTCCCGGTTTTGCCGCCGATAAGATCTAATCATGTGCTTTTGCTTAAACGGATTTACCGTGTCACTGTTTAACGATTTTTTTCGAGACCTGCTTCTTTTCTTTCTTTGCTTTTTCTTTTCCCTCACGTACTCTTGCATTTGAACTGAAATGTTTGCTCTTTTTTCATGCTTTCTCTGCAGCTTTCTACGCTTATTTTTACTCATCGGTGCACTAACACTTTCTGAACTTTGTTCATTCATCTTTCTTTTTCTCTGTGTCTTAAGTCTTTAAGGCAGTAATATGGGCCTTTCTATTTTGATTTCATTGCTTAATAATTATCTGTTGTAACCTTGCACTCCTTTTCTACTTTTTGATAACTGTATAAGAAAATAATATACAGAAGTAGGTATACTATTTCTTGAGGCAAAACTTGGATTTGAAGATGGACTTGGTCTGAGTCAAGTCTGGATAGGTTGGTATTTCTCCTTCTTCTACATCTTGATCTGGAGCCGTCGGAGATGATCTTTCCGCTGGATTAGTGGTGCTGGACATTTCAATTTCCACTGGTACAGGTTGAGACCGACGAAAGTGGGAGCATACCGAAGAGCAACAGGATATAGTATGAGATTTGACAAAATCCCACGTTGCCCCCAGACAGTTCAGAACAACCTCGTGATATTTCACTAAGAAGAACAAGCCAACGATCAGCAACACCGTACCCACAAAACTACTAACAATCCCCGTAATCCAATTTTTCATTGGGGTAATGGTCACTCTTTCCAGCAAGCCAAGAATATTAAGCTCTCCAGTTGACTTCTGTCTCTTCTCTGAGTAGGATCGTAAAGCTGAATCTATTTGATATTTGTTGCGCATTTCCCTGACCAGCTCAATAATTGTTTCCTGGCTCGACCTTTCAGTAATGTCGTAAACCCCTACACCCTTAACTGACAGGTCGGGCAAGAAGGATGCATTTAGCCTTTCCGAAGGTTTTGGGAGGACTGGCAAGTTAGAAACAATGGATCTGTTTGTCAAAAGGTATACTTTGTCTCCTGTATCGAAGTAGAAATCGGGTGCAGGGCATGGGCAAGGAGTTGATTCTGGTGTTAATTCATGGGAAAGAGGAGAAAGAAAGCCTTTTTTCTTCTCTCCCCCTTCCATGTACAGAACTGGCCAGTCGGAATAGCAGCCATCCCTAGGTTGAAACATGTACTGCTTAATTATGTTGCATTTGTAAATGCTTAACACATCACCATTTAATCTGGAACGGTAATTATCGCTGTCCAACAGTACACGGACCATTAAGCTTGTAGATCCTCCTTGTGCGCTATAGCCGAACGACATATTGCACAGCGTCACTGTGCTCGGATCAGTGATGGCAATATACTCTTCTGGACAACTTAATCTGTTATCCGTCAAAACACAAGATGTGGACAGCCCCTTTTTTAACCTGCACTTGTTGCGATCTTTTTCCTCCCACACCAACATTCCAAGCTCAGTTTGGCAGTTCTGACTATTCACGTGACATGTTTCTAAGATTTTGGTTGTTGTTTGGATTGATTCATCCTCATTGCTAACCACTAAGGATTGGTGCACATAATAAAAATTATGCACAGTTTCCGAAGATATGTCTGCCCAATCCCAAGGTGCATTAGGTACCTTCTTTGTACCGAAATGACCGTCCCTAATCCTTTCAAGTCTTTCCCCTTGTGGGCTGACTTTTTCCTTCACCATCCGCCAACATTGTTCAGCTGTTAAGTCAACCTTCTCCTTCTTGTTCTCCTCAAAGTAAGCCCCCAAGGTGAACCAAGTTTTTATGTTTTCCGTTTTTTCTCCGTAACATTCATAGCCTGTCAATGATTCCATTGTGATGCTTTGCCACCACAGGGTGACATTAACGATTTCAGAAGGTTTGGTTGCATCAATTAAGTCGCAAACCATTTTCGAAGGGACTCTATATTTTATACCATCTGTCCACCCCGTACAAGAATATAATGGAGTGTCTTTCGGCTCCAACGTGTCAAAGAGGTCTTTCAGTTCAGGGGAGGCTGTAGAGCCGTAAAACAATAAAACTAATACTATGAGACTCTTCATCTTGATTGCGTGCAGTTTCCTTGATGCTACTCTCTTTGTCTCTCTCTCTCTCTCTTTCTCTCTAAAAATACAAACAAAACTATGTACAGGCGTTGTTTGGTTATTTACTTATAAACTACGTAGTCCTTCAGTTTTGTGGGGGTTTTCGTAGCTCTACCCGACCTAGTTACGTAGCGTGGGATTTTTGATGCAGTTTTTCTGGGACTTGCTCCCGTAGGGGATTCATTTGATGATGATGAAATTATCGGTTGTTGCAGGCTTTGGGTATCTGAGGTTGATGACTCATCTGAAGACGAGTCTTCTGTGGATTTCGTTTGAGCTTTCTTAAGCCTTTTAATATTGGTCCTGTTTATTTGCCCTGTTTTTAGGTCCTTCACATCGTATGTTAATTTGGATATTTTATTCACCACCTCACCCAGCCTATATGGTCTGTACAGTTTTCTTGAGAGACCACTGGGAACTACTGGTTCCCGAAAGTAAACTTTTTCACCAACCGATAACTCAACGTCCTTTCGACTTTTATCTGCCTTATGCTTGTAAATTAACTGGCTCTTTTTAATATTGGCTTTTATCTGTTCCTTTTTCTCTTCCCATTGCAACAAGGTTTCTTTCCAGCTTAAGCTGTTGTTACTGAGAGGAAGATCATGTGGAAAATTAGGCTTGCGCCCATAAATACATTCAAAGGGTGCTACTCCAGTTGATTTTTGTACCGTTGTATTATAAGCAAACAATGCTTCTGGCAAAAAGGAATCCCATTTTGAATGGTCATGTTTCGGTGTCAGTTTGCTCAATATATCTTCTAATGTTCTGTTAAACCTTTCTGCTTCTCCATTTCCCTCCGAATGATAAGGAGATGTAAATCTATGAACAATTTTATATTTTCTACTATACTCTTTAAGTAGCAATGAGCAGTAATTTGCGCCGTTGTCTGAAATCAAGTAGTGAGGAGCCCCATGCCTACAGAATACATCTTTGTGTAAAAACTCTACTAATGTACTAGCTTCTTGATTCGGTACTGCCTTCGCTTCAGCAAATTTTGAAAATAGACATATTACCACAATAATATATTTATTGCCCTCCTCAGTTACTGGTAAGGGTCCAATAATATCTGATGCCACCATATACCAGGGATGTGCAGCAGTAATCGGTTTGAGTAAACCCAAACGCTTTGCCTGTGGCTTTCGTTCTTGACAAATTACACATTTCTCTATAAACTTTACCAGATCTCTCGTCATTCCCACCCAAAAGTATTTTTCTTTCAGTTTTTCAAGGCAACGTTTTATGCCCACGTGCCCTGCCATTGGGATAGTATGTGTGTAAAGCAATAACTGCTCGCGGTAGTTTTTGGGCACCACAAAGAGCTGTCTACCCTGCTTCTTTCTAAAGAGCAAGTTGTTATGAATGATAAATCTCTTGTTCTCCTCACCCTTCATCCCATTCCGTACTCTCTGGCAATATTTATCTAGAGCTTGTAGCTCTTCCATATCGTCCATAGCTAAAGCTAGGCTTGGTATCTCTACTTCGGACTGTGAATGTTGCACTTCATCAACTGGCATTCGGCTCAGAAGATCAGGTAGTTTCATTTGGCTACCACATTTATATTCCAGTGTAATGTCATATGATTGCAAAAACAGTGCCCACCTGACCAAACGACCGTTCGCCTCATTTCTGGCAAACTTGATACCTGTAATTGGACGGTGGTCCGTCCGCACTGTGAATGGTTTGCCATATACATAATAGTTAAAACTTTTTATTGCGTAAACAATAGCTAGTAACTCCCTTGATGTACAGTCATAAGACTGCTCTGCTTTATTCAATTTTCTTGAAGCATATGAAACAACCCTCTCAGTCTTATCCTCATGCAATTGTATAAGACAGCAGCCAATTCCAGACCCTGAAGCGTCGCTGGATAATATTATTGGGAGCTTCTCATTATAATGTGACAAAATAGGAGCTTGAGTGAGAAATGTTTTAAGCTTTTTAAAGCTCTCTTCCTGCTCTTCACCCCAATGAAATTTAATTCCTTTCTTAAGAAGTAGGTGGAGAGGAGCAGCATGTACTGCAAAGTTGGTGATAAATTTACGGTAGAAACCAAAGCTTCCCAAAATTATTCTAACACCCTTTTGGTTTGTTGGAACCGGTATCTCAAGTATCGCTCTTACATTTGACTGCAATGGCTGAACCCCATGTGGCGTGACTTTATGGCCTAGAATTTCAAGGCTTGTGCAAGCTACTTTACACTTTTTTGTGCTCAATTTCACGCCGTACTCCTTGAACCTTTTTAAAACTTTTCTCAAGTTTTCACAATGAAGCTCTATTGTCTTTCCCACAATAATGATGTCGTCAATAAAAACAAGCGTACAGGACCATAAAAGACCCACACAGATGCTTTGCATTACCCGTTGAAAGCAGCTACTGGCATTTGCTAATCCGAATGGCATTCTTCTAAATTGATAAAGACCATCTGATATGGCAAATGCCGTTATTGGTTTTGATTTTTCATGCAACGGAATTGACCAAAACCCCTTGTTTAAATCTAAAAGCGTGATTAATCCCGCATTTGCTCCAATCCAGTCTAAAACTGTTTGCATATGTGGTAAAGGAAACGAATCTCTTTCTGTCTGACGATTGACAGGCCTATAGTCTACTGCAAACCTGTATGATTTATCAGAGTGTCCGTCCTTAACCAATACTACTCCCATTGACCACGGAGAGCTACTAGGTTCTATTATTCCTTTTTCTAAGAGTTCCTTAACCTTTTCTCTTTCAAATTCTTCTAGAACCGGAGATTTTCGATAGGGCATACGCTTAACTGGTTGAGCACCGGGTAATAATTTAATCTCGTGGAAATGGCCTTTTATTTCTCCAACCTCGCCTTCCTTCGCAAACACATCTTCAAACTCAGACAAAACCTTCCAAATCTTTTCTTTATCCTCATCATTTAAGTCACTATTAATAATCTCTCTCAACTCGTCTCTGACTTCCATAATCTCTACCCTTTTATCTTCATCCTTCTGCACTGACAGAATGCCACATTCATTTTTACCCTCTAAAATTTCAAGCCTTGCCATCTTCATCCTTGCAGGCAATTCTACCTCGTGCTCCTGAACATTGCACACAGGAAGCAATAAAACTTCTTTTTCTAATCCCTTTCTCACTACAACCCTTGGCATAACAAGACCTTTTTTCCATAGATGCTCATGTTCTGGTTCTAATATTACATTTTCTAAAAAATCTTGGCCCGTGTCAACCTCAACCAGTTTTATGGTTCTTGCCGGAATCTTTATGACCTGTTTACTACGTACTACATGTTTTTCCTTCTGAACTTCACTCAGCATTATATTACAAAATGGTATCTGCTTATCCTCTTGAATTTCCCTTCCTTCCCCCTTTTCAACACATAGAAGTGGAATCTCAACATTCTTGAACTTGAACTTTCGTAAATTGTAATCTAGAATCGTTTGATACTTTTCCTGGAAATCTACCCCCAAAATTGCTTCAAATTTAAAGTTAGGAATAACGTACATTAAATGTTTTACTGGAGGTGCTCCCTCCAGCTCAATTATGGCTTCTGAATATCCAATTACTTGTAAAGGAACCCCGTGAGCTGAAACTAATCGGATTGGGTCGTTGAGTTCAATTATATTTTCACTGTGAACTAATGAATCTGTAATAATGGATACGGCGGCTCCGCTATCAATGATAACCTGAATTTCAATGCTATTGATTCTAGAATTTACTTTTGCAATTTGGGTGGGGTGTATCAAGATTTCAACTTCTAGTTTTGTGTTGGCCTCGGCGGAACTGCGGAAGGTCCAGTCCGCCGGTAAGCGTTTCCCTGATCTGGAGATACCTGATACTGATTACGTGCCTGGGGCTGATTAATATTTCTGCAATTACGTGCTATATGTCCTGGCCGATCACACTGATAGCAGCGGGATGGCGGAGGCGGACGGTACCCAGGGTGCTGAGGAATGGCCTGTACCACTTTCTCTAAAATTTCGGTTTGCTTGAGCATCATTTGCTGCATTTTTAGTAGCATATCTTTTACTTGTGTGTTGTCCTGTCGGTCTGCTACCGTAACATCCACAAATTCATTCCTGTGCTGAATTAGATACTGTGTCTCCTGAACTTTTCGAATAGCCTGAAGTAGATCCGACACTGTTTGTGGATCCATTAAATTAACCCGATCTAAATAAGATGGAAGTAGGCCTTTGATAGCAGCTCTTACAATTTTGGGCTCTGTCGCAGCAGAATCCACCCTCTTACACAAATCTACTATTTCATATACGTATTGTTCTGGGCTTTCCCCCAGTTGCTGCCTTCTTGCACCTAGCTTTTGCTCGGCAATTTCTACCTTAGCTATGGATGTAAATGCATTTTTGAAATTGTCTATCAGTTGTGCATATGTGTACCCAGGTGTAACTGTTACAGCTCCACCAGTGCCCGTGGTGCTGACGTTTGGATGCCGTTTATCATAATCCCTAAACCACAATAGCGCGGTATCTTCCAGGTACACTGGGAAATACTGCTTTTTCATATCCTCATTCCAGGAATTACATTGTGCTGCACGTTCAAATTGCTGAACATGCTTCTCTGCATCTTGTGTTTTACTTCCTGTGAATGCCTTAGGCACTACTGGAATTCTTGCGGGTTTTGCAGCCATTATCTTATCAACCACTTACTTTAACAATATTTATCTTTTATATCTTTTACCGGTAAAACGGGATTACCAGGAATATCTCGGTGGTGCCTCCAATTATGTAGGATCAAAATGATGTTTATGTTTTATTATGGCATAAGTAAGTGTTTGTTCCCCTTTTTTTATAAAAAATTAAAAAAAGAATTGATTTTCATGTCTAACTGGTCGTTAGACAGGTTCGTCAACATAAAGTTTGACCAACCACCTTCAGCAAGTCTGTATCCGAAGCCAAATTAATTTCCCTTTTTATTAAAACAAAAGCCTGTTTCTTGGGTTCTTTGCTTAACTTCTACCTACCTCGCTTTAAATTTCTATTTACTCCCGAGTCCTAATATTCCTTCCCTAAAATCTCAAATGACCCCCAAATGCTTACTAACGTTAAAATATGCTTATGCTTGTTAAAATACGCAGCATCGTACCTCTAGCATCAATTTCATCAGTTTTTTCCTTTATTTCCTTCTTCTTCTCTCACCGTTAGTCAAAAGCTACCGGCCACTCTGGTGGAAAAACCTCACCAATTGGCTATGGCTACTTTCTTTCACAGGAGAGCAAACTTTACAGTTTGATAACTCGCTGCCGACTGGAGAAGAGCTGCGCCACATCGCCTCTTTTTATACTCGCGCGCTCCATTCTCCGTGGCTTACAAACCGAGTTTTACATATAAAAATTATGTAACGTAGTGTGTACTACTTTGCATTCCTTGCCACTGCCTTCACACCAGCTCCCAAGTTTTTCCCACGAAAACGGCAATATTTGTGACCCTAAATGTCACCACCTGTTTTTGTCATTTTCCCAGAAGTCTTTTCCCAGCCCCCAGCTCAAAAACCAAATCCATTTTCTTAACTGGATGAGTGGGATTAAACAGCCCATTCATTTCCTAATCCCCACCTCCATATTCTATCCCAACAGTACCATAACCATCCTCGTTATTTAAAAGAAGGTGTTTCAATTGGTCGGCCAGTTTGGCGTCATTTCCATTTTTCTTTTTTGAAACCGGTGTAACGTCTTTAGGCACAGGTGAGAAGCCTTGTTTAAACTTGATCAGTTGGCCATACTTATTTTGCTTTTTGGTTAACTTTACAGGTAAATTCCGCTTTAGAAATACTTTTCCACTCATGTTTATTTAGTTAGAAAACTAAAATGCACACAGTAAAAAATCTAATTTGTGAACAAACTTTTAGTGAGCTAATTTGAAGATACTTGGAGAGTCTTCTGTTGCACGTCTGCACCTCACAAAACCTATGAAAGCAATGAGTAAAGGCTACTTTTATCCAAATATTTTTTTTGTCGTTTTTGATCCATTTCACATTCCTAGAATCTAGCCCTTAGTACTGCCACATATGCTCCTTTCTGTTATTTTACGCCAAACGTTTGTGTTTAGGTACGAAAATGTTCTGATTCCTTCTTATAACATAAAACGCAGTGAAACTTTTTGTGTAAACGCTGATGAAAATATTAAGATTCCTAGAATTTTTACGGAGTCTGGTTTGAAAATAAAAATATTCAAGTCTTAAGCTTACTTAGGTACCTTGCATTTCTTTAGTTAATCCTTTTTCATTGCGAACATACATGTTGTGTGCCAATGCAGTAAGACGCTCAATATATGCGTATTAGTGTAATTCTTGTGCATTTTGCATCTTATCCGTCCTGCTACATAAGCCGCTTACCCCTTTCACAAAGCAACCATTTGGATTTACGTACATATGCCGTTTTCCCTCATTAAAACTCAACCGTTCGGACCATGAAATGTAGAAACTCCAGAATTTAGCTATCTATGCTTACTATCAATTGCTTTTGAACTTTGAACGCAACTCAATGTACCTTTAGGTACTTATTAATGGTATGAAACATTTCTGCTTCAGTTGTGCCTACAAAATTAAACAGTATTGACTACCGTTAATGTATACGCATGTAGCACTCCAATCAAATTAAGCATAGGAGGTGATTCAAGATAAAGTATACAATGCAATGGCTTGATGTCGTGGAAAATTAACCCGCTGGTGTAGTAGGTTAGTCTGCAATGCTCTCATGTATACAATAGCATGTGATTGCAGCTACCTTGCCAAGCAAACGCTTTTTATTGTTAACGTGTGACCGAACACACGTTATTTGGACCTCTTCAAATACAGAATTTATGACGAGTGTGTGGGACACTTACGTTACCAAAAATTATAGATTTACGATTTAATAAATTGGAACTTTGTATGCATTAACAGACAATTAAAAATCCTTTAATGTTTTAGTAGGTGTATACTGTTGCAGTTCATGCATGCAAGAATATGCCTGTACATTCTTCTCAAGAAACGGGCCATTCCGCTTGGTTGAGTTAAGCTCGTCTTATTTTTTATGCTTGCAGAAATACGAAAGTCAAACAGAAAAATTCGGAATCTGGGTAGATTAGTTATATAATTAAATTAATTAACCCATTAAAATTAAATTAAAGTGTAAAAACGTTAGGTGTCGTAGCAGCTTGCAATTCATTTAATATAAGTATGTAGAACTGCATTAGGACGAATACTGAAAGATTTCTGTGCGTTCTAGCGGTTTCTGTATAATATATTGTATTTTAAACAAAACTTGACTGACTAAGTCACCACTCTATTAGTATCTTTTTCCAGTTCAATCTTGACGCGTTGTCTTTGATATATTATTGTAAGAAAAGCCTTTTAGCTTCTCCCCTGACTACAAAAATAAGCAGCACAGGATTATGAAAGCTGGGATAATAAAACAATGTGCACGTAGGCACACATTAAACAAACAGCAATGAACTATTCGTAGACTTCTTGCAAAACTGTTGCAGCTTACATGCAACTTAAGTACCTATGTCTCACTAGAAGTAAGTTGAATGTCTTAAGACAAAGAGTAAAATAACCATTTACAATAAGCCGTTTCTATGAACATATCAAATATATTTTATTCACGACAATACCAGTGTATTCTAAGCATTTATTTGTGAAAATATAATAAAAAATTTGAAGCCTCAGGTTCACAATTAAGCTCCGTCCGCATACAAGCTACAGTGTTTTGTGAGGAAGAATAAGTGTAACATTTGCGGGAAGCAATTCACACAAGCGGCTAATTTGAATATGCACACACGAGTTCATACTCTGGAGAGACCGTACAAATGCGTGTTCTGTGAAAGCGGCTTTGCACATGCTGGTATGTTGAGAAACCACGTTCTTACCCACATCCAGGAAAAGCCCTACTTTTGCCGGTACTGCTCAACAGCATTTGCACGACTCGGTAGTCTTTCAAGTCACGTTAAATCAGTTCATAATATTTAGAATGTTACGTACTATTTCGAATCTGACATATTTACTAAAACGAAAGTTTGTGTGTGATAATTAGGATTTAGTAAATTCTTCGGACAAGATGAAGACTAGGATCAAGGAGTGTATTCTTCCATGTATTTAAGGAATTTTTACATTTTTACATGTAAATATGTAAAAAAACATGTAAAAATGTAAAATGGAAATATTATGGGAACAATCAGTATGATCGAGTCAAAATGGCTGCTTTACAGTGGCCAGTTCACACATTGAAAGCAAAAGCATGGTAAATCTCTCTACAAATTTGTGTTTAATGTGTATTTAGTTCACTTTTACCACAAAAATTAACTTAATGACACATTAACTTATGCATTTACCAATTTTCCAAAGAAAAATCTTTTTTACATGTTTTTTCCATGATGGTTTTTCCAAATTCCTTTCTTTTTTACATGTAATTACATGCTTTTTCCATATTTTCTACATGGTACATGTATTTACATCTGCACACCTTGACTAGGATAAATCAATAAATGTGCGCTAAACCACAAAGTTCATTTAAAGGCTATGACTGGGCAAAGCAGTAAAGTGTACAATTTACGCTGTAAAATATGTAATATTTTGTACATATGTGCGTACATTTGTTGCCCTGTACAAAAAGTAAAAAATAATTAAAAGATCCATTACTCATTACTATAATTAGAGATACATATACATTCTGACTAACATTTAATTTTGATTAAATATATCATCGTGAAAATACAGGAAATCTGGGTTGATTCCAATGATTTTATATTAAGTAAAATACATATGATTTACGATGGCGTTGAAATTAAACTAAGTTTTAATTTTGTTTTGAATTAGTATTTTGGTTTCAGATGTTAGCAGCAGTTTTTTCTTGCTTAATGTATGTATAGCAAATTTTTGCGTGATTGTTTCATGGAAAAGTTGTACATAAATTATAAATGAACGCTTACTTACTATAAGTTTCAATTTGTATAAATTGTAAATAATTTTCAAATTCTGTAGGTTTACACCTTAATAGTACATAAATTTGCTGTTTATCATAATTGTATTAGGAGAACTTCCTACCTGAATCACAATTTTAAATTTACTAATCTTTGTTTATGTCATTAGGTTTTATTTAATTACATTCCTTAATTGCGACAGAGAAAACTATATTATTAGAATTATAGTCCAGTAATGCCAGGTTGAACAAAAAAAGCGAACGCATATTACATACTACAAACCCACATAGGTACTCCATTCAAAATTAAACAGCTATTCAAATTCAAATTTAATTATGTAGAATGAACGGACGTTTCATTCTTCGAAGGGATGGGAACGAGAGTTGTGTTGAGAGCTGCTTGAACTTGAACCAAAAAATCTGATAAATCTGCGGGAATCGAACCCGCGACCACACTTTGCTGGAGTGCTTCCATAGACCACAGAGCTAAAATGGGATTCTTGGACAAGGCATTGAATTATGTGATACTTTTGAAGTATGCACATACTATCAAAATCCCCTCCAAATTTCCTCCAAAATAAATGCCCATACCTTTTTTCTAGTCCCTCCGAAGTAACTTCTTCTACAAATCACTCCACCGCCTCATTCAGCTGGCAAAATGTAGCTTAAAACATCCTAAGTAGGGCATTGCGAAGGTTTGTAACAAAAACGAAGAAACGCCTTCATAACGAACTCACAAAAACACTTGCAAATGGATTGAATGATACTGCAAGTTTACATTTGGAATAACACACTAGCCTACAAACAAGTTTTCTCTGCTTCAACAATTCAACCGTAAATGCCAGTATGGAAACAAGTAGTCCAGATATAAGCAAAACAAAAATAACTGTCACGTTTCCTGACATATCAGCACTTTTAACACCAACACGTGGTTGAAACTTGTACGCAGAAACCTCATTTCCAATTTTTGGCAACCAATCTTTGATACCCGATGATGTTAATGAATTGATGCTAAACCTTGCATAAGCTGAGGTAATGCCCTGAATAGTAATTACAACATTTGAGCGTGCATACAATTTGGAACCTACTGAAACAAAATCTTGACCTAACTTATACACTTTCTTGGCATATCCATTGGCCAAATATTCTGGAACAATAAAAGCGGATTTTTTGCAATGTAATAGGTCTTCCAAATACCAACGCTCTTCTTCATCTAAAAACTTGTTTTTAATCAGCAACTCAAGTCTTCTCATTTTATAAAAGTTGTTCACTGCTAAAATGTTTGTTGAGTTCAAGGCCATAATCAAGCTGAAAATCCTTTGCATCGCTGTTACGGCTTTGGGATAAATGCTGGACTTTGTTCGGAGTTTACGGAAATACGCATAGGCGGACCTGGCACTGCCATTATGAAGCAGATTTATTTTAATATTTTTAGAAGATATGGAATCGTCGTTATCTAACTCGGTGCGGGCAAAGAAAAGGAAAGACCCGTTTGCTAAAGTAATGCTATGATTTTCGATTGTAACTTTGTTTGTCAAATAGCTGTTGACAAGAGAGTGAAAATTTACGTTGACATCACAGATTTTAACAAATAGAGAAAATTTTTCTTGAAGCAATTCCGCTAGATTTTTGTATAAGACAGGCATTCTGGGCAACACCATATTGTACACATTATCATTTCTGTAAGCATTACTTAGCACAAGTGCTCCTAAATACAGTCCCGAGAACATTATGCGAAACATGAAGTTATTTTCCATATATGTACGAAAGGTGTAGCCTTGTTCCAAAAAAATCTTTAGAACTCTGAACACCGTGTCAAACCACCTGTTTGAATATTTCGTTGTTGCAAACGTACCCCGTATTGTTGCTGCGTAAACACCAATGCAGATAACTACAAATATCCACACTTCAGTGTCAAACACATTTACAAAAGCTTGAAACGGAATTGCCTCATAACCTCGTTTTCCGCAAGTAAGAATGCGCAACCTTGCCAAATTATTTTGAATCATGATCTGGCTTGTAGGAAAATAATCTTTGGGGGTACCATCCACATATGTATACGACGATAGCACATTCAAGGACTGTATATCACATTCCACTGGATTTCCAACGGTTTTAGACCAGCCAACTTTCTCTGTTTTAAAGCAAATGAAGCAACCACTATAATTGCTGAAGTACGAAGAATTTTTGACCATCACTGTAAGAATCAGCTGACCTATTCTTGTGGCAAAATTTTCAGGATAAATTTTCCTTCCATGTCGTAAGAAATCGGTTGGCTGGCATAACTGTATGGCATAATTGTTATAATATCCTGAATCCCACATATTATTTGATAAAAAGTTATTATCAACGGTGGTACCAACATTTAGCAAACTAATAAGGAAGGTACGATTTGTTTTCGAAAACTCATCCAGTTTGAAAGTTTTGCTATCAATTAGATTGTAAAACAAGTAACAAGCCGTTACAAGTCGAATTTTTGAAACAGTTTGACTCCACAAATTCATCTCAAGCGCAAGAAAAGCCAGGTCGGTTTGCAAATTGAGACCACTAGATGAGTGTATTATTCGATCTATTAGATTACAGTATTTACGTGGGTCAATTTTTGCAGTAATGTTTTCCAGGGGAACAAAAATGTGGAAAGCAGGGGATGACCGAAAATCTAAAGCTGCATTTGTAATAAGTCCTGTACGTTGATAAGATATTGTTACTTCATATTTCAGAAAGTGTGGTGGAATAAATAAATATATCTGAATTCTTGCTTGCCATGGGCGTGAAAGTAGTTGCTTCTTCTCTATGGAATTCCCAAAGACGAATATTTGTTCAGCAATACTTACCCAATTTTGGATGCTAGTATTCTCTTGTCGGCTTAAATATTGTGGATTATACCACCGTTTAAATTTCACTATAAGAGGAAATGGAAGCTCCTTAATATCAGCAGCAACATAATTTATTATAGAGATCAACGGGGTAGTTTGCTGCACCAAAGGCTTAAGAACTTTATGCAGATTTTCAATACGGTAAGCAACACTGTATTTTGAACCTGGATACAAATTCTCAGTCAAACAATTATAGCCGCTGTATTGTAACCATGGACAACCTGGTTGGGAGCCTGCTGCACAGGCAAACTTTACAAAGACGCTTACAGCAATATACCTGATAATGTGTTCAAATAACATTTTGTACAAGTTTGATGCACCTAGCCCTCTTACAAAATTTAGGCTTCCAACTTCTTAGCAACACTAAAATTGTGAGTTCAGACTAATTACACAAATTGACGTTGTCAACATTTTCAGAACTTGTTTGTTTTTTCCACAGTACAAGCTTTGTATTAATTAAAGATTAGATACATTAGATAAATTTGTACCTACATTAGATATATGTATTGGGTAAACAGCTTAGTTAAGCGTACTAAACATAGTGTAAATTCCATACACGTGGAATCCAAGAGCAGCAAAAACAGCCAAACTACTTTTCCACTACTTTTTACTAGCTTACTACTTTAATGTTTGAGCTAAAACGGTTAAAACTGTAATATTTAATTGTTCTTCTTCTTATAGTTGTACATTTCCCAAGTATACTAAACGAAACGTTTTTTGATTTGTTTGATAAAAGACTCGCTTCTATCTAATATAAAAAACAATCCCTACAAATATCTTAGATAGAAAAAACAAAGCGTCTCCAAGTGTTCGTGTGTGTTCACAAGTGGAAACAAGGCTGCACGATGTTTGTCCAGACTTTGTCTATACACGAGGCAAAAAACAAAAGATAGTTAGTGTAAGTTGAGTTAAATTTTTAATGATGCACAAGCCAAGCACTTATACAAATTATATGCTCATGCATCTTTCAGTTCTTTTGTTGAGGTTTAAGTAATCTTATTAGACCCACTATTCAGCTCGGTTTCTGTATGTTTTTATCAGAGATAATAATGTCGCAATGATTCGATTCCAACAAAGTAAAAGTATCAAAACAGCACAGTAGTTTCAACTTCTTTTATATTGTAATGAATGCTCGTAACAATGGACTCCAAACGTTGTCGATGAAGCTTGCACAATAACACGTCAAATTGGAATTCCAATTTTTGATTAAGTACTTGTGTTTTTAATCGTAATAAACTGATGAAAGTTCGGTTATACAGAGATGGTTCGATGTGGGGTGGTAGTAAATAATATGCAGCAAAATTTGATGAGCAACGATAAAATAATCTAAGTAAGTACACAAAAACTGGTAGAATCTTCGGGGATAAAAGATTAGTTAATTTTAATTTACAGTCAATAAAATGATTAGGTTACAAATAAACCTGACAAACAGAATATAGGAAACTTGAGACCATTGTGATCAAAATGTGTGGCCAGAATTACAATGCTGAAATTTTGCTAACATTTTTTATTTGTCTTGAAATTCTGCTTCTTTTGATACCCCACAGTCGTGTAGCTTTAGAATGCAATGAGATAGGGAGCGACTCTTTTATACAGCTAGAAAATCTGGCTCTTGCTCTTCAGCTTCTTACACATCCTAAATTCAGGACTGGTCATAGGCCCAAATAAAAGCTGACAAGATTAGATAACACATAAAAAATTCTAACGAGTATTGGTTAAAATAAGCTGGCTCGTGAATGATCATACAATTTTACGATTCAACTCACCATCAGTCAACAAAGAAATAATTTACATGTTCCATAACGCTCAAAACAACTTGTTTGAATTAACAATTAAGCATAATTTTCTCAACAGCTTATAAGCAAGCATTACTATAGTGTCTTAATGTAAGGCGTGCACAACAAATATTTTTTTTCAATTTACGCGTTAAACATTTCACTAATAAGTTATGTTTAAAGTTGATAAATGGTTTGATGTGATCCAATAACTTAACCACAAGATTTTTAAGTCTGCTTCCTCTCCCAAACCACACCGCTATTTTGGCGTAGTATTTTATTAATCGTCTCCACAAACGTTTCACACCTTTCAGTATTTGCCGCCAGGTTTCAGCAGCAAACACCATAATACCCGATGTAAGTCCTATTAGCAGAAAAGTAAATATTACGAGTATGTTTCCGCTCATTGTTGAAGCTTTTATAGGTTGGTCTCTCCTAGCTTCCTTCTCGTTTATGCTTGCACCACTCAATAGTAAATCTGTCCACCTATTCCAAATCCCAGTTTCACCCTGCATTAGTCTCAACCGTTCCACCACACTCCAATGCCACAATCCTGTCAGGCTTATGAGCAAATGAGTTTTAAATCGGTTCTCAGTACCCACATATATATCCCTATATCCTTGTCTAAGTAGTTTCTTGTATAAATTTACACACGTATGTAAAGGCAAAATTACTGCGACGCCATTACATTTTGACAAAAGTCCTAAGGACTCATTAGCTTCCAACTTGTCAAATTCGGCTAAAATTGAGTGTGCATCGTTCAAACGTTTTGCTATTTGGAAATGATCACTAGTGGAAGGAAGCAGATAAGTAAGATTATACAGTTTTGTAATAATAGGATCATTGAGTCCAGGTGTCAAAAAATACTCTGCTACATCAGAAATAACGCCTGATATCTTCGAGGTGTACCAAGTGTTGTCACGTTTCATGTATTTGTACTCCAATGTGTGCTGCTTTGTCCACACTCTATAATTATCATCATGCACATTTTCGAGAGCATTGGACATAATAAATGGTAGCTCATCCGTGTGAAAGGAAGTGTACATTGTAAAGTTTCCATTTATCAGTTGCTGGAAATTTGTATAGGGAACTGGACTTCTGGGAGAAATTAGGTTGTAAACGTTTTGGTTCTTGTACGCGTTGCTAATTACTATTCCCATCAGAAGCAGACACGAGCAAATGATATTTGATTTTCTTTTCAGAAACCCAATAGCAAAGGGATCTCCTTGTTCAACAAAAAGTTTAAGAATTGCTAGCAGCCATCCACCAAAATAACCGCCTTTTACATAGCGCATGATAAAAGCTATGCCAAAACTGACGCCAGCAACACAAATCCAAACCGGCGTGCTAAAGGCGCTCGTTAATTCCCAAAAAACCAATCCAGTGGATTGAGGCCTACCACAACTCACAAAGCGTAATTCGTTAAATGAGCGAGGAAATGTTAGTGGAGTGTATATTGTGCTGATGTTTTGATTATCTATTAGAGTATTGAAATAAACTCCTGGTGATATGCCTATCCGCATGTTTTGCACTTTAAAATATTTTGCGTTGTGGCAAACCGAATTAAAAGATATATGTAGGGTTAGATTTCCCAAAATGGATAAAAGTACGTGGGAATATATACCAAGTTCACGCTCGTTAGCAGGTAGATTGTATCTGTGCAAACGGCTGACAGGATTAGTTGATGCAGGACAAAAATATGAGTTGTACAGTGGCTGTTTTAAAGCATCGCTATTCATAACGGAAAAATACGGAAAGGAAAAATCAAATGCTGTGTTAGGCAGGTTGTACAATTTCAACAGCGAACCATCCAACGACACTTGACGAATATACACAATGTTTTGCAAAACTTTCTCAAAATGTTTTGCGCCAAGTACTTGATATGATATGGGTTGAAGTCTGGTAGTTTTCTTTGCAGAAACAATATTGTTTTTACGGGCACTGAGGATGGTAAGGAATACTCAAATATTTTTGAATTCAGACTGTACCAAGTGTTAGGATAAAACAGATAATGATACAAGATTGAAGTGCTTTCTTGGTAACCAGGATGATAAATAAAGTCTGGTGGATATATCCCTAAGTTAATTTCGCAATTCCAAGGTTTAGATAAACTACTCATTTTCAGAAAGTTTAATCCAGCAAAAGTCTCCCCATGCGAAATGCGTTCCATATCGAACGTGGATTCAATGTTGCAGCTTCGACTAACATTTTGAAATGCGTTTATAGTCCTGTGACAGTTGGTGGAGTGGTTGTAGTCTGAAAATGCCCACCTTGCCTGATACCGTTTTTCAACAAAACCGTTAGAAAACTCTGCTAAAATTGGAAAAAACATTACAGTCAGTTTTCGGATAGCAATTGGCCAACTAACTGGTTTAAAATTTGCGCCATAAAAGTTAGTCACCATGGTAAAGCAAGAGTGCTCACTTTTCAGAAAATTGGACAGATCAGTATTTACATCAACAAGGGTATCAAACTGACCCTGTTTCCAGCTATTTTGGTACATTGTAGGAGTGTCTATAAAGACGGACTTTTCCTTGGACAATTCAGAATTTAAGTTCAAACTTGATTCCAATGTTTGGTCGGAATAAACCAGAGAAAAATAATGAATTAAAATATAGCTGTGCAAAAGTATTGGAAACATTCCAGTAGTTGCAATGAACATGTCGTAAAAACTAATTTTAGTTTTATTTACTAGTTAAGTTTGATTTCTGAATATCTCTAGTTTATAAGCTTTAAGCCACATAAATTAATTGTGCATGGAATTACAATCCTGGAGCTAGCAAATGTTTAAAACACAGTATGTGGGTTGCTATTAAAAGAACCTCCAATATGGTTAAGATACCAACTACCTGATTCTGCTCCTTAAGTTTATATACTGGATTTTATCTGTTTTATATAAGGACATTTAATTATCATAATGCATGAAAGTTGGTGAGCATTTAATTTTTTGTTCTCAAACAATCATTATATCACCTGCATTTTATCATACCCAATCCTACAGAGTCAACGAATTGATCATTATTAGTCTGATGTAGATGGAATTCGTTTTGAGAATTCGCCAGGTATATGTACTTTGCGTCGGACTCAGACAAATTGTGAATACCTAGGCTTCAAGCCATCCCGAGTTGGATTTTGGAGTAATACGCTAGTAAACATATTGGAGTGAACATAGTGAACATGTTGGTGTTGGAGTGAACATGTTGGTTTTGGAGTGAACATATAAGCTTGTGATACGCTAATGGCGACATCGCAGTCAACAATTTAGTCTTAATCTTTAATACAGTAAATCGGCCGGATGCAACGAAGCCACAAATATGAAGATGAAAAACTTCCTCCTGAAGCATAGGGTTGAGGAAGAAATAGTACTATGCACAATTGTTTTAGCATTGCCTTATACTTGATACCTAGATACCTGTCTAACTTTGCAAACCTCCGGCTAGCAGCCAACCCTGAACACGTGCGCGGAACCTCCCTAATCAATACCAAATACAAAATAATTCAAACAATATGTTGATTGACTTTGCCGAGACAAAGCAACTTAAGTAACAAATAGTGGTAAATCTAATACACTTAACAAAAACAAGTTGGGTAGTTGTTTGCTTAAAATTATTTGATGTTTTCTTAGAACACTAGCACCACCACTCCTAAATTAACTTTATGCGGTTTTTAACGTATTAATGCTTCCATCCTTTGACTTATTCATTTGTAAGCGTAACTAGTAATTACAATGTAACTGGTAATCATAAAAATCCGAATTTTCGGTTGTTGGCCGTTCCTTGATTTGTCATTTACAAGGAGGAGCAAAAGCAACAATGAAACTTAACAATTTTTTTTAAATATTGAATTTGAAAAATGCGTTTACTTTACTCAGTACTCAACCTAAACTACTTTAGTGATAACAACAATTTTCCCTGCTGCTGCTATGCAAATACGCTTTCATGAGCTCAATTTTTCATCCAAAACATAGTACTTGCTTCTTGTGCTAACTTTATTAGCGTTAGTAGATTTTCCAGAAAGTCTCCTTACTGCAAAATCCATGTTACTTCAGTCTCATTGGTGGGAGTCACTCCACCGGATATTATTCGTGAACCGGCGTAAGAAAGAAGAACCTTGATTCTAGTTAGCCATAGTACGAAATTATTTCGATGGATGTTGGGACGACTGGGATCCCAATATCTTACTTTTTCCATGGAATCTCGATTGATGATTTTCACTTTCACTCGGACTTGTAAAGGAAAGAAAAAGAAATTTTGTTTGGGATACTTTGGAAAGAAGCTTGACATTCTTAGGCTGACTGCACATGATAGATGTAAAGCTATCTTATAATTTTTTAACTTGATTAATCATGAATTTCTTTCTGTCTTTGTCCGAAAATTAAAGCAACTTATTTTACTTATTTATATTGTTGGGGTGTTAATGCATACAGCATTGGCAATTCGGATGCAGTTTGCAAGTTGGTAAATAGTATTTTTCAATTCATCCACACCCATTTTACGACGATGTGATGTTTCTTGTAGTTCGAACTGGGATGATGCATGATTTTTCTTGCTGCCGCAGATGGGGAGCCCTAATATTGTCGCCCTTTTTGTTGCATCATTTTCATTGATCGTGGTTAATTTCATTTGTCCTTTGGTGAAATTTGAAAGGTCCACTCGAAATACTCTCAGAATTCTACTTCTATGTAAGGCAAACAACGTTGATGCCATTGTAAGAAGAATCAACGCAGGAAATACGATTTCTGTGGATTCAGGTATCTGTGGTAAGTGACCTCGCTTCTACTGCAGGGGCTCTGGATAGGAGCAAGATTATCCTAACCAGGATAATCTTGATGATTATCATTGACACAAAATGATAAGTAGACTGAGTGCTTAACGTGTTTAAGTAGTTGGTAGGGTTCTACATGAGGAACAGACTGGTTAACAAATGGTGTTTATTTTGGCCAATCTTCGTTCAATGTCAGGCTTCAAATGCCTTTTCTCCTGTTTTTGCTCTACTCTAGGTTCTAGCTTGAGCTAGATTGAGCTTTTCCAACTTGTCTGCAAGTCGATAATTTCAACGTGCCCAAGTGCTTGGTTTGAACACTGTTATGATGTGCATTTAAGGTGAGTCCACGAGCTTCAAAAATGTATGCAAAAAATAGCGGCTCTTATATTGTCTACGATCAAAGGGAATGAAATTATCGACTCCGAATGACCTGGTCCCCCATGAGTTTAAAGCGTGGTTTTGAACTGAAGGGTTGGCTCGTTACCCCAATTAGGACCAGGGATGCAAAATCTTCCGGGACCTCAAAATTTCCCGGCAGCCCGATGCAAAATTTCCCCAACTTTAGTACTACTTGTAACACTTGTACTAGGAATGTATACAACAAACATATACGCAGCAAAAATTTATCCTTTGAAATATTCAACAAAAACAACTTTCTCCTTACACACAAGACAACTATAACGAGTTTAACGTTTCTATAAAAGCATTAAAATTATATTTTATGTTAAAGTTTTCCGCTGATATACAATTTTTGTTATTATTTCGGAGTGCTTGTTTTTTAAAATAATTTATGAACTTGTGAAATCAGCATTGGTAAATATAATTTGTATTACACAAATCATATACTCAAGCATTTCTGCTTCTTGTAAGTACTTAAAGCATTACAGTGTAAAACAAAATTTGAACAAAATCGTGGTAAAATATAATATAGGCAAAAATGTTTGCGGTTGAAATTTTTATAAGTGGATTATTGATGTTTTGCACAAAGGTTGAAAGTTACAAAAAAACCACCTTGATAGCCGCAAAATATTTGCCACTTTCTGACACCACGGTTGTATACGCACACGGCAATTTTGATTTAAATACTATTATCGGAAATTCAGACAACCATCAGCAATTGATATTTCATAAAAAGTATCGGAAGGAGCTTACCCAAGTGCCTCCTCGCTTCTCTCGACAAACTAATGTTGTAATAACACATATCTCATTAATTCACAAATCTGAAAACGTACCGGCAATAATACAAAACCTGTGGAAAATTGTAGCAAGAACAGAGACACTAGTGCTTATTTTGTCTCCATTCCCGTTTTCCGCCAGCAGAATCCAAAAAGTCTCTAGTAGCTTTTTAAAATATCCTTCACTAAAGCTGCACTTTTGGACTCACGCACCATCAGTTAAAAGACAGCTTCATGTTATCTGTGGCAATTACTGTTCAAAACGGTAATAGCCTATCCATTAACTTGATAAACATCAGTAATGTTTTGAAAATTCACAAGCAATATTTTCGAGTTGGGAATGGGAACGAAATTGTATCATGGTTTGCTTACGTACATTACAAAAACGTAAGGAAAATTATATCAGATGTGCTATTTTGTGACTTTTCATACAACCCAAAAAACTACAAATTGCTGTGTAAGAAGAAACCCTGTTTGGAAGAAGATATGTTGGTTACACAGCTTTTTAAAATTCACAATATTACTTTCTCCCCAGCAGACGACCTTGTTCCTACTAATAACTTGGCCAGTGCGGATACGCCGTACAACGATTTTTCAATAAGAAGGACATTTGGCGCGTATTTTTTTCGAGTTCACACCGGATTCATTTATTATTACTGTGTAAGGCTTGGTGAAAATTGTAAAGGTTTGAAACATACCGCTAATTCCGTATGGACAGAGACTCTTTCGAATGGGTTCTTGTTTGCAGTTGCCATTTGCTGGTTGCTATGTGCGCACTTGTTAACTTATGTAAGAGAACCCCAAAATACTGCTATAAAAACCAGTTTGGCATATTTGGTACACGCACTTATAAGCTCCTTTTTCTACGTAAGCCGTTACGGGCTTGCAATAAGAAAGAAACATTTTTTCTGTTTGCTTTAGTGTTTGCCGGTATGTTTGGATGTGTACGTTACGAAAACGAAATCACTAGTCTTACTACAATACAAGCAAAACCTTTGGTTTACAATACACTGAATGAGTTATTACATGCGGGCTTTAAAGTGGATGGTACCATTTCCAGTACCATGTCAGCAAGAACCAAGCGCTTGCACAAATGAAAGCTTTTATGGTTGTAATCCTCTATCAAAACGTTTAACCTGGCGGAGTTCAAATAGATATCATCAGTTCGATTTATTATGGAATAATAATTGGTTCAAGGAACATTGTGATTCTAGTGCTGTGTGTTTTAAAACGGAACAAGTAATGGATTCGGTAAATCGGTATTTTGTGCTTAACACATTAAATCAACACTTGATGTTACAAACAATAGTATGTTTGCATGAAGGCGGTTTGCCTAATTTTTGGAGCAGTATATCTTTTAATGTTTATAAGCAAGTGCATAAGTTAAAAGGGAGGCCTCAAAATATAGGGCCAGATGTAATTAGGCTTTATAAGCTTATTCCTGTGCTTTGGACAGTTGCTAGTTTTGTAGTACTTTCAATGCTAACGTTTTTGTTGGAATTGCTCTTCAAAAACGAAGCAAGTTGTGGCTGCAATACAAGATGGCGTTTTATGCTGAGTAAAAAGAAGCAAACCAAGTCAAACCAGACAAAGCTCTACGAAACCAAAACATCGGCAAACTCTAATATCGAAGTAAATGGTAAAATTATTAGCAAAAATGTCGCTGCAAATCAAACTCGCTGTTTCTCGGTTTTTACGAACAAGGCTATCGATTTAACTGTCTACATCCGTTCGATATGCTCACGACTACGGACAATTCAGGATACGCGTAGATGGACGACACAAAAAAACTAGCAGACTTACAAATTCGAACATTGAAACAGTTAACCTTACTACTGAAACTATTTGCCACAATTTCATTGCCAATATTAATCACGCTCGCTGTTTTTCCGTACTTACAAAAAAGTGCAAATTTAAATACTATGAAAAACCTGTCTATTTTCGTTCGGTATGTTCACAAAGACGACAACGGGCGGTTTAGTATACGCGAAGATTGTATTGCAAATATAGTAACAAAAGAATTCACCGGAGTGGATTTAGCTGCTGAAATACTATAACGATTAAAAATTGTAGCCATCAACGTCAGCAATATTCGGGGTATGTTGAAATTATTGCTCTATGTTAAAATTTGTAATAACCTGGTACTTTGTTTTTGAACTTTTCATTACATATCTAGGTCAATGTTACGATGATGCTGCTTCCCTATGCTCTGACATTGATGGCGTGATCAACGAAACCCTTAAGGACTACCCATTGGCAAAGCACACTTTTTGTGCAAGTCATTGTCTAAATCTGGTTATATTATACGCGTGTAAAAATACAAGCATACGGTATATGCTACTGACCGCCAAAAAGGTTATCTCGTTTTTATCAAAATATACCAAACGGAGCCAGTTTCCGATGACCAGCATCAAAATTGGATCAGAAGAATTCAAGGTCAGCGGAGAAACAATTAATAACTTTATGAAGGCTTTGTATGTTTAAAATAATAACTTATATGTTTACTTCGTAACATCATGATGTATGAACAGAACTTACTCAACTTCTGTAAACCTGGATGGACAGACAAAAATGAGTCGCTTTTCACCTTTGCCAATATGTTTGATGCGATCATTTCTGCTCTGGAAATTATAGAAAAGGAAGCAGCGGATGTGAAAACAAAATTCAAAGCTAGTCTTTTGTTAAAGGAAATTTGTACTACTGATTTTATTCACTTATACATATACAAAGACAGTAGCAGCTTCTATGCAAAAACCAGGTTCGGATTTATTAGGGTGTTTGGACAATCTTCAAATGATACGCAGCACCCTGAGAAAAATACTAAACCGACCTGAGTCAGAGTTTAGGCAGATCTTTGAAAAAGCTAAAAGCATTTCTGAAAAACATGATATTGAAATTACGGTTCCTAGAATTTATCAAAAGAGTAGAACATTAGAACGGGTAGGTTCGTCTAAAAGCGAGACTTGCTATAGATTCCATATTTTCATGACATTTTTAGAAGAGTTTATTGAAATACTAGAGCATCGCTTTGGAAGCAACACAACACACCTTTGTAGACTTTTAAAACTCTTGCCCGCAAACGTTGCAATTTGCACATCTGAAAATATTTTAGATCTGTATCAGTATTATAAAGACGATTTGAATACCTCCTTTGAACTGTTTATGACTGAGTTTAATTTGTGGGAAAACAAATGGGTTGATGGTATTGTATCATCATTCCCAACTAATTGTTTAGATGCTTTGCAGAAGTGTAATCCAGCAGTTTTTCCAAGTATTCATAGACTTTTAAAGATTTTATGCACACTACCAGTAACTGTAGCTTAACCCGGACGTGGAAATTATTTTGCGACTAGGCGACGGCGTCGCCGGGATTTTTTGGCCAAATCCCGAGTCTTTTTTTAGAAACTCGGGATTTTTCAGGGTAAACTCCGGATTTTTTAGGGTAAACTCGGGATTTTTAAGGACAAACCCGGGATTTTTGAGGGCAAACTCGGGATTTTTTAGGGTAAACTCGGGATTTTAAGGGCAAACTCGGGATTTTTTAGGACAAACTCGGGATTTTTTAGGGACAAACTCGGGATTTTTAAGGGCGAACTCAGGATTTTTAGGGGCAAACTCGGGATTTTTCGAAATTAGGGTTTTTTAGAAACTCGGGATTTTTTCTTGAAAACTCGGGTTTTTTTTAGAAACTCGGGTTTCCCGAAATTGCGTCGCCGACCAATTTAAAAGAATTTCCATGTCCGGCTTAACCTTTGTGCTAGAACAGATTAGTACAATAATAAAAATACAATTGCATTGGTATGTTGTAATAGTACTCTCATGAGATTGTGTTGTGTAATGCTAATACTATTAGTCCAATTTTTCATTGACAATAAAGATTGTTCATTTGATAGTAATCTTAATTTGGTATTCATGGATGTTTCAATTTGGCCTTGCATTCCTTTTCATAAAAAGAGTAGTATTCAGTTGATTTTTATCATACCCAGGTTAATTCCAGAGCACATGTGCTGCTGATGCCTCGTGCCACTGCAATATTTAATTCAGCGTTCGTAAAAGTGTGTAATATACATATTATCATGTATTATTGTTTTATGAAATCATATATGTTATTTGGAGTTATACCGTTTTAACTGCTCAGGAATTCTTGAAGCTTGCCTTGTTTAATTGTGTAAATACAATTTACGCACGGCCGTCTATAAGAACCCGTGATTTGTTGAACACAATAGCACGTTAATAAATTTATTCCCCTATTGTTCAGAAATCAGAATATTCTCTGAGCGTGATATGAGAACGATAATTTATAGTAGGTTGTAGAAGCACGTCACGCTACCACGTAAACGTATTCGTTGGATTAACCTGTAATTTTATTTTGGAAATTAGGTAGCTGCTTTTTTATTACCCAATTTTATTAGCAATACCCAACCTAAAAATCCACCTTTATCATTACAATATTTTACTCCTTTGTCCCTAAAAGATGCATGGTCAAAAATGAAAAATCCTTTATCTAAATCCCCCGACCCACTTGGCTTATCTCCGTATATGATAAACTTGTGTATGTCAAATCAAGACTTTGTAGAAAAGCTTACATTAATATTTAATGATTTTATTGATAATGGTAATGTAAATGTACCTGTGTGTCTAAAAACATCTAAAATAGTACTTATTCCAAAGATTCCTAATCCTAAGCACCCTAATGAAACACGACCAATTGGTATTCAACCTGTAATTACAAAGCTTTTGGAAAAATGTCTTTTGGCTCAAATAAGGGATTATGTAGAAACCAATAATATACTTGTACCTAACCAATTTGGATTTCGTAAATACCTTAGTACAACACATGCTCTAGTGGCACTTACAGATAAATTGTATACTGAAATTGACATCGGCAATATATGTATTATCGTAGCCCTAGATTTTGAGAAGACATTCGACAAAGTGATTCGTGCTATATTGCTTTATAAGTTGAATCATTATGGTATTAATCTTGATATATTAAAGTCTATATTAAAAGATCAATTTCAATACGTTGTATGCTTAGTAAATGGTAAAATGACAAAATCAAATGTTAAAGAAGCTGAGACAGGTGTGATTCAAGGAAGTAGCCTATCTAGTATCTTGTTCTCTCTCATGATTAATGACTTACCATCACACATCAAAAATTCAATTACATTCATGTTTGCTGATGATGGCAATATAGTTATCTCTGGGAAGCCAAATGATATTGAAAAAATAATACGTTTACTTGAAGAAGATCTTGCACGTATTTCTGCATGGCTAGAATCTAATCAAATTAAGTTAAATATCAATAAACTAACTTCATGGTTGTGGGCAAACCTCAGCACACTAAACAATTTATAGGTACCAATATTAAATTAAACAATATTTGTATTCAACAAGTGAATAAGCTTAAGGTATTAGGTGTAATTATTGATGAGAATTTAACCTTTGAAGATCACCTCAATCAGGTAACTAAGAAATGCTACGCAGCAATATCTAAACTATATCCAGTTCAAAAAATATTCTCTATTGAAAATCGTAAATTATTAGCCCAATCTTTTGTATTATCACACATAAACTACGCGTCGCCTGTTTGGCTAAGTAAAAATTCCAAGAAACTGAACCTAAAAGTTAATAAAATAATTAGAGCAACAGCTAGATTTGTTTTACAAAAACAGAAATATGACAGCATATCAGAAGACATTAGTAACGAACTTGAATGGCTTTTATGTCCTAACTTGTACAAATATAATCTGCTCTGTTTTACCTTTAGAACAATTATGTCTAGTAAAAATGGTGATTACTTCTATAGGTACTTGGACTTTCATGCTACAGAAACTAAAACTACGCGATCTCAAACTTATGTTGTGCCTTCATACATACCTGTAAATAAGTGGGGTGAATATTCCTTTAAATTCAATGGAGTAAAATTGTGGTACGACCTCTCGTCTGAAGTTCGTCAAAGCGTCAACTCAATTTATTCATTCAAAAAATCTTTGTATGCATTTCTACTCACTTCTCAAATTAATGATATTGTACAAGAACATGATGAAATTGTAAGTGAATTTTTCTCATCTGTTGACCTTATATCCGATTTGTTAAATACTTTATAAGTTACTTATACCTAATCATTTTTGACTGTACTATTTACTCTAATAATCAATATCAATGTAAACTAATTTATTGTACTACTCAGAATCAACTTCAGTGTCTATGATGTAATATGCCTCAATGAGGGAATCATTTGACAATAAATTCTAATTCTAATTCTACCGGTAAAAGTTATCGCCCATGCATGCATCGAAAGCTTTTATGAAAGTAATTTGTGGAATTTTTTGGCAACACAGCAGACAACTTGCTTTGCTTTGCCGTTGCTTTCTCGATTTGCTTTGATTGTATGAATTCTAAATTTTATTTGGAGATTTTTGCGTTTGGGTCTAAAAAATTGGGGATTTTTACGTTGGATCATATTACGGGCCACGATTTAAAATATAACATCGTTCTAAATGTATTACGGGCATGCATGCTGTGAAAGCTTGTCATAAACACATTAATTTACACGTAGATATTTTGACTGACTAATGTGTGCTTTATTTATTTGCAATGTACTTTTGAAAAGAGAACGAACAAATATTTGAACAGTTGTCATAGCAATTGATTACTTTCGTTTTTGAAAATAAAAAACTAATATTTTTATGATCACTGCACGTGTAGGTACTTTGGACTTTCGTTGTTTACCACTACTGTTTTTCCTGCGTAAAGACACCGAAAAATACCTATATTTGCACAGTTGTCTAAAAAAACTTTGGAATTGAATGAATGACCATGAAATGAAAATGACCTAGGATTTTTGCTTTCAGAAGACAATATAAACGCAATATCGGCAGGTCTCATTCAAGAAGCCCTAACTACTTGGTTAAATGAAACAAAAAAAGCCCTAACCGCATTCACATTTAAAAATACAAAGGCCTTATATGCTCGCGAGCCGAAGCAGAAAGCCTTATCTGCAATAAATGGACTTTTGATGATGAAAGGCGTTAAAGGAAGAAAGTTTACAAGCGCATAAGGCTAATTATGAAAAAAATAAGTATTTTAAATTTGTAACGTGAAATGAAAATACATTTACTTAATTTTTACGTTTGGTAAGCCGTAATATTACGTTCACCGAATACGTTTTCTAACGCGGGAAAACGGAAGACTCCGTTCTCGCAATCTGATTGGCTAAGTATGAAAACGTAATATTACGTCTGCTTAAAAATGTTTTGGGAGCGGAGAAACATGTTAATCCGTAGCCCCTGCTCGATCAGCTTAATGATGAAACGGATTTGTCGTTTCCGCATTCCGTTACGTGCCTGTGGGAAAACGTATTATTACGTCCCTTTCCGCTGTACTAAAAACGATTCCCACGTCAAGGGCTGAACCATATTTTTTAAATTCCCACTCCCGCTGATATCTGATCCGCAGGAATTCCCTGTTTCACTGCAGGGCTTCCCCATTTAAATTTCCACGTGAGCTTGCCCATATAATAATTTTAACGCCAGTTTGACTAAAAAATGGTTCTTTTTAATTGCCATACGAAATGGTTAACACCAAGTTTGCAACGCATTTCTTAGAATTATTATTTTAGGTTTAATCTTACTTCTGTTAGTACTTGTAGAGTCTTAAGGTTAGAGTTACGCTTAGAAGTACGCATGGAAATAGCGCCTAATTCATCAAAAAATGATGATGTTACTCGGGCAAATTATTTTGAAAGTTTGACAATTAAATTTTACTCTCATGTATATTAAAAATATTTCTATAACAGTAATCAACATACAGAACTAATAGTAGAGCTCTTATGGCAACACTAACAAAGAAAATGAAAATAGGGATTACATGACCACCACTTTACACAGTAACTTAATATTCACAGTTTTATCCAGGTACGCTAATTTCCTACAACTTTTAGCTTCACCAGATTTTCTGTTTCAAATACCAAATCATTTTTCAGGTTGAGATTTTTGTTGCTAAAGTTTAACAAACTTGTCAGTACTTCAATCAGAATATTACTGTTGGCGTTAAAAGACCTCAAATTAGTTTCAGACTTAAAGCTTGTACCAAAATTTGTAAAGTAGCATAAAATTCCTGCACCAGAATAAATTACCTTACCAGTTTACTAATTTTTAGCTTTAAAAAATGTGTGGTAGTTTTTACCAAAATTTGATTTCCCAACTAGAATCTACTGGCCTCACTTGTTAATTATATTGTTTCTTAAAAACATCAATTGCTGTACTGATCACAAAATACGGTTTGACAATTAATGCAGAAAGAAGTAACAAGGTATGAACATAAAATGAAAATTTAAAAGTTTAAATTCTTTTGATTCGTAAAAAATAAGTTTAAACGGAAATGTAAAACGCAGTAATTGGTAGTAAATTCCGACTACCTTGTCGGTATTTGTTAAACTATAAACTTAAATTATGAAATTGTTGATTCTGCAGTTGTTGCAGGTATTGTACCTCATAACGGACTGTTGAGATTGAAATTGACAACGGCGTCGTTACCCTTTGCTATTGTACAAAATACCTGCAAATGGGCACGAAGTTCCGGATTTTTTTAAAGTTTGGGCACTTTGGCTCCGCCTTTTGAAAAATATTATTTAATAACTTATATGCAAATGACAACATGTAACAAAAATGCTAACACAATATGTACATACCTCTACTCCAAGAAAGCTCATTACTGCTGATTGCAATTAGTCCGAATTATTGCAAACCACCTGTCTTAGATTTCCAATGGCGTATACGTAGGTTTAAAACTTGGAGTTTGCGAATAGAATTTCTTCCTTCGGAACCAAAGTTAACAGTTAACCTTGACAGTAGAATGGACAGGCTACACCAAATCCAATCTCTTATAAACAGTTCTTTTTATATTTGAAGTGAAATATAGCTGATATATATAGTAAACTTATTTGAACAGGTATGTTTACTTAAGATGGAACAACTTGCTATTCATATCCACATTTTCTGTCAACAATTTTATTAACCATAATATTTCATGTTTACAATTCAGAGATCAATGGGAACAAAATATCCGGTTACACACAATGAATTCCACTATATAGTTTGAAGTTCAAAATTATTGACCTAATGCCAAAGAAATTAGGCTAATCTTCTGGAGGAAATGAGGACCATGTATGGTGTGGCCAGCTGTGTTTACTTTTTTCAGCCTTGGAATGTTACAGTTTAATTGACAGTGTAACTTTTTAATAACACAGCATGCGTAAATCAAATTGTATTCACTAATCAAAGTTCAATATTTCTGTTTGAGTATTTAAACTTATCATTTTGTAGAATTTCAATGAGTTACTGGGTACGCAGTATGTGTTTGGATTTTGCTTCTGGAACCTGAAATCTGGACAAACATCTTTACAAATCGTCGTACTTGACAAAAAATACTTGCAACAGCCGAGTTGGCTTAGTCAACGCTCTACGCAATCCATTGTTCTAACCTTAACAGCTAGGAGAAAACAACAACAACAGACGTATTTTCCAAAAACAATATGCAATATGTTAAAAAAGGAAGGAAGTTTCTTTAAATTGATGAATTAGTTGCCTAAAGCTTGCTAATTTATGATTTGACTTGAATATAATAACAAATGCCTCCTGAGTAGCAAATCCATGCTACTTTGTTATCAATTTTGCAGGTGGCGCTACGCAAATTTGCAACTATTCTACTACTCTACTTCTACTACTCTTCTACTACTCTAATTCTACTCGAAGAAACAGCGCCATGGGAAGCATAGTATGAAACTGTGGCAAGCATCGAGCTTAAAAAGACTCCAGGGAAACAAAAATTACCAAAATCAAACAAAATTTTTTAAAATGTTGTCTAATTTTGAAAAAATATCTGGTGTGCTCCGCTGCTCCTGATATATTTTGAACCAAATCAACGTAATTTGGGCAGAAATTTAAATATTTTTTTTTGTTTAGAATTCCCAATTACGGATGGATTTTAAGCCTGGATTTAAAGAGCAGCATAAGTTTCAGATATAGGTACATGAAGCCCACTGTGACTGACATTGTCCCACCCGGGCACACACAACAGTACTGAGTAATAGTAACAAAACTGTATTTTCATTCATGATTCCGTTCTCAGTTATTTTACAATCCAAACAATAGTTAATTTTACAAATATTTGCGTATAAATAGAATTCCTATTGTTCAGTGATTGTCTATCCAAGTAAAACTTTGTCACGTAAGTATAACCAGCAAGCTTGTCACAAACATTGACTTAAACATAGGTATTTTGACTGACTAATGTTTGCTTTGTTTATTTGCATTATTCTTCTGAAAAGAGAACGAATAAATATTTGAACAGTTGCCATAGCAATTTATTAGTTTCGTTTTTGAAAATAAACATTTAATATTTTTTATCATCACAGCACGTGTAGGTACATTGGACTTCCGTTGTTGCACAGTTGTCACTACAGTTTTTTCTGCGTAAAGACATCGAAAAAATACCTATATTTGCACAGTTGTCTAAACAAAACTTTGGAATTGGATGAATGACCATGGAATGAAAATGACCTAGCATTTTTGCATTCAGAAGACAATAGGAAACGCAATATACATGCAATAGGTATTATTTCAATACATACCTATTCAAACATATAAAAATATGGACAACTTTTGGTGAATATTCTGATGTCTGATCAACAGGTATTCCTGCAGTGAATAGTTAACATACAAAAGCAAATCCTTCAAGATCAAGGTTAACATATATTTTAATGCTTTGCTTGCGTTTATTGTATCCTCTACAAATCAAACACAAAAGCATTTTTCCAAGAAGAGTAAAAAGTAAATGTTTGGTTTAATGTCAAAGAATTACATCATACATCCGATGTATTCTATAAACATATAACTATTAGTATAGAGCACTAAACATTAGCGAATAATGCTAAAATAAATATTATATGCATACTTCATGGTTTTACAAGGTTTTCTATTTCCACTCCTTATCATCTGATTAATCCCAAGACAGATTCACGATGGTTATGGTTAGAGAGAAAGGTTACAACTCTACTAGAACTATTTGTGTACTCGAATTTGTCGGCGAACTACCTTTGCAAAAGTTAAAACAAACTACGTCACCATTTGAATCTTTAAGTGTTAGATATTGTGTTAGTGTTTATTTATCATAAGGCGATATCGAAATAGGGACATTTTTAGCCCAAAAATAAAAGGTAGAGTTTTTGCTCTGGAATCGCAAAACAAGCAAAAATATTCATTTTAGTGAAGGTTTCACCATGATCTAACAAATATGTCAAAAGTTATAAGGTTTTGAAAATGACGTGTTCGGCGACATGACTCCAGCAAAGGCCAGCAACTGGATTTACTTAAGTGAACATAACTTTTCTCTAACGTGTCTACCCGTTTGTGACAACAATGATCAAAAATGGGAGACTCTTGAAAAGAAAGGTTGTGCGTTCAGGTAATAAACAATTCGCTTTTGTAAAGAAGCCGGATTTATCAACAAAAACTAATACATTATTATCATTTTTACAGGCAAAGCCAGAACCAACGGAACAGTATAAAGGAAAAGCATTCGGAGCTTCATAAATTACTCCGAATGATCTGTGCCGACTTGGAAAAAAATATAACAAAGTACTAAAAAATGTGTGAAATCGGTAAAGACTGGTTAACATATTATTTTTATTATTCTATCAGTATGTATTTATAAAAATAATTATAAATACATAATTGTTTTGCATATTTAACCTATTCTGTGTTCAGTGTTATTTTTATAACTAAATTTGAAACTTACTTTTATTGCTGTTGTTTATTTTCAGTATAAAACAAAATATAATTTTGCTAAATTGTCAAATTTACTTTATTTCCAATATTAGCACTGCATCAGAAACACGCTGAGTAAGTGCAAACCAATAATGCATTACAAAGTCATCAGAAATATTTACCAGTGGGCTATACTTAACTTTTACAGCACGTAAAGCTACACACTGTTTCCACAAAATCCTTGATTTTCTATTTCGCATAATAACCCAATTTTTGTAGGACGTTCTGCTTTGTTGATCCACTATTCTGGCAAAAGTTGTCACAAGTCGCACATATTTGGGCAAACCAATAACTAACAAAATTACTAATAGCATACAAGCTATCATAGCAAGAAGACGAACCATTACATAAATTCTGTAAATGCCGCGAATATTAATCCAAAGTGCAAACACAATAAACTAAAATATTACATTAAAAAAAAGGTAGCTTGCTAAGCTCAAAAGCTGTTCACCAATACTGTATATTATACACATGTATATATATAACTGTAAAGCATCTCTGGTGTGTTTTATTTTATTTTCACATATTTGCAACAGATTGTGAAAACCTTCAATTATTATCGCAACCAGTAGCTAAACTAGCTCTGCCCCGGCCCCCGTGAAATTTTTTTCCAGGGCCAATTATGTTCGGGCCTATTTCATAATCAAGTAAGGTCATTCTGTCTTTAGACACGGATTCCTAACCAATATAAGTATATTGCTACCGTAGATGGCAACAAATCAGATTTATTGATTTAGAGTAACTAAATAAGCAAGTTCACTTAAAAAATAAGTCTTTTAATGTTTAAACGATAATATACATAGCCAATACATATGTCCTTAAAAATATTAAGCAGCACATAATTGCAACGACGAAACTGGAAATTAGCCACGTAATCTTAGGAAGCGATTAGATAGTGATTACCCTGGATATATAAATGATACAGAAGCAGGCATCTTCATTCTTCATATGAAATGTGTAAATGATAAATTGGCTATAGCAATAAATAAATAAAGGAAATTTTAAACATTTTGGAGAAACAACTTTCACTTCTGTCAATAGATAGGTAGATATTCGAAACTTGCATGAGATCGGCACAAGAAGTATATGAGATGCAACAAATTTCTTGCGAAGCTCCAAGAGTTTTTGTGGCTCTAAGCTCAGTGCCTTATCATTAATGGTTATTTATTTGGTGCGTAACCTCATCAACTTTTAAGTTTTATAAAACTATATCCGCTTTATTAAAAACCATCCTTTACTAACAGACATTGTCGAGAACGCTGTTATAATTGTAAAGAAAAAGTACTACCCACTGGTAGTTTGTATGAGTGCATTTAATCGTGATAGGAAATGGGAGCCGGGCTTTCACCAGTATAGGTAGCTATGCAACCCTGTCAAATTGTAATGTAGTAAATGCACTATTTGACTGCGTGTGGATCATCAGTGACACGCGGTCAGTTCGTCATTAGTCAATCGTTCGTCACACCTAAATTGTAGTAATGTTCAAGTCCCAGTAATTGATCTAAATTGTAGTAAAACTTTCGTGATAATTGGTCAATTAAAGTTAATATTTGCTAAATCTTTTCGTGCTTATCATTTTAAGCTAAGTCATCTTGATTTTCTTGTCATAACCGTCGGGTTCTGGTTTGTTAGTTTTCAACTATCACCTTATGTGATAGGAGTTCAGTATCAGGCGTTGGCGAGCATAGACCCGTCCCTGACATTGTGGAGGCCCTGCCCAGCGTTACTACATTTGCTGAATGAAGCAATAAAGAAGAGAAAATTCAAGGATTCAGCGGTGCTGCTCAAGAAGTCATTTTATGTGGACAATTGTGTAACCAGTTTGTCATCTATGGAAGCAGCAAGTAAGTTCAAAGAAGAAGCTACCCAGTTACTTGCTAAGAGAAAGTTTGATCTCAGAGGGTGGGAGTTTGGACCTGTGATTGAGGAAAAAATTGTTCCTGTACTTGGCCTAAACTGGAATGTGAAACAAGACTCGTTGTCATTTGTTTTACCAAAGAATCGGAAATGGGAAGGACCTGTTACTAAGCGGAAGATTCTGTCCCTGGCACAAGGAATTTTCGATCCACTTGGCATTGTATGTGCATTCACCATCATCCCAAAGATGCTGATGCAGGAATCATGGAAGCTCAAGTTTGGATGGGATAATGAGGTGTCAGCGGATATTTCGAAGAAATTTCTTTGGTGGACTATGCAGTTGGATATTCTGAGCGAGATTACAATACCACGTCATTTCTGTGATCAGGATCGAGCAACGTGGAGTTTACATGTGTTCAGTGATGCAAGTAAGGACAGTTATGCTTCTTGTGTCTTTCTTCGTTCCGGAGCCGGGACTTCAGTAAAGGTGCAGTTGGTAATGGCAAAAGCTCGTGTTGCCCCTCTGAAGAACATGACCATCCCTCGCCTAGAGTTGCTGGCATGTGGAATAGGAACGAGACTTTGTGACACAGTGAAAAGAAGCATGGAGCTGGAAGATATTCCAACGTTTTATTGGTCGGACTCGTCAACAGCTTTAGCGTGGATCAGAAGACAAGACAACTGGTCAAGATTTGTTGATAATCGAGTTAATGAGATCCGGAAATTGAGTGGAAATTTACAGTGGCGACATGTTCCCGGAAAGATGAATCCCGCGGACCTTCCATCAAGAGGGACATCATTATCGCAACTTGTGGAAATCAGATGGTGGGAGGGACCAAGGTGGTTGTATGGAAATGAGGATACGTGGCCAGCAAGTGAGTACAACCCGGATGAAATAGAAATTAGTGAAGAAATGAAGAAAACTGTGATTTGTTCTGTGAATGTGGAAACTACCGCGATTTTTGAGAAACTGTTCAAGTATTCTGATTACCACAAGATTGTGAGAGTGATTGCGTACTGTCTACGATACAAAAACAACTTTATAGCCAGTAGCAAGCGAAAGGTTCTTGTGAGTGGAAAATGCTTTGTTAAGATTTCTGGGGAATTGAAGCTTGAAGAGATGAACAAGGCGGAAGTTGAATTACTAAGGTACATTCAACAGACAGAGTTTCCGGAAGGAGTAAAAGATTCAAGATTTAGTGATATGGCACCTATAGTGGACTCTGATGGCCTAATAAGGATCAAGTCGAAAGTTGTGGATCATGGTGAAGAATTTGCTCGACCCATTGTGTTACCCTCCAAGAACCGTATTGTGTGGAGGATGATCTGGAAATGTCATGTGCTCAACTCTCATGCTGTAGGAGGGACACTTCTGGCTCATCTCAGGGAAAAGTTCTGGATATTAAATGGGCGCCGGGAATGTGCTAATGTTACAAAACATTGTGCCAAGTGTCTACGCTTCCGTGTGAAAAGTTGTGAAGCGCCAGAGCCACCATTGCCAAAAGATCGTGTAAGATTAGGACCAGCTTTTGATGTTACTGGAGTGGATTTTGCTGGCCCATTAAATGTGAAGGGAAAGGGGAAGCACTACATCGCTCTTTTTACGTGTGCTTCCTATCGTGCTGTCCATTTGGAGTTGGTCAACTCACTGACGACAGAAGGTTTCATCATGGCCTTACGAAGATTTGTGGCTAGAAGAGGTCGCCCATCCATCATTTATTCGGACAATGGTTTGAATTTCGTGGGAACCCACAATTTGTTTGCAGCTGTGGACTGGAAGGAGGTTCAGCAACATGCCAACGTGAATAGGATCACTTGGAAATTCAATCCTCCGACAGCAGCGTGGTGGGGTGGTTGGTGGGAGCGCCTTATTGGAGTTGTGAAGCAGCTTTTGAGGTCAGTGTTGGGATCAGCAAGGGTCAACTTGGAGGAACTCCAAACGATTTTGTGTGATGTGGAGTCAGTAGTCAATGGTCGACCACTTACTTATGTCAGTGAAAATGGACAAGACCTTAAAGCCCTTACACCAGATGAGTTCATCAGGAACTCTACACTGACTATCCTTCCGGAGGCAGATTTGACTGAGAGGGAAAAATTAGGCATCCGACACAAGAACATGCAGGCTATCCGGGAGGAATTACGACAACGTTTCTTGAAGGAATACTTAGCTTTGTTAATCCACCGTGGACAAGGCAAGAAGATTCGTGAAGTAAAAGTAGGTGATGTCGTTCTCGTCGGAAGCGATAATAAAAAGCGTTTGGATTGGCCTATGGGTATCGTGAAGGAAGTCAAGCCTGGAAGGGATGGAGGAGTTCGTTTTGCTAGAGTACAAACTAATAAGGGAGAGTACAACCGACCGGTTCAGCGTTTATACTTTTTAGAAATCAATGAATTAGACTAAATAGTATTATTGTAAACTGGTGTGCTCGGTTCCTCAAAATGTCGTAGTTGTTTGTGCTCTTGTATGAATGTTTTGTGTTTTGGTTGGTCTTTTGATTGTTAAAAGTACTAAACTGCTTTCCAAAACGAGTATGTATTTTGTGCACACACCAGGCGAGCATTTGTCTCTTAATAGCCTTAAAAAGCTGTGCTGGTGTAAAGAGCAATTTTTCTTAGTATTTTAATGTGTGAATGTTTTCAATAACTCATTAATATTCGTAATTGAAAAGGTGGGAGTTATGTCGAGAACGCTGTTATAATTGTAAAGAAAAAGTACTACCCACTGGTAGTTTGTATGAGTGCATTTAATCGTGATAGGAAATGGGAGCCGGGCTTTCACCAGTATAGGTAGCTATGCAACCCTGTCAAATTGTAATGTAGTAAATGCACTATTTGACTGCGTGTGGATCATCAGTGACACGCGGTCAGTTCGTCATTAGTCAATCGTTCGTCACACCTAAATTGTAGTAATGTTCAAGTCCCAGTAATTGATCTAAATTGTAGTAAAACTTTCGTGATAATTGGTCAATTAAAGTTAATATTTGCTAAATCTTTTCGTGCTTATCATTTTAAGCTAAGTCATCTTGATTTTCTTGTCATAACCGTCGGGTTCTGGTTTGTTAGTTTTCAACTATCACCTTATGTGATAGGAGTTCAGTATCAGGCGTTGGCGAGCATAGACCCGTCCCTGACAGACATATTGACATTTGAATATACATACAGTTTTTTAAAACACTTCCATCTAGCTTTGCAAAACCCCAACTGAAGTGTCTGCTGCCAACTTAGTTTAGGCAATTGAACAATCTTCTCAGTTCTTCCAGGTTAAATTTAATTTTTATTGACTTTACCCTCAAAATGTTTAGGAATATTTTACGTTAGGAAAATTATCTCATTGATCTAAAAATATCTAAACTATCTGAATTCTCAAGTGCAATACATATTCCATTTTGCTGATTGATTTAAAGCTATGCATGACGATTCTGTGATATAAGGAAGCATTTATAGTTTTTTTGCATTAGTCAACAAGTTTTGCTATTCAAAACACAATAGCTATCAGCTATGTGTCGGCTTACATAGACAATACCGACCGAATTAAACATAATCAGCTTATTGCAAGTGAAACGAAAACTAAACCTGGTGAGCGTAGCGAGCCAGAAACTTCAATTTTTTAGATTTTGGTTTACTAAATTTTCGCCATTCACGACTAGCATCCGGCAGCCCCGGCCCTTTGGCCGATTTTCCGGTCCCGGCCCCCGTGCCTTCCACGGTTTCTCACGGGCGTAGTTTAGCCTCTGATCGCAACAGTGCTAAATGCAAATAATCCACTTCTAAGTCCTTCACAAAACGAAAAAAATACTAACACAGCTCTTGCAAAAATGCTAACAACAGTTTGAAATGGGCTTCGATAAAATGGATCATCCAAAACAAATTGTTCCAGAAAGTAGTAAAACACGTCAAAATTAAGCGCCAAAACTAAAATGGTAACAAAAAATGGAAAAAATGGTATTATTGCTGAGCCAATTAAAATAAAAGTGCTTTTCTGTATTTTATCATCCTTGCCTCTTTTACAATATTTCTGATACACAGCCAATTCCAAGATTATAAACTAATTGAATCTGTGCAGATATACTTTCCAATTTTGAAAGAGCACTGCTGCAGCAACGTAAAGAGCTAATGCTAATGCAAAGGCTCCTGATATTACAACTATTTGTATGAGTTTAAAGTCACTGCGAGGTGTGATTAATGTGAATACAATTACTCCAGAAGCGCAACATATTCCGGCAGATAAGGTTAACAAATTTGAAAGAAACCATAATATTAGTTGTGTACTTGAGCAGGACAGCTGTAATTTGGTTTTGTTGGAGTGCCACTCAAAAGGAAACTTGGGAAGATAAAAGAAAAGCTTTTCTAGGATTTTAAAGGCAAGAAGTTTATCTCCATTTAATAGAGTGAGCAATAAAATATTTCAGGTTGTGAGATTTAGAATCCAACAGTTTTAAACCGGAGATTGTATTATGTTTTGGATTTTTTTTCAAATGCAGATATATACTGATATTTGCAATAAATGAAGAAAACGTTAGCACAAAACCTTCAGACACCAGAGGGTTGAAGTGCTGGTATTGTAGGTGCCCGTATTTTCTGGGCACTATTTTTTGCTGCTATTTTAAATTCATTTTAAATATAGCAAAGTTACACATTGTGGAGAAGATCAAGGATGTGGATGTGAGTCCAATGGAAACTCTAGTTTCTTATGATGTAGTCTCACTTTTTACCAACGTTCCTGTAGACACTGCAATTAAATTTGCACTAGAGCTTTTACAACGTACCAACAAATGGAAACTCTACGCAGATAATCTTGGGTTGGCAGATATGGCGAATCCCTTAAAAATGGTCTCAGAAAATTACATTACTTGGAGAGGAAAATATTACAGGCAAACCAAAGGTACCCCCATGGGCAGTCCTTTGTCCCCAGTGCTTGCAGAAATATATTTGCAAACCATGGAAAGACAACTCTTACCTTCCATTCCATGCTTGAAAATTTGGCTCAGAATGGTAGACGATGTGTTTGCAATTGTGAGAAAAAGGAAGGAAAACGAAATCCTTTCCATCATTAACAAGTTTCATCCAGATATACGATTCACAATGGAAACAGAATCAGAGGACAAACTGAATTTCCTAGACGTCTCCCTATCACGAAAAACTGACGGTTCCATTGGAAGGAAAGTGTATCGAAAACCAACACACACCAATAGGTACCTGGACTGGACATCACACCACCATCGTAGCCAGAAAGTCAGCGTCATTGATTCACAAACAATAAGAGCAGTACGCATTTGTGATGAAGACTCGTTAGAAGATGAACTACAATTTGTGGAATCAATTCTTGTCGCAAACGGATATCCCCGCAAGTTGATCCAGAGCAGAATGGACAAAATATTATCTCGCCAACTTACAAACAATGTCCCCAACCCCAACAGTGACACTGACGCTAAACGTAAATGGTGTGCAATACCTTTCATAGGAGTCGTTACGTACCAAATTGCAGGAATCGTCCGAAAAAACTTAGACCGAGATCTAGGATACTTCACAGGAATAAAGCTCAGTAGACATCTTAACAACTTCAAGGATTCGCCCCCCAAAATCATGGCTGGAGTTTACGAAATTCCATGTGATTGTGGTGATGTGTATGTCGGAGAAAGCAAAGATGTGGAAAGGAGGAAAACAGAACATGCTGCGGATTTACGAAACAATCGGGTCATCCAGTCAGCATTAGCAGAACATAAGGACCAAAACCCTAACCACAACTTTAACATAGGCTGCACCTTCCTTGTTACGAGGCAAGGTGGTTCCAAAGAACCTTCAAAGAAGCCATTTACATTCACAAACGACCCAACAATATCAATGGGAATAGTGGACTGGATATAGCCCCCTGGATACCATTAGCACTGGACTTGATTTAATTCATATAAAATGTTTATAATAATTATGTATGAAGAAAATGTGTAGTTCCCCCCTTTCCAATTGTTTTTCTTGAATTTTTGCTCCTGAAAAAGAGTACGGCAAGTATTCGAAAGCTGGAGCTAACAATAAATAGTTCAACCTTTAAAGCCAAAAATGTCTTTATCTAACAAAATGTTTTGTTGGTTTGATTGTTCCTATTCCATGACAACTTTAAAAATAGTGTATGCTCATAACAATTCTAACTAGATAATCTCAGAAAGTGCCGTTGCATAATACTAATGAATCTTATGTCATTTATAGTTGAGGCGTAGACAACGAAATTGTATTTGGTTTTTGTCTTTGAGATTTGTTGGACAGGGCTGTACTTAGCAGTGGGTATTTTTATATGATTTTGACTATTAAATTCAGAGTGGACGAAACCCGCGGGTTTTTCACAAAAACCCAACCCACCCGGGTTTATCCGGGTTTTTGGGTAAAAGTGGGTATATCTGGGTATGGGTGGGTATTGCAATATCATGCACTAAATTCTGTACCCGCCAAGAGTTTGGCGCCCCAACAGACAGTAGCTCAGCAAGGAAATCACGTATTAAATGATTCCTGAAAGCAAAAAACATGAATATTTTGGAAAATTTAGATATTATATGAAGCAAAAAGTTCACTTATTTACAGAAATTGCATTTTTTTCAATGGTTTTTTTAAACCCACTTTTACCCAAAACCCACCCACAAAACAAGGTGGGCTGGGTACCCAAAAACCCGGGTTTAACTGGGTCACCCAACCCGTGGGTAATGGGCACATGTCCACACTGATTAAATTCAAATGTAACTTGAAATCCAAAACTTTATTTCATATTCAAACTCTACACTGTTTACTTGTATAGAAAACATAGTTTAAGTGCGTAATGCGGTCTAATTCTAACGTCTCAATTTTCCTCCCTAAAACCTTCCTTAAATTACAGGCAATTTAAAAATGTGCATTTATCAAAAAAACCCCTTCAAAGTTGGATTCCAGATCTACAATAATGTTAAAAACTTTACAAATCTTTTTTGTATGCGAGCGACACATTTTGAGCTTACCTAGTAAGACAACCAAAAAGTTGAAGTAGCTTGTACGGACATATATTGATTGGAAACTTGCGCAAGTTACTATTAATAATCAATGGTTTTTGCAAAAACCAGCCCGGTATAACTATAAATATTACCAAAAAAAAGCAAATTATATGTTCATGTATATTTATATATTATGTGTTCAAGTGAAATATGATATTCGATAAGTCAGTGGTAAAATGATATTTTGATGATAGCACTACAGAAGAACCTTATACATGAATATATATTAAGTTTTATACAGTATTGAGTTTAATTTTAACGCTTTTGTCCAATTTTTATTCATCACACACGGGCTGAAACTATACTTTGGAATACCTGCAGCACACAAAACTTCCACTTTGTAAGAATAAGACTTTTCAGTTATTGTAATATAATCATCTATAGCGCTGCGTGTGTTATATAAACCGCTGATTAGCTCAAGCTTAAAAGTTTTCAAAAGTCGGACAAACTTTGCAATGAAAATTTATTTTAACGTCAAACGAGCACATGGTTTCTATAAATATAACATTTGGGTAAGGACTAACAAACATTGGACCGATATGCACAGAACCTATCCAGATTGGCACCGTCCTTGCATAAGATACATATTGAAAAATTGTGTGTAGAACAAACACGCAGTGCAGTGGTATCGTTGGTATGACAAAGCGTTTCAATTTGTTTGCCAGACTCTCGTAATACTTCACTGTGGAAGCTTAACATACAATGATTTAACTTTCCTTCCGTAATACTTGTACATTTCTGCGCTTTTGAAACCGGGTGGGTATAAGTAAACATCCCCATGGCAAACACTGGAAACTTTGGTTGCTACATTATCACGGTAGTTAGTCAGAGTGATAAATAGTCATTAGGTTTTTGAGTCTGATGATAGTGAATGACCGGCAACAACATAATCATAAAATGTCTCAATGCGGCAATATTTGGTACTTAAATACTGGTATTTAAGGTGAACAATTGGAATTAAAAGATCATACAGCACACAAAAGAGAATTTGTACGGTTGATTTTATTTCAAATTATAATTAATTTAGGATGTATGCGTTTTTATTAACTAATGGTTCGAGTGGGTAGATTTTATTTAGAGTACAAATATTTCGGGCAAATTTTATAACAGATTCTGCTTTATAACCTTACGTGTTAAAGTAATGAGACACTAATCTATTAATCTATGAAAATTTCTTCGCACTTTCATAATTTTGTAGTTATTGATAATCTCGTCTGTTTAAAACAGGTTTAGTCTAGTTGTCGACAAAATGCAAAACGAGCCCCATTTTTATACTCTGTGTTACTAGTTATGCCCATTTCGGATAATTATTATGTAATTGAACTATTATAAAATGTGGTTTCTACCATTATTCAATTTTTTTCTAAAAAATACAAGCTGATTCAACACATTGTATTAATTGCCCACTAATAGTAGTTTACCAAATTGAATGATATACTTTTAAAACAGCATTCTTGCAGGCGAAAGCCTATTGTTGCTGGTGTACAATTTGGAACTTAATTATATATTTGTCAACGTAGGAGGTCGGGCATACGGCATTGTGCGATATCGCGCATTTAAATAGAACGGAGGCCCTACGTTTGTCAGTGGCCGATGTTGCACATTCGCCCGCATGGAATGTTGTGTATTTGTCACGGTTGGAGGTCGCAAATACTTCAGCATAGGAGGTCGCCAAGTTGTCAGCTCGGTTGGTTGTACATTGGTCAGCGTTTTAGGACATATAAGCAGCTGACGTGTAAGTCGACCTTTCGTCTGCGCATTAGGTTGCAAAAGAGGTCGTAGATTTTTCATTGTGAGATGTTGTATTTTCGTCAGTGTAGGTGGTCTCATGTTCGATAGTGTACGAAGTCGTCTAAGCATCAGCGGAACAGGTCGCGCATGCAAAAGAGCGGAAGGTCATGCACTGGTCGCTGTCGACGTAGAAGACATACTTTTGTAATCTGGACCAGATAAAAAGCAGCCTGAAGTGAATCGTCTCTCCGTTGATGAAACAGTATACCTGCATAAATGACAGTTTCTTAGTAATCTTAGTCATCATTTTTAAAGAAAATTTGTAAAACAGGATTCTAAATTGGAATTATTTTAAGGGATCTAATCTTCCAGAATATATTGTTATTCTACATATTACGTGCAACAGTACTATATAAGAACAATAAATAATGCAAACAATTTTAATATTACGTACAAAACGTAATACATTCACATCCAATTTGCTAAAGGCAAGATTCAAAAAGTTATAATGGTCAGTACGACATTGATCTCGTTTGCGTTACCACGTACCCTTGGCCCTTTATAGAACATGAACTTTTTGGTTTGAAATGGATCATCGAAGGAATGAAACTCGTGCATTGCTTATTTGGACCTTGTGTTACTGTTAAAGAAGATAACAAAAATTGAAACAATCACATGATAAACATGATAAAAAAAAACTCCACTCACTTGGTGTCAAAAATATTTCAACAGACGAACACTGGAGAGTCGAAGCTCCATTTGGAGCAGTTTTAGCACTCTTTGCGACATGATTTTGGTACAAAAATGGATGTTTTTCCCTCTTCAAATCTGATTTAACGAGAGTGTCGGTAGTCCATGGAAACTGGGGTGGATAGCAAATTTTCTTTCCAAAATATTGATAATGCCTTTCCAAAGATCCATAACTTTCACTCTGCCTCAAATTCAAACATGCAGGTATTTAAATACCGGAAAGTGTAAGATAATTTTAATAAGATTACCTGCTGTGGTTTTTCTCCTGCTGCCATTCGTTCTTCTGCTTGTGCACATTTGGAATTAATGCAACCAAACACACATGTTGCAATAACGGCAAACAACTGAATCTTATGAACAAGTGACGACATGTTGATTTGACTAATTTGACAAATTATGTGCCTGATTTTATCTTGTGTGCTTTGGTTGGGTTATAAAAACAAGAAATTTAGTTTTTTGTTTGTTTAGGTTTTACAAGTTTGGTAAAGTTGTGTTATGTAATTGATTTGTAAAAAGAAAAGTTGAAGAAGGAGAAATGTGAAGAGATTTTTATTCAAGTTGGTGTTTATGCGACTAAAGATAGTGAAGAACTAAGCCATGAGGTAAAAAGAATCCGCTTTATATAAAAATCCGTAGCAAACCAATTGAAAATGCGCGCTGCTAAAGCGGGTAAGTTTATGTAATCATTATTTTGTTAACCCGACTCTATTAAATATTGGCGTATTGGGGTTTTCAGGATTATTTGTTTAGGTTAGACATCATGCTTAGTTTAAAAACACTTCCTTGTTTCAAATAACGTTGATTGTTTTTGAAAAATGCAGCTTGGTTCAAAAAATATCATATTGGTATCCTGGAGAAGCAGTAAGCTACAAAATGAGAATGGTGTCAACGAAATGAAATTCCTTGTTAAATTTAACGATCAAACTATTGCCGAACCAGACTTTAAGGGTTTGTAATTTTGCACTATACTGGTCAGCTTATAATGGAACGACATACCAATAAATAAAAGCTATTATTAAAAAAATGCGTGAGCGTGTTATTCTTTTGTAAAGGTCACTTTAAATTGTGGAAATGATCATGTTTCATTTGTATTGCTCGTGTCCAGAGTATCCAAATATCCATGTCCGTAGCTATATGACATATAATCTAACTATTGTCTAATTTCAACTATACACTTTTCACTGTTTGTAGAATAAAAATAACTTTCCCGGCATATAGGAAATTACTATGAACTTTTACGTTTTACTGCTATCAGGTTGCTTCAACCTGCAGATTTGAGTAAGCAGTACATTACAACAAGTGCAAACAATTATTTAACACTTCCCTGTATTTTGATATTCTTGGTAGCTGTGATATTTGGAACGTAATATAAAAAGCTTGCTTTATTATTTAGGAAAGCTGAGAACTTGGCACCCACGTTCATACATCCAAATTACCATAATTTACATCATCCAAATTTGTAACGGCGTCTCAGAGCAACCTGTCTTCACACAAAAATGTCAACACCCACGCTTTAATTTTTTTAATGTTGGAATTTTTCAGGTTGGTGACATTTTACCAAAATATGGTTGTTGTATTGTATGATTGATTGTATGATATGTTTACATTACTTTCTCCTTAGGTATATGATAAGAGGGCTTTTATATTCTTCTAAAGTTGGTTTTTTCTCATATTTTACAAAGCGAGTCAACAGTGCAGTCTACCAAAATTCTATAGGTTGTGATATATTTTAAGCGTATAATATCTAGAATATAGGATTTCGAGAGTCGCCTACAAAGACATTGTCATCTGCAAAATACATGTACATGATTTAGTTTTTATGCGCTGTAGCGCACATTTTATAATGCTTTTATTTCTGCTGTCTTTGCAATAATTAATATCACTTAATGAAAGCAATTTAAATTTATTGTACTTTTTCCCTCCGTACTTATTGTATCACCAGATTCTGCTGTTCGAGAAACGTTTTTACGGATTATTAACTACCGGAAGCATAGCTGAGGTAGTTAATGTGATCACTCTGTTTGTCTGTCTGTCTGTCTGTCTGTCTGTCTGTCGTGGACACGAAATCTCAGCAACTACAGGGCAGATTGGGCTCAAATTTGGCAGAATGATTGCTTACGTCTATTGCGCTCTATATACATATTTTCAGGCTTATAGCTCAACTTTTCAAAAATTTGCAAAAATGGGTATTTTTAGAGCATTATATTTTGAGGTATATATTGCGATCACTCTGTTTGTCTGTCAATTGGGCGTTTTTGAAACGTTTTTTGGGCATTTTTAAAACGTTAATTGGGCGTTTTTGAAACGTTAATTGGGCGTTTTTGAAACGTTAATTGGGCGTTTTTGAAACGTTAATTGGGCGTTTTTGAAACGTTTTTTGGGCATTTTTGAAACGTTTTTTGGGCATTTTTGAAGCGTTTATTGGCATTTTGAACTGTTTATTGGCATTTTCGAAGCGTTTATTGGCATTTTTGAAACGTTAATTGGGCGTTTTTGAAACGTTAATTAGGCGTTTTTGAAGCGTTAATAGGGCGTTTTTGAAACGTTTTTTGGGCATTTTTGAAACTTTAATTGGGCGTTTTTGAAACGTTTTCTGGGCATTTTTGAAACGTTTATTGGCATTTTTGAAGCGTTTATTGGCATTTTTGAAGTGTTTGTTGGCATTTTCGAAGCGTTTATTGGCATTTTTGAAACGGTAATTGGGCGATTTTGAAACGTTAATTGGGCGTTTTTGAAACGTTGTTTGGGCATTTTTGAAACGTTAATTGGGCGTTTTTTAAACGTTTTCTGGGCATTTTTGAAACGTTTATTGGCATTTTTGAAACGTTTATTGGCAATTTTGAAACGTTTATTGGCATTTTTGAAACGTTTATTGGCATTTTAGAAGTGTTTATTGGCATTTTCGAAGCGTTAATTGGGCGATTTTGAAACGTTAATTGGGCGTTTTTGAAACGTTGTTTGGGCATTTTTGAAACGTTAATTGGGCGTTTTTGAAACGTTTTTTGGGCATTTTTGAAACTTTAATTGGGCATTTGTGAAGCGTTTATTGGGCGTTTTTGAAACGTTTTCTGGGCATTTTCGAAACGTTTTTGGGCATCCTTGTTCATGTAATTCAGCACGTTGCTTCCGGTAGTTACTCATTTACGAAGGTTCTTGTTAGAAAAGGTCTCAAATTTACATGCCTATCATGAATCATGCTATATGACGAATAAGTTGGACATTGTCTACTCTCAGTCATTCATTTTTCATTGATAAACCACTCGAACCTTGTTGCCGGACGCACAAATTGGACATTGTAAATTTTCCACCGGTCCACACAGATAGGCAACTATTCTTGAAAAGGTCCGCCGTTGAAATTATAGCATCTTGCTAATGTTACACTTTAAAATGAAAGGCAACTTCGTAAATAAAAAATAACTTTCTCTGCATGTAGAAAATTACTGTGAACTTTTGTTTTTTTGCTATCAGTTTACTTCAAGAATACAATTTTTGGGTAGACAGTACATTTTATGAAAAGAAGTATGACATAATTTTTATACACACATATTTCGCAATTTTTTATATTCTTGGTGGTTGTGGTATTTGCAATTAAATATACAAAACATGCTTTATTTGGATAGCATTTACATAACCGTCTATGCAAAAAAAGATTTGAAGACAATCTGAGAACTTGGCGCCCACGTTCAGACATCCAAAATGTCAAATATTACATCATCCAGATTTGAAGCGGCGATTTAGAGTAAACTGCCTACGCACACAATTGAATTGATATCAACACCAACGCTTCAATTATAATAATGTTGGAATTTTCAGGTTGGTCATTTTTGGAAATGGGGTAATGAGACTTTTTATGATAATATAATAATCCCGAACTAGCAAAGTTTTCAGGACACAAGCTACACTGGAACACTTTTTCCTTTAAGTGTACAGCGCGAATGTGAATAACCAATTGAGCTTTACTTTTGAATCTACACTCCACTGTGATTTACCTTGTTCCAACCTAACCCATGTTAAAAACTCGAAATTAAAAGCCACTCAACGAGACTAGTACCATTCGATAGAAGACGATTCGGTCTATATCCCAGAAAAAAACCGCATGTTGGAGCGTTGCCTTGTTCTCGAGATATAGAGGTTTTAAGGTGGGATCCGATGGGGTCAGGGGTCCCAACTGTAAAATAATTTGTTTAAATTTGTTAAAACAGACACACATAAATACTTTGGATGTTAGTTTTGTGTCATATATGTCTATTTCACACAAAATTAGAATGTTTTAAAATGAATTTTCATGAAAATGGGACCCTTGGTTCCAACGGACCCCATCTTTGATCCTCTATATCTCGAGAACAAGGCAACGCTCCAACATGCGGTTTTTTCTGGGTTATAGGCGGAATCGTCTTCTATCGATTGGTACTAGTCTCATTGAGTGGCTTTACCTTCGAGTTTTTAACATGGACTAGATTGGAACAAAATCCTCACTTTTGAATCACAGTGCACTGGAATGGACCTCTGGTCCTTCATTGGAATGAACTAAAGAATGTTCGACGAGTTTAGCTTTTTTAATTGCAGCGTTAGGACAGCTTGCTCACTTGAACGATTTTGGTTTATGGTGTATTTTTTTGTGAACTGAAAGTTCAGTGGGTGTGGCAAAGTATTGGCTGCACTTTAGGCACTGAAAGTACTTTACGTTGGGGTGTAGTTGTTTTACGTGACCTTGTGGACTGTCCCCACGTTTGTCCGCAAGTCTTATCACATAAGCTGCACTTAAACTTTTTATTGTCCGAGTGTATTACCATATGTCTATTTAATATGCTTTGTGCTTTTAAACTAATTTTGCAAATATTGCATACAAATATTTTATTCTTAACAGGCTCCATTATATTTGTTGATTAAATTATTTTGAGCTGCTCCAGAGAAAAGCAAACTGTCATAACAAACGAAATGAAGTGATTTTCTTTGAACATACATAAAACGTGTAGCCAGAATCATGATCATAAAAAACGAAATGAAGTGATTTTCTTTGAACATACATAAAACATGTAGCCAGAATCATGATCATAAAAAACGTTTAGTTCTCGTGATAATCTGGTTTTGAAACTAAATCTTACAATGGCTCACGAAAACTTTTTTTTTGCAACAAAAAATACTACCTGAGAAAAAATAACTTACACATTATAAAAATGCCCATTCATAGAGATATCTCGTGTGTGTAATATTTCTGCAAAAACGTTCATGCTATTCATATCATAAATCTTATTTCGCAATGAGCCTATGTTGTTTATAAACCTATGTTATAATTTCTTCTTGGTAGTTTCGGAAATTTCGACAAATTGGAACTTTTGTATGCTAATACCATTGTTAAAGTTTAATGAATAAATCCTCTGCTAACACTATACAAAATTCAAATGCTAACATTATGTAATAAAACTCGAATGCTATGTATGTAACTATGTAAACTTCCACTGCCAACGCTTTCTGAAACTACCGTGCTAACACCATGTGAAAATTTCCATGCTAACACCATGTTAATACTACCATCCTAACAGCATGTTAAAGCACTCATGCAAACACAATGATGAAATAGCCTGCTAACACCATGTTAAAACTCCCATGCTACTATCATGCTAAAGCACCCATGCTAACACCATGTGCCAATTCCCATGCTAACACCATGTTAAAACTCCCATGCTAACACCATGTTAAAAGTCCCATGCTAACACCATGTTAAAAGTCCCATGCTAACACCATGTTAAAAGTCCCATGCTAACACCATGTTAAAAGTCCCATGCTAACACCATGTTAAAAGTCCCATGCTAACACCATGTTAAAAGTCCCATGCTAACACCATGTTAAAAGTCCCATGCTAACACCATGTTAAAACTCCCATGCTAACACCATGTTGAAATTCTGTTTTATAATCATGCCAAAATCATTACTACCCAAATATTTTTGAATACCATTGGAAAGACCTGAGTACATACACTTATTCATGCGTTTTGTCTTTGTCTTAATTGTGAATGCACCGGAGTAATGTAATTGTGTAACGTTTATGTGACCGGTTCAGCGGCCCTCGTTTAGAAAATATTAACTTTCAAACACTGAATACCAAAAGTGGCCGAAGGAACGTTGTTTCGGTATAATGATTCCAAACATGAAAAAAGACAGAGCTGTTGAGAAAAAATCCCACTCAAATGCATACTCGTAATATTTTCTGCATGTTTGAAAATGAAGGTTAAGACATTCAGCATGGCTAAGTATTTTTTATAGATGTCTCACATGGATTGTTTTGCAGCAAAGAGAAAACGTTTGTTAAACACATGTCGCACGGAAACTGGTGTTTTACTTTTTGATTAGTCTGCATGTACATTGGCACGTTATTGGGATTTTTTGAGGATGTTTTGTTGCACACTGCACATTTGTACCGCTGTGTTGGTTTACGTATCAGTTTATGCATCTGCAATTAATAAATGACCAATAAAATAAAGGCAGGCACATTTGACTGTTTCACATTGTTAGACTGATTATAGATTAAATGCTACCCAGTTTAGGGTTAAATATTATTCAATTTCAAGTTATATTCTGAATTTCCGTGTTGTGCAGCCGCGTACTTTCCAAGCAACCAAAGAACTTTGAGTTCTTACCGACAGGTTTTTTTTATTATAGTTCAAAGTCAAAAACATTTAAAAATAATTTCATACGTGTATGTATACCCGATTTCGTTAAGCCCCACAAAAGTGAAAACAATTGAAAGTTTTATTCGGTTTTGTATTTCACACAACATTAATCAAATATGTGTTATGCACAAGCAAAATTTTTGTAACAAACTTTTTGAAATTCCTCTATCAATACGCCCTGGTGTTCTTACTATTGTAATAAAGCTTAATTTACACTTCATACAAACCTCAATTGAAAGACAAGCTGTTATTAAAATAGAGTGTTTTGTCTCCTTTCACTTTTTACGCTAGAGTGCCTCAAACAAAACGCCAAAATTGACTTATATAAGCCACTGTCCGTCTTTCATCTAAAAAACCTTTTCATTTCCCTTTTCTTCTCTTTTATTATTATTTGCACAGAATACTAAAGGTTCTTATCATTTATTCAAACACCCAAAATAAATTCTTTCTGTCCGTCAAACACAAAATGAAAGTTTCTCTTTTCCCAAGCTTGATATATTACTTTGTCAACAGAAGCATAAAACAGCCCAACTGGAAACAACCGGTAAAAACCACTCACTTCAGTAAACAAAACAACTTTGCAAATTCAGTTCATCCATTTGCAAAAACCCAAGTTTGCCAACCCGTTTCCTCACTCTAATTCTTTCTGAATGACAACCTCTCTCTGCGGTACTTACACTATTTCACTTTCTTCTTTTCCACGTCCATGCCATATTGTCTGTGTGTGTGCTCTGTGGTCTTCTTTTGTCACGTTTGTAGAGTATCTCAGCTTCCCGGAATTATTTTACAGCTTTGGCTTCCTTTTTCACTCTCTCGTATTCAGACAGCCTCTCTTTCATACCAGCTTTCACTTTGAGGGTAATTGAAAGGCTCTTTTGTTTTTTGGAATGAGAACACGGACAAGGGCTTGTGTTTAATGAAACCTGTGCTACTTGATTTTCTCCGAAAAATAATCACCCTTTTGTAAAATACTGGCCTATCTACCTATCAAAGTGTGCAAAACAAAGAGCTAGACCACCTCTTCAAAATTTGTATTCATTTCTAAAGTTTGTATGTAAAGCTGAAAATCTAAACCGTTATCGAACAACCATACAAAACTATTTGAAAAACAATTAAATACATTTTTACGTTTTTTGCTAATAATTCAACAATAAACAAGTTTCACATAAAAACCGCACTTAAAATATCTTCTGCCTTAAAAAAAGAAGCTACCATAACATAATTCATGTTTGCATAACATTTTCCCTAAAAGTACTCCTTGTCTTTTCAAAAAGCTACTTGAGTGTATATCCTCCATTTGCATTTTTCGATCACCATTTTTTCTCCATTTCTCCAGCAACACAATATAAATCATGCCATGAGCCCATATTGCTTGTAGCTGTTTTTTTTTCTCTCAGGCTACGTGTATGCAAAATGTTGAGTGTGGAATACGCTGACAAGAACATGAAAGCTGTTGACGTAGGCAGGTGTTTTCCCCTGGCCATATTTCCCACGCTGTTGTATATCCATAAATTTTTATAAATAGCGTGCTATTCTGTATTCTGAAGTGTTTTGACAGGTTAAACAATAGCTGGAAGCCTTTTTGGTTATTTTTTTGCGTATAAATCTATAAAAATATTCCAATATCGATTTTATACCATTTTTGCCTATAATTTTAATGTAAATGCATTTTGGTTGTAAACGACCAAAGTTTCTGCTATAATTTCACTAAATGGACAAACTAGCTGCCACAAAATAAATTAATTTGTTTCCAATTTACTTCTGCGGCTGCACAACTGATTCTCTATAAAGCCATCAAATCCCCTAAAGTACCCACACATTCAACCTTCTTCACTCTTGTTGTCCCGCGGGCGTAATAACATTAGTTAGCATGTGTCTGCTTTTGCAAAATTTGTGTGTCCGCTTCTGCTTTCTCAGTTAGTATGGCTTTATGATTATTCCATCTGTGTAGCTTGTACTATTTATAGCTGTGTAGCAAAATTTCATTGTTGACCCGGATTTCCCTTTCCATTTCGGTTTTCTTGAGAAGAACAACGTCACATCACCAGGGATTTATGAGCGTCTTGGGAGAGACAAGACAACATGAGCTTTCTGTCGTGTTTGGCTTGTCATGAGATGATCATGATGATTTAATGACGCTACATAAATACGCCATTACACGGAAGGATAAAACCATATGGTGAGAAAGGCAGTAAGCGTGAAATCAAAAAACCGGGTGTGTGTTCCTCTTTCCTCTTGTCTATTTATTTTGTTGTTTGCTGAGAATTTTAAGGGAAAGGTGGCCTTGACTGACAATACATGTCATTCTACAAGATAAAAGGACATTTCCTTTCAACTTTTTGTGTTCTTTTACGTAACATCGTGAAAATTCTACTGGCACCATAAACACTGCATGTTCTCTAAGATATAAAATAGTTGGAAAAACTGTTGGCCGAAAAATGTTCTCTTGAAATTCAAAACTTGAATGAAGTTTTGAATTTCAATAAATGAAATAAATGAAAGGTTCAAAGGCTACCCATATGAAAACTGGCAAAAGAGTTTACTTTATTCAAAATTTCACCCGCATAAACATACCCTGCCTTTTTGAATTCTAGTATTTATCTTTTACTCGCAGAGTTCAAACGCCAGAAAATATAACTTTTGCACAACTTCAAACTAATTATCTCTGCAAAATGTTTTAAGGTTTCAATTTAATACAAAATTATCTAAAACTCAAACCGGTAATAAGTATATGTTAAATAAGTGCACAGCCAAATATTTTGAAAACTGTATACAAGCCCAGCAATTATTTTTGAAATGTGTCATTATGCCATGTCATTATTTTATTCCACTTCTTCAAGTTTTAACATTGCAAGGCTTCAATTTCTTCACAAGTATGTAATAAATCATCCCATACTCTAAAATTACGTGTTCTTCTTTCAAACACACTAACTTTTTATTACTATGCCCGCAAAACCAACTTGCAAAAATTCTATTTTCAACCGTTTTCTATTTTCTCTATCCTCAGGACTTCCTCTCTTGTTTTTTCTTTTTTTACTTGTTTCTCTCTGTAGTTCTTTTTGTATAGCCACTCATGCATAATGAAAATGGATAGCGAACATCCCCTATCATCATCAAACCAAGTAGCAGAAAAAAGTTACAACACACAGGAAAAAACTGGGCTACTTGTAATCAGGTAAATCATTAGTTTACCATTTGCAAAAAGAAATAGCTGCACTTTCTGTAGAATTCCCTTCTGCCAGGTTTTTGCTTTAGGTTCGGTACAAGCAGACAACTAGACTCCAGTCTTGTGCAAACTTTTGTACCGTGAGCATCTCCTAACTTTGCGCTGCGCTCGGCCGGCAACGGAAAAATCATTTTTTGTGCTGGGAATATACACCAAACGGAATAAAAGTCTGGCAAGCTCTAAGCCCAAAGCTCTGTGTTCCAGCCCAAGAGAGAGGTAAGCTTTTTCTATTGAAACTTTTTCTGCCTGGCTTACAGCTTTACCACTATTTCACTTCAGAGTGCAGTTTACATTGCCCAATATTTATCAGCTGTGTGGTGAGTGTGTGACGTTGGTAGAAATTGCATGGTATAATATCACACCAGTATAAAAAATATTCCACTGTTTTTGAGTTCTTTTTATGCTTTAGACCTCGCCTTGTATTCTCTATACTGTGTTGTTGTGTGTGTAAGCTTATTTTTATTAACACAGACAGATTCTCTTGAAGCTACACACTCGATCTGTCATTTGTGTGTAGGAATACTTTCCAGAAAATAGTTGAACGTTGAACCCTATTAAGTTTTTCCCTTTTTTGTGTTAAACCTGAATCCCTTTTTTAGAAAGAGTAGAAAAGTACTTTACATGCAACGTCGGCCTTTCGGATTAAATTACTATTTTTATTTAGAAAAGAAAACGTGCGGCTGTGAAAAAAGAGATAACGTGTGTGTGTGTGCGTACGTGCATTAATGCACAAATCCAGTTTTGTAAAACTTTCATGTTATAAAATGGATTAGAGTACTTTTCCAAATTTTTAGAAAGATTGACCGTTACGCTTTTAAAATATAAAATGACAAGTTGATAATAAATATACGTAGTTCTTCCAGTAAACTAGAGTCAATAATATTATAGCTGCCTTAAATTCAATATAAATTAATTAGTAGAAGAATAAAAGACGTACAAAAATTATATCGATTTGCCTTAAATAAAAAATACTCAAGCAATATTCGGTAGCCTTTTTAAAAGTGGTTCTTATTAAAATAGTTGAAGAAAATAGATTACTGGTTAGTTATAGACTGGATTTTTATCTTTCCAGGTGATTTACTAAACTTGTATTTTACTTGAAACATTTAATTGTACAAATAACACGCTTATAATTCCCTTTTGGATTGTTTTATGAAAATTGTATATTTGTAAGAACTGATTAAATTTTGTTTTATTCCAGACGTAAAATAATCATCATCACGAAAACTCGTTAGCAGATTGACTTGAAAAGTGCTAATCCTGTGCAAAAAACAGAACATATTCCAGTGCAAGTTTTAAAGTGCATTAAAGTGAATTCCATCTGTACTATAACTTTACAAATTTTCCAAGAAAAAAGTTTGGTTGACTCAAGATTCTGAAAAATTTGCAAATTTTACTATACTCTTCTACTACACTCCTCAGGAACTTGTCCATTTGGTAAGTTGACATCAATATTTTACCAGTTTTTCAAGTTTACTAAAACTGAACACGATAAAGCACCTACTGAAATATTTACCGGCTATCGAACATAACGGTTGAATATTTCTATTTTGAGAAGCACCGAAAAACAAAATTGACTTGTCAAAATTGGTAATCTATAATATTGACCTGTCGAAACTGAAAGCACACCTGTCAAGCTTTTAACGCTGATTACGCTAAAACCACGAAGTATTTCTCAAAATGCGGAAACTATAAATTGTATGACCATTAGACAACTTTATACTGTATATATGTTGTCGTTGTTAATCGGATTATCCTTGAGCAAACGTGCAGTAAGCCAACATCACAAAACACATTTAGCAAGCGATAATCCTCCCAAAATTCACAATTTTCTGCAAAATACACACAGCTCCCTAATAATTACCTGCTTTCACTTCCGTAGCTGGTCTAATTGGAAAGATGTGTTGTTACCCAAAAAACATATTCAAATTGTAGTACAAAAAGCCAAACCCTGTTATTATTTTAATTTCTATTTGACGTTACACACACTCCGCTGTCACGCTAATTGTAACGGATCTCTCCTGTGGTTTGGTCTAGATCCCTTTAGGACAGATTTAGGTCATGTTGTGCACTCCACTCCACTCTAGAGAGCACAGAAACATGAAACACCTTTCTAATTCTTACTCTACCAGATAATTAGACAGGAATTTGTAATTCCATTTAAAGTTAATAATCTTCAGCAAAAGCCAGCAAAACCCATTAATTAGCCTGTATCCTGTATATCCTCAGGTGTTGCGCTTTTTACCTGTGTGTGCGCTGTGTGTGGGCTAATTTCCATTTTGACAAATTTAATTATATAGCCGGGTAGAAAGCTGAGCTGATGTCAAAAGCCGGGTTACACAGGAAATTTTACAAGGGCTAATCTGCACTATCCAAACTCAAAAAGCTTGTTCATGTTCAGGAGCAGACACCGGAGATGAAATTTAATTTAGAAGGCTTGTCGGCTACACACCCTCTGTTTTAAGCTGTCTGTGGGTGACACCGTTGAAAAATTGAATTAGACGTATAGCCCAGTGCTAAAACTAGAAGCACGTACGAGTTTTTTAAACTATGCAAATATATTTGCTCAATTTTCTATTACAACTTGTTGTGCTAGTGCCAGAAACAGCATTAAATTTGAATCTTATATCCAAGTATGTTGCCAGTTGTCTACTTTGCAAAAAAAATACTTTACAGAGCTGAAAAACTCTATATGGTAATCTTTTTGTAAAATCCTGGAATCCGCCTTTCTCTAGCAAAATTTTGATGATAGATGCAGAAAATCCTGAGCTCTGAGCTGCTTGGCTTTCACTTTATAAATATTCATCACATAAGCCATAATCTCACACACGGGCTTACTCAACCTGTCTGGCAACATAGTGTTTAACAATTTTGTATAGAAAATAAATGCAAACCAATGCAAAATGGAAAAGAGGCTTTTGTTTGTTATTTTGTTACGGCGTAAAAGTCACCAAAATTTTTTAAGCTAACTTACAATTAGATAGTTTAAAATACGTTATGTGCAATTTATTGCAAAATTTTGCAAAAATGGGAAAAAAGTAGCCAAAAGTTGGTGATACGCCCAATTCTAGAATACACAGTTTTGTATCATAAGTCATGTTTCATCCTTTCTGCTTATCTCTTTTGGTTGATCTGTCAATGTTTATATCGTTTTTGGGCTATTTTGTGTGCATTTTTGTATCAAAATAAGCTGCATTTATACACTCTAAAAACTTTGGCAAACTTTCTAAATGAAACTAGTTTATCATCACACAAAACTTGCTATACTATTCAACCCACCAGAGAATATTATTCCTACACACTCCATTATATTCCAATTTCTTTTTTTGTGCCCAACGCTGCAATAAACTTTGGCTGAGTCATAGTTGACGTGCCTTTATAAATCATAAATACGTATTTTCACACACAAATAGACACCAGCAACAAGGAAACAGGCACGCACGGACAATAAAAACTTACCAACTTTCACTCTCTCCACGTCTATTTTCCTGTTTATTACTGCTATGTTCTAAATATGCACGATGTTCCAGCGGAGTAAAGAATAAAAAAAAATGGTGAATGGAGTAAAATTCCTTAGGGACATTTTTTAGGAGAGAACAATACGTAACAAAACAGAGAAACTCGACATTTACATTTTTACAGGGAAAAATAGACGTGTTTGCATATTGAAACTGTAACCAGGGAAAAAACAGTCTATTGTCAAGTCACGACATGCAAAAAAATGCCAAAAAACGGACATTTAAACTCGTACATCAGTTTTCACCGGAAATCGATAAAACAATTCATTTTACAAATTTCGTGCTCAATTCTGCAAAAACTTGCTAATGTAAACATTTCCAAACAATTTTTTAACTAAACCAAATATTTACCCTAAAACTCCATTTTTCTCTATTTTTACAGAATATTTCGCCAAAAATCACGTAGTTTTGCATTCATCGTCACATCCTAACATTATTATCAAGATCAACATCAACACTTTTTATTTGAAGATGCCGTGAAAACAAGTTCTTTCACTTTCCGGACTTGATTTTCTTTCCTAAAGTATATTACTGTACTCTATGTACTCTTGTTGCTCAACCAAGCGTGCTAAACAGCTCTAATTCTACTATGCACTACTAAAGGAAAAGGAAAGCAAGAAGTGCTGACATTATCATCATCTTTATCAAAAGAAGCAACATATATACCAAAACACTTGAAGAACTTATAAAGAAGAGGAAGAAACTGTTGCAAAAAAATAAACTAACTTATTCCCTGACATTTATTTCCCTTCAAAGTCAGTTGTGCGTGACCGTTGGCACTTCAACCCAGATTTGGCTACTGAACTTTAACTGTTTGCTTGTATGGGTTTATACACCAAAACGAATGGATGCACATTTTCCAACAAAATAAAGTAAATACCCGGGTTTTTCTCTGAAATCAAAACCCCGAATTTTAACACAAAATATTTTAACACATAAACGCCATAGCAACAGCAATGTTGCAAAATACCACATTTTTGCAAAAATGCAGCTGTTTTCTATCAAATAAATAAACTACCTTTCTAAAAAAATAATTCATTCATAAAAAATACTCCAAATTTCAATTTTCATCATGTTTTTACGTCGCGTTGGTCTTCCCTGGGCATTTTTATCCAACGCCCAGTCGTCAACAGCCGCAGTAGCCTCCGTGATATTCCCTCCAAATTCCACAGACGACTACTCCAAATCCCCCTCCAATTTTCAACAACAGCAGCAGCCTCCACCATCATCATTTCTAACCATTTCGGATTTTTGCAACGCTTTTGAAAAATTTGGTCAACCGACAATCGTCACCCGAAAACCTTATCGTCAATGTTCAGTATTGCCCCTTGTCCATTTCCAAAGTAAAGTGTGTGATCACCCGAAAAAGTGTTCCAATAGCCACAAAATTGCCATCAGGCATTACTCCAGTTCTTTAGGAGGAGGAAAGGACAAGGTACCATCATCCAACGTAAGTAGTAGTGATTCCGGCGGAACCGGAAGTGGGAGCAACACGCTAGTGGTTACAATTAAAGATGGGCTGAGCAACCGGGAAAGCGCGGATGACTTTCTGGGACAGTTGAACGACCAGCAGAAGCAGTTGATTTATCATACGTTGAATATTGAAATACTAAGGGATAAGTATGAAGGCACGTTGGCAAGTAGTCGGTTGGAAAGTCATCATTATTTGAGCAGGTTTGGAAGGCCGGCCACGCAAAAGGAGGATCCGACGGGGACGCTGTGCGAGTTGGATGGAAGGTGGTTGCATCATAAGTTGGGTGAGAGAATTAATTTTGAGAAAATTTTTTAGATACCGTAATTTTGCTTTTAGTGGGTTGGCTTTTAATTATGAGGCTTTTTAATTACGGCGGGTTGAAAAACAGCATAAATTTGCATTTTTTGAAGATTTGGATGAGTTTTTGGGGCAAATACTGTAAAAATTTCAATTATGGCATGGTTCTTAATACAAGCTTGTCGGGTGTGGCGATAAAAATAGGATTTTTGGAAATACCGTAATTTTGTTTTTTGGGGACTGGCTTTTAAAGATAAAGCTCTTGAATCATAACGGGTAGATAAATTGTCAATTTTGAGCATTTTGATGAGTTTTTGGGCCATTTTCGCTGAATTACCGTAAAGGTTTATTAATGGCCTGGGTTTTAAGTATATGTACGATATTGCCAAATTGGCTATGTTAACAGGTAGAAAGATTGCAAATATCATCAAGACAGGTAGAATATTCCCTAGGGATAGGGAAATGTACCTTCTTCAGAGGCAATCAGCCATAAAATATTGCTCCAGGCATAAGGAAACTGCTTGACTACACTCTAGAATCCACAGACTCTCAATATTTGCATAGATGTTAGCATAACAAATTATCAATTCATATAGGAAAGTTCAGTAAAAGTTGAATATTATGTAGCTTTTGCAGATATTAAGTAAATAGGACACAGAGCATGTTGCTTGTTGAGTGGGTACTCCAAAAGCACAGATTTTCCCTGGTTAAAAAGGTAGACATTTTGTGAGAAGCTCATGTCAATTCAATTTGCTTATGGGATCTAGATGGATGACTATTTTCCATTTTCATCATCAGAGTAGCATGTCTTGTCATCAAAATAAATCTGAAGAATGTGTACCATAGCTGAAAAGGTTTGGTGAAAATGTAATTCCATGTCAGCCCCGCTGTTACCACCAAAGCCACTAGTAACCGTTATGTGATGTAACATCTGTCTAAAAATCTTGAACTCTGACTTACCAGTTTTTGATAAAGAGGCCTGTAGTAAAATGGCAAAATAATGTTGCTCAAGGATCACCTGTCAAATTGATTTTTTGGTATATTTCTAAATTTTCTAAAATGGGAATACATTTTAAGGTGTACTTTATGCTGGCATAGATTTTCTCATTCTTTGAAAATATTTGCTTGAGTAAAAAGCCATAAAGCTTATCACTTGTGTAGCTTAAGATTTTCCCAGAGAAAGGGTAAGCCCACAAGAAAAGATGCTTTAGAAAAGGGACAATCGGGTTAACTTTTTGCTTTCTTCTAAATTTCTGAATAGAGCTATAAACCCGTTTTTTCATATCATAAAAATATTTTTGCTGTAAATATTGCAAAAAAACCGGTTTCTAGAGACTAATAATTTCTAAGCATTTCCGGTTACACCTTATACATAACTAGCAGTATTTTTCCCAGCCTTCCTCACAGTTTGCAATTTTTTCTCAACCGGGGTTTATCGATTTTACCATAAAATTATGTAAAGCTAAAACGTACATACGTTTTTTCCAGCAATAGTTTCAACTTTAGGCTTAAAAGCTTTATAATGTCAGCTTTATACGTTTTTACGATATCGACCTTTTCACTTAAATTTTTCACGTGAAGATATGGAACAAACGGCTAAAGCGCATTACCAACCTCGCTTAAATATGCATTGAAAAAATTTCAGTCTATTTACTCAACTGCACCTATCATCTTTTTCCCTGTTGTAAAATGCATGATATAACGCTTTACTTTGTTTTTGATAAAGATAAAAGCTTACCGAAAGGGAAAAGTACTGAGCAGCCAAATTACAGTAGAGACAAAAAAGCCACAGTTTCCTTAATTGCATATACTCCTCTTTTGCAAATTGTCTTTTTGCTAAAAAAATATGTGAAATTGCACACGTCACTATTATCGTAATTGAGTGCTTCTATAATTTCAAATATGACCTGTGCTCTCCTTGCTACAATTTGAAAATAAGCGGAAAATGGTAATTTTCACCCAAAATCGTTTACCATTTTTTAGGTAATATTTAGGGAATATTTCAGTCGACCCTCAAAAAAACATTTGTTTTTCCTCATTTTATCATGCCTCATCCTTTCGTGCCAAAAAATTAATCATTATTAGCCCTTAAATGATTTTTTGAGGGATAAACCATTATTTTTGTCATTGTATAAAAAATTAGGTTTAAAGTACAGCCTTATGTCTATTTTAATCTTTTTCAGTGCTTTGCTTAATTCCTTTGAGTAATAAATCAAATCGTCATTCGGACCCCTTGAAAAAAATTTAGTATTAAATACTTATAACTTTTATAGTATTATAAAGTATGTTTATCGATAATAACTACATACCAGGCGCCCATTGCATAAAAAATTGTAAGCTTACAATCTTGACAATTTGTAAAGTTCTCTATGGTGACCGAAATTTTCCCCATAAGGAATACATTAGCTTACATTGTTAACAAAGAATTGTAACTTTTATGCAATGGGCGCCAGGTCTCATCCCCATGTTTTTTAAGGAGGGTAGAAAGAGGTTTAATTAACGTTTACCAAATACGAAAATATCTGATTTTTTCAGACTGGAATTAAAACTCACAAATGAAAGTTTTTATGGAAGTTGAGCATCCTTACTCAATTTTTTTCGAAAGTTTCATGGCTCTTTAACTTTTGTCTTCCACAATCAATTTCTGATTTAAAAGGCCTAATAAATAGATAATTGTATGTTCTATGTAACTAATGTGTCAAATATTCAATATAGACGGCTTGTGTGCAGTGGTGAGGAAGAATACACACTAGGTTGCCGTAATCCGGAAGTGCACCAAAATCAATGAAGCCTACATAACTTTTTTTAGAAACAAGATATCAAAAATTTGAGAGACGACATTTTAGCAAATTTATATAATTAAATAGGCAACAATTTGGCACCCTAACTTTTCAAATTAAATATTTCCACAACAAATGGATCCATTTAGTGAAATGGCTTCTAAGCCAAGCAGACCTGCCTTCTATATCTATGTATGCCTGGCAAATGAGGACGTACATGCATTTTATGCTCGTGAACACCAAATAATTGTTTATCCCTCAAAAAATCATTTAAGGGCTAATAATGATTAATTTTTTGGCACGAGAGGATGAAGCATGATAATAAAAGGATGGTTTAATGTTTAATTAGGGGTAAAAAATTACATGCCTAATATTTATGCAAACGTGGAGTTAGCAATTCCATGGAAAAATGGAGTTTATGTAACTTCCTGTGTTATTTTTGCAAATTTGGTATTTTTACCGTGTTTTCTTCTGAAATGCGGTGTACACAAGCTTGTTTAGATAAGAGTTTGGCTTTAACAACCTTGTTGAATTACTAACGAACCCTTGACGTCTTCAGAAAACATCACAGCATGTCTTGTACAAAATCTTACATTTTTTCCTGTTTCCCCTGCTAATCCTGCAAACATCCACAACCTATGTTACAAAAAATCACAACCGATTTTTTCCCCTCTGAGTGTTTACTCAACTAAAGATAGATCGTGTGAAGATTGTGTAAAGGATGGCCTTAGCTTGTTCCGAAACTCGTTATTGCACCTCTTCTTGAAAAAAAAACTACCTGGGATGTTTTCCACTCTGATAAACTTGCTCGAATAAACAAGGAGACACTTTTTCACTTAAAAAGTTTTACTTTCTGGGAACCGGAGGCGTAAACCAACAAAAAAATAGTATAGAGGTTCTAAAGAAAGCTTTATCGAGTTAGTTGAGAGAGGGAGGGGCTTTGCATCACCGGGTTTACAAGATTGGGGTAATGATCATTAAAAAACCTGAGGATGTATGGTGGTGACAAGAAAGGATTGCAATTGTATCTTAAAATTGTTAAGCAAATGTTCATATAAATGTTTAGCTTGTTTTGCTGGGAAATACATGGTCTGATAAATACTTTCTCAAGGTTCTGCAAAATCTTCAAATTCATCTTTCTCCTCTTCTCATTATGTAGCTAAGCTTTAGTCTCTTTTGTCCTGTGCAACATATTAAGTCTTCTTTCTATGGTTTCGTTTCACGCCGTTTGGCACATTAATTACGTTTCTGAATTCTGCAGACTGTTCAACCCAAGCTATCTCTTCTCAGATTTCTGCAAAAGATATAATATTTTGTTCTAATAACTCCATAAACTTTTTACTGTCCTGAGTTCTGCATCTGTTTGTTAACGACTCTATATTGTAGGATGTTGCCTTATCTCAATAATATTTTGTTTGCTATGCAGACACGAATACTAAACCTTCCATTTTAGGCTTCTTTCATTTTATGAATCCTTTCAAAAGTCCATAAAAAGCCCGTGTGTGATTATTAAGTATCGCTCAAGATACTTGATAATATTGTGTTCCGGCCGGCCGTCCGTGAGTATGCGTTTTACGCAGTAACGGCTGAACCGATTACAACCAAACTTGGTATACAGATACTACAACACCTCAGCCACAACCCTATTGAATTTCGGGTCAATAGGTCAACTCTAAAGGTCAGAGGTCACCAACGGTACAATATTTTTACATAGGACCTATATCATGCGACACATGATTTTAGGTCAGTTTTTTACCAGGACTCCGATGGTGCAGCTTGTTTTTCAAAAATCAGGCTCTAAAGCCCTGATTCAGGCTCTTTTTGTTGCCAGATATAGCATTTATGCGTTTTCTCAATAATGGTTGAACTAAATTCAACCAAACTTGGTATACAGATACTATGGCACCTCAGCCACAATCCTACTGAATTTAAGGTCAATAGGTCAACTATAGGTCAGAGGTCACAGCGATGTCACAACTTCCTATAATAGAACCTATAGCATGCGACACATGATTTTAGGTTAGTTTTTTACCAGAATTACGAATTCACAACCAGTTTGTTCAAATTCGTGTTTTAAGGCCCTGATTCAGGACCTTAACTGCCAGATACTGCAGTTTTACAGCGTACATGCTGTGCGACACATAATTTTACAACCAAACTCGGCGTACAGACATAATAGCACCTCAGTAACAACCCTATTGAACTTCAGGTCAACTCTAGGTCAGAGGTCACAGCGATTTCAAAACAATTTATAATAGAACCTATAGCATGCGACACATGATTTTAAGTCAATTTTTGACCAGCATTACAATTTTACAGTCGGTTTGTAAAAATTTGTGCTTTAAGGCCCTGATTAAGGCATATCCATTAGCGATACTTAACTATGCGCTCTCTTCGAGCTTTATTGATCTCTATGAAAAAGTGACTAGAGCACCACACCAGATTTTCGGATGATAAATTGAGCAAAATGAAGCATCTTACCAAACCATAGAAAAGTTTGCCTAAAAATATTTTTAATTTCAACCCAAAAATATTTTGTGTGACCTTTTTCCTGTTTCTTTGCCATTCTGCTGGTATTTCACTTTCCCTTTTTGCAAGCAAGGTAGTAGTCAGGTATTTTGTATGAAATATTGATCTTTTCTCTGTCTACGTCTCTTTCTTCAGGCCAAACTGGTTTGTGCAGTCTGAAAACGTTTTTCAAGAAACTGGGCAAAACTCCTGTGTACATTTGTACTACTTTGCCACCCACTCATAGTTCATAGAACAAGAAATAACAAAATGCTAACTATTTTCTGTTTGTCCCATTTCAAAATATAAGTAGTTTGTAGCTGCATTTATATTTCTTACAAGTGCGCTGTTTTTGTCTCGTTATAATTCCCAAATAGAATACAAGAGCTTGTGATGTATCAATTATTCATAAAATTAATTCCACTGGAGAACAACCTAAAGCCGGAATGATAAGAGAGCAAGGTCATGTGTTTAAGTTTACCTTCTGGTCTTGTTTAAACTCCAATCAAGGTAGAAAATTTTCCTACAGGACAGCACTAGAATTCTTCTAATGAATAATAAATTAGGTCAGAAACATAACAGATGAACATGTTCTTCTGAGCACATTAAAATATAATGTCAAACACAGAAATAGAAAGATAGAAAGATAAATGTAGATTCAAGGCTGGTATAATTACAAGTTTATGCAATGTCTTACATAAATAGTGATGAAATGAATTTAAAAGAGAGCACGGGATTATCAGAGATGACGACTATAATTCCGGAAATGTCTAAAGACGTGTTACCTTTTGTTAAAATATTAATGTACTGTGTGTCTCAAAAGAAGCAGAAGAAAGAGTGATATGCCGGCTTATGCTATATAAAGCTTAAAATAAACACAGAGGAGCTTCTTGGAGAAAATTTTGTAATCTTTTTGTAAAGGTTCTTAGATATGTCTCTAGAGAAAGCTCACGCTGTTAGCTTAGTATAAAGCTTAAGAAAAGTTTTTCGATTAAATTCCAATTTTTCTTGCACGGCTTGTACAAACTAATCTAAACTAGTTTATAGTTTAGAGCTAGTTTAAATATTACACAGTTTAAAATATATTGGTATTCTGATGTTCGTAGTCGTATATTTCAGATGATAAGTTGGCTACCTGGAAATTTGAGAAAGTTTGCTTATTAAAAAAGTACAAATGCTTTAGAATTTTTGAAGAAAGCGTTCAACTTTTCTCAAAAATTGCTGATTATTTTGCAAAAGGATGTTCAAGTTTTGCAAAGTTTACAGATAAGTGAATATTTATAGCTAGACAGGCTGGTATTCAATTTATAAAGTATTGGTCCAGCATTTTTTGCACAAAAAACTTTACCAAATAGAATTTCTATTCGGTTCTGGTTGGTCAAGCAAAATACAATTTAGACTCTGTCTGTCACACTGATTGCTGTCTCAGAATCTAAGCGAGAAACTTAACCCTAGAAACCTCTGGCAATGATCTACCCACTGTTTTGTCAAATCCAATAGCCCAGAAAAACGAATAGCAGAGGTCTCCGGGTTAGCCAGCAAATTGAGCTGGTAAGAGAAAGTTCATTAATTTGCCATTCACGGCTTGTAGCTAGTCCAACTTTCTCCTTCTAAGAATTTCCAATCTTCTGCAAAAGTTTTTCGCTTAGAATCCTGCAAAGCTCTGGTTCTAGACTAGTGACGTTGACGCAAAATAATGATTGAATTATGGTCGTGCTTCTCTTCCAAACGTATAAAATAGGGTAGATATTACAGAATTACAAGTTATGCAACGTTCTTATACCTTCATGTTTTCTTCTTCAAAAAGTTGAGAAACCTCATAACCATAAATAATCTCACTGTCAAACAAAGCAGAATAATATTCCAGATCAAACACAAAATATTTCGCAGGATTTAGCAGTCTACTCTTTCTTAAAGAAAATATATTGTTTTCAATCAATACCTTGACAAATTGCAATTTGCATATAATATTTCACCACAGAACAAAACCAACCTATTTTCTAGCTGAAATATTATCGAATTGCCATTTTTATAGCCTACCAGATAAGAGCACAAATAGACAAAACAACGACTTATAGCAAATAACAAGCCAATGTAATATTTTACAGTGTAATCATTCCTTATGTTTTCTCTGAGAGCGCATCATCGATCTAGAATCTACCCATCATCATTACATTTCTCCGACTTTTCATCTATTTTCTAGTTTATACGCCTAGAAAACTGTTTATAGCTTTATGTTTTGTTGACTTGTAATGTTTGCTTTTTTCCCCCAAAAAAATAACTCCCGCTTTTTGTCGGCCTACGGAAGCTTTAGCTTTTTGCAAATATTCCGTGTCTAGCTTCCACTCCTCAGGATATACGTGCTCTTGACGTGGGCTGAATGATGATGGAGTCATGTCATCACTTGCTTTCACTGATATGGTATATAATGAGGAAATTGCGTTGAAAAAACATCTTTCATTGTGTACGTGAGCTTCATATATTTTTCCATGGCATCACCATCATCAAATATATTAAGCTGGGTTACTATCCGGGAATAGGATTTTCCTTTGGGCCAAAAAGCCAAAGAGTAATTGTGACATGAAAAAAAGCTTCCGTTTTGTCATTTTTGGTGGAGTTTTTTACCATCCAAAAAATTTATACACAAAATATTTTGCAAAATTGTATTTAATCTTATATATCGTGTCACAACATAGTAGTTTGTCGTAGCTACTAATTAGCAACCTAAAAGTTTTGGCAAACTTTATGTTTTGTTGTGGTTTTTGCCCTAACATAATATTGAATTATTTATGCTCTACCAAGTTTAAAAACCAGTAAACTTTTTCTGCTGTCATTATCTCTCTTTTGTTTACTTATTTATTCCAGAACGCTCCTTTAGATATATAATCTTTTCTAAAGCGTCGTTTTTTTGCAAAAATTTCAACCCACACAGAAAGTTTTCTTTTGTTATTTACTCTAGTATATTATTTCATAGAAAACCCGCTTATATTACAGCTTTATAATCGCTTGTGTAAGTAAACCGGCACTATCATAAATAAGCATCTTATTTCCTGGTTTTTCCATTTTGGTATCCTATTTAGTCAGAAAACGGATCATTATTTAAGAAGATAAGCGTGTAGGAGGGAAAAAGTTGATTAGAAAGAAGACAGAAAAGAAAAGCAGGAAGGCTTAAGTTCTCAGAATATTCTTGGTGCTTTATACTTCCACTAAATCGAAAATAAATGAAACCTTGTGCTGTTTCGTGCTAAAAGCTCATCATAACATGTAATAAAATAACCCAGTTCCATGAAAAAAAACAGTCTCAAGTCTCATAGGAGATGTACGTTATGAATTCCTAGAGCTAGAGATAGTTCCAAAAAATTGAAAATGTATCTTAATTAATTTTTGTACTCTTCCGGTTTCGTCGAAATAAGCTTGTTCATTGTAGCTACTCATTAATCATATTTGATCTTGCAAGCACGTAAACCTAATTAATTGTAAAAACATACCTATAAACTTGCTTTGATATATGTTGTATCATTTTCAAACAAAATGTTTCTAAATATTTCTATTTTTTTTCTATTTTCAGATGAAAAGGCTCCACCCGCATCAGCTTCCGCTATTTGGGCAGGTAAACCTTGTACAAAACTTTCACTCTATCTATAGCTCATCATCATTACCATCTCTACTCTACCTATATACACTACACAATAGTCATTTGTCCTCATAAAACCCAACATTTTCTTGAGTCTCTAGAGACCCTCTTCCCAAAACATTCCATTCTACTTTCTACTTCTACTCTGTTCTATGATACACCTTTTTAAAGCCACTTTTACCACTTTCCCATAAGAGTTTATGTAGTACTTGTGTGTACATAAACATAACACACTTTCTATCTATGATCTACTAAAAAGTTTCTCTTTTGAAGTAGGTAAAATGTTGCGATAAGAGTAACAGGTTGCACAAGAAACAAGACACAAATACCTTTCATTTTTCTGTGTGAAGTCCAAAGTAAAGTCCAGCCAATTTTATAAATGGACTGGCTTTTATATACCAAGTCATCTTCTTATAGAATCTATGGTCAGCTTATACAAATAATACATCTACCTACCTAGTCTTTTATGTGGTTTGGTTTTGGGCTGTTTTTTTATACCTTTTCATTTCCATAAAAGAATCATAAGCTTCTTATCTTCTTTTCATGTTCGCTTTTCAAAAGCAAAAGCCAAACCAAAAGTTACAAAAATGTTTTTTCGTACAAAATTTTAAAATATTTCAAAAGTTTCTATTTTGCAAGCTGCACTTTCTGTTGTAAAATTAACCATGTTCCAATATAATTGTTGCAAACCAAGAATTCAGTTTCTAGACTAGTCGTTTTACTCTTTTTTTTTGGTCAGGGTCAACCTAACCATTAGTCTGAAAAAAATATTGCTATTTTGTACATTTTTCTAATGATAAATTACACTTTTGTCCATTTCCTCTCTGTTGATATTTTTTATACCAAATTCCTTTCTCTAGATTTCCAACAATGGCCTGCTACTTTAGTGGTGGCACCAGGTGCAACCTTTTTTTATTTCTCTGGCCAGACCACCACCACACTTGTTTAATGAGCTTCTACTTTCTACACTAAAAATCAATACCAGGTCTCTACACAAAATAGGTAATCTCGGCTGGCTCTAGAAAAATTCCCACCATTTTTCTGCGTTCACATATTTTATTGCTTGTGCCATTCTACCTGATACCTAAAGTGAACTCTCTGTGAAAGTTTTTGTATTTGGTTACCCGGTGTGGTCACTGGGAAAGGAATCACGTTCCACATTTATTTCTACTGACTGAAAAGCAGAAGTGGCCTGTAAAAAAAAGTTGTAATGATGTTGAGCATTAATGTTACTAACTGCATGTTATATTTCTATTTCTTTTTTCCGGTTTTGGGATTTTCTGGAATTTTTCTGTGTGGTTCTAGTGATCGTGAAGAATGCCATGCCTTTCATTGGTTTCGGGTTTCTTGACAATCTTATTATGATTCTGGCGGTAAGCACTTTACACTATTAAGCTTTAAAAATATTTTATGGGAACGTGCATATATGACGTAACGTATAGGGAGTGGGTGGGGCTTGATTGCATAATGCATGGAAAATATTTTATGAGAACGTGCATAAATTAAGTAACGCTTGACAGTGGGTGGGGTTTGGTTGCACAACGCATTAATAATTTTTGAAGATTTGCTCATTATAATAATTTTCCAGTGACGTTTGACGGTGTAGTCGACGTATTTTAAAAGGCGGATGTACTAAAACGCGAGAATTACGGAACAAACGTCGGATTAAAATGGTCCGCTGTTTTATGTTGTATGAGTATTAAAGCTAAGCTTCTGCATTTTGTCGACGGGCGCTTCAAATTCCAATGGGAAATAAAGCCCGCTTGTTGTATTTTATCCTTAAGCCAGGAAAAATTGGCACAAAGCATTATATTTCAGGTGAGGAAAAAGCCGGGATTAAATTCATCGGGGGAAAAAGCACGAATCTATTTTTTATTTGCTGTCGCTTTCCCTTTTTTTCTTCATGTTTTTTAAAGAAGGCAATATACAATAGACACGTTGGGAAAAAAATGCCAAAGCTTTCTCTTTTTTTGCGCATTGAGGTTGCTTGCGAATGGGAAAAATGGATGGATATGAGAACCAAATTCCAGGTGTGTGCTGTAAAGAACAAGAAAAGAGAAATAATTGCATGGAATATTTTTTCCCTTTCTCCCAAGTTTTCCAATTTTCACTAGAATGCATGTGTAGGTGTTACCAGTCACGAGTAAAAGATGAAAGTCGATGAAGATTGGAACCTAAGGAGAAAGAAAAATTTAAGAAGTAATCTTATTCTCTTTCAGGTAGATGTGTTACACAGCATGCAGCTTAGAGAAAGCAATTTTCACTCATTTATTATCAAACTAAAAAAGGGATGCTGTTCTTTTTCTATTACATGCTGTGTTTAAGTAATGGATAACGGGCCAAAAACGTAGTATCTCATTTTTCAAGAGGGAACAACATCACTTTCACTCTCCTTTTGCCTGCCTTTTTCGGTGTTTTGGAAAGTGGCTTTGTTTACTTTTACTTTACTTGTGTAAGTTTGTTAAGTTTGGGATTGGGTTGGCTGATGGTGGTGACAGAGAGACGTGATGTGAGATAGGATGGAGTGTTGTTGATTTTTCTATCGCGGGCTTAAGTAAATATATTCTGGAATTAGAAAGGAATAGCTCAGCAGAGAAATGGAATACGGGACATGACAACACTGCTCATTTTGCATTTTACAGATTAAGCCTTGTAAAAAATAAGACTAGGAACTCTTTTAATCTATTTTACTTGCTGGCATGACTCCCCTTTCTTCTATTAAAAATGCATTAAGAATTCCAATTTACACTGTATAGTGGCCAATCGCCTATAAAGGACATTACTAATAAACATTCTTCTAAAAAATAAAAGGTTTGCAAAAAATTATGTATAGTATTCTATCAGCTATAACGGTCATTTGTCACGTTATTTATGAACGTTCCCTTAACTCAAATACAAGTAAAAGTATACCTTATAGTGGCTTATCAGCTATAACGGCCTCTATTATGGACATTCCCTTAATAACCAAAATATTACAAAAAGTATTCATTATAATGGCCTATTAACTATTACAGTCTTATCACGTTATTTATGATTCATATAAATTATGAACGTCACCTAAATAGACCAAAAAACCTAGGTATAGTGATCTACCAGCTTTGACGGTCACTTCGTCACTTATCATTATAACTTTGCGTTACGTCATTAATGAACGTTCCCTTAATAGACCAAAAAAACTTCGAAACTTTGGTATAGTGGCCTATCAGCTATAACGGTCAATGGCCATTGTAATCTTTGCGTTGCGTCATTTATGAACGTTCCCCTAAAATTAAGAAAATGTGTAAAAATTCCTGGTCTCTACGCTATGCGCTTATTTATGCTGTTGTAACTTTAAAACCTTCAGAATATCAATTTAATTCCCTTTCCTGTTTTCTCTTTCCAATCTGCAGGGAGACTACATCGACATCACAATCGGCACAGCCCTAGGAATTTCCACCATGGCAGCCGCCGCTCTGGGCAACACAATCAGTGACGTAGCCGGCATAGGCTCTGCTTGGTATGTAGAGGAACTAGCCAGCAAAGTGGGAATCAAGGATCCCGACCTAACTCCCAGTCAAATGGCCAGTGGAGCAGTAAGATGGGCTGCCAACTTTGGACGCGCCTTTGGCGTCATGTTGGGCTGTCTCTTGGGAATGTTTCCTCTTCTCTTTCTTCCCAGTGCGGAGGAAGCCAAGGAAAGACGGGAAGGAAAGGAGGACAAGGAGGAGGACAAAAAGGATGGCAAAGGCGGCGTTGAGGTGGACAAGAACAAGTTTGCTTGAAGAAATGAAATGTGTTCCGAATAAAAATTGATATAAAATGGTAGCTAGATACATAAAATCCTATATACATTTTCCTACGTGATTTTTTTAGAATTGTACAAAAAATTGTAAGATTTTTAGAATACACAGTCAGTATGTTACGTATCGTGAATAAAAATATATCCAAAATGTATTAGCATTTTAAAATCCAGTCTATAGTTCTAAAAATGAAACTTGGTTTGGTGGTGGTAGCAATAATAAGTACTAACTTGTATTTTGTAACGTTTTAAGAAACGACAGCTAAATAGATTTTTAAATAGTCAATAGTTATAGCTTTATAAGTTAATTAGATGGTGCTTGCTTTTCTTCCAAAGAGAAACTACTAAAAAGTTGGCTACAGATTTTAAAACATGTTTTTGGGGCAAAATGAAACTGTTTTACAAAAAGTCCACCATAAAAGCTCTGTATTTTACTCCTTCCTTCCTTTCTCTTTAAACATTTTATAGGCTCAAATGGACCAACTCTATACCCCGGGGGTATTACCCCTGAGAAAGAAAGTTCATTAAAATATGTAGGAAATAATGAATGATAACTTAATTGTCAAATTTTGTGAACACAAGAGAAATGAATATACTCTCTATCTCTACTTACGTCTCGATAGTGCAATAATGGTCCATAAACCATAAGGCATAACAAAAAAGGTGTTCTATGCAAAAAAGAGGTAGAAACTAATTTTAAGTAAAATGACTAATTATCCTCGTTCTATTCTAATTATAGCTTAGGTAGGTATATCCTTAAGTTATAAAGCAATCATGACACGACGTGAGGTCACAAATAGGTATATATCTAATATTTAATTAATGTTAAAGCCTGTACTGACTTTGTATTATTATGATTATGACCAGCTATTACGTAAATTGTTGTGCTAACTTGCTCATTGCACAGTGCAATTTAAGTTATCTTTGAGTTTTTAGACTGTTAGTTAGTATTTTGGCTTCATGTACTTAATTTACCTATGACCTGTGTTATCAATATGAATATGACTATGACTGCAGTATCATTTTAAAACTTGTGGGTATTTTATCGTGTACAAAATTTTAATTTTAATTGTTGTAGCTTTTAAGCACTTTGTGAAATTACATTATATTTTGTGAGAAAAAAAGACAATTTTACCTGACATTTACCTACCAACTCTGTATTGTATTATGTTGTAACATTTCACAGCTTGACAAGTCTTAGCAATTTACAGAAATTATTTTTGGTTTTAAATATTTTTAGTTACAGCGACAGCAGCTTTTGGTTGTTAATAATTACTAATTAAGAAAAATGTATAACTTGTAGTTTGTAGTTACTCTCCAAAAAGGTAATCCTAATCGTATCGTATAAATTAATACACTTAAATAAACTTTAGATATGGACGGATCATGACGAACCAGTAGAATTAGCAAATTAATCAGTAAAATACAATTTTTGTAGTAATTTGTAAAATATATCATAAAACTTATCGTATAAATAATTTAACCAGATGAACTATTAAACCATTTATAACTGTTATGTTAGTTACAAATCCAAATTATTTATCAACTGACAAAAACAGTTCTGCCTTTAAACTAGCTACTAAATACACAGAAATGAAATAATATTTGAGAAATATTATCCCATAAAAAATGAGGTAGCCTACACGCAGGTTTAACTTAATAATTAACTAACTATTAAGGTGACAAGAGTATTTTAGTGTAGCTAAGTATCATTAATTCCCAAAAAACTCACCAAACAATTATTATACAGTAACAACAACCAATAATAAATAAAAACAGTCTGTTTTAACCTACCAAACACTTTTTACGCACATTTGTAATCTTAACTTATTTTAAGTGCACAATAATGATCATTTATCATACAAAATTCACAACTGCAGCAGCAACAGCTTCGCTTTAAAAAGTTACTAAATTATCACAAGAATTTATTAATACAATTCATTTAGCTTTTTAACTTGACTAAAAATTTATAACCCTTCATTCCCTCCTCACGTTTCATTACATTCTTGACCACTTTTTAATGATTGACCCCCGAATAAAGCGGCTGCTGGCTAAAAACCACTTTTTTATTCTTGCTTCTTAGCTCCCCATCCTCCTGAAGAAGACGAAACCAGCGACTTAAATTGGGATACTTTTCCTTTTCCTGGAAGCTCATTTCCGCCTGGAAACCCAAAAAAAACCCAAAAAATTAACCATCTTATCTTAAAAATCATGCTTATCTTTTTAAATGATAACTTACAAAGACGGGATACAAGCTAATGTAAATCACAGGATCCGCCAAGGTCAAATTATGACCTGCGAAAAAGCTACATGGCTGCAGATAGTTGTCCAGTTCCTAAAAATGTCCAAAAAACCTTCATTAAAATCCCCCTTTTAAGATAACCTATTAAATGATAAGCTATTTATTTACCCTTAAAACATAATCCGTTATAGCCGCCTTATCCGTTAAATGCAGCAAGTTATACTGAAGCCACTGTTGGACCAGTGCCCGTTGCTCCGGACTCCTGCCCCCAAGCTGTATTCCAAGTCCTTTGGAGGTTACCAGTTGGATAAGAATGTAGTTGAAGCCCTGGAGCTCTCCGGTTTTCATTTTAACGTCCTTCATCTGTAAAATAACCACAAAAACTGATTAAAATCACAATTAAACTCGGAATTAACCCAAATCACCTCCAAAATCACCCAAACCCTCCAAAAGCCCCCAAAATACTCCAAAAGCACTCAAAACTCTCCAGAAAGCCCCAAAAACCCTCCAAAACTCTTCAAAAGCATCCCAAACCCTCCAAAAGTCCCTAAACACTTGAAAAACACCGAAATCCCCTCCAGAATACACCAAACCTCTCCAAACCCCCCCAAAATCCTCAAAAAACCACCAAAACACTTTAAAATACACCAAAAGCACCTAAAATCCTTTAAAAACTCCTAAAACCCCCTCAAAAGCTCCCAAAACCCCCTCAAAAGCCCCCCGTGCCCCAAATCACACCTAAAACACCCCCAACCCTCCAGAAGCCCCAAAAATCCTTCAAAATCCCCCAAAGCCTCCAATAACCTCCAAAAGCCCCTAAAACACACCAAACCCCCTCCAACCCTCCCCATTCCCCCCACAAAACTCACCGTCGTCCCCTTCGAAAGATTAACTTGATTCAGCATCTCCGTCAGTCCAAAATACTTGAGCAGCCTTTTCATCACCTCCACATCGTCCAGCCTACCTCCCAACGCCATCCTATCCCCTCTCAACTCCCTTAAAAACCCTTAAAAAAGCTCCCTTTAACTAAACTACCTTAAAAATTAATTAAAAATCCTAAAACTCCCCAAAAAAATCCCCACTCAACTTTCCACCCAACTCATCTGTCCATCTGCTCAGCTCAATCCTTTACCAAAATTCAAATCCCCACAATTCCCGCCCATTCCACTTTACTCAATGGCCCCATCTCGCTCCATGCATTTCCCCCTACCATCTGATGGCACATGGGCTTGTACACTCAACACCACTCTTACGGCGCCCTCCACACTCCACGTCACCCTCAAAATCCCCCCTTTTCCAAAATCCTCCAAAATCCTCCAAAAATCCTAAAAATCCCCAAAAATTCCTTTAAAATCCTAAAAAATCCCACATTTCAACCTACCGCCTTCCTAAATGAACAGCCCCTTAACTTGACTCTGCAGTTTACCGGCTGTTCTCCGCTCACTCGTCCCGTGTCCGGCTGCGTGCTCTCCTCGCCTTCGTCACTTTTCGTCACTTCGTCACCAGATTTTTACCCCAAACCCAGTTAACTTTTAACTAATCCTCTATTTAACTATTTCAGTAAAATTCTCCATAAAAAAATACCCATTTCCCTGTACAAATGACCACGTCAACTCAACCAGAATCCAGTGATTGTCAACATGACCAAAACTTGTCACCTCCATCGTCACCTCCTCCCGTTTCCCCGCAATTTATGGACCTCGCCTTTAGCCAAGCTCGTCTCGCCCTTTCTTCCGGTGAAGTGCCAATAGGCTGTGTATTCATTTACCAAAATCTAATCGTCGGCCTTGGACGAAATCTGGTCAACCAAACCAAAAACGCCACCCGTCACGCTGAACTTGTAGCCTTGGACGAGGTCACCGAATGGTCCATTAAAAACCAAGTGGATTTACGGGAAGTGGTTAAAAACTGTCAACTTTACGTCACAGTAGAGCCCTGTGTCATGTGTGCTAGTGCGTTAGAACAGTTAAAAATTCCGGTGATTGTTTATGGCTGTCAGAACACAAGGTTTGGGGGTTGTGGCAGTGTAATGGACACTTTTGGACCATTTAGACCTCAAATTGTCAGCGGTTATCGAAAGGAGGAAGCGGTGGAGTTATTAAAGCAGTTTTATCAAGGGGAGAACCCCAACTGTCCAGTGGACAAACAGAAGAAACCAAAAAGTGACGAAAATTGACATGGTCAACTTTTAGCTCAAGCTTCAATAATTTATTCGTAATAATTTTTAAGGTGGGTTATCATCTTGTCATCTTACTAAGCAGCTTGTGGTCATTTTAATGGCTTATCTTTTTGTACTTTTTGAAGATAAGCCATGGCCTTTTCCCCTTCTGTGATAATCTTTCACCCGGGCAGTCGTCACCTGTACCTAGGTCGCGCTGTGGACCGGTCACCTTCCAAAATGCTTCATTTAATTGCTCGTCGTCGCCTTTCGGATTCTCCATCGCCTTATCATCAAGATAACCTATTTCCTAGAAGCTTATCTTCTGGTGACGATGTCAACCTTGACCAAGAAGTGGACCAGGCTAAATGTCAACTTCTGAAAATGCTGGAAGTCTCCCGTGCCTTCTTTAAAAATGACGAAGATGGTGACGAAATGGCCAGAAAAGTTGAAGAAGACACTGGAGGGGACCAAGCGATTGACGATAACCCCGGGGATTACTTGGTGGGGGAGCAAGTGCTGGGGTTATCTTCAGAGTCGGGGGATAAGTGGAATGTCCACTGTCCTTGGAGACGAGGAGCGTTAAATGTTCACAGGGGGATTGGCGGAGGGTTGACGGCAGTGGTCCAGGATTTAAAGGACATTTGGGGGTGGGCGGTGGTCAATCTTTTAAAAGTGGCGTTGGGGACTTTGGGGGATTACCAAGCGGTTTTGGTAATTCCTGTGATGTTTGATAGGGGTCATGCGGGATATCTTGTGGACCTTTTAGTGAATGGGTTGGGATTTGGACGATGTTTTTTGGTACAAGATCACGTGGCAGCTAGTTTTGGGGCAGGATTGGCCACTTGTACGGTGGTGGACGTGGGGGACCAGAAGATTAGTGTGAGTTGTGTGGAGGATGGGGTGAGTTATCCAAAAAGTAGGATTTTGGAATGGTTTGGGGGTGGGGATTTGACTTGGGGGTTGGGGGGGTTGGCAAGGGGGAAGGTGAAGGGATTGGAGGGGATGGGGGAGAGGAGGGAGTGGGAGTTTTGGAGTTGGTTTAAGGAAAGGTATTGTGGAATTGGGAGGGAGGAGGGGGATTTGGAGGGGAAATGGAGGGGACGAGAGTTTAAGGTGCGGGGTTTGAAGGGGAAGGAGATGGAGATTGTGCCGCTGGCGTTTTTTAACCCGGGGTTTTTTAGGGGGAGGGGGGTGGTTTGGTGGAAGGGGCAACCAAGTTTGAGTGAGGATCCCCATGATGCCGGGTTTTTGGGGGAGGGGAAAAGTGTGAAAAAAATGAAGGGGGATGGGGGGGAGGATTTGGAGGGGACGGGGGGAAATGGGGCGATGGGGATTGACCAAATGATTTTGCAGAGTGTGGAAAAATGCAGTAAGTATTTTTGGGGAAAAAATGGATTTTGGGGGGAAATGAAGATTTTTTAGGGATTTTTTTGGGTTTTTTTAGATGTAAAGGATGATTTGAAGGAGAGGCTGTTTGCCTGTGTGCTGGTGGTTGGGGGAGGCTTCCAGTTTCCGGGATTGGTAGAGTGGCTTGGGAAAAGGCTGGAGGAGTGTGGTCCAAAATATTTAAAAGTTGGGAGGGAAGATAAGGAGAAGATAACCCCAAAAGTGATAACTAAGGAGGAGCCGAGTACGGTGACGTGGAAAGGAGCAGCTATTTTAAGTGGTTTGGAGACTGCGAAAAGTCTGTGGATTAGTAAGAAGGAGTGGGATAAGTACGGGGCGAAAATACTGAGAGAAAAAAGTCTGTTTCAATTTTAACCCTGTAATTATTAAAGAAATTGTAATGAAAGCGGTTTATGTACAGATAAAAAATTATAGGTGAAGATGAATACCATTAAAAGATGCTCGCTGCTATTGTCTGATACATATTACTTATATGATTGAAGGCTTGAAATGACTTTGCGAGAGATTGCAGAACCATGATTTTTAGCATACTGCCATAAAAGTACATAAAAAGCAACTTGTAGTTTTTCACAAACTTTTGATTCCAAAACTTCCAAAATTGTTTAAAACCAGTAAATCATTACAAGATATTATAAAAGTTCACAGTTGATTTTCTGCAAAAAAAATTATTCTATAATATGTATTACATATAGAATAATTGTTTTACTTGGTTTAACAAATTATTACTCTGGTAAACGGAGAGACGGACACATTACAGCAGCGAGCTAATAACGGCTTGCATAATATTTCGAAATGGAAGTCTCAAAACTTCAAAGTTCTCACATAATTACAAAATTTTCTTTAAAACAATATCAACAATTAGTATCGGTGAAAGGATTGTGCAGACTCAACGGACATTTTAAACAGTTCTTTAGCAAAGTGGGGATCCGTCAAAAATATTTCCTGAAGCTCCTTCGAATCGTCCAACTTTTTCTGATGCCACGACAAAATGCGAAACACCTTTCTTGTCAAACATTTAAAGTGGTCCAGATTTCTAGTAAAGTTAAAGAGCTGAAGTGCGTGACAAATTTCAAAGTCAGCAAACTTTCTTCTCAGCAGCATAAAATTAATTCTGTATTTTAGCACGTCCATCTGAAACCGTTCGGCAATTTCCAACATGGTTATTGCCAGGCTAATGTCATTTATCATTGGTGTCATGTCAAAATAGTACAGATAAGCTAGCATGCATTCCACCACCTTATCTGGTAAATCCTCTAAGTTTATTCGTTTTGTTTGCCCTTCCACAAATCCCGGGTTTTGTAGCATGGCTTGAAACACTGGACTGGTTTCCATAATATACTCAGAATAAACCGGCCAATCTTTTGAATTCTGCCCGATAATAACTGCGTTTACTTCCTTTCCTCGTTTGATATCTAGCTTTCGTTGATCCACCACCTTTTTTATGGCAAGCGTTAAACTGTAGCCAGTACCATAAGGCCCAATAATAGGACTAAGTTGGGCCATTCTTTTAGACAGATTGGCACACAAAAGTAAAGCCACTTTTGGACTACGTTCGTTTCGCTTAGGTTTTCCAGCTCTAAACAAATTATCCCAGGTTGCGGCGTTTAGCCAGTAGTCAATAATATACTGTAGGAATAATATTGGTTAAACCAGATTTTATCTGTAAAAAAAATCTGTATATAAACCACTTACAACATAAACATTTTTTAAAAATCTCAAACAGATTTACCTGAGTTGTGGCTAGTGGCTTTGATATCCATAAATTTGCTTGTAATTTGTCTATTTTCCTTGCCTACAAACAAATTACTTATTTGCGCTTTAACACCAAGACCAAAACCTTCAGGGTTTTGCAAGCTGAGCTTATCCAACATCCAGGGAAAGCTACCTCCTATTTTTAAATCGAACTCTTTCCTTTTAGCCTCTTCGTTTGGTTGTGGTCGGGGTACGTTATCATCAATAAATTTTATTTCGCCATTAATAATCACATCCCCCATAACTCCGTTTTGGTTTTGTTTGACAATTTGTCGTAAATGGAGAGCCAGTTCCTGGTCTTGGGGCTTTTTTGAAAACGGAACAATATCCCGAGCTTGAGGACAAAACATTGTCTGAAATTGTATCTTGAGCGGAAAATATTTGCTTTGAGTTTTGGTAAGACTCAAAGCCTTGGGTTTTATATACACTTGGCCCTGCATTTTGATATGAACAAAATTGCACTTTGATATATAGTAAATATTAAATGCCTCAGAGAGAAAAAATTGTTATTTAGATTTAGTGCTTTTATTCCAGTAATTTTTACACATACACTAAACAAATTGCAGAAAATATTTGCGCTTTTGGCAGAATTAAATTTATTGATAGCAAGTGTTTGTAAGTATTAGTGAAGAAAAGTTTGTTTCACAATTCACAGATTTATTTAAAAAAGCCCGATGTTTGACATAACTAAAATTGTGGTGTACGTACAAAAAGCTCTCTAGAATTAAAGTAAAACTATTTTACTCAAAAAGAGTAACAAAATTCCATAGTAGGAGTTAAAAATTGAACCCAAAAATGTATTCACAATGCATTTAACAAACATAATAAAAATCAGTAAGGTTAACATGCGTAGCAGGTATTGTTTATTCTAAGCAGAAAAAAGGGTTAAAAAGCCGAAAAAAATATACAGGAGTAAGTAACAGGCATACTTTATAATCTATCAGTTTCTTACCTTTTTTGAATAAATGTACAGCTGCATATATACCTTACATTTTACGGTGCGGTTAAAGTACTGCTTGTATTAGGCATTATAATCCACCAAAGTACCTTTAACTGGAATTTAACAACTTTTTTAAGCAGCTTACTGATAAATCGGGGTAAAAATACGTCCCTTTTGTCAACTCCTCAAGCCCTTCCTATTTACAAAAGATTAAAGCAATTATGCATAGGTATACTACACAAGGTACAAATCTAGGCCCAAAATGCATTGGCAGTCTCCTGCACAAATACACGAGGCCAACTGCATTCTGGAAATGCTTTAATGCGCTACAAGATATTTGACAAGTTCTTTTTATTTTATCCGCTGACTACTAAAGCATTAGTTTCTATTGTTCTTGCTCTGCACAGGCGGATTATTATCCACGTTTGAACAACTGGACCAGCGTGACACGTTAAGGTACTTTTATGTGCATGTATTTTATAGATAATATAGCATTTGCCAGAATGCGCCCTTTTTTAACCAACCCTGATCACAAGACGCGGTGCCTATTTGATCCCCTCAGACCCATGCTCTACGAATAAGCTTATTCGTAATGCTATGGCGAAAGTCACGTCAAGTGGGACATGCCATATTTCTTATTATAAAACTGAACCAAACGACTTTATTAGGGCGAAAGTAAAGTACTTGCTGATTTAAAAATAAAAAGAATTTTCAATATTGCTTAAGGCGTTGTCATGTTATAAGCATTTTAAATTTAATTATGAGAGGACAATTAGCAAATTATTCTAACAATTAAGGATTTTTAAATTAACTTTGGCTACCTGGGATATGTTTCAGTAACCTAGTTCAAATACTTAAAACTTTATATTAAAAAAAACTTGACCTAAGTTAATTGCCTGTTAATTGTTACCTTAATTATCTCGTTTCCCATCAGAGCTAGAGCGCTGGAAGATATTAACGCAGATTTGGTAAAACTTCTATGTAAATTCGATTTACGATGAAACATCTTCTAGATGGGAAACGAGATATTTAATTCGGGGAACAATTAACATGACAATTAACTTTAATGAAAGTTTTTTTAAACTAATGTTTTAAATGGTAGAACTATGTTACCAAGACAAGATTCCAAAATAGCTAAAAGTGTTAAAAATGCTTCATTGTTAAAACATTTTGCTAATTTTGATTATCAAAAAGCAGCCCAAGAGAGAAAAACGAAAATATGACTTCACGCAAATAATCTCACTTGACGTGATTTTTGCCTATGCCAAAATGGATGCGGAATCAATGAGTTATCCGCAGAGTAGGATTATGGGAAGGTTTGGGGATGGGGATTTGACTTGGGAGGAAAAGATTTGTGGTTTTGGGGAAGAATGAGGGAAAACTTCAAGGTAAATAGAGAGGTGGAGAGTTTAGGGTGAATTTGAAGGAAGATGAACTGCTGGGCATTGTTCCACTGGTTTATTTAAATCCCGGATTTTAAGGGGTTTAACGCCAAGAAGATGTGTGATTTATTGGACGCCACATCTAAATTTTAGTGAGGATATCCATGATGCCAATTTTTTGGAGGAGGGGAAGCCTGTGAAAAGATTCCAAAAGATTGAAGGAAAATGAGGAGAAATTGGAGGTGACCGGAGGCGGTTTGGAAATGTGCCGTTTGCTATTGACCAAGTGATTTAGCGGAGTATTGAAAAATGCAGTATGATTTTTTGGTTAAAACAGAATATAGAAGATTTTTAACAGATGGCTTTTTGAAAATGATTTTGGATGTTCCGGATGACCTGAAGCAGCGTTTGTTTTTGTCTGTGTCCTTGTGGTCGGTAAAGTATTCCTGTTTCCGGGATTAAAACAGTGGCTTAGCAAAAGGCTTCAGAAGGGCACCCAAAAATATTGTCAAGATCAAGACCAACCCATTTCTAATGAGAAGATAACCCCGCAAGTGATAACTAAGGATGACCCCTGTATTGTGACATTGAAGGATGCGGCTATTCTAAGTAATTTGGACACTGCAAGTCTCAGTGGATTAGCAAAGGATTGGAATAAGTACGGGGCGAAAATTCTGAGAGAAAAAGTTTTAATTTATAATACTTTATAATGTATCAGCTTCTGACCTTTTTTGTATTAATATAAAGCTGCATATACCTTATATGTTTTTTGACACGGTTGGGGTTCCTTTTATATTTTAGACAATATAATGCACCAAAGTACCTTTAACTAGAATTTGACAAAACCTTTTCAAGCTGCTCACCACGAAATTTGCTTAAAAATAAATCTCGTTTTGACAACTTTGTCAAGCCCTTACTAAGTGCAAAAGGCTAAAGCAATTATGAAGCAGAGACAATGTATAAATTCAAAGTCCAAAACGCAATGGCAGTCTGCTGCACATACCCATTCATTTACATGCATTCTGAAAATATTTTAATGTGCAACAAGATATTTCACATGTACAGTGAAGGAATATTATTTTATCCGCCTGTCACTACGGTATCACTTTCCATTGTTCTGCGTATATGCTGTGTGATATCTACCTTGGAACAACTCGAGCAACAAGACGCGTTCAGGTACTTTCAAATACATGCGTGCTATGTATTTGGAGTTTCTTTTCGTTTAAATTTAAAATTTTCCTTCATCCACCGATACATATCGAGTATACCTTGTTTTGATACTTAAATAATATGCTTCGTTTTTGTTCCGGTTAGCATTCTCCATTCTCCTACCAGCTTGTAAGCGTATTGTACTATTTCTCAACACTTATTTACAAGAAAATATTCTGCAAAGCGACAAGATATTTTGTCAAAAGGCGTTTTGTACTAACCAGGCATTTAAAATTATTTGTTTTTATAATATTCGTTTAAAATTATTTATACTTTTTAAATTATCTGACAAACTACTTTTTAGTTTTGCTAAAATATTCTGCCGCATCTTTTAATCTGGAAGCTCTTGTTAAAAAATTAAAATCATGAGTCTCTTAAATAAACAAAATCTTACTGCTAAAGCCTATATAAAACAAAATTTAAATTTAAATCTACGCAAAATTTTCGAGCAAAATGTTTTAAAAGGCGTTGAGTTCAAAGTGAACTTAACCCCTAATGCACTTGACGTGGTAGCGTGTTCTAATGAAACTCTGGATCTTCAGCTAGCAGAACACCTAAAGTATTTGCTTCAAAGCGATAAAACTGGAAATGTAGGGCAAATAGAAATCTCAGCAAGTTTCTATTTCCAGGAGAACGATATTCATCCGCAGCAACATTACCATGGTAGAACAAAAAATGTGCGTGTAGTTATTCGCGGAACTTTTCCCAGAATCTTGGAAGAGTTATATCCTTGGAAATCTAGATCTGAGCATGGCGGCTTCATTTTGGATTTCAAAAACGTGTTTGTAGGCCGTCCTCTGTACAACGATTTCCATTATATTCCCTTGGACGGTATGTTTTACTAAATAATATTTACAAGTAATATGTGTATTTTAATGCATACAAATCTATAACAGTGGAAATATTATACTTGTGTAGATGTAACCAACCCTTTGGGTACAAGATTGTATTTTTACTTAAACGCTGAAACCTGGGATTTATATTTTGGAAATGGAGCTGCACAGTTGGATCAAAATGCTGCTCAACTTACTCTGATTCTTGAAACAAAATCTTACTCAGATTCGTTAGGGTGGACGGCAAGCCAAACGCCATATATATTTCCAAAAGGAAGGGATTTTTGTCTTCCCCCGGCCTTGAAAAATACTGTGGAGAGTAGAAGGCGTGAGATTGAAAGTGGGAAACAAACTGATGTTGTGATTGAGGGAGACACTGGAAGAGAATGGAAAGTTTTTCAGGACTACATTAGAGAAGCTAGCGAAGTACTTAAAGCAATGTTGGAAACAAAAGGATTTCAAGAAGAGCAAACAAAGAAAATTAAGCTACCGGACATTCGAGATGAACTGATTGAAACACTTGTCAACTATTTGAACTTTTTTGAAATGGATGCAATTTTTCAAGATGTTGGGATTGCAATAGAGTTGCTGGAAGTTGCAGAGTGCTATCAAATTAATCAACTTAAGGTTTTGATTGAAACTATGTTGTTGAAAAGAGAAAATGAAGATTTTGAAACGGGGCAAATTCTTAAGTTGTTTGTTTTTACTAAAAAGTTAACCCATTTTGAAGACTTGAGTAAGAAGGTGTTAATAGTTTTGAAAGAAAGATATGAGAGGCTAGAAGATTCAGAAGAGTTTTGCGAGTTTTTCAACAATGACCCCAGAATGGCAAGGGAACTTTTTAAACTTGCTTTGATTAATATGAAGGATATAGTTAAATGAGTTTTTGTTGGTGAATAAGAAGCTAGTTTACTGTTACGCTGCGGAGCAATTGCTGAAATTTTGTAAAACACACTTTTAGTTGTATTATAATATGTGTTTGTAAAACGCTTAAACTTTTTAGGTCAAAATTTCAAATTTTAAATAAATTTAATAAATGCTAAACATTTTGAATTTCATGATATGTTTATGCATTTGTGCCGTAATTATATGGTCTCTCCTTTTCTATCTCCTACTCTCAAATAATTATAATCATAATTTTTTCCTTTCCAGGTCAAACATTCTCTTGTATCTACCCAAACTCTGATTTATGAAATATAAGTTTTGCGATGTAATATGTAATAACAAATTGCAATTTAAAACAATAAATTTGAGTACTTGTATAAACAAATTTTCAGATTGTAAAAAATAACGCCTTTTTCTCAAATTTGTGTGAGTATTTTATTATCAGAGCCAGACTAAGTAAAGTAATTAACGTATTTTGCTGTTTTCATAATCACTTCCAAGATTAACAATTTTCATATAAAATGGTTCCTGTTATAATTGTAAACCCTCAAGGGATTAACTAAACTTTGATGACAGACATGATAATATATACGTATTCATTAATTAATAGGCTACATTGCAACAGTTTTAGACACGTTGGGGCATTACGAAACATTTTATGTGACAAACATGATCCTATTTTCTTGAGTTCAAGCTTCTTCTGAATCCGATTCTGAAAACCAATCAACACAGTACATTTAATTGGCAACTTTGCTTGCTTGTATTTGTTACCTAGTGTATAAAATAAAGAAGACGGACACACCCTTAATAGATAAATCATTTAATTGAAATACTCACATGGAATATTAAATTTTATTAAACGAAAAAACCTTTGGTTGGCTCATAATATCTTTATACATGATTACTAATTAGTATTAAATGTTAACCCCTCGTTTTCATAAAAAACGTTGCTTAGATAAGCTGCTATAACTAGAAATATTCTTTTATTTCCATTAAAATCTGGGATGCACGTATAAGGTTTTTTAAATGAATGCAGTCAATGCTAAGCCAGTTTTTTAGGTGGCTTAGAAGCAAATTTAAAAAGTTTGTGTATTCCTTTTTAAACCTTCTTTAATGTAAATGTAGTTTTTGGTCAGATTTAATACATAGAATAAAAAGAACAGAGAGAAACTATTACATTTTTTAGAAATATGGAACCGCAAAAATGGAAATAGTGAATAGGTATTTAGAAGTGAATATTCATGTTATGTTGAAATGAGACATTATACAAGAAGTGTTTTCCTATTACCTATTCCTATACCTTATCAGAAAAAGGAAAGTTATTTATTCTAAAACAAGGTCCAGACCAGATAATTGTAAATCACTTGAGCTTAAAAGATTAAACAAAACCATTAAGTTTAATATTCTTAGGGATACAAAAAATGAACTTGAACAAAATATCAAAAAACATAATCTTTGGTATTCACTTAAGAAGGTCATTGGAATGGAAAAGAATAAATGCTCATTAGATATGGATCCGGATACAATAAATGATTTTTATATTAATATAGTCAGTAAATCACCTCAAAAAAGTAAAGATGTTAAATCTTTTGATAAGCCTAGTTTTGTCAATCCTCACAATAAGACCTTCAAAATTGCTTCAATTACTCCTCAGGACATAACCAAAGCATGGCTTGGCATGAAAAATCTTAATAACGTATCAGAGGACCCACTTGGTATCAGCAATAGAATTATGAAATATGCTATGAAGTCTACCAACTTTGTTTATGCACTGTCAGATTTATTCAATACTTTCATTAAGACTGGCTCAATTCCTGATGCATTAAAAATATCTAGAGTAGTGCCTATACCCAAGGAAAATAATCCTATGTCTCCAAACCAAACTAGACCTATATGTATACAGCCTGTTATAATGAAAATTCTAGATAGGTGCATTTACAAGCAACTGAGTGAATACTTTGAAAGTAACAACCTGCTTAATGAAAATCAGTTTGGTTTCCGTAAGAAGCTTACTACCACGCATGCACTAATCGCTATATGTGACTACATATTGAAAAATATAGATAACGACAAAGTATGTATTATGCTAGCTTTAGATCTCCAAAAAGCTTTTGACAGTGTAGACAGAATTATCTTATGGAACAAACTTAACTGGTATGGTGTATATGATGGTATAATTAAATCACTGGTTAATCAGAGATCACAATTTGTTCAATCGGGTACTAGGAAATCAAGGACCAAATTAACACATACAGGTATTTCTCAGGGCGCGTCATGCAGCTCCTTGTTATTCAGTATTTATATCAATGATCTAATTAGTATCATAAAAAATTCAAAAATGACCCTTTTTGCTGACGACAGTAGTCTTCTTAATTCTAAGCATACGAATGAACTAGAATCTCTTAAGACTGAAATTGAATACGATTTAAAACGTATTAGCGAATGGCTCGATACCAATAAGGTAAAACTTAACATAGAAAAAACCCAACTGATTATATTTGGAAAAAAGGAAAATCTATTAAAATGTGAAAACCTGAATATACGTATTGGTAATACCAACATTGAGCGTGTTAAGTGTGTAAAAATGTTAGGCGTACTGTTAGATGAAACTATGTCTTTTATCGATCACTGTAAATCTGTTGTTAAAAAATGCTATAGCAATATGTCAAGACTCTATCCTCTAAAACATACATTATCAAGTGCAAACAAAACAATCCTTGTTAATGCTTATATTAATAGTATCTTACGGTACGCTATTGTTGTATGGTATCCAAGAATAAATAAAACCCAATGTAAAATGTTAGACTGTATAATTAAGAATTCTGCTAAATTTATCTATAATAAGCGTAAATACGACAACATTAGTGATGAAATATGTTCCGATTTACAGTGGCTCTATTCTAAGTACATGTACCAATACGAAACAATGCTTATAACGTATAAGGTAAATTTCTGTTTGACTAGTGGCTACTTTCATAACTACCTGGACTTCTCCTTTATAGAAACACAATCAACTCGTTTCAAATCGTACAAATGTCCTATTATCAAACCACGTACTCCATGGGGGTATGCTACTTTTAGCTATAAGGCAGTCATTCTATGGCTGCAACTACCTGATTCACTTACGAAAGAATCAATTGAACTTTTATCTTTATTTAAACGTAATCTGTATGCATATTTACTTGAACTTCAATGCAAAGAATTTCTTGACAATAATGAATTATCTGATTAAGCAATCTACATTTTGTATTAACATTTATCCTCAACATATTGACATATTGTCTTTAAATAATCTATATGTACTAAAATTCCATGTCTTGTTGTAATTTACCTCTCATGAGGAAAACTGGACAATAAAAACCCAACTTATTATTATTATTATTATTATTACTAAATTATTATTATGTGTTAACAAGTTCATGTAATTATTATTGCCAGATTGAAATTCAGACACCCGAACGGGAGAGAAAAAGTTTTCGAGCCATTTTCATGTCAAGACTTTATATTAGATATATTTATAAGAGGATGTCATTTTTACTTCATCGCGTACCTTACGCACAGGTAGAAGCTACTGCAGATATTTTCGTTGGAACAGTACGTATTTAGTTTGGTCCGTGTGTTTTAGTAAGATCAACAAAATAGTATTATGCAGCTACTTCCCGAGTTCTAAGCTTTAGTAAAGTTTATTTACCTTACAACATTGTTTACAAAAAGTTCAAAACTTTGAACCCAGAGCAACTATTCTTTAAGTGATCAGGCGATCTATTTAGTTTTTCTTAATGTCGGGTCTGGCTGTATCGTAATGCAATTAGCGCATTTAGATTAACACGGCATCGTTTTTTCCGACTAAATCGCCCCACACACATCGGATTTATCCCCACTTTAATTTTAATTATTTTCGAACAATTAGCGCTGTGGAGGCTAATTATGAAATAATTAGCTATTATTTTCTATACTAAAATTGTTCTACGTCATAATCTCTACCAGATAGAACTTTAAAATTATCGAAAACTTTAATTAAATTTTTAATTGCTTCTTAACTAACTGAGCAATTATCTTGAGTAGCAGAACTTTGCCAATAGATTTGAAATATGTAGATTGTAGCTAATGATTTATTTAACAGGAATTCGTTTGAACTTCTTTTGGCAAAGGTCTGCTACGATTAATATAGCGCTAATTGTAAAGCCAATTAAGTCGAGCAATTAGCAATAGGGGGTCGTGCACACTACGCAAGTGCTACATTTATGACACTGCAGGTTCTCATTGCAAAGAATTTATGATTTCTTTTGCATATTGGTGGAATGTCAAATTAATGATGCAATTAAAAATATTTAATTTGACCAGCATAGGTCAAATTCCAATATGAACAACCCCATGAAAAAATTGGGGCAATCTGTTCCTATATGAACGTGTGGAAAAATATTCTATAGCAGATCGCCCCATTTGGATCAGATAAAGAATAGTTGCTCCCCAACATAAATCTACGGTCAACAGCACGCTCAGAAAAACTAACTTCCTGAGTTCCTGATCATGCAAACTAATCGTTAAAATCTAATTATTTCGCAAAGAAAACTCATCACGAATCTATTACAACTGTTGCTATAATTACTATGTTGTAAACACGAAAAGGGCTCACACGTGCTAAAATGCCGGATTAGACAGTAAACCAGACAGTATAATTGAACAGATTGGAAAACAACTCGTTATTTGGCTTTCTCTATATATAATATCCAAAGTTTGTTAACCCGTATAATCCAGGTGTTTTTTGTTGATTTAAACTGAAAGGTTATTACCCATTGTTTCTTCTGTTGTTCCAATACACGCACAATGGCTCACACTGATATTGAAAGTGTATTCCAAATAGTACAAAGAAAAACGGAAAAATGCATTCATTCCGTAGAAAATTCAAAAGCAAGGTTTTTAGTATATTTGTTCAAATATTATTTCTCACTGGGCTACTACTTATGCATCTATCCATTCAGATTGGTCTATTGCAGCAATTCATCTACTTGGGAAATTCAAACAAATAAATTTCAAAAGGTAAGTTGAATTATTAAAAAATTTTGAGACTTTTTGATGTTGCTATATTGTTATATAATTAGGTTACTTTTTAGATACTAGTCTGTCTTGTGTGGACGCTTTTATGGTGGACAAACATCACAAACTCAATTAGCAAATTACTTAAAATTTACAACAGCAAAGTTCCACTTACTGCACGCTCCTATTTCAACCTTATAAATACTATAAGTCATAATTTTATGGCAATATCATATTTACATACCATACTCACCAAAAAGGAAAATATAAGAGATTTCCTAAACCAACATATAATTTTGTTAAAAGATGTGTCAAAACGTGCTACAAAATTTGCAAAACTTTATGTTTACTTATTTATGTTACGTACCTTTGTTCAATTTGTATTGTTTGTTCCATTAGAGGATCGACTAAATTATCAAAAGTTAGTCAGTTTTAACAAAGCGTTTCAGAGCTTTATTCAAATTGCTAGAAGTAAGTATTTTATACAATCTGATTTGACAACTTACTCTGCTGGAAACCTGCTTTTAGGATTATTGGAGTTGGTGGGTACATTGTTCAGCTCGGTTAGTTTTTGGATTGAAAATAGCTTGTTGTTAGTCATTCTTCCACTTTTTGTTTGGCTTGGCGCCAAAAACTTTACAGCAAACAGTACACACTTGCTGTTTGACATACAAAGCAGTATTGCACCAATTGCTACGCTGAAGAAAATTGAAACAAAGTATTTGGAACTTAAGGCTTGCAGTAATGCAATGAACGACATTTGGGCACTGACGGTACTCTTTTTAATTGTGAATGATCTATGCAAACTGGTAATGTACCTAAATATTTGGGTAAGCTCTAAGGACATTAAGCTAATAATTAGTGGTGTTTTCTATGTTGGTGACATTGCTGTGTTTTTAATACTTTCGGGAGAAACGTTTAGAATGGTAAATAAATTATTTATAGTTTTAAAAATAGTTTTTACTTAGGCGGTAATTTAAAACTTTCTTTCTGGTTCTAGATGGAACGCTTTAAATCTAGGTTGGTAGAAACAGGAAATTTTAAATCGTTTTCAGTAGCGGATAACCTTACGTATGCAAGCATGCTGAAAGAGCTTGAGAATAAACCGGTGGGAATTGGGCTAACTGGCTTGTATAATCTCTGCTACACATTTACTGCACATGTAAGTTACAATATTTGAGAACGTGATACACTTGGTTATTAATTACAATTATGTGTTTATAGATTCTTGGGGTTAGTATGACATTATTTGTGGTAAGTTTTGAAAACAGCAAAACGGAAAAATGTAAGTGTTAAACCACTAATTAAACGCTAAAGTCATTGTTTATATGATAAAAATATGTGAGCGTCACAAGCTTATGAATTTTTGCTGTAGACGTTAATTTGTTGAGTAAACTTTTAGTAATTAGCTTGTCTTTTTTTAAATGAAACATAATGTGTACAGTATAATAATAATAAATTAATAATGTACATAATAAATTATAACCAAGGCAATTATGCTGTTTTCGTCAGCAAAAATAGCTCTTTCAGATGCGCTATGAACTGAACAATCCAATGTCTTATTAAATAAATAAGGCAGGGACCCAGACCCTTCGTTCTTTCGTTCAGGCTGTATTAGCAACTCATTCTATTGTATAATTATGGCAATGTAATTTGGGTTGAAAAAAATTCAAACAGTCTTGTATATCGTCTGGTTGCACAAGTACCGCTGTTTTCTCTTGTGCTTCTAACCGCTTCTTGTTTAAAAAATGTAATTGTTTAAACTCAAAAACTTCAACTTCAACTTAAAAATTAGAAACCTCAGTCGAGTAACTAAATCTATTGACAATAATCTGAACACCTAACTTCTAGTCAAGCTAATTTGTTATCTTTCAATAATGTTCAGTCTAAATCTAAACAGGTTACTTGTCTTTTTTTCCAAACTTACAAAATTCTTTGGCGCAACGCCAATCTTATACAGTAGCATTACCTAACAATATTATATGACTTATAACTCACGCAAAAAATATTTTAAACATTTGCTTCATGTTTTACTATTTCTTGTTTTTTGTTCTATTCACCTACCACTAAAATCAAAATTATTTAAAAAAATTTAAACTGGATAGACAAAAGTTTATTACTAATAGCGTTACCATCTTATAGTAGTCACCTGGTCAGTTGTTATGCATACATTTTTAACACGTTCGCCCAAATCTGCTTTTCAAACGGCTTCTAAAAATTTCCAAACTCAATTATAAAACAACAAAGGTTGTCAAACTAACGGAAATACTAATTTTGTGGAGGTACTTGTGTGATTTTATGTGGTCATGCAATAATGTACCCAAAGGTTGCTACTGCTATATATCCTTACGCTCTCTTCTCTCAGATCTTAGCGCTTTACAAAGAGGACATTCCACAATTCAAATTATAAAAGAGGGTACTGTCACTGTATGGAATTAATGTAGCATTTTGTATAAAACTACAATAAGGTGTAATGGTAAGTTTAGCAAATCTAATTTTTCAAGGATCGATGATTCTCCACTTGTGCTATAGTAGCTACCAATTATACTCTGTTTCAACATTGGAGCGATACAAATATGGATCACACAGTGAAAAGTGTTTTGATTGGGTTTATTTTTACCATTGAAGTTGTCTGGTTTATTTTGCTGTCAATAATAGGACTATTTTATAAGCTTTCTGCAATAATTTTACACTCATAAAAAAGTGCATACGGATTGACAAGAAAAGAAAGGTTTCATTTTAGTATATTTTGTAAATCTTGTAAAGTATTTCAGGGACAAAATTTTACATAAGGTCGTAATTTTAAAAAGGAAAGTGCAGGGAGGTTTTTATTTGCCTTAAGTAAAGGCACTTATAGAACGGAACTCACAATTGGACCAATTGAATTGGTCTAAGCTAATCATTTTAAACCATTACAACCAACTATATGCTGAGTTCTATTAAGCAATTAAAAGTACCCTAGAACTCATTCTTTGAAAACCGCTAACTGTATAATTAAAATCGAACCCATTTAAAAATAAAGTATATCATAATGGAGCATCAAAGATTCTATCTTTGAATTAATACTTCGCTCCATGATTATTGAAATAACAGGTTTTATAGTTATAAACTGCTAATTCTTCAATGGGAGTGGTCTCAACATTTTGGATTTAGGATACGTATGGCGCCATATGTTCATAATTTCATGTGACCATTATACTGATATATCCATGCATAATATCATGGATAGGGAAATCCTAAATACCCTACAGTTCGCAAACATATATATATATTAACTGCCCGAGTTGTGCAATGGGCTTAACATGCAAAGATAATGAATAAAACAAATTTCGCACTGATCACGATCAAGTGGAGAATAAATTACGCAACCCTTTGGCGTAACACCATCGGATGGTATAGTTCCACGTGAATGAATTGGAACATTTTATCAATAAAAACCTGCTTTGTACATGTCAGCTATCAAATTGTTCTGTTTTGTAGGATTAAAAAGTTATCAAATTAGTCAATCAATTTTCAACTTCCTTGTTTGTCAAACAGTTACTTCGATGTTTTCAGTTAAACTTATTGTCATAAATAAATTTTTTTATTGTTGTCTGTAGTGTTATGATAATATGAAATGACAGAACGTAATTCGTCATGACAGTGGTATTTATATTATCTTGACACACATTCCAGAAGTTCTGAGTAATACGGGGTATATAAACTTCATGATACAAGAACTCAAGTCAATCCAGTATTGGCTCTATTTTAAAATTTATAGTACATTAACTTCAGACATCCAATTTAAAATGGGGCATCTTGTGATCTTTATTTTAATAAATGTCCTGATATCTGTGACAGGTGGACCAGTCAAATCTCTTTCTGGTAAGTTAGTTTATGGTATAGCAAACTATTTATGAAACTAACTTGATATAAAAACTTCATAAAACTAAAATGTATTGTGTATTTTAGACAGTACTACTGATATCCCAGAAAGCCTTATGTTTATAGGAAGTATTGAAAACAAAAGCTACTTTGCTGATTCGACGATAACTAGGGTAAGCCTTTGACAAAAGTTTCCGTAATGAATACAACTACAGATACTAAAAATTGTAGAGTTGGTCAACATCCAGAACCATCTGTGTTAATGCGGGGATGCGTTTGGCCACTATTACAACAGTTGGTCAAGCTAATTTTCTATATCAGCAGAGGAATGAACTTCTTTATGGTAAGAATTATTGTAAATGTGTTAACAAATAGGAAACCCTTCAGCAATTGTAGTTTGTATTGATTTTAGTGTATTGGATAGGCGGTCGCGATTTACAAAGCATCGAACAGTTTGCATGGGACAACACCAACGAAGTTGTGCGGAATCCAGGAGTTCAATTTATACACAGAAGTGGTATATTAGCATGCCTTTTTTATAGTGCTAATGCAGGATCCAACGGAAGAATCCTATCAGACCCATGCGATTCGGCTTTTCGTGTGCTTTGTGAAATTGAACATTTTTAATTGTTTTTGTGCAGTTTGAAGATATTCAAAAATTTAAAGCATAAATTATTTTTAAAATTTATTTAAAAATAAGTATTTGCAACGTTCTCATACAAAGCTAGGAGGCAACATTTATGTTGAAAAATTTTAAATTGCTTATTTGAATAAAGGCTCAATATTACGTGACGAGAATACACTAATGCATTAAATACTTGCACTACAAAAATGTTTACGTTTGCGCATATAGTATATTTCCTAAAAGTAAGCAGCAAGACTTTTACTGTACACGTATTTTCAGGCTTAAAAAGGATCATGAAAGTTGTTGGAAACCTTGTCAATTGAATTACGATGAATTTCTGTACTACACGTATGTAAAAAAATTTAAGCGTGAGCTTCTGAACAGGTTGGAAACAATTTGGTTAGGATGCAGTATACTACTAGAATTTGTTGCCATTGTTCAGTTCCATGTCAACAAGATTATCTTACGCCATTAACTGAAATTCATGTACTTATTAAGTTGTGTTTGTTTAGGAACTTAACTTAGCAGCAAGTTTTTGCTGGTGTTGTCGTGCATATAAATTATGTCAGGCTCCATGTACGTCTAGCTTACAAGTTATTTACCTCATTAAAAAGTGTTTGGCTTACATTCTATGAATCATTATCAGGCAGCTGTAAAAATAATATATATACGGACACAAGGGCACTTAAAATATGCACTATGGAAAATGCGAATTAAAAATATCAAAGTACCAAAATATAATATCCAGAAATGTTTTGAGGAAATTGCGGAATTTGAACAATGAATGCAGCACAAAATTAATTGGTAGTCCTAAAAAATACCAGAGGTCTGAAGTAACTGTTAAATTGCAGGAATGCGTTATCATTATCAAACTCTAATCCCTCTTATCAAATATTAGCTTATCAAACTCGTTTTCTTTATCAGCAGTTGGTGGCATTCCGACCACAGTATAAAAACTTGTGAGTAAATAATAATGAATAGCAAGGGATGCAAAAGGGAATAAATAAAATAAAAATACTCACAAAAAATTTAACATCAAGTTTATCAATTCTAAATCAAAACTATAAACTCATTAACATAGTTGGATCAAATTAAAAATGGTTACATTAGGAGTCTATTACATATCATAATAATTAAATTGCTTTCTGAACACGCAACCAGCTTCTCCCTTGCAAAAATCTTCACCTACACAACCATACACGCTAGATGAATTGCACATAACAGGTTTCCATTTTTGATTGCATTCTTTCTCCTGACAAAATAAGCAACAAATATATTCATATTTAGATATATTGAAATGTATAAACTAATAAATAATAGCTACATGTATAAACTGACATATATGCTTACATTTTTCAGTATGTACTTGTACTGATAATCGAAAGCATTGTTAGATATTTGTTTCTGATTTGTTTTGTTCTACCAGTGTGATTCACAGTTTCAAAGCAACAGATTATCTGGGATAAGAACGTTGTAAAAATTAGCTTCTATTTTAACAGAATGTTTAAATAGTGTAAATTTACTTATACTTATATATATTTGAAAAGTGGACAATACGTTAACTGAAATATAATTTTACGTTGTTCTTTGAACACGCAAACGGTTTAGAAATTTTGCCAGAGTAGCTGTCTTGACAAATACAAACCAAATCCATTTTCGGTTACAGTGTTTGCTCAGGCTTATACAGTAAGCTTAAGGTTAAAAAAATTGTACTTGTTTTATAAAGGTACCATTTCGTTCGAGCTAGTAAGGAGAATGATGTTTTAGGTGTTTAACCAGTTAAGAAGAGTTACCTTTGGCCACTGCTACTTACTCAATTTCATACACGTTTTGAGTATTGTAGCGTAGCGTACTTGGCGTCTACATCCACAATGTATACTACTGCTGAGCTGTATTTTATAACTAACAAAACCTGAGAATTCGAATAAAACAAAAACTAAAAACGCTGCGCACATTCCAATTCCCGGAATCAAGCACAACACTAATATGTCTGAATTTTCCTCGTTTCGCAGTCCTGTTTTGCTATATCCAGCTTTATACTTACGTGAATTAGCAAATTTGACAAGTGCAAATTCTACAAATTTCTGAAACCAAACAGTTACACCGTTTTCAGAGAAGCGACGCATTCTTTCAAAGACAAATTTATGATGTTGAGCAAACAATTTGTAGCCTAACAAATTTTCATGTATAGTATCTTTGCCAAAGTATACAGGCCACCGTCCTCCACTCATGTTTGCATACACAATTCTTGCAATGTTTTCATCTAATATTACGCCAGTCCGGTTGCACGTTTCCAAATATGGAACTACAAGTTCACGAAAATCTTTAAAAAGGCTTCTTTCAAAGCTTGGTTTGTTTTTCCAGTTGGGAAACAATTGCGAGTTTTTTATAAACAGCTTTAAATCATTGGAAAGTAGGTTCATTACATGTTCAATTTTCCGCCACGTTGACCATTGCAACATTATGTTAAACCATAATTCCGACACTACAGGAAAAGCTTCATGAAAACTTGTCTGGTTGTATTTAACTTTTACACTAGATCTTACACTATTTTCTAACAGATTGTAATCATGTTCAGATAAGCTTCTAGGTAGTAAGTACACAGTAAAGTTGTGTTTTACAAGCTCAGCAAATCGATCAAACGGAATTAACGGTGCTTTGACTGTCAACCTTTTGATGTTGTCTCCTTTATATTGATTGCTCAGCAATAGGAACATTAATGCAATTAAGCAAGTGCAAAACCTTAAAACATTATTGTTATTTGGCACGGTACCACTAATTGAGCGTGCGCCTTGTTCCAACAAAACTGCGCAAACATTAAAGGCAACAGTAAAGGAACTAATGATCAAGTTACGTATTGTTTTAACATTGTTCATAAATTGGCTGATTAATAGAGAAATAAGAAGTATTGCCAAAGTAAGCAGCAGCCACGTAAAAACATCAAACGCGGTTACAAGCTCACCTAAACAAGACATCCATGTTTGCCTTTTATAGTGGCAAGCTATAAATCGGAGTCTGTTACTGTGCATAACTAACGACATAGCAGGAAAGAACCCTATGTGTCCTCTTGTAATACGATTTAATGCCGGGCGTAAGTTTGTAAGCAATTGTGTTCCAGTTGAACAGCTTGCTACACTCTTAGTTTTAATTTGGTTCATGCCTTTAAAAGAATTGGTGAAAGTTAATGTTGTATTTAGAGGAGACATGGAAAATATTAGATGACCAACAAATAAGCTAGGAAGACTTCTAACTTGTAATATATCAACGTTCATGATATTTTTCAGCACTTTTCTGAAATTTAAATGATTCTCAGGTTGTAAACTGTAGCGAGGAACAATTGCAGGATACACAACATTCAGTTGTAATGGACTGGTTTTGTCAAACGTGGCAATATATTTGTCGATTGCTGTTCTGGTGTAAACTGGTAAGTGGTTGAACATCTGAAGATGTAAAGGTTCGCAAGGTGAACAAAGTTTGCACAGAAAGAAGAATTTTGTTAGACTTGTTGTTTGCAAAGTTTCAATATACAATAGAACGTGATAAGGTCGCGAAAAACGTGGGTTTACGTATACAGACTCAAACCAAGCTGCTATTGTATTTTTAAATATACTGCTTTGCAATATTTTGCTTGAAACAAACACCGAGTACGATGAAACTGTTGGTACTACAAAGCGCTTATATTCATTTTGTAGTGACCAGTGATACTCCAACCACTGAGGAAGCTTAAAATAATGCAATTTAGTTTTTGAATCAAAGAAATACATTGATTTCGAATCTTTGATAGTAGGTGGGTATAAATAAACATCTAAGTGACAAGCACTAGTAATCTTGTATGCAACACTATCTCGGTAATTAAATTGGGTAGCATATTTTTTGCTACGTCCATCGCGAATATATTTTTTCAACAGGCTGTTATTTAAACCATGCATTTCAATTGGAAAAATATGCTCACTTGACTTGGTGGAAAAGTATCTTGTTAAATATACTGGTGTGTTTAAATGTGCTGAATTTATGTCTAGTCCAGCAAAATTGAACATGTTTATTACGCAGTCGGAAAACAATTTAAGCTTGTCCAACACATTATGATAAAGGAGAAGAGTATCAGGTTTTGCTACACCGCAATGAATGACAAAACATAATTTTAAAAGCAGAATAAGTTTGCTGTATAACAACGTCATTGTGGCGAACAATGGAAGTTACTGTTTTGTGCTAGTGTACAATTCACTTATTCTATATGCACGCACTGTTGATTTTTAACTTGAACCGAACAAAACTACAAAAAAGAAGTAAACTTGATATTACTTACGTCAATATCAATTCAAAAAATCCAATGTTACACAGGTGTTTCACTGTCTAACTGGACTGGAATCCAAATGGTAGGTTTAGAACTTACGGTAAGCAAATTAGGGACGTGTAATAGTATGGTGCGTTACGTATTATTAAGTACTGAACTTTTTCAATTCTATATAATTACTGTTAGTAATACGGGCATTTCACTTGTATCGAAGTTGAACCCAGATCTAGACTTCAGCCCGCATGTTATCAATTCAAGAGTTTAGTCGACAATTACTAAACACTTTGCTTCAATAAGTATACATTGTAAGTGTTTTCGGATTTTTTATGAGCAATTACGCATAAAATTGCTCGCAGACACGTTCCCTATATCTATTACAAAAACTAGTTTTGTCCTTTTTATCTTGCACATGATTTTCAAGTATAAAATTCTTTAGTTCAAATAAATAATATTGCTACATACCCACTTAACACACAACTTATCCAAAACTTGTTTACCGTTAACAATAAACCGAAAACATAAAAGTACTAATATCATTTATAGAATCTAGTATTTCCATTGTTTTGTACAGGTTTATATAGTTTAGCAGGAATTATAGTTACCCCATTTCGTGTGTCCCATCAACATTATTGTCTAACTTTTACTACATAGGTAACCACACAGGAAGAATACGCTTAAAATATTATTATACACAGATTTTATCAAATCGTATCAAGTGTATTTCTTCAATAGCATGCGTTTGACATACCATTCAGATCCAAGGACAATCCGTAGTAAGTACCGTTTAGTGATATGCAAGTTATTAAACGAGATATTCTTTCAACAAACTTTTGAATATGTCAAATGTCATCGACTAACCACGCGAGCAGCCTAAACCAATGTACCGAACCACGTATATTTTAACTTTATACGCTGTATACTCAGATCGCAAGCATTTTACTGTCAATTATAAGAACAGTGTTTACCAAGGTTTTACACTTCTGCATAGTTATAACAGTAGTTCATTGCTTCCTACGACTTGACACAGTACTCTTAGTATAAAATATATATGCAACAACAAAAACATTAAATGATCCTATTGCAACAGCAGTATACATTGTATGGAAAACTTTTGCAGAACAACAAACCAAATACTAAAGAGCACAAACCATTACACAAAATATGGAACGGAGAAAAGCTTGTTTAATAGTTTAAAAAAAAGATGATTCAAACCCGGTTTAAATGAGAAGCAAAAACTACAGAGTTAGTGTAAAAGGATAACATTTTAACAAGTCAAAAAAATCTTGATATTTACGACAGTTACACTAACCTACACGGTGATACTACGGCCAAATTTGAGTACAAGTACAGTAACAAACCAAACGATATGGCGTTTAAAGCGTATATAGCATTTACAAAGAACGATTAAGGGTAAGGGTACCACGAATATAGATAGAATGTATTTTCAGTGTATATAGCAGTTGTGGATTAGAAAATGTCAATACATCACTGTTTAGTATTGCACATCTTGTTGGAGGGTTTTTTCACGAACACAACAGGAAAATAGGCAAACTTTTTAGGTCATAAACTGGATTTGGATAATAATTTGTTGATTTTCTGTGTGACGTCTCTGCAAAACAAAACGTAACGGTTAAGCGTGCAAAATTGTGTAAATCACATTTTAGACTACTTATCAAACTTAACTAAGTTAGGAGTTATGTGCAGAAGCGCGTTTATTGATGCAACAAACGTGTTGTCAAGTCAAAAAATGGGAATTATTGAATTTCAGAACCTGCAGAACCCAGGAGCAAGGTAATAAAGCAGGCAACATGCCCACATGTAGCAAAGTAGCGAAAGCAAGTGTAATACAAGTTTATTAAACGACATTCTGTTAAACAACGTCTTTGGTCAAACACGGTATAATTCCAAAAAGTATTTTTTAACAATTTTTTCTAGTTAAACAAAGTCTTTGGTCATGTACAGTCTAATTCCAAAAAAATATATTTTTATATTTTTCTTGTTAAACAACGTCTTTGGTAAAATACAGTCTAATTCCAAAAGAATATTTTTTATATTTTTCTTGTTAAACAACGGCTTTGGTCAAATACAGTCTAATTCCAAAAAATATATTTTTTCTTGTTTAACAACGTCTTTGGTCAAGTACAGTCTAATCCCAAAAAATATTTTTTTGTTTTCTGGTGAGGTGAACAACTCAGTCAGACTGAACAAGTCAAATGCCATGTTGAAATGCACCATTAATGACTTATGACCCTCATAACTTTTGACCGGGTTAACCTTTTGACCTCAAATTTTGCGCGTAGCTAGCCCATGTTATGAGACAACTTTGTACCAAGTTTCGTTGAAATCGATGAAACCGTTAAAGAGATATCGCGCGGACGGACAGACAGACTGACGGACGGACGACTTTCGCCATCTTAATAAGTAGCTTTCGCTACTTAATAAGGTTTTCGAGTTTATCTGCCTATTCGGGAACCGGGATGCTGTTGCTTGTCGTTAAGGCTGGCTAATAATTTGTAAACTTGTTAGACCACCATACCTTCCAAGAACGTTACCAATAGTTGCATTAGCTGTAGTTTACTTACCACCAAACTGCAAAAAATCTATTCACCTATCTACTATCTATCTTATTGTTATAACAACAATAAGTCCCAAAGTTATTTATGCAACGCTTAGATTAAATATGGTTACGACTATAATGTCGAACATTTTATTACAAAATTGCAATTAATATCCATATAATTTGGGGCGGAGATGCGCACGAGCCAGAGGTAGGCCCAGATAAAAGTACAACATTAATATGTCGCAGTAGTCTTTTTTTCAGTTGGAGAGACTCTTAGGTATTAAAGGAATGCTGGTGTCTTCCAATAACTTAGCAATTTCCATTTTAAATATTTAAAACATCTGGTAACTTTATTACTAGATTGAATTCTTTGGTTGTTATCGCTCGTCCTAGCGTCATATGTAGTTTAACTCAAAAACAATTATGAGTCTGACAAATCGTTTTTTGTCGTAAATAAACATCGTCTGGAAGTAAATAAATCACAATTTTTGGGTCTAGGCCGGTTCCCCGCGGAGTTCGTTCCCCGCGGGGAGTCGTTTCCCCGCGGATCCGGTTCCCCGTGGAGTCTGTTCCCCGCAGATTCGGTTCCCCGCGGAGTCTGTTCCCCGCGGATTCAGTTCCCCGTGAACCGGTTCCCCGCGGAGTCTGTTCCCCGCGGATTCAGTTCCCCGTTTACCTTGTTTCCTGTTGACTTTTCCAGGAACCCGGGTATTTCATGATGGTTAAAATTTATGTGCAATGAAAAGTGTCGTGTTATAGTAATTACATTAAGCAATGTACCTGTTGTCACATCATATCAATCATATAGAATATAAAAAGGACACACACAAACTGGGCAACATTATCTATGTACTGCATGGTTCATAACAAATATGTTGGCATAAGCAAACATTGTTCATTGTGCATCGATGTACTACTTAAGGATTATAGAATCAATTTATTCAGTTGGTTTATAACTAACTTTATGAAATGCTTCGTGCATGATACTTAATACACATGCTTATAACAGTAATAAGCAACGTAGTAACTTTGGGCAGTTAATCCCAAAAGTAAAAAATACTTAAGCCCCAATGTCTGACTAAATGACCAATGTCAAATTAAAATGTATAACGTGTAGTATGAGTTGAGCTAAAATTAAGGAATATTAAGTCATTATCTATTTGCTCTCCCATTCTACAACTAAACTTGATAAAAATTCAGTATTTATCATCGTTGCTTCTAAATTATTTCGCAATATCAAGCTTTTTAAAGATCTGATCTACTATCAATTATTCACAATGCCGTTAAATTTTGTAAAGAGCAAAAGAGGAAAAGACCATCTCGTTTATAATGGTTACAGATATATTATGGACAGAAAGGGAAAGACAGAGAATATTTGGTGTTGTGTAGATCGACGTGAAGCTAAGTGCCGTGGTCGAGTTTACACTTGTAATAATGAGATTTTACGTGTTAACGATGACCATAATCACACCCCAGACTCTGCAAAAATAGAAATAAAAAAAATTCGATCTGACATAAAAACAGCGGCTGAAACTAGGTCTGATCCCCCTCAAGTTATTGTGGCGTCATGCACCCAAGGAATCAGTGCCAGCGCTTCAGCACAACTTCCAGCTTTACGATCAATGAAGCGTACAATCAGGAAGGACCGAGTAAAATCCGACAACACTCTCCAGCAGCCGACTTCCTTACTGACTTTGAATCTTCCTAAAAGATATCAGCAAACCGTAAAAGGTGAAAACTTTTTACTTTATGATTCTGGGCCTGGTAGTGACCGTATTTTAATATTTGGGACAACAAAAAACCTAGAGATTATGGCAAATTCTACTGAGTGGTTTGCAGATGGAACTTTTAAAGTCGTGCCTCTGTTGTTTGATCAGGTACATAAATTTATTTTGTATAACACCGTAATTGTATTCTTGATATCAATAATAGCATTAAATTGTTGTTCTAGCTTTATACCATACACGCACTGCATTTCCACAAAGTTCTTCCCGGAATTTTCGCTCTGCTTCCAAATCGAACCGAGCAGACGTACATAAGAATGCTAAGTGTACTTAAAACCCTGGCTCCAAATCTTGCTCCTAAAACAATCATGATCGACTTTGAAGTAGCTGCAAAAAATGCTTTTGAGGAGGTGTTCCCTAGCAGCGTGCAACTCGGCTGCCATTTTCACTTTGGCCAATGCTTTTGGAGGCGAATTCAAAAGTTACCCGAAGTGCACAAAAACTATATTGATGACCCCGATTACGCATTAAAAGTGAAATGTTTAACTGCAATTGCATTCGTGCCACCAGAAGCTGTTAAAGAGACTTTCAGAATTTTAATCGATGACCAGTTCTACTCTGCTTCTAAGGACATGATATCTCTAATTGATTACGCCGAAGACAATTGGATTGGTGGAAAGCGTAGGGGTATGGAGAGACCACCCAGATTTTCAATAGAGCTATGAAACTGTTTCCACCGTGTTGCAGATGACATTTCGCGGACCAATAATGCCGTTGAGGGGTGGCATCGAGGTTTTCAAGGTCAAATTGGAGCATCTCATCCAACGATTTGGAAATTTATAGAGACCATAAAAATACAGCAGTCCCTCAACGAGCTACAGCATGAGCAGCTATTAGCTGGTGAGACTCCACAGCTCCAAAAAAAGAGGTTTCGTGACCTTAATGACAGAATTAAGAGTATTGTCGAAGATTTTGACAAAAGACCAGTTTTAGAATTTTTAACAGGAATAGCGCATAATTTAAATTTAAATGTATAATGTATTTTGTTCCTGTAGGGTATGTCGAAAGTAATTGAGGGGTACACACCAATATGCTAAATTTTGCAAATGCCAATTATTTGCACGTGCAAATAGTTGCGAATTCTAAAAAATTTGCATGTGCGAAATTTTTGCACGTGCAAATTTTTGCATGTGCAAATTTTTTAGAATTCGCAACTATTCGCACGTGCAAATAATTGGCATTTGCAAAATTTGCATAGCTAGATATTTTAAACAAAAAAGAATCCTTTACGATACTTTTAAGTGTACATTTCTATCTCTAATGTTATTTATTAGACGTTTTCCATTTGTTTAAATTTTATTTATAGTGCAAAGTTTTTTATGACCAAAGAAGAATTATATTGAAAAAGCGTTAAATTAATATTTGACTGTTGTACCGTTGTACTGTTTCGTTTTTAAAACATTGAGTTGTTGAAGCTGTTGTTTAATTGTTTGACTAATTGTACCAAAAAAATCCTTTTTAAAAGATAGAAAAACTATATAACAGAGAAAATTTTATGTTGAAAAATAGTCATTTGTCGATAGATATTTATTAATATATATATATATGCCTTAATAAACAGTAAATAACTGTATATACTAAAACAAAATGTTAACCGTTGGTTGATTTGCTTAACCATTTTCAGCACAATAATACAGCTTAAAATGTAAATTTCTATGTTTGAAGTCTCGCGGGGAAACAGCATCCCGCGGGGAACATGGTAAACGGGGAACCGGTTCACGGGGAACTGAATCTGCGGGGAACAGACTCCGCGGGGAACCGAATCTGCGGGGAACAGACTCCACGGGGAACCGGATCCGCGGGGAACCGGATCCGCGGGGAACCGGATCCGCGGGGAAACGACTCCGCGGGGAATGGGCCGGCACCCACAATTTTTAGTCTTTGCCTTAATGATAGGTTGTTTAACGCATGTAGCACTAAAACTGTTAAAACGTTTGCGAGTATCGACAAGCAAGCACTTTTGTATACTTTTGCAACGTTTAAAGCAAATTTGTAGGGTATCTTACCGAACAACGATATAACCCACTTTGCCAAATTAAATTAACCCACTTTTAGGTAGTTCTTACGAAAGCATGCTTAACCATGATGCGAATAAAACGCCTTTTATCCTCAAAACTAGACACCTGGCTTCTTTGCATTAGGTCTCAGTTGCGTTAACATATCAAAGTTGCTTAGACGTGTTTCTACATTTAAAACAATTAAGTTTTCAATACAAAAAGCAAAATGTCCTTTGAAATTTTTGTACAATTTGTTTTCTTCAGATTTGCTATTGCTTCAGCCTATCCTGAAAACAATGTTGAGATTAAAGGCATAGGTTTAACCGATTCGATTCCTCTTCAGATTTACAATATGATTGCATTGTTTGATACCAAAGAAATAACCATTGTGTTTGTTAATCGGAATAATTATGTTCTGCCACCGATGAAAATGTCTGCTGTTCTTGCCATCAATAACTACACAAGTCTTGCATATGCAATTCAAGCTGGTTTTTTGTTTGACCCAATGTCAGGGGAAATTAGTTGCAGGTAAGCACTTCGACTTTTTCTTATCCACATGCACAGTATTTACGACTAAGTAATTCAAGATATTTTCTATTTATTTCAATAAAATATTTCTATTATGTGTTAAGACGACAGATGCCTCTTCATTGGAATCAGCTATTGTACGTGTATATTCCACCCCTTATTTTAAAACCTGAACCTAACAATCGCGTACCATTAGTTGAGAGTAACTTGCCGTATGAACTTGTGTACTATGTTCACGTGCATATAATAGACGAATACGAGGATATTTTGATTGGACAAAGTAAAAAATTCCACCGAACTAATGACATCTTGCTATTTGCCAAAATTTTAAAAGAACCAAACACGGACAGCTGTAAAGATACAATGCAACAAGCGCATATATTTGTAAATAAGATTGTTGAACATCAGTTTGCTGGTAAAGAGAAATATCCATTCAGAAAACTTTTTGCATGTCAACAAGATGTATCAAATGTTGATCCAAAAACCACAGGAAGTGTGTCTTATTTTGTATACTGCCAGTTTTGTGGTTACAAGGGCGCTAGTGGATACCTGAATTGGAGAACTATTGGTGGTAAAAACCATCCAAAAATAGCAAAAGAAAATCTGCTAGCATTTTCCAACTTTTTTGCAACTATATCCATTCCAGTTATGGGTATAAACTATGACTTAGTGCATCATCCTGACAAAGAAAGCAAATTTTTCTTAGAGTTCTCCAACCCAGATACAGTTTTATTTGACGCGCTTTTGTTTAGAGCACTTTTCCCTAACATAACCATCATACACTGCAATGGTCCATGTTTTGAAAGGCTTCATAAGCTCCCTACGGAATTTCCGCAAATTAGATTTGGCGTAGCAACGCTGCCTGATCTAACAGTTGAATTAAGAGGAATACAGTTTATTACCTGTGATGGGGGTTATATTGATAAGCGGTTAAAATTTAACGGTTTTCTTTCCGCTTTTGATATATGGACTTGGCTATTGCTGCTGTTAAGCTTGCTTATAATGATTATGATTTATTTGTATGAGAAAGGTACCCGTACTGCTATTCAAACAGAATTAAACTTTGGAAAAATTGTAAATGCAATTGTTGCTGTATTCAGAGTTTTATTGTATCAGGGCCAAGAAATGACTCATGGATCAACAATACCCATGTCCTTGCAGTTCTGGACATGTGGTGTACTTCTAATTAGTTATTTTTATCTAGGGGACAACATTGGGGAATTGACAGCGCCTAGTAAAATAGTTCGTTTTGACAAGTTTGAAGATATATTACAGAAGAATTATTCTATTTTTGTTGGGGCGAATCCAACTTGGAACTTAAATTATTTTGATACTTCGGATTGCCTACAATCTTATCGTAGGGCTAAATTTTGCTATTTTAGATATCAAAGTAAATTTGAATATATGTTCGACTATTATTTTTCTCAAATTGGAGGGAACCAAAACCATAAAAAGTATTTTGATAAGCTTGCTCACAGATCAGTTGTTTTAAGAGAAAATGATTTGTTTAGCTCAGCAGTAGCAATCATGAATCATTCTTGCACAAAATGGTTAATTATTGACTGGCCAGAACAAATAAGTCGGTTTGAGAATCGATTTATGCAGAAAAATACATCTTTTAGCAAACATGTTAAGATTGTATCCAAAAGCAAAGACGTATTATTTCGTCATGTACAAGGATGGAAATTTGAATTTTGGGGAAATCCCTGGACTCTGCAGCGTGTCAACGTGTTGCATTCTTCTGGAATGTTTAATTATTTAAAGGTTAAAAGCTTAGGTCATCATAGAGTATTATCAAATTCTAAAGAAAGAGTACATAGCGAACCTGAAAAAATATCTCTGCAAACCAATGTTGTTGTTATTTTTATTGCGTTGCTAGCAGGTTATACAATTAGTTTTACAAATTGGCTTTTTGAGCTGCGTCGTAAACTTGTGTCTATTCTATATGCAGTGGCTGGTCGTATTAAGAAATTGTGTTGTCAGTTTTGTAGGAGCACAAAAATAGGAGTTGCTTGGCTGTACATAAGATTTGTAATGTATCTAACTTGTAAAATTAACCTCAGTATGATGGGATGCTTTGGTTTGCTTAAACAGCGCTTTGCGTTAATGTATTATAAAATTAAACAGCATTGGTTTCGTGTATATAATAGATAAATGTAGGACATACGAAATGTAAGAGTACATAATGTGTAATGAATAAGTTATTGTATTAATACGAGCTTAAACCGTTGTAGGTACTTGGTGGTAGGTTTCATGGGTTTTTAAGATGACATTGCGTTTTCCTACTTTTACTTTTGGACACAAACTTTCCACATATTAAAGAAACGTTCAAGCATTTATATTTAAAGTTTCAGTTTCTCCAGGTGACTGTTTTTCTGAAATATCCCTCTTTGCAATTATACGTATTACTCGATTTTTAATCGAGTTGTTCTGTTTGGAACTAAGTCGATATAAACAATCAGCCCGCAATTTGCTTGCTTCAGTGACAAATGTCAACGTTGCTAGAAACATACCCGACAATAGCAGAATAAAGATAATTAAAATATTTCCAGACATTTTAGGTTTCTTCACTTTTTCGTTTCCCCAGCTATTAAACTGGCTGATTTCGTCCAGTCACTTGACAAACTCTAACCACCAATTCCACAATCCTGCCACTTCTAATTATTTAAGCCTTCTTATTACATACGGTCCAACAACACCACTATAAGTTTAAATGCAACACTGACATTTCCAAAGCTTTCTTCTCCAATGGAAACGTACTGCTTGTCCAATTTTCTAAGTTTCTTTCCAGCCTTGAGACTTCTACCTTCTGGCAGCAGTAGTGCCGTTTTTTGACTATCACATTTTATCACATGTGCACTTAAAGGTGCCCGTAGAGTCCGATTACAAGTACATTTACAATGCCAAAATTTTGCATTCCAATTCCACTTCTGCGTTTATAGTTTCCAATTTGCATTGCATTCCAATTCATACTGTGGTATTTTGAATTGCATTCCAATTCCAATTCATAATGTGGCATTTATAGTCAAGTGCAAAATTTCAGTTGCATTCATATTGTACTTTCCTATTCTCATGTGGTGTTTAGAGTACAATGCAATGCAAATGCAATGCATCGATTTTGGTACCAAAATTGGAAGTACAATGCCAAAATCAAGAGTTGAATTCTTTTCAACTCTCGAGAGTAGGACAATAGGAAAAAACAATTGCAAAGTCTAAACTAGCAACACGTAGAATGCAATTTCAAATGTGAATTGGAATACAAAATCAACCAGTTTCCTATTTTGCGTTTATAGTTTTCACATTTACAATTGAATTCAGTAAAATGCAAAAACAAGCATTTCATCTTGTAAATGTACTTGTAATCGGACTCTACGGGCACCTTAAAAGTTCATTCTGCCAAGCGTGAAAATTGTTCACTATTTTACGTTCCTGTTCCACTATAAGCGGGTCTGAAGAATCATAAATTAGCTTTTTAAACTGCTCAACTTTGTTCTCTCGTTGTAGTTTAAGAACCGCTGTATTAACAAACTCTTTCATTTTCCAGCCAATTTCTGGATGAAGTTTTGTATGATTATCCAAAGTAGTTAGTGCAACTTCCGCTAAAACAGCATCTTCGTCACTATACCACATATAACTTGGCTTATTTTTCATAGCTTTCATTTTTCTTAGGCTGAACAAAGTAGACTGAATATGTACTGCTGCTTGCAAAGAGCGCGCACTATTCCAAATCACTAGTTGTTCTTCTGTATGAAGTAAAATTTCGTGTTGGTTTTTGGTGTAATTAACATTGGTGATAAAGTTGCCTCGCCAATTATGCAACTTAAATGAAACAAGTGTTCCTTCAGAAAACACCTTAAACTGATTGCTTATCAATTGGCTAAATTTAGTATAAAGCAGAAGGTTTCTTGGTGTGATCATATTATAAATGTTAGTATTCTTGTAAGCATTGCTAATTATAATTCCCATCATGAGAATACTTATTGAGACAATTTTAAACCACGCATGTGTCATATGTCGATCCAAAAACGGATTCCCTTGCTCCAGTAAAACCTTTACACAACTTAGTAATAAATTATATCTCTGACGATTGATTATTATCGGTCTCTTTGATTGAAATATGATAAGCAGTAACAAGCCTACGCTTATGCATATCCAAGTTCCAAAATCAAATGGAGATAGAAGCTCGTAAAAAGGAAACGCCGAAACTCCCAGCTGTCCACAGGTTACAAAACGAAGTTGGTTTACTGTGTCTTGAATAACCACTGGGTAATACAGGGGAAACTCGTTAACGTAAAGTTTTATCAAAACTTGTAAATCATATCCGTTTTCAGAGTGTGTTCCCCAGGGCACGTTTAATTTCTTGTTATTGCTACATCCATTGCCTTTATTAGAGAAAAACGTATAATTTCTCATAGCAATTTGCCAGAGATGGGCAAAAGCATGTGCAATTCTGTCATTTGAACTTGTAAACGGAATTTTAACAGTTGTCCTATGAAAATATGTAATGTGGTTGGTGCACATTGCAAGGTGATATTTTGTGCCAGCGTAAATTTTGTCTAAATCTAAATCCCAAAAGAAAAGCCCAATTTGGCCATTTGGTTGCACAAATGCTAGCTCGTTAAGCCAGTTCAAACCGATTCCCTTGAAAGGTTGAACTTTGAACATCTTAGGATTCAGTTTTGTTAGCACGAGTTTCTCTTTTCGCTCGAGCATTAGTTTTACCTCAGCCAATCTTAATATAGTAGCTGCTTCTAGATATCCAATGGAGCTAATTTGTATCCAAAGAAATATTCGGTGTGATATTCCCGGTTCCATTGGAATTAAAGGAGACTTTTTAATGATTCCTTGCAGCAATCGTATAACCATATGTGATGAAATGTGCTCAACTGACAAATCTGAGGTAAACACCTGAATTGATGGTACGTCACTTGGCAGCACATTTTCAAACATTTCAAACAGTTCAGTTGATTCAATATTATATCCAAAAGTGGGAGGATATGCCATTGCTCCAGCCTCGGTGTGTAATTCAGTTAAGTAGATTGGCGTGTGAATCCCAATCTGTAGACTGCATTGCCATGGCTTTGTGTTTGCTGAAAACTTGAAATAGTCCAGACTTATGCACAGGTCTCTTATTTCCTGAATTCTGTTTTTATTCATTGGCATTTCCATGAAGTATTCTGAGATGTAGCACGGCACTTTCAAACTTGAAACAGTTAGATTTACTGTCTTGCTGGCTCTGAATAGCTGGGATGGCACAGGAATCCAAATACTTGATGTTATTCTGTTTACTGCCCAGAATATCGCTGGAGTTGGTCTACGAATTATTATTGAATGCCGCAATGAGTGCAAGTTTAAATTCACACCTTGGAAATTGTCAATAATAATTAAACAATTTCTTTCATTTGTTAGAAAATTAATTAAGTCAGAAGGATTTTTTAAATTGGAAAACTCCCAAAACTTCGAAAAAGAATGATGCAGATGCTTTGGATTTGAAAACGGATAATGCATGGAGTGTTGTTTCAAAAGATGGGGATTCGAATATATTTGTACAAAACTGTTTATATAATATTGTTGCACATGAGGGTTATCAAGACAGAAGCTAGGAATGCACCAAATGCAAAAAATACCTGCCAGCAGAAAAATGCGAATGAGTAACAATTCGTCAATGGGACCCCCCAAAAATTTTTTGTCTTAAATTTTTAAAACTTTTATACTATTATGGAGTATGCTTATCTACAATTACTACATACCGGGTTTCATTCCTATATGTTGTTTTAGAGGGACATGACAGAGGTTTAAATTTAAGGTGTACCAAAAACAAAGATTTCTTATTTTTTCAGAACAGAAGTAAAACTGACCAATCAATTTTTTTATGGAAGTTGGGCATCATATTTTTGACTGTTGATACTTGGCGCCATGACCAGTTCTTGTATTTTTTGAAAAATTAAAAAATTGATTTTTTTTTGGTTTTTTGGCGATTTTGCAAAATGTTTTGTGATAATTTTTTACCATTTCACAATTATTTTGCCATGATTTGAGAGTGACCATCTACAGTTTTGTCCGCTCTATTTAGCACAGAAAACCACTTGATAAAATATTGTCATTTCGAGAAGATATGACCAAAACTTTAAAAACTCCGATTTTTTCCCGAAAGTTTCTGGACAGTCATGGCTCAAAAACTTTTGTCTTTCCCACTTAACTTCTAATTAAAAACGCCCAAAAGATAGCTAATGGTTTGGTCTATATGCAAAATGTATGAGAAATCCATTAAACACGGCTTGTGAGAAGTGGTGACCACGAAAACCCCATAGGTTGTGGTAAACCGGAAGTGCACCAAAATCAAAGAATCCTGCATAACTTTTTTTAGAAACAAGATATCAAAAATTGGAGAGACGACATTGTAGCAAATTTAATGGAGAACAATTTGATACCTCAACTTTTGAAATTAAGCATTTGCACGAAGAATGACCAATGACACCATTTTGTGAATTCAGGTAATTTTCAAAAATTTCAAAAAATTTGATATTTCGTCTTTACGCTCATATTGGCTTAAAGGTGTTTATTATTCATCGTTGCTATCGAAAAGTCCAAGGAAGTAAAAAAAATGATAAAAATAACCCCAATATGAGAAATCAAATTTTTTGAAATTTTTGAAAATTACCTGAATTCACAAAATGGTGTCATTGGTCATTCTTCGTGCAGATGATTAATTTCAAAAGTTGAGGTATCAAATTGTTTCCCATTAAATTTGCTACAATGTCGTCTCTCAAATTTTTGATATCTTGTTTCCAAAAAAAGTTATGCAGGATTCTTTGATTTTGATGCACTTCCGGTTTACCGCAACCTATGGGGTTTTCGTGGTCACCACTTCTCACAAGCCGTGTTTAATGAATTTCGCATACATTTTGCATATAGACCAAACCATTAGCTATCTTTTGAGCGTTTTTAATTAGAAGTTAAGTGGGAAAGACAAAAGTTTTTGAGCCATGACTGTCCAGAAACTTTCGGGAAAAAATCGGAGTTTTTAAAGTTTTGGTCATATCTTCTCGAAATGACAATATTTTATCAAGTGGTTTTCTGTGCTAAATAGAGCGGACAAAACTGTAGATGGTCACTCTCAAATCATGGCAAAATAATTGTGAAATGGTAAAAAATTATCACAAAACATTTTGCAAAATCGCCAAAAAACCGAAAAAATTCAATTCTTTAATTTTTCAAAAAATACAAGAACTGGTCATGGCGCCAAGTATCAACAGTCAAAAAGGTCATATGATGCCCAACTTCCATAAAAAATTGATTGGTCAGTTTTACTTCTGTTCTGAAAAAAATAAGAAATCTTTGTTTTTGGTACACCTTAACTTTAAACCTCTGTCATGTCCCTCTAAAACAACATATAGGAATGAAACCCGGTATGTAGTAATTGTCAATAAGCATACTCCGTAATAGTATAAAAGTTTTAAAAATTTAAGACAAAAAATTTTTGGGGGGGTCCCATTGACGAATTGTTACACAATGTGAAGAAAGTTGGGTGACATTTTGAAGCTTTTACAAATGCTACTTATCACAGTTGGATGATTATGATTAAAATAAACGAGACACAACTCCTTTGCTTGCCGTAGGAATAACCGGTTTCGGTTTTACTTATCCTTCATCAGATTCTATACATACATCAATTACAGTAAAATAATTATGATTAGACTAAGTTTACAATGCTACGAAATCGATTATATAATATGAGGTAATTTAATTATGATGACGATTACTAACTCACCCTTTGGCTTGATTGAATACAATATCACACAAAACCACACTGCTTAACGTGTTCATAAAATTATTTATTCCCTATGCATTAAAATAAGATAAATATTAGCAAAAAGAAAACATAAAATTACATACGTTAACATAATTATGTCAATATTACAATTATTTAATTACCTACCAGTTTTAAATTAAAATATAATGATTGGTTGATAATTAGCAGTGTGATGTTCCTATGCTGGTAATAAGAATGCTTTTATAGGAATGAGGAGCTTTTACAAAGGACAGACCGCTAGGCTATTCATTTCTACTGCACTATGTTGAGACATTTTCTTTTGCTCTATGCATAGTGTAATACGTTGTGTCTGATCTGGAATTGTAAAAGCAAAACACATTTCTACCTGCTTGGCTATTACTTTTAACCTTTGGCTTGGACACTTATTTAAAGCTTCTGTTATTCTATTCTGTACAATTGTTTTAAATTGTCGTATTTTAGCGAAAGGTAAAACGAAAAACACTGTACTGTTTTGAGAAATACATTCAGTTAATGTGTTATCTGTTAGCAAGTCTGGATTATGAATACTAATATGACTGATATGAAAACGGGATTTAGGTATTATAAGATTGTCGCGGTTGTAGGATAATAATTTTTGTTTGGTTTCCTCTAATAACTTTACTGGATAACCACGTCTAGCAAATTTTGAAAACATTATTTTTAGATTGTTATCCCTTTCGGATATCTCTGTACATGCTTTTATTACTCTTAAACCACACGAAAAAGGTAATGAATTTTTCATGTATAAAGGGTGATTGGACTCATAATGTAAATATTCATGTTTAGACATTGGCTTTGTAAATAAAGTTGTTGTAATAATATTGTCGTTACTTATCGTAATAGATAAATCAAGAAAATTTACACTATTTAGCGAGAAATCTATTGCGAATTTAAGAAATTCATGCCTAATATTATCGTTCAACCAGGTTTTATGATCCGCAATGTCAGTTATATCAACGATGAGAAATATATCATCAATAAACCTTCTTTTGAAAATCATTTCATTTTTCCAGATAGTATTCAATTGTTTAGCTGCTGTAATATTAGCGACGGATACACTAGAGTTGTTACCCATTTGAATACCTTTCTTTTGAAAAAATAGTTGATTATTGTATGCGACATAGCTATAATCAAGGCTTAAATCTAATAACAATTCCAATTGTTTCTCGGAAATTTCAAACGGCAACTCTGTAATGTCTTTGTACTCTTTGTAAAAATCTAGACAATCACGCTTGCACACCGCAATTGGTAGTTCCTGATACATTGCAGCTATATCTGCAGCAACAAGACAGTATTTTTTGTGTCTATCTAGTTTTACAGTATTGAGCAAAGCTAATAAATGTGGTGTGTCTATTAATAGTGTTGGAATATGAACAGTAAGTGGTTTGAGTATTGAATCTAACAAAATAGCCACACCTCTGTTTATGGTACATGCATTACTACATATTGGTCTTCCAATAGGAAATACATCATATTTTTTATGAATTTTTGGAAGAATATAAAATTTGGCTGGTTTGTAATCCTTTGGTATTATAGTTTTTAAATTAACTCGAAACGAATTAAAGAATATGTTTGAGAAATGTCTCGTCTTATCAATAAACGTTTGCATAGCTATGTTATATTGAGCATTATTACTAGGATTATAAATATTTAAGTCTGATAATTGACGAATGATTTCTGCTTCATAATCAGTTTTCTTCATAATTACTATCCCAGCATTTTTGTCAGATTGCTTAATAATAACATCGTTTTGCATTAAGAATAAGTTGTACTGTTGTAACAAGTACTCGTGAATTTGGTTGGGTTTTGTTGGTTGTGGGTTGGTTGGTCCCTCTAAAACAACATATAGGAATGAAACCCGGTATGTAGTAATTGTCAATAAGCATACTCCGTAATAGTATAAAAGTTTTAAAAATTTAAGACAAAAAATTTTTGGGGGGGTCCCATTGACGAATTGTTACACAATGTGAAGAAAGTTGGGTGACATTTTGAAGCTTTTACAAATGCTACTTTTAAAATGAGGGCTCCACGAAGGTAAGTATTTCCTAAAAGTAAATTGAGTGTATAATTTTCTATACAAGTGGTTTGTCAAGAAAGCTTCACTAATTGTTTTATTTTCCAAAAAAACGTATAGTGTAGTCAGTTTACAAAATAATTAGTAGTCAAACAAAATATCAAAGTATTTAAAACGGATATGAAAAACCCAACAATTATTGAAAGTTTTAATGACTTATCAGATCCTTCGATTTTACATAACTGGAGAATAACGTCGCCATTAGGCAACTGCAATCGTTAAATAATAGCAAATATTTGATTCCAGCTATTAGTTAAATTATTCAACTGCGCAACAAATACAAAAGCCTTTGTACAGTATTTTTATGTTGGCAAGAATATTTATTTTTGCATTGTGTTCAGTCCTTTCAACTTTCAAATATATTGTTTCAATATAATGACAGCTTAAAACTTTACGCAGCAGTAAAACAGTTATCATGGTTCTAGTATGTTTTATACTGCACTAGCACACTTGGCAACGTCTTCAAAAAATTGATTGCTACTGCCGATATTTTGATTGATATCACCAAATTGTTGGTTACGTTAGCCAAGTTAAAGTTCTTTTTTCTTTTTAGGAGAAATTAAGGATTTAAGATAATCCTAATAGTAAAGTTTGCGGAATATTAACCAATAATTGTTGCAAAATCCTTTTAAATAAATTAAACTACGGTTTAAACTTGTGCGCAAAACTGCAAGTAAGGCAGTTTTTCAAACGCTGTTAAGTGCGACGAGATGTAAACATTAGTTAAAATGCAAAATTAACCTACTGGTTGATGTTGGGCATACTAATGTGACTAAGGAACAACGATATCTTAATAAGCTCTCCTACACAGACGCAGCAAACTAATAATTGTACAAGCAATAATCAAGATATTTAGATAGTTTTTGATAATATATTCATCGCCTAATCAAAACACCGCACTCTAGATAGTCCATAATTTTTGGTTTAGTCAATTTGAATCTTGGATTAGTCAATGTGGTTGCACAAGCATTAGTCAATCGGTTTCATGGATTAGTCAATGTGGTGATTAGTCCACGTCACGACACGTCATGCTGTCGTCATTCCATTTTCATTTTTTTTGCAGACTTGGCTCAGTCTTCAAAACTTATAACAAAAAACGTCATAACGACTAGCAGCTGGAAATCAGACAAAAAAGCATAGATGTCAGACGTTACTATTATATTATACAAATTTCAACCTGCACAGAATTTGCAGCCTTGATGGTATTGTTTAGCATAAAAGCAATTTCCACTGCAGCCTTCAAAATGAAAAGCTATTAAGCAAGTATTATTAAAGCCCACATATGGTTGATATATTTAAATTTGCCACTAACGTGTAAGCTCTAACTAGTAAGCTCTTTAGAAGCAGCCGCATTGCAAAATGGGTTCTTAGCCTGCTTCTATTGTGGCTAAATTTTCGTTCAGAAGGTACACGCTTTCGCTTTGTAAATCCAAAAGTCAGCAATTCTGAAGGAGAACAGGAACACGCCAAGCAGTATGTCTGAATTTGGGAGTACATTGTACGTACTATTTGTTATAATAAAATATTGATCTTTTGCGCCAAACACAAGCGAATGAAATATTTCTTTTGGAGTTTAAATGAGCAATTTAAGATACTGTTGATGTTCGTCTGAAGCCTAGTTTGTGGAAAACAAGTAAGTAAAAACACCAACAAAGCTAATGCTTAGATGTATTACTAATTTTGGAGTGCAGAATTTTTGCAAGAGTCTTTTTGCTAATTCAGTAAAACCAGGGTTACTACGGAGACGGATATTTAACAGGTTTTTGTCTTGCGCCCTACAAGTATACATTATGTCAAAGAACACGGCAAATCTGCTTATTCTAAGCAAATGTTAAAGAAACATAAAACAAAAGGTTAGTGTCAGCTTTGTGCTTTTAAATTGCAAAATGTGTCCAATCAGTGTCATCATTAAGCATGCCTGGAGAACACATTGAAACATCATCTGCAATCTATTAGTTTACTATTATAAAGTACAAAAATTCCATTGCTTAAAGTAGTCATTGGTTTACCTGTAGTCGTTTCCATTTTTTCATGTGGGTTTGAATGGTATCAATCCGGCATAATGTTCTAACATCAAATATTATATTAAAGGTTTCGATTCGCTATATTCTCTAGATGTCTTTGAAATTTTGCTGAGTTTTGTTGAGGTTTGTTGCTCCAGAGCATAACTAACTTTGGTGTCAAAAACATTCATGTCAATACGTTTATGTGTCTGAAGCTATGCACTTTGTTAAAAATGACTGGTTGATTGTTCACATAGAGCCACTTTACCCAGTAACGTAAAATCTACGTACTGTGTATTCATGCTACTAAAATATAAAAGTAAGATTGTTTTTTGCTTTGCTGCAAAAAATATATGTATGAGTTCTAACATTATGGTACACTTGAAAAAATTAAAATACATTCGAGGGAACTTTTACGGAAAAATATAAGTGCAACCCAGTTCAAAATACGGAAAAATATAAGTGCAACTCAAATCAAAAAACGGAAAAAGATATGTGCTCGCCAGAACCTACGACGGAAAGATATATGTGCATGTTTGGGGCAAATTGAGATGTTTACATCATTAGAACCGCCATAAAATTCTCTACATTTCAGTACCCATTTCATATGTTTTCATTGGCAGCTTGCAATACACATTGCAGCTGAATGTCAGTTCGGTTCTCTGCAAGTTTAGTGTAATAATATAAGTTTTTTAACTTTTTTAAATAATATTCTGTCAAAGCTCAAGCGTCAAACAACTGATAACAAAGCCAACAAGAAAGGATCAGATTTTAGACCTTATTTTTGTTCGTAATGAAAAGAAGGTTATATCAACCAAAGTATATGAAGCTGACTTAGCTGATCATTTTGCTACTGAATGCGTGTATCAATATGAACATGTAAAACCAGAATACAAAGAAATAACCTTTAGAAAGTTCACTGACAAGAATACAACGAACTTCACAAATAATCTAAATGAAGTTAAAATGTTAGAATGTACATCAGCTGAAGACTTTATAGATAAATTCTCAAAAGCTTTCAATTCCAGTATTCCACGTAAATCCAAAAGGATTAAAGAAAAACAGGTACGCTCTTTTGTTACTGAAGCTACCAAAAACATTATTAAACAAAGAAATAAAATTTACCGAAAAAACAAGAAAGCTCCTACCACACTCCTTCAAGGAGAATTACAATCGTTAAATAAACAGATAAAATTTCATATAAAGCAAGATACTAAAAAGAAATTAAATGATAAGATCCTAAAATCGAATGTATGGAAAGGTATTGACGAAATAGTGGGTATCAGGAAAAATCAACAAAGTACCATAAACATTTCACCAGATTTACTAAATGACTATTATGTAAATATTTGTTCACAAGACGAAACAACGACAACAGCTCTCCCTACGAAACCGATAAACCTTTACCATGATCCTGATATAAAGTTTACATTAAAACCAATTAGTGCAAATGATATTACTAATGTGTGGTACAGTATGAAACAAAAAGAATCAACCACAGAAGATCCACTAGGCTGGTGTAACAAGATAGTAAATATAGCTTTTCAGTCATTTGATTTTCTTTATGGTATGGTAAATCTTTTCAATAACTTAATAAAACAGGGTGAAATACCAGACTTTCTTAAGGTAGCAAGAGTAATCCCAATACCCAAAATAAAAAACCCAACCCAACCAAAAGATACGAGACCGATATCCATACAGCCTATTCTAACTAAAATACTAGACAAATGTGTCCACAATCAAATAATAACATACTTTGAAGAGAATAATCTATTCACTACTCGTCAATTTGGATTTCGGAAAAAGCTTTCAACCACACACGCCTTAATGACCCTAACAGATAAAATTTATGAATCGATTGATATTGATGAGATTGTTGCAGTTATAGCACTCGACTTAGAAAAAGCTTATGGTAGCTTAGATAGACCTATTCTTAGAGAAAAATTATCATGGTATGGGATTAATGATAAATTCATAGACTCATTGATTTCAGGTAGAAGTCAGTATGTACAAGTAGGAAAAAATAAATCTAAGAGAAAATATACCACAAGAGGCATCCAACAAGGAGCATCGTCATCCTCCTGTTGGTTCAACATATATATAAACGATTTACCACTTTATATAGTAAAATCAATAATGACCATGTTTGCTGACGATGGCACCCTTTTGAACTCAAATTCCATTCATAATAAACAAATTCTTAAAGAAGATATCGAAAAAGACCTGCAGGCAATAAATGCATGGCTAACAGAAAATAAAGTCAAACTAAACGTTAATAAGTCACAGTTTATTCTGTTTGGAAAAAAGGGTAGTCTTAACAAATGTGAAGACTTTAAACTATACATTAACAGTACTGAAGTACAACGAGTTAAGACTCTCAAAATTTTAGGTATCGTTCTAGATGAACATCTAACATATTCAGATCAATGCAAAAGTGTACTACAAAAATGTTACGGTAATATGTCCAAAATTTATATGTTTAAGTATTTATTAAACAAATCGGCTAAGACTATACTGATTAATGCACTCGTTTTTAGTATTCTAACTTATGGTATTATAATCTGGGGCAACAATCTTTCTCAGAAGGAACAAAAGAACATAGACAACATGTTAAGACATGCAGCAAGGTTTGTACTAGGTAAACGAAAATATGATACTTTATCTGAAGAATACTGCAACGATTTAGAATGGTTTTACTATAAATACAAATTAATGTTTGAAAATATTTGTTTTGCCTACAAAATAACTTTCTGTAATCAACATGAACAGTTTAATAAGTACCTTGATTTCTCTTATCATTCTTCACAAACGACTAGATCCAACTGTTATAATATACCAAACATAAATTGTAATAGCAAATGGGGTAGTAGTAGTATGCGGATATAGTGAAATGTCAAAAGTATTTATGTTATAGAGGTATAGCCATGCGTATAGCGAATTTAAAAATTACTACTACTATACTGACTACTATACTAGAAACTTTTATCAATAGGATGTGAGTCATCAGCTTTGTAGATAAAATATCAAATTGCATAATATGACTATTTAGTATCTTATTTATACAATGCAGTAAAAGCTATTTTATGAATTGTTATTGCAGATTTGTTGAAATGTCAAAAACAGTAATGTTATAAAGAAAAAGCCATTCTCGTATATAAAGTAATATTTATGTATTGCAAGAAATGTGCCATGTCAAAAATTTGTAACAGGCATTTTGTTGTGAACTCGTATAACAAATGTCCAATGTACGCAAGTAAAATATTCACCAGCTCAATGATTAATATAATTTTTTATGAGAAATACATGAAGAGAAAAAGATGAGAAATTACATGCCATACATGAAAGATTTTATGTACTTCATAATTAGTTATGTTGTATTAGATTCTGACGGAACTCCAAACAAGAATCAAATGTAATCATTGTAATGTTTTTAAATGAGAAGCTCCATGGGCCGTGTGCTCTTTAAGAGCTTTTAAATAAAACCATACTACTAGCAAATGGGGTAAAAGGTGTTTCAAGTACAAGTCAGTATATGAATGGTTACAATTACCTGATTCGGTAACCACTAATAATGTATCTTTTAGTGTATTCAAAAATAAATTGACAGCGCACATCCTTTCACTACAAATAAATGGTATTTTTAGAATTAATTGTAATCTTGACGATAAAATATGTGACTTATCCTGCATAGATGATGTAATTAATGCATGTTTAAACCAAAGTGAAACAGATTCACAATAATGTCTAAAGAGTTGGAGGGTTTCATTCCAAAAACGCTCGAAGTAACCACACTACAAAGTATACTGACCGGGTTAAAACCCTTAATGGCTTCGGCAGGTTGGTGAAATGCAGCTGTGGTGTACCAAGACGTTTTTTGGTTTGTTTCCTTTCTCTCGAAGACATAATCCTTATTTAAATGTATGTTAATAAATTTTAAACAACCGCACCATACAAACAAAATTTAAACAATATATTAAAAATTATATCTCTTCTTAAACTCAATTGTATTACATTATACCGATATTTTGTCAAGATGATGTAACTGACCTTTCGAGGAATTCATCGACAATAAATGCAATTTATTATTATTATTATTATTTTTAAATACCTAAAGCAGTCCAAGCTTCAACTTCGTCAATTAAATTTAAATACGTTCTCTCTAATCAGTGTCATCAATATTACAAATCATTATTGCATTAACGTATTAATTGTTGTCGACTTTGTTATATCAAATGAAAATGGTATGCAAATGTTTTTTCCATTTGTCTCGAAATTCATGATTTTGCACATATCTGTTTCCGCCGTGCATGCTGGCGAGCACATATCTTTTTCCGTATTTTAATTTGAGTTGCACTTATATTTTTCCGTATTTTGAACTGGGTTGCACTTATATTTTTCCGTAAAAGGTCCCTCAATATGATAGTTATACATGAAGACAAAGCACAGTATGAAACTCGAAATTTTGACACTCTCGAAATCAATTACTCGTATCAGTTTTACAAAGTTCTCCAGGAAGACAATTCGAGCTAAGCTTGATTGAGTAATTTGTTTTTAGGATTTGAGTATATCTAGGAGAAGTGTGGCGTGACCATTTCCAAAAAACCAACCCATATAATAATCTTCCTGTATATCATTAATGTTATAGCCAACGTAATTGAAAATGACGTGTTGTAATAAGCCTACATTATAGTTTTCCCCCATTATTTCCGGGATCCTAAACTAATTTGTATCCCTATGATTCACCCTAATGTTAAATAGTGTGATTTTTTATCCCAATTAAAGTTTATACCAACATAAAAACACTATAATAATATGTAGTTTCTTATGCTAAATTACACGACTAATTTCTATATTATCCTTATGTGTTTTTGTACAGTGGGAACTGTCGACGGTGAACATGTTGTTGCCAATAAAATGTCATATATTATTATGTGCAGAAACATATGTTTTCGAAGACGCAAAGAATTCATTTTGCCGAACGGGACTCAAATTCACAACATAAGTTTCTGTACCCTAGAAAGGCCCTATGGTAAAAATTTTTTTGGCCCTGCCCCTACCCCACGAGCCCCAGGGTCAAAATCATGATTTAAATGGTTTTTGGCACTTTTCTCCGAAGTCTCCCAACCGATTTTCGTCGTCAAGGTGTCAAACGAAAATTTGTAATTCCGCTATCATTTTTTTGTTGGTCGAAATTTAATTAAATGGCTGAGTTATAGCAATTTTAATGGCAAAAAAACGTGTTTTTTGTAGATAACTTTCCAGGGTCAAGCAAATTCTGAAATTTGACTTTTCCAGTAAATAGAGCATGCTGAATTACATGGTACCGGTTTCCATGGTATCAAGTCATATGTTGAAACGTCGGTTTTTTGGCCATTTAAAAACTGAATTATGGATTTTTAACTAATTTAACAAGTTTAGTTCGTTTTTAGGGGTAACCAAAGATTCCATATTATAGAGCATGACGAGTTCTATGTTACCATTTTTTTTCATGACAAAATAATGATAAAAAACGGAGATACGGCGATTTTATAGTATAAATGGGTAATATTGTGCAGTTTTTGGCACTTTTCTCCGAAGTCTCCCAACCGATTTTCGTCGTCAAGGTGTCAAACGAAAGACAAAATTTGTATTTCCGCTATCATTTTTTTGTTGGTCGAAATTTAATTAAATGGTTGAGTTATGGCAATTTAAATGGCGAAAAAACGTATTTTGTGTAGATAACTTTTGGACGTAAAATATTTTTTACAATTTGACTTTACCATTAAACAGAGCATGCAAAATTACATTAGTAGCGGTTTCCATGGTATCATGTCCTATGTTAAAACATGGGATTTTGGACTATTAACTTAGAGATTTAATGATTTTCAAGTAATTCAACTTTTTAAATGGCCCAAAATCCCATGTTTTAACATAGGACATGATACCATGGAAACCGCTACTAATGTAATTTTGCATGCTCTGTTTAATGGTAAAGTCAAATTGTAAAAAATATTTTACGTCCAAAAGTTATCTACAAAAAATACGTTTTTTCGCCATTTAAATTGCCATAACTCAACCATTTAATTAAATTTCGACCAACAAAAAAATGATAGCGGAAATACAAATTTTGTCTTTCGTTTGACACCTTGACGACGAAAATCGGTTGGGAGACTTCGGGGAAAAGTGCCAAAAACCATTTAAATCATGTTTTTGACCCTGGGGCTCGTGAGGTAGGGGCAGGGCCAAAAATTTTTTTACCATAGGGCCTTTCTAGGGTACAGAAACTTATGTTGTGAATTTGAGTCCCGTCCGGCAAAATGAATTCTTTGCGTCTTCGAAAACATATGTTTCTGCACTATATATTCCGTCTAATAAGACTAAGATAATCTTTTGCGATTGCAGTGATTATGTTCTTTTAGCTCAGGCCACACACTTGTCAGACATTTGCGTAGCATTGTTATGTGCCGTGTTTAAAAAGTCGATGTGGCAAAATTAGTCCATACATTTTGAGATTAATAACCAAGCTGCACATATATTTCAGGACCACCTTATATTTACTATTTTCATTTATTTATTTAATGATCTAGAGGTTTTAAGTTACATTTACTCATTGACTAAATGTCTGTCAAAATAATATCCGTTGGTTTAGGAACTGCAATGTTTTTTCGAATTTCTCTTATATTATCCACCATTGTTCCAACATTTTGCAGCATGCGATTTAATTCGTTTTCGTGTTGTGACAAACGGTTACTTATGAATGAAACATTATTACTTGTCATACAAGTATTTATAAAACATTGAAAGCGTTCCTTCACGTGGCCAATTATGTTAGATGCCTGACTAGTTAAACGTTGGAACAGTTTAGGCATTCTCAGTGGTATTCTATGAGTTAACTCGTACATGCAGCTTAGGACAATAAGGCATATGTTAAAAACCAGAGCCGGCGGGCCGGTATTTCGAAAGCTACCCATAACAGCTATTCGCCCAAGCAAATCTTATTATCGTCGCGCGTCGTTTATACGGGATTAAGCGTTGCGTTCCATTTACATGCAATTAAGGATTGCGTGTCATTTACATGCAATTAAGGATTGCGTGTCATTTACATGTAATATTAATTTGCACGTAATTTAAATTGTATTAAGCGTTCAAGTTTTTACATTGGATATAAAGTGTGCAAATTCAATATGGGATTAAGCATTTGAAATTTTAGAGTATGATTAGGCTTTTGAAACTTTAACATTTGAAGTACTGTGTTTTTGTAAAGAGATCAACATTTTGTTTTAAAAAAGGGATGAAGCATTGTGCTGTAATAACAGGGATTAATCACTACGCTGCCGCAACTGGGAATTAAGCATTTCGCTGTTGTAACGAAGAATTAAGCATTGCGCTGTTGTAAGAGGAATTAAGCACTGTAAATCATAGATGGCTAAACCCGCGGGTTTCCACATTTAAACCCGCCGGGTTGGGTTTAAAAGGGTAATAACGGGTTTTTGGGTTTTAACGGGCAATAATGGGCATTAACGGGTTTTATTTTTTAATACATGCATGTACATGGGGCCATAGAATATGGCGCCATTTATGGGTTTAAATTTAACATGGGGTTTTATTATTGCCCAAAAAACAGCCCGACCAGGTGCCGGGTGGGGGCGTTAAAACCCGGGCAATAACGGGTTACCCGGCCTAGATTTTAACCCGCGAGCCATCTCTGCTATAAATTAATATGCATAGAATTAAGCATTAGCAATATTTTAACATGGGATTATACACTACCTGAGACATTTAGTCACAAATCCTCAAAATACCAAAAAGAAGTTATAATATGGGGTTATAAACAAATTATAATATATAAGTCCATGTAACCGGATTAAGCATTAGTTTTGCGAATGGGATTAAGCATTAGGTTTTTAGATGGGATTAGGCATTATGTTTTAAGATGGGATTAAGCATTATGTTTTAAGATGGGATTAAGCATTAGCTTTTTAGATGGGATTAAGCATTAGGGTTTTGTCAATGGGATTAAGCATTAGGGTTTTGTCAATGGGATTAAGCATTAGGGTTTTGTCAATGGGATTAAGCATTAGGGTTTTGTCAATGGGATTAAGCATTAGGGTTTTGTCAATGGGATTAAGCATTAGATTATTTAAACGGGATTCGGCATTGGCCTAAATTTAACATGGGATTAAGCAAAGGGGTGACAAACTTGTCCGTTTTTCCCGAAATACTCAAAACAAATTATAACATAAAGGTCCATGTGGACGGATTAAGCATTAGTTTTATAGATGGGATTAAGCATTAGGTTTATTAAATGAGAATATACATTAGGTTTTTTAGATGGGATTAAGCATTGGCCTAAATTTAACATGGGATTAAGCAAAGGGGTGACAAACTTGTCCGTTTTCCCCGAAATACTCAAAACAAAATATAATATGGGATTATAATGAGTATTGCAGCAAACCTTTTTATATCAATCTTATCCTTTGCTGGTGTAGCAGAAATTGGAAAAGGATTAAAAATCCCTTTCCTAACAAAATTCTTACTTGCATAGTAAGCAGCGTCGGCCCATAGTTCCCAGACAGCTGACAGGCCACTTTCCTGTATTTTTGAATACGTTTCAAGCAACCACATCCTATTTACAGTGTACTTTTCCACATACGCATATTTAGAGGCGTATCTAAAAGGAACTAACGAACACTGAACATCATCATATGTGTGTTTTCTTTTAAATGTTCTTTCACTTGTTCTTTTAAATATATATATATAGCCCTATTAACATAAGCAATCATTCTGTCAAATTTGAGCCAAATCTGTCTTGTAGTTGCTGAGATTTCGTGTCTACGACAGACAGACAGACAAACATAGTGATCGCAATATATACCTCAAAATATAATGCCCTAAAAATACCCATTTTTGCAACTTTTTGAAAAGTAGAGCTATAAGCCTGAAAATATGTATTAAAGATGCCCTTGACATATGCTATCAGTCTGCCAAATTTGGTTCAATTCTGCCTTGTAGTTGCTGAGATTTCGTGTCTACGGCAGACAGACAGACAGACAGACAGACAAACATAGTGATCGCATTAACTACCTCAGCTATGCTTCCGGTAGTTAACTATTTTTAAGATGGCTTGCTCCCAAGAAAATTTGAAAAAGTTTAATATCGCCGCAAAACAAGAAATTGGAGAAACTTTGGTAAACGTTAGTGAAATGGTACAAAAATTACGCACTTTAGTGTCAATCCGCTATCCTAAATTGCAACTTCCTCCTGACACAAGCAGATATAACATCTTTCTGGAAATTTGTTTACGAGTGCGCAAATTCAATCTAGAACGAGCTGCTGATCAACTTCATAATTTCTTCAAACTTATGAAAAGTGTTAGTGCAGATCTGCATTTTTTGCCAAGTTTGTATCAGCAAGATTGTTATGAAACGTATGGAATCACTGTGCTAAAACATAGAGATGCACCAGAACGACGGCAAATTTACAAGGTTGGTAGGATAATCCTTTTGTAACATGTACTGACTGCGAACCCTTTTCCCTTCTTCAAGCAAGCATTTATCTCAAGAAGCAAAACTTGGGAAAATTGAAAAGTATAATATGCACCTTACAATACGTTTCTATACTTCTTATGCTAGAAAAATTTTGCTGCAAACAACAAATGCGGACCAGCTCATTTGTCGTTATTACATACCTACCAATATTAAAATTTCCTTTTTGTTCTAAATAAAGAATAAAAATAAATAAAAATCCAGTTCTGACTTGATATTTCCTGAAATGCTTTATGTACCTTTTGATGCAGCTTACGCTCGTCTTATTAGACCATTTTCTTAGGCATGGGTATTGATGCTGGGCATTATCATTCAACAGTGTTCACAAAGGGTGGAAAATTACAGGCTGCCAAGAATAGACTACGTTGATAAAGAGAAAAGAAGTAGCATATATTTTATTCACTTTGTAGCAGCCTTTCGTCGAGCAATGGAAAAAAATATTAGCTGAAACAGGTGTTGAAAAGCCTATGGCACATTCTCATGTGAAATTATTAATTAATCGATTGTACTCTCTTCTCTGTGTTTGAAATCGTGAAAACTTTGACCATTCATTTATGATAAAAATACGTTAACGCAGAAAAACATAATTCGATTGTTTTAACATTTGAACTTCTGCTTTTATTTAAAATGGAGCGTCAAGATGCCATCAGCATATTTCCAGAAGAGGTAAGTAATAAAAAGCAAACAATATTTTAATGATTGGTTTTAATGAAACTTCACTTTAGTTATTTCAATTTTAGGTCTGGTTCATCATATTGGAATATTTTATCACTGGAAAAAATCTGACCAACGTTCACGCGCTTCCAAAATACCAAGATGAAAGCACAAGCGATCTTGCGCAACACTTATTGTTTGATCCTCGGTGTCCACAGCGCGTTTCAAAACGGGACGTACTTTACACAAGACAGATTTGCCGGCTTTGGAAGAATATTGTCGACAAAATCATGGAATGTGAACGTTTGAACATTGATTCTTCATTTGTAAGGAATCATGAATCTCAATTTAGATACTTGTTTGAAATGAACATTTCAAAAGCACAGAAACGGATAAGTAAAAGTCCGGTAGCAACTTTGAAGCAGTTTCAAAACATTTTCCAGAACTCCGCTAACAATCCAATTGTATCACGGTCGTTTAACATAGCAATGGACTGTTTGAGCGACACGTTACTGGAATTTCTGAAAATTTTTGGAAACCATATTTGGTATTTTACATTAACAATTGAGCGCTCAAACGACAAACCGCCAAGAAATCCAGTTGATATAGCCAAGTTCTTGTGGAGTGTATTTGATTGCATGCCGAATGTAAAAGCATTGAAACTGATCATTCATCAGAATAGGAACTATAACAGTCGCATGTCAACCCAACAACAAACATCACTAAACATGTTTTTTGAAGAAAATGTTTTCCCAGTCTTATCTAACTTGGTAAATTTGGAAGTTTCTCTGGGTCCTAATCTGAAGCCAATTCAAGAAAAATTAGAAAATAATCTATGTAATCAGCTAAAATACTACACTCAGCTTTGGTGTCATACAATATATTCAGACCGTAATATAGACAACGTGAAGCAGTTCTGCTGGAATACATGCAATACATGCATGGGTACAACGGGTTGCCACTTCAAAAATCTTAAGAAATTTGCAAACTTGGAAAAGTTATGCATTGATATTAACCATTCTAACTTCCTAGCTAAGTGCTTTAATTTATGTCCAATATTTTTGCTAAAAGAAATTGAACAACATTGTAAAAAACTGGTGAATTTGTCATTGTCGTGTAGTGGTTTGCGGTACGACTTCCCACCTACACTTAATTTAACTTGTTTAGAGATTTTAAATCTTTCCTTTGTCAAGACTAACATTTTAAATGATTGGTCCTTTTCGTTTATGAAATACTTGACAAAGTTGAAAAAATTACAATTTCATTTTGCGTATGTGGATTACGCTAGGCTTCTTGAAAATAAGAATTTTGAAAACAAGGTGAACTCCATGCACTGTCGTCACTCACAGGATATCCACCAAGCTCCCAAAACCGAAGATCTAAAAATTGATATTTTACGGTGCTTAGATGAAATGAATGTGTTTTGGGACGCAAGTAGTGCTACTACATCCAGAATTTACAACTCCAATATTTGGACGCAAGTTCCGAGCTTGCAAGTTATTTATGTGGGAATTGTTGCAAGAATGTATTCTGAATTACCCCATATTTGCTGGCCACAAATTAGAAAATTAGAACGGGCATATTATCGCAAAGTTTTGTAAAACTGATTTGTACATGTAAACCGTTATGCGTGGTAGTCGAAAGTTTATACCATAATGCTGCGTGTAAATTACACTGTACATTTAGAAAACCTTATAGACAATAGTGTGAACTGTAATAGTTTAGAAACCAACTGAATATAATTATTCAGTAATTTCATTTCATAACTTTGATTTATGCTAGGAATATTGGAAGTACAATAAAACAGTAAAGGGGTTTGTTACTGATTGAAATATATCAAATGACACAAAAATACTAGCTTGCTGACTGATTATGCTGTTGATTAAACATTGTTTCAATATAAACAAAAATCATAAAACATGCAAGATTTAACACTTATTAAGTTTAAAGTTCACTGTTGCAAAATATTGTTTCCATTGTATATGATAATTTCTTGGTTCCAAAGATACCCACTGTAGGGATGGTCTAAAGATCCAATACATGTTTACTGTACTTGAAAAGGAAATAAGGAAATAATAATATAATATAATAGTATCCAGGTCAATAATATAATATAATATAATATAATAGTCCTTGTTTTAATAATATATAAATATAATTTATTTAAAAATTCAATGTAGAGTAAACTTACAATAATGGTTTGAGCATCAGTAAAATTCTAATTATATAAATACATATTTTATCGTAGCTAAAGATCTTTAAATGATTTTTATTTTATGCTTCCATAATTTTCTGTCTGCCAATCAAATAAAACAACCACAGACCTTATTGTTCTATGTGTTGGATTAACTGGAGCGTCAAGGATTATAAATTTTGCGTTCGCGTTGCCTGCGCACATGCGCCGTTTTCTACTTATCTTTCATCTTTATACAAACCTGAAAGTTATTTACATTCTACTGTATATTCCGTTTAGAAAGCCAGAGGCTGCTAAATATAAAAGCTTTGTCCATTATGAACTTTTTTAACGTGTCTTGAAAGAACACTAGGCTGTGCGAATGAGGTTAAGCAATACTGACAAAAGAATATGCGTAAGAATATAGCTTTTATTCTACCAATGTGTCCAAAGCTGATTTCACAAAAAACGCATTTGTACGGTTTTTCTAGAGTATGAACCCGTATGTGCCTATTCAAATCAGCGGCCTGTGCAAATTGCGTCCCGCAAATATTGCACTTATGCTTTCGCTCTCCCAAATGAACTGTTGTGATATGTGTTGTCAGAGCTGACTTCTGAGTAAAGTTGCTTGGACAAATTTTGCACGCAAAATGCGTTCTCTGTAACAAGTGTGTTTTCAAGTGTCTTGTCCAGTTTTGTTTCCGGGAAAATGTTTTTGAGCATGTTGCACACTTTTCTGTTTGCTCGTGCGTAGCTTGATGCGATTTTAATGATTGACTTGTTGTGTAACATTGAGAACACGAATCCCACTTGAAGAATTTTTCTTTAGTGTGCGCTTGCCGAATGTGATATTCTAGGTGCTGCTTTCAGTTGCATGTTTTGTCGCACAAGCTGCATTCATAAAATTTGCTGTCCAAATGAATACGCACATGACCTATGAGATTTTTCCTCCATCGTGTCCTGAAGGGACATACAGAACACTTAAATTGCTTTACTTTAGAGCGAAGACTTTGATGTTCCGATAGTTAGAAAGATGTTGCAAACGCTTTCACACAAATGGTGCATTTGAAGAGCTTCTGTTTCGTATGAAACGTTAGTGTGTGATAGTTAAGGTCTTGTTTTGAAGCAAACTTTCTCGAACAAAATTTGCATGTACGTCTTGCATCTGAGGAATCTTTCAGCTGGTGAGCGCTTAGCTTAACTTGTCTTTTAAACGTCGTGTTGCAAGAAACCCCTTCTGCTGAATTCATCTTGTGAAAATTCAATTGTAACAAAAATAACAAAAAACAAAGTTTAATGTATGTCAACTGAAAACACCAGATGCTACTATTACTATCCCAATTTGACAAGACTTGCTGTCCTCTGTATTAAACTTTAGATTGAAACCTTTAATCTTGACTGTACTGTGTGCTAAGGCCACTGTTGTGGGGGTTCACAGTTTATCAGTCTACTGCAAACCCTCTTTTTCTTGGTACCCAAATGATAGGGATCCTTCACGAAGTCACCGTGCGAAAAATCCCTTTGTCGAGGTTGGGAGAGCTATTAGACTGAATATTATTACCTTATCTAAAGGTTTGTCTGTGCGGAGTTGATTGGTTTTTATGAAGCCTACTAACTCAATTCCTCCAGTGTTCTTACACTACTGATGACCTGTCTATGACGCGCACTTCTCACCGAGTACTAATCAATCAATAGAAAACACAAGAATTTATTAGTAATCACTTCTTTAATTGCCCGTGGCTTTATTACGGAGACAACCACCAATTTACAATGTCACAACAAATTAATTCTACAATTTAAAGGCAATTTTAAAATAATTTCTGAGGACACGGACTCAGCTCTAATTTCGACAAGTTCTCTTGCAGGCAGACTTAGGCACACTCCATCATGAAAGAACGGCTCGCTCAGCTTCTCTCTTCTTGTCAATTTTTGTCCGTTACAGACTGCTTGGCTCCGTCCCGTCGCTGACTCCCTCGCAGTCTGTCTATTCTAGCTTATTCTATTTTACAGGAATTAGGGCAATCTGATACACACACGCATTCATAAATTCATACAATACATTTTTCATACAAATATATTATTTCTAAGCTACTCTAACGCTAAGATCTTGACATTCCGGCCCCCGATTTGGTCACCTACGGTGAGTAGAACGAGACCGAATCCTCCACTCGTAATCCAACAGGGCAAATCTTTGCCACGGAACGTCGATGTCTTTACTTTTCCTTTGTAGGGGCGATACGATACTTCCACCACTCGAACAAGTCCGTCTTCTCCCGGAAATGTCTTCGTGATGATCCCCATTGTCCAAATTCCTCTTGGTTATTTCTCATCTACCAACAGCACTACGTCTCCAATTTGAAGCGGTTCCTTGTCATCCAACCACTTTGTCTTCTTTACTAAGTCCGGCAGGACTTCATGGCTCCATCGTTTCCAGAACTGGTTGATGTACCATTGGCTTTTTGCAAACTGGCTTCTCAAGTTTTCGGCGTCTGGGCCGACTCCGTTTCCCAAATCTGCAAATTCTGAGCAGAGAGCAGCTCCTCTCAGGAAGTGGTTTGGCGTCAAACTTTCGGGGTTATCAGGATCACTGGAGACATGGGTGAGCGGACGAGATTTTACAATATTTTGTGCTGCTTTCAGCAGCGTCCTCAGAACCTCTTCACGAGGGTATTTCTCCTTCAACAAATTTCGCAGTACTTTCTTTACTGCTTGCACCATCCTTTCCCATGCTCCTCCAAAGTGCGGTAATCCTGGAGGAATGAAGCTCCACTTCACTCCTGTCATCTTGGCTTTCCTTTCCTTTGATACAGCAGTCCTTCCTGTCGTAACCCAGATTCTCCGCAGCACAGCACTGCTTATTCGTCCTCGAACTCGGAGAATTCCTTCAGAATCCCAGCCAACTTTCAGGTTCATCAGCTTGGGATGATTCTTCTTAGAATTCCGGTCCTTTGCGTAATCCAGTTGGACTAGCTTGATTAGCCTAGTCTCTGCTTCCTCCAAATCTTCGGTCGTCAAGTTGGAAATCAGCTTGTTTCCTATTTCTCTCCAAGGCTGTTCCACTGACTTATTTTCAAAGCCCTTGGATTTTCTTGGCCGTCGGTTTATCCAAAATCGTGTGGCGGCTCGTACTGCTGCTGTTGCTCGCAGCAGTCGGCAATACTTCGAGAATCTGTCCACTTTTGGCGTGGACAACTCACTCTCCTGGCATGAGGGCGGTGACAACTTTCTTGTAACTTCTTGGGAAAATGCGGCAGCAATAATCCCTTCCTCGTCTTTTCGTTCTTTTTTCTTTGGACATTCAGCAGGTTTCCACTTCAGAAATGACGGTCCTTGAAGCCATCTGCTTTCACTAGTCAAATCAGTCTGGCAATCACATCGAGTGGCGTCGTCAGCCACGTTCTCCGCAGTGGGAATCCACCTCCAGTCCTCGGCGTTGGTGCTTTCTTGGATGTATCCCACTCGGTTTGCAACAAAGTCTCTAATTTCCACATCACATTTGTCCTCAAGATTGACTGATGGGGATTTCGTAATCACCTCAGCTTTGTCTTCTGCTGGAGTCTTGGCACGCTCCTTAGACACCTCCTCAATTTCCTCAACTACGAAACTCTCCTTAATTATATCGTGGTGAGTGCTGTCCATGTTACCCACTCCTTCAGCACAATATGAAACTCCAGTTCCACTTGGGCTTTCGCAGTTCACGGTTGACAATTCCGTAATTGCCAACGGCCCATAGGTCTCTTCAATGAATAGGACTGCTCCAAAACTTCCATTCACAACATCCACTTCCGGTGGTGCTGATGGCTGGGCTTCAGGTCTGCTTGCAGGTGCTGCTGCTTGTCTTTCAGGCGCTCCACTCCTCACTGCTCTCATAGGCTGGCTGTGATGTAGTAGAGTGTGGTGGTTACGCGTGCACCCACCAATTCCACAAACTTTCTTGTCTGGGCAAACTGACGTTTGATGTCCAGACTTTAGGCTACAGAAGCAGGCCTTCCTTTCCCTAATGATGTTCCATTTTTCGTCATTTGTCATCTTTTGGAATATCCAACACTGGTCCAAAGAGTGACGCCTCTTCTTGCACACAGTGCACACGTCAGCTGATTTACTTGTCCTCGGTTTCTCCTCAGTATCCGAATCTCCTGAGGATGCATTGGCCATGCCCGGCCCCCGTCTGGGACGTGTTTTACCTCCATCACTGGAACTACTCCAAGTTGCTGCAGTGGGAGGCTCAATCCGGTGCATGGCTACTCGTACACGTTTCCTCAACCAGTCGGCGAATGACTGGAGATTCTTCTTTCTTCCAGATTGTTCCTCTAACCACATGTGCCACTCATCCTTCATGGCACCGGGAAGTTTCTTCGTCAATTCGTTGACTAACTGTCGGCTGTGCAGATAGTCATCCTCTCCAAAGGCTGTGATGTTTGCAAGAAGAGCATCCACATTAGTCCCGAACTCCACGATTGTTTCAGGTTTAGATTGATCTGGTTTGGCACAGCTCTTCACTTTCTCTATCAGGAAGTCGAGTACGTACTCGGGTCGTCCAAACCGGAACTCCAAAGTGTCGATTATGGTAGTAACGTTACTAACATTGGCCATAAGATGCTCCACAGTAGCACGAGCGTTGCCTTTGAGCACCTTTTGCAGTTTCATCATCAGCTCGCTGTCGTCAGGTTTGTGTTTCCTCAGCAGCCTGTCGTATGCTGCTTTAAAATATCCCCACTTGGCTGGGTCTCCGTCGAAGTCTGGCAGGTACTTATATCCGGGTGACACTTGGCTTTTCTGGAGAAAGTCCATCTGCGTCTGCATAAGCTGAATGAGTAGTGCGTCCTTGTTGACGGCTGGTGCTGATGAGACACTTCCGCCGCTCATGAATCCGGACACTACAGACTGCTTATCATCCTCAGGCTGTCTCTGGGTAGGCGCTGGAGAGACGTCTTGCTGTCCAGCTCCCCGTCGCTCATAGTTAAAGTTTTGAACCTGCTCTTCTTCTTCTGGGTCCAGAAACTGTTCATCTTCATTTTCCGCCTCAATCCTGGCAAGGGCAAGGCTTCTCTGCTCGTCAATGGTCCGCTTTTCTCGGCTGTAGGACCTGAACACTTGCCGTTTCTTCATTTCCAGGCGCGCCAATTCAGTCTCCAAATGTTGCTGACGAGCTGGTTCCAACTGCGGGGCCTTCAAGTCAAACTGGAGTGTTTCTCTTTCGAACTCCAGCTTCTCCAGGTCTGCGTCCCGAACAGCTTCTAAGGCTTTATGCTGCTGTCTGACCTTGATCTCCAGTAACTTCTTTTCCCGGCTACTGGCGTTTGTCACCGATGAACATAGATCCACCGAATGGTTGACTCCACCCACAGGTCTGTCCAAGCGCCGCAACTCTTCAAGACCTTCCTCCAATGTCAACTTCGGCAGTCGTCTGGCGGCTGCAGCCTCTACTTCTTTCAATTTTTCCCCCAGGCAGGCGAGTTCCTCGTGGGCTTTTCCAATCGTGTACTCGGCATTGTACACCCTTGGCTTGGCGTCTACAAGCTCCTGTAGCTCGTCAACGGTGAGGTCAATCTCATCGAGATCTCTGTACTTTCTCAGTACCGGCAGGTACTTTCGGAGATCCTCCTCCGCTGACTTCTTCATCCTTCTGTGCAGGTCAATCTTCTGCAGGATGTCCTCCTTCGACATGGCCATGGCGGTTGTTCCGATTCTTTTTTCAACGGACAACAGGCAAAAACTTCAACTCCTCCACAGTTTCGGCACCAATGTTGTGGGGGTTCACAGTTTATCAGTCTACTGCAAACCCTCTTTTTCTTGGTACCCAAATGATAGGGATCCTTCACGAAGTCACCGTGCGAAAAATCCCTTTGTCGAGGTTGGGAGAGCTATTAGACTGAATATTATTACCTTATCTAAAGGTTTGTCTGTGCGGAGTTGATTGGTTTTTATGAAGCCTACTAACTCAATTCCTCCAGTGTTCTTACACTACTGATGACCTGTCTATGACGCGCACTTCTCACCGAGTACTAATCAATCAATAGAAAACACAAGAATTTATTAGTAATCACTTCTTTAATTGCCCGTGGCTTTATTACGGAGACAACCACCAATTTACAATGTCACAACAAATTAATTCTACAATTTAAAGGCAATTTTAAAATAATTTCTGAGGACACGGACTCAGCTCTAATTTCGACAAGTTCTCTTGCAGGCAGACTTAGGCACACTCCATCATGAAAGAACGGCTCGCTCAGCTTCTCTCTTCTTGTCAATTTTTGTCCGTTACAGACTGCTTGGCTCCGTCCCGTCGCTGACTCCCTCGCAGTCTGTCTATTCTAGCTTATTCTATTTTACAGGAATTAGGGCAATCTGATACACACACGCATTCATAAATTCATACAATACATTTTTCATACAAATATATTATTTCTAAGCTACTCTAACGCTAAGATCTTGACAGCCACAGTTAAGTTGTTAAGAAATCTTAGAATTTGTATACACGGAAAACATGGGTTTGTTGATGGAACTGATATTTACCCTTAGCTGTCATGAAATTTTTCTTGCTGTAACAAAGTACAATGGTGAATTCTCTGAGCTTTCTGGGAAACCCCTAATACGAAAGGGTGTTTTTCCGAGAAACTTGGGTTATGAGTCTGTAATCTGTAAACCTTTTCCATGCTAAAATAGAGTGTACGTGCACGGTGCACACACCTTGCATTTGACATTATTTAATTAGCAGCTGCAAAATTTTGTAGTGGGCGCTTAAGAAGAAACGTTGTAACATTCTTACTACCTAAAGCTGCAAGAAGTCACCCTTGAACCTGTGAAAACATTTTTACACAGGTGTAGTCATGCAGTACAGTTTTATAGTTATTGCAGCAACTTTACACACAGGATGAATATGTAGAAAAACAATGATTTTTTAAACCGCTTAAAACTCAAAATATTTTAATAACATTCTGAATAATTTAGCATGTTCTAGAATCAAAGTATCAACGTCATTTACTAAACTAACCAAAATGGCATGCGAGGTTAAAATTGGTACGTAGAAATTGATTTTTATGGTTTTGAAGATTTTATGTACTTTACTTATGTTTACTGCTTTATTGCTTTAATGTTTATTCATTGGTTTGGTGCCAAATTCTAAAAAATGTAGCAATTTTAAGTTTTGAATTTGCAATAAAGCTTTTAATTTAGGAACGCCAAATCCTAAAAAATTATTTTACAATTTAAGTAATTTTCTAAGGAATAAAGTTTTATTTTCATAAGTCAAGGGGAAACAAACAAGCTGGACAATTAATAAACAATCAGTTTCATTCAGGTGTGTTGGGTTGTTCATCAGTCAGTGTAAAATTATCGCATTTGTTACCGTTTAATTTAAAATAATTGCAATCAACTTGCATATTCGTACTTCGTACAGCTTCAAGATGATAAATATGAAAAATGAGTAGGATTAAATTATTGAGAATGTATGTGTATTTAATTTAGTAATGAATCCTTAGTTTGTTTTTATTTTGCTTTGTAATGTAACAAATGTACGCACAGATGTATAAAAGATCTTAACTAAAGGACCTTATTCACTCCTTATGGACGCTGGGCTATCGGCGGGCAGTTACAAGTCATACATCATTTGAAAGCCCTCATTGCGTAGATCAAAAGTGTCAATGGGCACAAATCCCAAATCGCTTGCGCAAGTCCAGTTTTTGGGCTCTGAACATCACGTCATTGCTGAACACTTTTTCCAACGTGTTTTTTCCAACGACTTTTAAATTGCGTCCAAACAACAAAACGGGCAGTAACGGTTGATGGCTCATAAGAAAGAACACTTTAAGGCCATCATATTGGTGTGTCTGTTGATGGCATACTTGCTTGCGCACTGACGGTTTTCATCACATCTTGTATAACGTTCCTTGAATAACAGAGTTTTGGAGGTAACGAAAAACCGTTATCAACCATTACTGCTCGATCAGTACTTAAAAAGTTTGGTAGCTAACGGTTTTTCGTTACCTCCAAAACTCTGTTATTCAAGGAACGTTATACAAGATGTGATGAAAACCGTCAGTGCGCAAGCAAGTATGCCATCAACAGACACACCAATATGATGGCCTTATAGTGTTCTTTCTTATGAGCCATCAACCGTTACTGCCCGTTTTGTTGTTTGGACGCAATTTAAAAGTCGTTGGAAAAGACACGTTGGAAAAAGTGTTCAGCAATGACGTGAAGTTGTATGTTCAGAGCCCAAAAACTGGACTTGCGCAAGCGATTTGGGATTTGTGCCCATTGACACTTTTGATCTACGCAACGAGGGCTTTCAAATGATGTATGACTTGTAACTGCCCGCCGATAGCCCAGCGTCCATAAGCGGATGAATATGGTCCTTTCGATAATTGTAAAAATGCTCGGATTTTGTCAAGCTTATTACAATTATTTCAACGCTTCTCTTCCTAGCCTTTAAATATAAACATGTGACAGGTTACCTGTCCTAAGATTCAAATTCAACTGAACTACAATGTTTATCTATGTAATAGATTGCAACTTTATTATTTACAGTGTAACAAAATGAAGCTCTAAACATCATAAAACACTAGGTTTACTCTATGTGCCACTTACCATCAAAGCGCTTAGATTCTTTCAGCCTATTTTCTACATTACTTAAAAATCCTTTAAAAGGTTGAACTAATTGTATTGCTTTATCTTGTGCCAGCAATTGTTAATTTATGAACTGCTCTAATGTGTCTTGAAAGATGACCAGGTTTGGAAACCGAGGTTGCACAATATCGACAAAAGTAGGGTCTTTCTGAAATGTGTGCAAGAATGTGGGTTTTCAAACCAGCAGATTGTGCAAAGCTGGTTTCACAAAAAATGCACTTGTATGCACTCTCTAGGGTATGAACTCGTGTGTGCGTATTCAAATTAGACGCTTGTGTAAATTGCTTCCCGCAAAGGTTACACTTATACTTCCTCTCTCGAAAATGAACGGTCTTCATATGCACTTTTAGAATGGAATTCGAGCTAAAACCGCTAAAACAGTTCGCACGGAAATTCCTCTCGGTTTAATAAATGTGCTTTAAGTGTCTTGTCAAATTGGATTTCAGAGCAAATGCTTTTGAACACATTGTGCATTTATGCCAATTTTCATTCTCCTCGTGTGTAGCTTGATGATTTTTCAATGCACCATATGTAGTGTAAGCATAAGGACATAACACACATTTGAATAATTTTTGTTTAGTGTGAATTCGACGAATGTGGTCATCAAGGTGTCCCTTCTGTTGAAATTTCTTGTCACACCAGCCACATTCAAACGGCTTGTTGCCCAAATGAATACGCTGATGGTCCTTGAGGCCATTTTTCCACCGTGTTGTAAAAGTGCAGACCGAACATTTGTACTGTTTTACTTCAGAGTGAGCATTTTGATGATATGACAGGTGACTGGATGCTTCAAATACTTTTGAGCACGTATCACATTTGAAAAGCCTCTCTTTAGCATGAAATCTTAAGGCATGTTTGGTAAGGCTTTGTTTTGAAGCAAAGTTTGTGGAACAAATATCGCACGTAATTTTTGGCCCAGCGAGATTTTTTAGCATGTGAGTTTCTAACTCTGCCTGTTTCTGCAACATTTTAGCTTTCTCTGCTGAACTCATTTTGGGTTAAAACTAAATGGTGCAAATAATGTAATAAACAAGTCAAAAAATATTTTAAAAAACAAGCATATTAACTGCTTAAAAAGCACAGTATTATTTTATAAGTCTGAGAACACAACGTTGATATTCGGCTTTACTTCCTGTCCATATGGCAGAGAGCAAGTTAAAGTTCTCTTTAAACGCAACTTGATACTTTTAAAAGTTGGCTTATCATTTAATATTCCACAGAGTAATTTTTTTGTTGATGGAACTCAGCTGTTGAACTGAGTTTCGAGGGAAAGGAAGAACTTGTTTATTTTGACAAAAATAAATGTTTGGGTTTTACTGGTACTCCTCGTGAATTAAACATATACTTTATATTCTCAAAACAAACTTATCTAAAAAGCTTGCTTTTGCCAATTTCTGAACATAATCAGTCAGCTTGGAATCAGGTGGCTAAACTCCTTGTTACAATTTACGGCTTTGCAGAAGTATCTACATTGCCGGTAAGCTGCAACGTTTACATTAACTTGGGGCTATATAAATCTTTCCTGCCTATACATATCTTTAGTTAGGTGCATACGATCATTTTGTTAAATATTCACAACTTTTTAATCCATTGATGCCTGTTTTTGTAATCAGAGCAGAAACAAAAACGATTTTATACTAACACTACTTAAAAGACAATAAGTCGATTTTGAACTGAATAAAGATACCACAATTGTAATCAAATAGTCAGACAGTCCAGTATTGCCTTTTTAGAACAACAATATATCGAAACCGTTTGTATGCACAGAAACATCTACGTACTCATTTTAATGCAGTATATTGAATAAATTGATACAGCTATTGATCCCCTATAGCCTATAATTTCTTTGGGATCGATCTAGTTTTCAATTTTCCTACCTTTTCTTTCATTTTTCCTGGAAAAACGAGAATATGCAGGACAAAGATCAAATTAGCGAAACGCATGTTTTCATGATATATTGTCGTCGCAAAAATAACAACAACCTAACAACAAAGTTTAGCATAGGATTATGCATACATGCTACCACTTTTCTTCCTCCTTCCTTCGGTTCAATATTTTTTCTTGGAATTCCATTGTTCAGCTTCTTCTTGATTGACAGCACGAATTAGATCAAAGGAAAAAGGCAAAGCCCGACTGGGAAGAGAGTACCAACTGTATTAGTACGGACGACAATACGTGTGTATGCACATTGATGTATGAATTAATTGCAAATGTAGGAACCTAGTAAAACATTAAACAACTTTTTATTCAAGCTTGTCGAGATACTTTTTAGCAGCTTCTTATAATTTTTGCAGTGCAGTGCTGACATTTAAATAAAATAAGTATGTGGGTTAGTGGAATTGGCAAGAATTAATAAAGTTGTAAAAGATTCAGAAAATTTTTTAATACAATAAATAATGCAACATTTACAGTGTATACATATATTGTTTAAAAAATCCTTTTGCTTGCAAAACCCAAATGAATGTCAGAGTAATTACAACTGTTAACTACAGGATAAATAAATATTCTACTAACAATTTACATACATTGAAACTTATGGCAAAATGAATTTTAACCAGTTATGATAAATACATGTTTGTTCTTCTGACTTTAGCAAAACATAGATTTGCAATTTTTCATGTAACCAACCACATATATCATAATATTGTTTTAAAACATTTGTAAAGTAGACAATATTTTTATTAAAAGTACAATCGTTGTGATCTCATTAGAGACATTTATTAACAAATAGACATATATAGCAACTGTGGATAAAATATTGCACGATTTTTCAGTCCACAGAATGCAACAACTTGCTACTTGACGGAGCTGAGTTGTGAAACGAAATTTGTACAAAGAGTTTGATTTAACTCTTGCCGGATTATAAATTGTCTTTGAATACCTCACCTAAAACCCTTTCCTATGCTAAGTCTGAGCAAGGTGCTTCGTGCGTATACTCTATATTTCACACTATGTTAAGCCATTCTGCCTGTTTTAGTTTGGCTTAAACCTTCTTGAATGGAAAATTGTTTGCTTGGCAAGGTACCTAAATTGTATGCTACAATCACATGCTATTGTGTACTTGGTAGTTTTACAGATACCCCTCTTGTACTTATTTTAAGTAGGGTGCTACGTGTGTAAACATTTTATCAATTTTTTTTATCAATGTTGTATATTTTTGTAGCAAAAGCTAAAACAGAAATGTTTTATACCACTAATACCTAAAGGCACATTTAAGAGTGACGTTTAAAATTCAAAAAGCAATTTAGCAGTAACCAGAAATGGCTAAATCTAGCAGTTTCTACGTTTCAGCTACAAGGGTTGGGCTAAATGCGTGAAGTCGGTTTAGGTACTTAATTCAATTGTTTTCTTTGTGAAAGAGGTAAGCGGCTTATGTATCAGTTGGGACAGCAATGCAAGGTACCAAAGTAAGCTTAAGGCTTTCATGTTTTATTGTCAAACCAGCTTCCATAAGAATACTAGGATTCTGAATATTTACAGAAGTGTTGCCACAAAAGGTCTCACTATGGATTTAATGCGATATGAACAAACGGAACAACTTTGTACCTAAACGCAAACGTTTGGTGTGAAATAACAGAAAAGAGCTTATATGGCAAAACTAAGGGATATATACAGAAATGTGCATTGCATCAAAAATATAAAAAAATATATTTGTACACGACTAGCTTTTACGCATTGCTTTCATAGGATTTGTAAGGTGAAGACGTGCAACAGAAGACTTTCCAAGTGCATTTAAATTAGCTCACTAAAATTTGTACACAATTTAGTTTTTCCTGTGTGCATTGTAGTTTACTAAGCAAACATGAGTGGAAAAGTGTTTCTAAAGCGGAATATGCCTGTAAAGTTAACCAAAAAGCAAAATAAGGATGGCCAACTGATCACGTTTAAACAAGGCTTCTCACCTGTGCCTAAAGACGTTACACCGGTTTCAAAAAAGAAAAATGGCAATGACACCAAACTGGCCGACCAATTGAAACACCTTCTTATTAATAACGAGGATGGTTATGATACCATGGGGGAAATTGAAATTGAGGGAGAAATTCAGTTTTATAAACCAACCCCGCCTCGCCCCACAGGAACTGCATCCCCAACTTGGGAGGATAGCTTGACATTAAGTCTAGGAGGAGACTTTCCCTGGTTTTTAAACACACTCAGAAGCTCAAGAACTCCGGTCAACTTTGAAATTCATTTAAACGGATTGATTGAGGAAGCCGGAAACAAGACAGTAGTCTGTAAATTTGCAGACTTAGACGATGTCGATGGTAAAACTTGTTTTGAAAATGCTTACAATGTATACTACACACATTCTGTATATTATTAATTCATGAAATTTAATTTATTTTACAGGGGCAGACCTTTTAAACGAATACAAAGCTCTTGCTTATGATAATACATATCACGAATTTAAATTGAACGCTGCCACTTGGGATAATATATTTGCCCCCAAGCCCAGAGGAAAGACAAAGTCTTGCCCAACGCTAAGCTTGGTTGTATGTACAAATATTTCCCAGAGAATGAACCAAGCTCGTCTAATTATCGGTCCTACGGCAAATGCTTTCCAATTAACCCCTTTTCAAACCAAAATAGTCAACCGGAGAAGCCAAGAAATACAAAAAGGGAAATTGACGGATGGAGTGATTGTGGGACAAAATGGTAAAGAGTGGAATGTTTACACTGACTATCTGACAGCTTATAGCCCAGTGTTTAAGGTGATGTTGGAAAATGACAATTTTGAAGAGGGTCGCACAAAACGAGTGAATCTAGCCGATTTAGATGATAAAGTAATAGAGTATCTGATCGATTATCTTAACTGCTTTGAACTCAAATGTTTTTGGGAGGATCTAGGATTGGTGGTGCAAATGTTGGACGTTGCTGAGCGCTTTCAGATTCAAGAACTGGTGCACGCAGTTGAAGAAATATTGATAAGAACTGATGCGGAGGATTTTGGCGCCACTAATGCTATTCAACTGTTTGCTTATGTTAGACACTTGGAACATTTTGAGCTACCAAGAAGCAAAGCTTTGCAAACGTTAAATCAAGAAACAGAACAGTGGACAAATTCAGAGGAATTTAAAAAGCTTTTGAGGGATAACCCCAATTTAGCCTGGGATCTTGTAACCGCGGCTTTCAAAGAAGGCAAATTTGAGCGCGAGTAAGTTTAATTGTTTGCTAATTGGTACAAAACATTGTTCGCTAAATGAAGAGGATCCAAGATCTTGATAAGTTTTTTTCTTGAAATAAACAAAAATTGGCCCTACAATTTCTATTTTGTACATGCGTATACAAGTACAATTCTGTAAAAATTTATTATTTTGGCAAATCTGACAACAACACTATTATTTTTACGAGGTTTTAAATATGCAGAAGCAACAAGGAAAAATACTTGTTACTTTTAAAACTGTTTTACAATAGTTATCCTAGGTTAAACTAAACTATAATCTAACTTTTTTTTAAATTTCTAATACCATATTCTTAATCAGTATTTAATAAAATATTTTATTCATATTATTATTCAAAATATGGGCAACAAATTTATGAATTATTACTTATTGTGTAACCACATCAAAACACCAACAATATTTTTAGGCTTTTGGAATGCTTAAAAACATTTTCTCTATGGCTTACATGCAAAAAGTATTATTAGAACATTACCAAAACTCTGGCTCCTGAATAATCTCTAATTATCAGTTATGCTAATGCAAAGGCTGTATAATGATGATATATGTTGATGTAGTCAAGAAGCATTCATTCATTGTTCAATAACCATTTGTCTATACCAACGTCCTAAAAATAACAGTTTTGGCCCCAGCAATTGGAATTCAAATTTTTGGCGCCAAACTTAACGAAGTCTTAATTTAAGTAGTAGTACGAACTACAATCTTTTATATGCAGAATGCAGCATATTATATTATTTACAAATTGTGTAATAATTTACGTTTTATTTATTACAAGAACTACCTGAATTTACTTTGTACATTGTAGCAGAATAATAACTGCAATCGTGCAATCTATGGTTAAAATTATAGTGTGAAACTGTATTAATTCAGGTTTTTTTTTCGTTTTACATTATGCCAATCTGTGTATGCCTGGGAAAGGTTGCTTATTACCGTAAATTAATGTAAAATAATCTAGTATTTTAATAAATTACTTAACAATATGTTATACTGAAATTGTAAGTGGGACTTGTTTAACTTAAAAATGTTTTTATGATTTACACATATTAAATATTTAAAATCTTAAGCACAGTATAATTTTTTTTGTTTAATATCAGTACAACTGTAACTGGTAGCTCATTCATTCGCTAAAGCCTATATAGTGGCAAACACACGGACACAGATATCTTCAATAGCTCATCTGCTGAAGCAGCGAAGCCAACACACAGTACACGCAATGCTACTTAAATTTCCTGGTATTTTATAACAAACTCATTGTTGTTTACTTTTAGCAAACATTGGCACGAAGCCAACTATTTTTTATTGTATGTATTACAATAAGTCTTACTGAATATAAAAGCAGGTTAAATGCGTTTAGTTTACTTTAATTTTAAACTTGTCTTTGCATGAAACTATGGAATCAGGCCAAAAAATATTTCATAACTAGTAATAATAACCAATTTAGATATGTTTCAGAAAGTCTAGAATAAATTTATATATTGCATTTAAAACGTTTTTATCACTACAATGATCATGATAAACATTCGTATAATATTTACTAATTTAATGCAGTAAACCAAGAACCTACATTATTAAGACATTCGTTTTTTGAACTAGTCTCTCAGCCGAAAACTTTTAAGCATTGGTTTATATTAAATAACAAATAGCAGTTAATAGTATTGGTATGGACAATTTTATATGTAATTGCATGAGGAATTAATACAGTATGCAATAAGGTCGTGACACCGTAAAACATTACCAAGTGTGTGCCCTAAATATAAAAAAGTTTAATGACTATGACACGTTATTCTTTCAATTCCACACACAATTTGAGTTATCAGCTCCGACATTAAAAGACCATACAAGGACTCAGAAGGTTCGGCTGCCAAACTTGGGGGATGTAGCTTCAACAATGGGCGAGGGAGAAAAGTGACATACGAAATATTATCAATGAGTAGTCGATGTAATTTTTTAGTTTAGTATGGTTCGTACACATTTTTCTACGTTATGAAAATCAAGCCATATAAATATTTTTGTTACAGATTTTTAGCAACGAGGAATTTGCAAATGTCCAAAGACGCAAAATTAGGAATCGTTAAGCCATTTCCAAGGTCAGTCCTATACAATCTAAAATCTCAGCATGTGGGTCTGAATCCTTTTATGTTTCAATTTAGGTCGTTCTATAATATATAGGTGTGCTTTTTAATCAAAAGTGCGGCTTTTTTTGGGCTGCTGACTCAAAGAAAATATAATGCCGTAGTGATTATGGCCTTTGTACAAAAGTATTAGTGTCACTCCATTGAACGGCTTCATTTCATTCCAGTTCTTCACGGGATGCTGCGGCATTCACAAGCTCATCTTAAAGCTCCAGTTTAAATAAAAGAACTACGACATAACCACTCATTTCTTGAGAAGCTGATAAAATGAAAATATTAGCTGTTTTACCGTTGCTTGGGAAGACTGGTATGTTCTATAATATAGATTTTTTCTGAGACATTATTATATGCCATGCATTAGTTTTTGTACAGTTTTCCAATACAGAAAGTACTTGTAAGTTCTATTACCTTTTACAAGTAAATAATGCTGTATTTAATTGCGGTATAACACAATACTGTTACAGCAATAGTACGTTTACAGGTGTTCGTTAAAAGAAAAAAATATTCAATAAAAAAGTAATAAAGCGTTGTGTTATTATTTTTATTCTGCAATAATGCAAAAATAGTTTACAGATGAAATAAGTTGAAAATAAAGAACCCCAGACGAGTGAAAAAGATAAACTTACATGCCTTTAATTTAAATTTGCTGAATTGTTGGCTGGGTTTGTGTATAAGCCACCATGAACGCGCACTGAATATTTGCTTGAAAGTTTGCTTGAGGTTAAAAGAGAAATACAAAATGGTTAAATATTTTTCTGGAAATTTTTGTAAAGTAATTCTAACAAAAGCCTTTAAAAAATTTTAGATAGTGAAATTAAATGTCATATTTGGTACGCTCAAGTTAACATATTTGAATTACAAATGAATATTGCATGGATAAATTGCATATGGCATATTATATTATATATTGTTAAGAGTATATCTGCAAATAACGTGTTTTTGTCAAAAATATAATAAGTACTTGCATAAGTATAGCGTCCAGCTCACTTCATTTTACAGGACTTTTAATTACAATTAAATTACCCCTAGCAAATAAGTGAAAAAATTTTGCGCATACACATACGCATAATGCGTCTATTGGACTTTCAATGCTTTCCGGAGAAAACAGTTTATCATGTTGCAGCTCAATGTAGATAGAAAGCATTGAATAGAGTCCAGCACTCAGCTTTCACCTTTCTACTTTCTCCCTGATAATAAATCTAGGGATCACGGGAAATTCTAATCAGTTTTACTCCAGCAAGGCAAGAGAATGGGGCATTTGTGTTGCAAGCCGTATATCTGTCAACACGTCTTTTGCGTTGCATATTATCTTTACTATAAACCTGTGGATTGTGCGTTTATGGTTTGTGTTTTGGGACTATTCTTGTTTGAATAATTGACAAAAGCAAATAACTGCGTACACCTTTGGCATTTAAAACAAAAAACTGTTAAAGTTCCATTTTACCCCATTTAGCAAAATCAATTCATTAACGTCAGTTTAATACGTGAAAAAAATTCAAAATGAATAATTTAGCGTTATATTTACCTCCGGGTGCGAAAAGCGAAATCCAGCCCTTGTTCAACTCTACTCAATTGGTAGCAAATGGTTTAAGAGATTTGGTTGGATTTGCTGTAAACATATTGCTAATAGTAAACATTTTAACCAAACGGAACATTCGACAATGTCGTCGTGATGTAAATCTGCTAATTGCACATTTAGCATTTCTTTCTAATTTGGCAACAATAATAAACTGGTGTAATACTGGAAACGAAGCATATTTAGTAAATATTTCTCTCCAGTTCTGCAGATTAGTAAGCTTTCTCACAAGTAAGTTTGAAAATACCCAAATCAGGAAATTACAATTCTTTTGGGTTTTTAAAATAAATATTTTTTACTTTTAGGCATTCTTCACACAGCCTTTTTGGCAAACTGTGTTGTAATCATTTACGAACGGCTTATATACTGTCAAGAGGATAATAGCTCAAACCCAAGACGCACAAACAAGCTAATATCTTTTATTTGGAGTGTATCAATCCTGTTCAGCTTACCAACTGCTATGATGAAAACCGGTGTGGTAGAGATTTTAACAGAGGAATTTAACTACGAAACATACAAAATCCTGCATTTCAGTTTGTGCAAATCCGTAAATTTATTGGGGTCCTGGAAAGCCACACTGGGATATGAATCACTCAGAGTTTTGGTGTTTTATATTGGCGCTGGAGTTTACATGATATATGGTAAGTTCATATTTAACATAACTTTCTTGAAAAATAATTTATAATAAAATGTTAATTTTGCTCTTTTCACAGCGTTAATTAAAATTCGTTCAAGAATTAGATATTTGGTAGCACACTCAGTAAGTACATGTATTTTTTCAAGGCAAAGTAAATTTCACAAAAATACAATTGAAAGTCATAATATTTTACAAAAATTTGCAGAACATATCATGGGAACGACTGGAACAAATTCTGAACTGCATTCGACTGATTTCTTTTTACCTATTTTCTTTTTTCATTGTGGAATTACCACTTGTAGTGACTATTTTTTACAAAAAAGTTTTTCTTTTAAGATTTGGTAGCAATTTTCCACTTCTTACTGATATCTTGGCAACTTTTGACGTGTACTTGTCTCCCATTTTAATATTTTATTTGTATATGACTCCATTAATATCATACCTTTTTATTGAGGGATTCCCTTCACAATGCGTAATATGTTTACGGCAACGTCCAGCTACGATTTTGAGCGAGGAGCAAGGACAAATGAGTCGTTTGGCTGCAAACGCGGAAACATCTGTAGCACAGCAAGAGAGTGATGTTTTGCCCGGGACTAGAAGTTCCACTCAAGCTGTTGAGCACGAAACTGTGCACCAAGAACCAAGTCCGACTGTGCGTTCTGAAGCTTCTGGGAGCTTTGAAACTTGGGTTTAAAATATTGGAGGAATTTATGATTTAAGTTTGTTTTGAGAGAATATCATTAAGGTTTATTGCGGTAATTTGCACGTAATAGTGCTAAAACTGGAGACTGAAATCTCAAGACAAGATGAAATTTTGTAAGAACCACAAGGATTTTATAAAGCACGTGTTTGGTATTGCAGAGAGAATAAAAATGAAAGCTAAAGTTGCATATTATACTCTTTTAGATAATTATGCTCATTAGCATGGAATTTTCAAAGGGATACTCTAATTAAATTAGTGTTCTAATTAAAAGAGAAAAAAACTATTAAAGTTTCTTGTAATCAAAACCCTCTTCAATAGTATTCTTTAGACCACATTATTATTATTAGCTCGCTGCTTCTGCAGAAGAGCTTATTAGGATATCCTTGTCCGTGTGTCTGTGTGTCCGTCCACTTTATTTTTGGGGGGCCCTAAACCAGGCTAAATGGGTCTAAACCAGGCTAAATGGGTCCAAACCAGGATAAATGGCGTCTAAACCAGGATAAATGGCGTCTAAACCAGGATAAATGGGTCTAAACCAGGCTAAATGGGTCCAAACCAGGATAAATGGCGTCTAAACCAGGATTAATGGCGTCTAAACCAGGATAAATGGGTCTAAACCAGGCTAAATGGGTCCAAACCAGGATTAATGGCGTCTAAACCAGGCTAAATGGGTCCAAACCAGGATTAATGGCGTCTAAACCAGGCTAAATGGGTCCAAACCAGGATTAATGGCGTCTAAACCAGGATAAATGGGTCTAAACCAGGATTAATGGCGTCTAAACCAGGGTAAATGGCGTCAAACCAGGCTAAATGGGGTATATACCAGGCTGAATGGGCTTTAAGCCAGACAATCTTATATTTATATCGACTTTAGCAGCGAGCATCTTTAATTGGTTTACCATTGACTGGTTATTATTAATCAAAGGGCCATATAGCTAACCTTATGGAGGGTGGGCCCCAGCCGCTCCATAATGAGTCATATACCAATCGAGACAAGTTCCTATTTCGTGAACCATTGGCAGTTTTGACCGTTTGAAGTTACGATTTTTACTTGTAAAATACCGTGGCACCGTCTTTCAAGAAAAACGGAATTCCAACAAAGCATGAAAGTATTCAACTGATAGTTCTGTTTTGGATTCCAAAAGAACTTTTACACGGGTACTTGATGGTTAATGTATGATAAGAGGTTTTTTGGCAACTTGGTCCAAAGCACCTCTAGACATGAACATCACTACGTAGGGTTACCATAAGGTTTACATGCAAAACTACTGACTTCAAGTGGCCAAAACTGCCAATGGTTCACGAAATAGGAACTTGTGCCCAGCAACACTTTTGATAAGCTCGTCAAGAGCTTTCGATTGGTATATGACTCATTACGGAGCGGCTTGGGCCCACCCTCCATAAGGTTTGCAATATGGCCCTTTATTAAAAACATAAGTACGTTAAGCATTAGAAATAAAAAAAGTCATTAAGCTTGCACAACAATCCAGTTTTAAGACGGCTTTTTTAGATAATAAGAATGGTTTGTATTTTATCGCAGTTTGGATTTTGGGGTAATGAGAAACCTTCAAAATATTTGAGGTATTGCATATCATGATGCATAAATAATTTCTAAAAAAATATATTTAAATTAAACCAAATTTAGAAATAATTCTTTCATTTAGTGTAAATATTATTGAATAATATTAAAAATCTATCACAATTTGTAGTTACAAGAACACTAAGTGCAATAAAATATGGAAAATACGAAATGGTTTTATTGCATCTTACATCTCATATCATCACACAAGTTGTTACAGTTGAGGCAAACTATTGGTGTAAATTATCATGTGAAAGTGTACCACATGAATTTAAAGTTGTAAATTGCCTTAGTATAGTTATAGTTATATTTGTAAGCATGTAGTATAAAGCCTAAGACAAAAATTGATAATTCTAAAAATATTTAAATTTAGAATCTTTTTTTTAAAGGCACACAAAATTGATCTTATATTGTGAATTGTTTTTGTGAAAAATAAAGTTCAAGCTGCTGTAGAAAAAGCATTAAATTATTTTGTATTTTTTTAAATTTCATAAAATTCTGGAAAGAATCATTATACCACAGTGCCATTGCCGTGTACGTGGAAGAAAGGAAAACAGCAACCAAGATGAGAATGGGGAATAAACAAGTGTTCTAATGAGAAGGAAACAAGCATTATTCATGGCCAACATTTAAATTATTTTGCTTTCAAATACATCATTTGGACACTATTGTGCTTACTTTACAGAAGACGTATGTACAATGTAACCGCGTAGTTTGCACTTTTTCCCAGCTTTTTCTTTCTAAACACCCAAAATTGTTAACAAAATCTCACACAAAGCATAAAGTTGTTCACACACTCAAAAATAAGCATGGTATGGCATATTAATGGTTTATAAAAAGGAGTTACATAACCAGCACAATGAGCACAACAAATTAAGATGTTTAGCGGTTTAGTGTATTCACAGATTCAGTTTTTTATGCTTGACCTGGTTTTCATTCGAGTAAAAAATGAACAACACTATTATATATTTGGGCATAAATACGTACAAACGCGCAACACAGTTTGAAAGTGGCTAATGGGTAATTTTAAGCAAACTCTATAGAAAACTGGTGCATTAATAAAAGCGCTTAAATAGGACTGAGTAGGCGATGTAACAAAAACGTTTCATATTTCAGGTTATCTTCCACGGCAATAAATAGCTTATCTAAGCATAAATATGTTACAAATTGCAAAAGTAGCACATCTTTAGAAAAAGTGCTGTTTAGCACCTAATTTGCATTCAATTGTATTTTCTTGTTGTGCTTTACTCACAACAACTTGGAAATACAATTAGGAATTTGGTTTATTTACTGAGCTTTTTGAAAGTTACAGAAACTCCTAACCCCTGAACCTAAATATTAAGCTCTGTAGAATAAGTTGACTTGAATTCACCACAAAATGTATGAAAGCATCCTCAAAAATTTTTATTGCTTGTTGTAAACTCTAGTGCCAGCGTTATTTAAAAAGGCATTTTGGTAAGGCACAATATTGATACCGTTACAGTGATGTGGGACTAAAACCGGAAGTAAAAACCATACGGTAAACTGCATATAATCCAGTTACTAAGGGTATAAGACGTTTTCTATAATATCTATATGTGCATACTACACGACTTATAGATAATACATTGTATAACTGTTGGTATAATAGTAATACAATTGTTATGTGACAATATATAAACAGACGTACGGCTGTCGTAAATTTAGTCTGAAATTGGTCCTCATCCATTGGAAAGAAAACCGTTGGCACACTGCTTTTGATCTTTAAAATATAGGGGAACACATTACGTCGTACTTTGTCATTGTGGTTGCTTGGTTCAACAAGTAGGGTTTTGAAGAAAGCAGGTTCAATCTGAGGCTGATGCTGGCGGAGAAAGCGTACAATTTGTAAATTCTTATGCACTCAAGTTGGCTTGGTATACTATAGTCATAGCTATTTGGAAATACTAATGTACATTTCTTTAAAGAGGGATAAATATGTAGTAGTGTTTAAAGAGGAAGTAAAAAGGACAGACGTTCATGCGGTTGTAACCTGATAGCTTGTAAGATTTGCAACATTGAATATATGGCTTGTGAAAAACAAGGCTTGATTTTCCTTAGACAGTGTAAAAACAGGAATTTGCAATTTATTGAACATTGCTACAAATAGATAGAAAAGAGAACTATCAACAGTAATTACTAAATAACGATGCTGGCAAATCTATCTGACGCCTGTTGTAATAGTAATGGAGCTAAGGCATTGGCCACAAAATATTCAAATGAATAAGTAGTCGATGCAAAGTATTAAACTCAATATTTTTTAATTTAGAAAGGTTCATATCGATTTTTTACCTTATGAAAGGTAAGCCATTTAAACTAATTTTGTTCCAGATTTTGAGCATAAAGGACTTGCAAAAGTCCAAAGAGCCATACATGAGGCAAAATTAGGAATGGTCAAGCCTTCTCCAAGGTCAATTCTTTAGAATTAAAAGTCTCAGCATATGGGTATGAATCCTTTTATGCTTCAATTGAGGTCGTTCTATACAATGTAGGTGTGCTTTTTAATCAAAAGTCTGGCTTTTGTGAACTCCTGACTCCAAGAAGATATAATTCCAAAGTGATTACGGCCTTTTTACAAAAGTGTCACTCCATTGAATGGCTTCATTTCATTCCATTTTTCAATGGATGCTGCGGCATTGACAAGTTCATCTTAGAGTTCCTTTCTAAATGGCGTAAAAATCATTTTTTGAGATGCTGTTGATAAAACAAAATATTAGCCTTTTTACCAGTTGCTTGAAAAAAGCGGTATGTTTTATGATATCGAATTTCTCGGAAACTTTCTTTTACGCCATGTATTATTTTTTGTAAAAAATTTTCTCTGTATTTATGAGTACTAAAGCATCATGGCTAATTACGTTTTACAAGTAAATAATGCTGATTTTAATTACTGATTGACTAAAAGCTGAGTTACTCCCACATTGGTTATGATCTTTTTTACAAAAGTATTAGTGTCACTCCATTGAACGGGCTTTATTTCATTCCATTTTGCACAGAATACTGCGACATTCACAAGCTCATCTTAGTGTCGAAATATCTAATTTGTGGAAAATATGGTGAGTACTAGAGTGTGGCTGAATAGCTTTTACTAGTAAACAATGCGGGGTAATTTAAGAATAAGCAACGCTGCTAATGTAATATTGCATGGCACTATAATATGAACATAATGAACCACAGACGAATTAAGAAAGTAAATGTGTACGCTTGTATGTAAAATTCTCAGAATTATTTCCTTGGTTTTTCAGTAATCCTCTAAGACTATGAACGAGAAAGTATTTTTTGTTGACAAATCAAAATACTGATTGATGAAAGCCACAAATAGTTCCTGGCACTGAGGCTAGTTTGACCTGGGGTTAAAGGAGAAATGATTGAACTGAGCTGGAAAATAAAAAAATTAATAATTTGTTCTTGCTCTTGCTTATTTTACAGAACTGTCAATATTTTTAATAAACTTTTGCACAATCTAAACACAAACTGTGTGGTTCACATTAGAAGCAAATTACCACCAGGAAATAAATACTCGAGTATCACAAATACGCCTACGCACTCTGCGTATACTACGCTTGCAACTCTTCGTGGGAATACACTTTGGGCTGATATAGCTCAGCATGAATTTAACGCATTAGCACGTCCAGCACTGATTTCACGTTTCTACTTTCTCCCTGATAATAAAGAAAGGGATCAAGGGAAACCCTAATCAGTGTGAGTTCAGCAATGAAAGAGCAAGCAGCATCCTTGATGCAAGCATTACGTCTGTCAACAAGTTTTGGTGCTACGTATTATCTGTAGTGTAAACCTGTGTGGTCTGTGATTTGTAGTTTGGGACTGTTCTAGTTTGAACAATTAATTACAGAAGTAAATATCTGCGTGTACCTGTAGCATTACAAACAAAAACTGTTTAAAGTTTCACTTTACCCCATTAAGCAAAATATATTGAAAAATAAACTCTTTAAACAATTTAGCCGTTTAATTACAACATAATATATCAGTTTAATGCATCAAAAATATTCAAAATGAATAATTTTGCGTTATATTTTCCCCTGGGTGAAAGCAAAATTGAAAACCAACGCCTGTTGAGCCATACTCAATTGGCAGTAAATGGTATAAGAGATTTGGCTGGATTTGCTGTAAACGTATTACTTATATTGTATATTTTAACCAAACGGAATACTCGACAATGTCAACGTGTTGTACACCTACTAATTGCACATTTAGCATTTCTTTCTAATTTGGCTACTACAATAAACTGGTTTAACACAGGAAACGAAGCATATTTAGTAAATGTTTCTGCTCCGTTTTGCAGATTGGTGAGCTTTCTCAGAAGTAAGTTTGAAAAGACCCAAATTAGCAAATTACAATTCTTTTGGGTTTTTAAAATAAATATTTTTTTTTAGGCATCTTTCACACAGCCTTCATAGCAAACTGTGTTGTAATCATTTACGAGCGACTCAAATTCTGTCAGGAGGATAATAGCTCAAACACAAGACGCACAAACAAGCTAATATCTATTATTTGGAGTGTATCAATCCTGTTCAGTTTACCAATAACTTTGATGAAAGCCGGTGTATTGGAAATGTTTGTAGAGGGAAACAATTTGATGTATTTCAATAAGTGCAAATCCGTTCATTTATTGGGATCTTGGGGAGCCACTGTGTGTTACGAGTCACTAAGGATTTCGGTGTTTTATCTTGGTGCTGGATTCTTCATGATTTATGGTAAGCCTGTATTTAGCATTACTTGCATATAAATTGTTTAGGTAAAATCTTATTGCTATCTGAAGACAAAAAAGTTGTCTACCAAGTGCTTATTTAGCAGACATTCGGGAATTTTGTTGCTCAGCTCAGCAAGCAAACATAGTAGACAAAAACCTGGAACTTTTTTCATGGTTTTATCTGTGCATAAACGTGATCCGTTTTTGCAAAGTGTGGATATTCTGCATTATGTTTATGCATGTTAAATACTTGCACGTATATCAAGTTTTTCTGCAACAATTTGTTGGAATAGAAATCTTACTTGTATACATTTAAAAACATGCATTGCACTTAATATTTTCAGTTTCTCATAGCAGGTATTAGCTAGCAAATATTAATGAAAAGTGTAAAAGTCAAATCCAAAACATTAGACAACCTGAGAATAAACCTAAATTCTTTGCACAGAACAAAAAAATTAAGTTGCGAAAACATTTCAATATCAAATATGGTTCATCAACTTTATACTATTGCTCGCAAGCTTATTTTGCATGTAGTGCGTAGTTTATACTGAAGAGATTCCAACTAGTAATAATAGTATGAAAAGGAAAGTTAGGAATGGTTAAAAACATCAACAATCCCTCCGAGTGTGTGAAGATCTTCAAAGCAACGGTAATTTTTGTTTCGAATGGAAAAAATGAATAATGAATTGCTGAAATTGATTAGCATTTTTAAATGAGAACTTTTAAACCTCGTAGTGAAACATTTTTTTATATTACCACACACAAGTCGGCTAAGTTAGCTTGCTAGCACCAAAACTCCCCAATCTCTGTTAAAAATTATTTGGTAGACATAAACTTGCTATTAGAGAAAAGCGGAAACCAATTTTTATAATAAAGTATTAATGCTAATGACTTGGTGTTTTCGCAGCGCTGACAGAAATTCGTTCAAGAATTAGATATTTGGTAGCGCACTCAGTAAGTATATGCAATATTGTCAAACTTTATACGCAAAGTGGCTTTCACAAAATTATTATTTTAAGTTGTTACGTTTTATGTAATTTTGCAGAACATAACATGGGAACGACTGGAGCAATTTCTAAACTGCATTCGTTTGATTTCCTTTTACCTATATTCTTTCTTCCTTGTGGAATTGCCACTTGTAGTGACTATTATTTACAAAAGAGTTTTTCTTTTAAAGTTTGGTAGCAATTTTCCACTTCTTACCGACATCTTGGCAGTTATTGACGTGTACTTGTCTCCCGTTTTAATATTTTATTTGTACATGACTCCACTAATGTCTTACATTTTTATTGAGGGATTCCCATCAAAATGCAAAATATGTTTACGGCAACGTCCAGCTTCGTTATTGAGTGAGGAGCAAGGAGAAGTGAGTCGTTTGGATGCATACGCGGAAACATCTGTAGAACTGCAAGAACTAGATAATTTGCTCAGATCCACTCAAAATTTGGAACAAGAAGGAGTAAACGAAGACACTAGCATTACCTTAAGTTCTGAAGCTTCGGAGAGCTTTCAAGCAAAAAACGCAGAAAGCTGGGTTTAGAATGTTTTGGGAAATTTGAACTATATAAGAATAAAATATGTTGGGGTAAAATGAACATCACATAATAATAATAAAATCATGTATACCTGCATCGTAGTAATTTAATATGCTTGGTAAAAAACACAAACCCGTCGCTTTTTACTAGATTAGCTAAAACCAGACATGAGAAAAAATAAACTTTGTAGAAACTACAATGGTTTGTAATATACGCGTTTGGTATTGCAAAAATAATAAAAAGAAAAGCTGAGTGAGCTTGCTCATACTTTTTAGACATTATGCCCTTAAGCAGGTAATTTTCAAAGAGACACTCCAATTAGATTAGTGTTCTAATTAAAAAAGAAAAACCTAAATAAATAAAAAGCTCTTGTCATCAAAGCCCTATTAAAAATTATACTTTACGCAACATAGTCATTCTTAATCAAATTGATTACATACACAAGTGGATAAAGAGATAAAATTAAAAATGTCATTGTACTTGTCCCATTTTTCAGAGTGCTAATAATCCCTGGAATTTTTGGATTTGCAAAAATTTAATTTTGGGGTAACCTGACGCATTCAGAATATTTAAGTATTGAACATAGCATTTTCTAGAGTACAAGTTTTTGCAGCGAAGCTTTAGAGTGTGTAGCTATTGAAACATCCACCATATATTAAAATTTAAGAATACACTTTAAGAATACTAATGAATATAAATGTTAATATGAAATTTTATGGATACAATAACTACTAGCGGTTGCTAAGCAAGTGTATTGAGGCATACACTCAAAATGGTAATTCCTGATAAACTTTGAACTTCGAATGCTCGTTAACACTTGATTCTCTGATGATACTGCATATTTATGAACCACTTCATATACAGCACTGAAATTGAATTAAATATCAAATCCAAAGGAGTTGACATGCATGCTGTTAGACTATTATCAATGTATGAACAACGGAAAATCTATACATGATATATCTGTATTAAATAAATAACTTTTGAAAACATATATATGATTTAAATCAATTCCGAATAATCAATCTTTCAGTAATTGTAAATAATAAAATACTACTGAAAATCTCTTTTCAATTGTATTTAATTACAGATTACGTCACACAGTGTGACTCACACTCAACCATGCACACATTCCATATCAAAAGTTCTTGCTGTTTGCGCAAATTGTCAGCGTAAATGTCAAGTGAAAAAGTAGCACATGAATTTTAATGTTTGAAAGTTGTAAATAGTTTACTTAGTTTAGTATAGTAATTTATGTAGTAAGTAAACTTTGGGAGAATGGAAGAGATGAAGTTTAATATATTAGGAGAGTCGCTCAAAATAAAACTTGGAATTAAAATAACATACCTAGTCACGCTAGTTGGTATTAAGCAATTCTGTATAATTTTTTTTGTTATATAATAAATTTATTTTCTGGAAATAAAGTTCAATGGTGTAGTAAAATTACCAAGCAATAAATTATAAAAGTTGATATTCCTTAACATGTGGCACATTTCTAAATATAGTCTTTACACAAGATAGAAAAAATGCTATTTTTGATAATTTAGACCTCATTGTCATTGTCGTGTAACGTAGAAAAAATGAAAGAAAGAAGCAAGATGAGAGCAAAGTCAAAGCTTTAATAAGAGTGCTAATGAGAAGGAAACATTTTTCATAATCCTCTGCTAAGTTGCTCTCAAGGATATCATTTGGGCTCTATTGTGGTTACCTTTACAAAAGACGTCGTATGTACAATGGGTTGGTTATACATAACGTCGTAGTTTGCTTGTTCCTTCCACAGTCTTCAAGTGACAAAAGCCTTTTGAACTTTCCCCCAGCTTTCTTTATCAATGCACACGAAATGCTTGACACGGATTCACACAAAGCATGGAGTTGTTCACACTATCGTAAGCCTGTATGATGAGTTGATGGGTTATACGGAGAAATGGGATGATGAACACAAAGTACACCACAAACTAAGATGTGCGGTCTTGTTTATTCACTGTTACACAAGATCTGTATAATTGTTTTTATATATAGTATTTCCAGGTTTTAAAAGGTTTATGGGATTTTTTGCATTAGCACAAGTGGACGTTATAAAAAATGTGATGTTTTTATTTCGCAAATATGATTACCGTTTAAATGACAAAATAGAATAACACGTGCTGTTTTCCTTTAGATTCCTGTTTGGAAAGTTGCTAATGGTTAATTTTAAGCAAACTCTAAGAAATTAGTTTGTATTCAATAAAAATGTTTTCATGGAACCGGGTTGTCGATGTAGTATTTGGAAACGCTACATATTTCAAGTCATCTTGTCGTTTGCATGAAAATGAACAACATGTTTACACATAAATGTGTTTGGAACTGTAAAAGTAGCACATCTTTACAAAAACTGATGTTTAGCACCTCTTTTACATCCAATTATACTTTCTTGTTGCGTGTTGTGCTTTACTCACAACAACTTGGAAACATAGTTTGAAGTTTGGTTCATTTGCGGAGTCTTTGAAGCAGAAAAAAGAAATAGGAATCGTGAACTTAAACATCAAACTCTGTGGAGAAAGTTGGCAATATTCACAAACGTCCACTTTACAAAAAATATAATATTCGTCTTTCCACGTAGACTAGCTAACACAGTATGGAGATTTCTGCATTTTGAGAAATTTCTTTGAGAAATCAACGCCAGTATTCTTATCCTGGCTAATCATTTTGTTTGTTTTACCACGCGTGGGTAGACTATGGGGTAATGGCGGCAATGGCAAAAAATGTATAGCAATCTTTACGTGCATAATGTGAGATAATGTAAATTCCACCACAAGATGTATGTGAGCAGCAACAAAAATGAAAAATTTTGCTTGGTGTAAGAAATTGTAGAATTGTTGCTCTAATGTAATTTTCTGTGACAAATTTTGTACAGGTTTGCGACTATGTTTGAAACACTCTGAACTGAACTGACATACCGAGTGGTCCATTCGTATGTGCCTGATCTTACGTCGATAGTAGTAAACTAAGTATTGCATTACTCAACGTACATCCTAATTCAGGGGAAAAAGACCGCAAGCACACGTTGCTTTGATCTATACAATATAGGGGAGCAACCTACGTCACACTTTTTCATTTTGGTTTAGTGCTGGACTCATGGCATGTCATGTACAAAAAATCGTATTCATGGCATGTACATTTCGAAACCCCCATGTCATGTCATGTCAAGTACTGCTTCATGTACTAAAGCTTCATGCCATGTCATGTATCATGTACATGCATGTACTGTAACGTTCCAAGTGCACTATGTACACTTGTCCCAACACCATAGCATAGCAGAGAGCGCTTCCACAAAATATTATTAATCCCAGACCTCAACGCTAATACACTACCACAGTGAGGAACAAAGAAGCATCTAGAACCTTCGGCCAGCGTATCAGTGAGAAACGCACATAGTGTCTCTCCTGCTATACACTCCCGCAGTAACATCTCGCATCCTGCTCCACAGTAAAGCTACACTCACCGATCTCATGATCGCATCACTAAGCCCTTGGCAAGGACAAGGACGATGACATGACAGTCAGGCAGTTGAGCTCTAGCCAGAACCATCTGAGCAGAAGCAGCACCAACACTTTACTAATTTCTTATTTTGTTAATTTTGAGAATTAATTGAAGTCAGTTATTAAAAGTCTTTTATTATTAATTAAAGAACCCCTTATTGTGTTTTAACATCGCTTCATTGATTACGGAACAGTGGTTAGTTAATTCAGTAGATTAGAAGAACCGCACCGAGAGATTCAGCATATGCATTTCGCATGTTAGAATAGCTTTAAAAGTTGTGAAGGGGCTAGTTAGAGGAATCATGAGGATTTGATTAGTAATTGTCCCTAACCGAAGCCTAACACAACGGTAACCCGAGAGTTACCACAACAGTTATATTACAGTACATGGGTCATGTACATGAAGTATTAAAATTTCTTTGAAATCTAAGTATCCTAAAAAATTTGAAGGTTTCATGGGTGCCCAGGGTTATAAAAATATCGTGAAAGCTAACACACTTCTTTAGTTTTAGAATTTAAATATAAAATTTGGAAAAAAAAGAATCATTCCTATCTGATTTTACGTAAAAATATCTGAGAAACTGGTGACTGATGGCAAATTTGTCTATTATTTCTTGCTTGTTTTACATGCATGTACATGCATGTAATTCATGTCATGTACTAGTATTCATGTCATGTAATGGGTCATGTAGCAGTCCCTCATGTCAGGTCATGTAATTCGGCATGCCATGACATGACCAAGATACATGACATGAGTTTTCATGTACATGATGCATGAGTCCAGCACTATTTTGGTTGCTTGGTTCAACAAGTTTCCTTGGAGAAAGCAAGTTCAGCCTGAGCATAGATTCTTTCATTTTTATGAACTCAAATAAGTTTTTTAAATACCACGGTTGCAGCGTAATGGCTTAAAGGATTTGCAACATTAGAAAAAATTTTGGATTGACATCTGAACGTAAAATATGAGTTAATTTTCTCTCAAAATTGGGTAAGCAGGAATTTGCAGATTATCCAACGGAAAAATAAATAGAGAACCATGAATACTACTCAATAATTATGCTGGCTAGTATATCTTACTATCTTGGGCCCCTTTCCATATGTATGTCTGAATGGAACACAGAAAGAATTATAACACTTGAACCTTTACAATATTCAACCATCAAGTTTACTATTTGCATTGCTTCCACAAACCGCATCAAGCAAAAAAGGAAATAATGTGAAAGAGTGCAGTCGGCCATGTAGCATATCATTGTTTAACATGATTTCTTCAAAAGACATGTGTGGAACAAACCATAATGTCTAGTAATTATGTAGATATGTAGGGAAAGGAGAAGGTTTATGGGAAGGTGAATTAAAGATGTCCATGCGGGTTTTGTGGGAAAATTCACCTAATCTACACACAAATCAAAAGTACGTTCAGTATAGTTGTAGTCTTAACCAATTGCAAAAAATGGTAAACAGACGGCTTTTAGAAAATTAAGAGTGAGAGTGGTTAGGTTTTGAGGTATTGCGAGGTTCAGTGGTTGTGTAGGTGGTAATTCGGCAAAATCCTAGAATCCGGGATGCTGTGGTTCTGCCCGCAGCCCTGTTTCAGGAAGGAGGTGAAAGCATGGGTAAAATTTCAGGTTGGGTATGTTTTATTGTTTTGTCTTTTGCTTGCCCTGTTGACAAAAAATGTCCGCAAAGTTTAATGTATTTCACAATTTTGCAACATTGCGTACGTTTTTATTGCAAATAATAATGGAATATTTATCCAACGTAAGTATGGTACGTAGTTTGCTCGTAAATAGGTCAGTTTTGAATCCAATTAACAATTTTAACGACAACGTGTCGAAAGCATAGTCGTTCGGCCGTTAATGCTGAAAACGTAAAGATATCGAGCTGTTTAAAGCTACACAATGACATAATATGGGAGATTTAAAACAAGTAGGTATTTTAAGACATATGAAAACATTTTAGCAACATTTTAGCATTTTTATTCTGATATCGCGCACGCTTTTGATATAAATGCTCATAAATTGTTTACATTAAGTTTTTCAGATTTATTAAATTTTTTGAACCGGTTGTGTAACGTTTGGTTGGGTTTTGATAGATAGATAGATTTGTAAAAGTTACTGAAATACATAATAAAATATTTATCTAAAAACTAGTATAGTTTGCTGCTAAATTTGCTGCATGAAATTTATCATATACTCTTCAACTTATATTGTTATTTCTCAGAGTACATTACTTTCTCTTATGCAAAAGCAGCAAATCCACAAGTCGATTCACACAAAACATTTGATACAATAAAGGTGTCGTTTTTTTCAATAAAATTAGAACATTATAAATCCGTGTCATTATATTTTCATAGCGCTAGAAGCAGTAGATATTATTACAGTAGCAGCATCTACTCATCAGTCACATTAGTTACTACTGATGCTGTACTACAACAGGCCGTTACAACTGTAAAATGCCAACACATTTCATTTCCTTTCCTCAAGAACGAGCATTTATTTTATCAGACAAGCCATAAATGAGCAGAGAACAGACTTTCTGGTGGATTTTTGGAAGTTTTACCTTTAAAATGCATCAAATTCCATTTTAATCCTCTGTTGCTCACTTTTTCTCCAAAACATTTTATTTTTCTTTCCCAAACAAGCAATAAGTTTATTAGAGACAGAATACAAATGAAGCCAAGATATTATCACATTCTCCCTATTTTCATAAACAGATAGGCAAATTCCGTTTTTCCCCAAATCTGTTTCTACATTCAGTTCTCATTTATTTTTACAAACTTTGTATACCATTTTTCTTTTACAACATCTCAGAACAACGCTAAAGCAAAATGGTTATCCAAATTCCATGTTAGACAACAGCATAACAAAGATGACAGACAGAGTCAAGAAACAACAACAACAATCACAAGATTCACAATCACAACAAGCAAACCCATCTCAAGAAGAACGTGGTAGGCTTATTCTACCTTGGTACAACCAAATGACAAGTGAAATTGCATCTTGTGTTAGTTTTGAATTCGATGTGGATATTGGATATAAACCCGGAACAAAAATTGGACAACTGTTATGCAAAAGCAAAGAATCAAATGGAAACTCAGAGGCCGGAGTGTACAAAGTACCTTGTAAAAATCAATCATGCTCAGACATATACATCGGACAAAGTGGACGATCATTAGATATAAGAATGAAAGAACACAAGAATGATGTGAAGAAAGGAAATGTGGAAACATCAGCTATAGCATTGCATGCAATTGAAAATGATCATCAAATAGACTTTGATTCAGCAGTTTTGATCGAACCAGAACCAAGATTCTTTCATCGACTTATCAAGGAGAGCCTATATATTAGAAAAGCCCAACACAAAATGAACCAGAATAATGGAATGGAAATAGAAAATGATTTTGTGGACCTACTACTTCCCATTACCAAGGACCCAGAAACTATGTAACATCGCTTCAGAATTAGAAATTTTGCATAAAAATAAACGATAGAATAGTAGAAATTGTAAAAAAGTAGTAAGAAATGTAGTATAGTAGAATTCCAATACTGGCATAAATGTGAATACTAGCAAAATCAGAGGTAATTGGTCCGTAAAAATGAATTAGAAATATGTAATATTATATGTTTTATACTGTAAATTGTTTATCCTAGTGTCCTGATGATGATCATAGTGTATGATTGAAAGCTAGACAGAATTAAAGTTTGTTATCAAAATGTCCTCTAATACCGTTCCTTCCAAATAAATTAGAACTTCCAAGCTCAATGTTTTGTGCACTACAAGACCTTAAAAACTGTTTAATATGAACTCTTCACTTTCTTCAAATTTTTTTGCGTCCTACAATTCTGCATAAATCCCCATGCGTACGTACCCAATCCTTTTGATAACTTCCACAAAACCCGTAAACAATCAATAACACAATACCAGTAATGCAGCATATAATACCGAGAACACCTTTTAGAAACACTGGCATATTTGGAACAGCTAGAATCATAAAAGCTGAAATAGTTTGAGCAATACCTGAAACAAGAAGGACTAGAAACAATAAATTTTGCAGAGTAGTATTAAATCTACTGGTGAGAATGTGCAAGGAACGTTGAGCAACAAACTCTTTCAGCAATAATTTGTCATTTAGTCTCGACAAGCTAGGTAACACTTTTACAATTGTTAATAAACGATAAACCGCACATCTTAGAGAAAACATCAAACCAACTGTGCCAATTAATATATCTACGCCAATGCAATATGCGGATATTGCACTTATTTCCCATACAATAAAATTAGCTAAAAATATTAAAACAAATTTAAACTCTTTGGTATTTTTTCTGTGATAATTGGTAAATCCATTATTAGTCGTGTGACGTTAAATGGCAAATTTGAGAACTTGGCGCAAGCCAGAGCAATACACAAAGCAGCAGGTGCTTGCAACAGAGCCCGTATTATTACTAAACAAAATTTGCAAAATTTTGCTAGCTTTTCAATTCGTATGTTTAAACCTGAAACAAAATTGAATGAGTGATTAGATGTTAGGATGAACCATGAAAAAAGGCAAGCAGTAAAAGTTATTTTTACCTTGGCAGTACCGCAGCTCAAAACTTATTACTCCGTTAATGAAGTTTGCCATATCTTCTGGACAGTAATATCGTTGACGATATCGTTCTCCGTTTACGAGCAAGTACCATTAAACCATAATGGACAAAGGCATTTCAAATTCCTGCATTTCAAGTTTATTAGACAATGCAGAAGATTTGAGTAAAACCAAATGGTGGGTTCCACCCAAAAAAAAATTGTTTCCGATCTGAAATGTTTTTACATATTTTGAACATACTTATGCCCCCAATTAATCACCCAAAATATTGGAGTCTCAAATTGCCCCAGTGGAGCATGGCAAGCATATGAATTTTTAGCATTAAGAACTTAATTGTTTCACAGTAACTCAAAAGTGGCAAATGTTATCGAGCTGAGGCTTTTTTAATACATTTGTCATACATTAATGATTCATTCGTGAAAATATTACAAAACGAACAGCTCTGTGTACTTTTCTAGAAAAGATTATCTTCAAAAACACCAAAATTTTCAGAGTTTTTAAACAAATGGGTCTGTAACTCGCATGTTTTAGATTGTTTGGGAACGCAAAAAACTTGACCATCTACAACTGTTAATGCACTATTTAATGCAAAAACTCGTTTGAAAAAATATTTCGTATCTGGAGAGTTATGCATAAAAATCTGAATCAATACCTTTAGTCATGCAGACATTCAAGATTTTAAAGTTACATAACTTTTGTTTTAGAAGCTTTGGTGGGGTCGTTAGGGGCAATTTAGAATGCCAAGAATTATATCTACTAACCACAATAATTGATAGCTTCTGACCACCTCTAGTGTACAAATGGTTAGCAAATTATTAAATGATGGACGCTTCCTAAAAAGTGCCCCGACGACGGAAAAATTGCTATAACTTTTTTTTCACGCAAGATTTAAAAAATCTGAAAACCCCCATTTTGGCAAATTTATTGGTGATCATTTTATTTTAACATATCAATCTTAAAAATTGCACTTCTGGTTAACGAGCTATAACCCCAGACGGTTAGCATACTTAGTCTTTACTCTTTACCAAATTTCACTTTTGGAGGAGTAAACGAAAAAGGACGAAAAAGGCGGATATAAAAATTTACCTATAATTAGAACCGTATTTCGCCCGATATTTTGTATCCTTCCGAACTTGTACTATATTGTTATCACACGTATATTCGTAAACGCTACCTGCAAAACTTAAATGTAAACTATTAGCAGTTACAAAAATTTCAAGGAAGCCTTGTGAAAATAGCATTATTGATTTTTTTCGAAAACTAAGCAAATCTCACTACTGACGGTATATAATTTTTAGTGCTTCAATTACAGTTATAAACGAAAGATTTTAAATCAAAATTGTGACAGCGTGTATTTGAAATTGAAATATTTATCTCATTCCTTTTAATATTTGTTTTTGTAAATGAAATTTCAATGATTGAGTGAATCAAATGAATATTATGATATTCTACAAAGGCACAATAGTTCTGCATACGCTCTTCGACACAATATTTAGACTGTAACATTTCAGTGAAAGTTTCTGGAACTTAAGTACCGCGGCTTGGGAATCAAACAAATTTATATGAAATTTTTTCTGCTGCGCCGATTTCATATATTCACAAATGTTTTAAGTATCAAATATAATATAATAGTAGTTTACACGTATGGTCTATATGGTACTACAGCCCAAAACCCATATGCACAAAAACGTAATGTTGCTTAAATATTCATACATGATGTACAAACAAACAAGGCAAACGGAAAAGCAAAAGGGAATTTTACTTGCTTAGTTTTTGCAGGAATTCCCAAACGATAAATTACTAATGTACACGTTAAGTTAGTGCATGTAAATTGTAATCTATCCATTTCTAATTAAAGTTGTATGTTGTTTTGTGGATTTATAAAATTAATCCGATAAGGAACTTATTTTCACCGCCAGTAAGTATACGAAACTAGGCGCCATATGATATGACTTTCCTAAATAGCTGGCTAACGATGTAGATGAAGTTAGAGGAATTAGAGACGGAGATCATGGATGCCATAATGAAACGATCAACAATGTTTATTCAAGCTTTCGGTTGTATACCACAACCATCATCAGGAATACTAACAGAAATAACAAGAACATTAAAATTTTATGAAGACAATTAGTATTTTTAAAAACAGAGTTGAGGTAGCATTTTATGTAGATGAAATCTTTTGAACGAATATTTAGACAGGTGCTTTTGTGATTAAATGTTTCTTAATTTTTTTTTGCTGAAAAACAATGTTAATTTTCTATGGAAATTGCTAGCAACCAATTTTCAACCTTGACAAGTGTTTAATGTAACAAGCAGCATATTTTATGACAAGTTATCAATTTAGTAATATCGAAAACTCAATGTTGACAACGTTTTCGTTGTAAACACTGACATTTACTATAAAACAAAACACATCGTCTAATTATCAAGTATTTGCCGACAGAATATACAAAATCGTACTTATGTTTTTGTGACAAAACCAAACCATCGGAAATAGTAAGCTTGATAAAGGGTTGACTCACAATTTACGTGGCATTGAATTAAAACAAAAATATATGATTTAAAGCAAACGTGTGAATGTTCGAATAAAATTTTGCATTTCTGCAAGTATTCTTATAACCTTGATCCCAAAAAACCTAACCAGTAGCACCAAAGATATCTATATATAACTTTTAATCTGATAATTCTTGAAAATCCCTGACAATATCTTGTCTTTAGTGGTTGTAATCTGATTACCTAAAACGTGTTCCTTGTATTTGAATATTTCTAGTCCACATCAATTTCTTTTTGGTTGTGACACAAAAATTTCTTCCACAACAAAATTAGACATGCATAATAACGTATATAAATAAGCATGTTGAGTCGGATTTTAGTTTAGGAATGTGAAAGTCTAGAACAAATGTAACTGATTTAAGATAAAGCTAATGGGCGACATGTCAATGTTGTTTTTGACGGAATGCCGTCATGTCCTTGTTTCATTGATTCTTGAGGAACATTGATTAAATTTTGAGAACAATTTATGAAAAAACGGTAAATGCGTATAATGTTTTGATATATTGCTATCACCTCTATGATTGGAACATATTCATGAAAAAGTACGTCACTCAAAGGTTTTTCTAGTTACAGGCTAGTTAAGAAAAAATAACATTACAAACAAATTAAGATTATTTCTATTAATATTTATTTGTATGTTTATTTAAATGTATTTTTCAAATGGAAAAATGCAATGAGCAACTTTGGCTGACCAAGCATTGTTAAACCTTAAAGCTCTGAACGAGTTAAACAGATTTAGATGAATTTGTCTTAACAAGTAAATTTCAGTATTTAATTCAAAATATTTCAATCATAAACAACAAATGGTGTTTAAAATAAAATAACAAGTCCTTATGCACATTCTGGAACGTTAATAGAAAAGTCACAAGTGCCAACAGTTGGATTGAAAATGAGTACAGCAGGACACCGACTTCTATGTGGGTACCATTGCTCACCTCGAGCTTTCGGGCTCGAGCTCGGATTTCCGTACAATGCGAAGTGATGACCAGTGAAATTCTCCCAAACGCCTAAAATTTTTAAGTAAGAATATATTTATTTTGGTTCAGTGCAAACATTTTATGACCTTTTGAGCTGAAGAATATCCTACCGTGTAAGTCGTATGCCATAACGTTAATAAAGTCCAAAGCGCTATAATATAATGAAAAAAGTAGGACAAGTGGTCGCAACATTTATAAATAAAAATGACGCATTTTGTAGAAAAACGCGCCGAGCTACTGCCGCAATATCATAAGCTATAAAACAATAAAGTTGAGATTAAAATGGGTATAAAACATTAAGTTATAAAATCAAATGATTTATTTCCTATTGTATACCTGTCGCCATAGTTACTTCTCCAGCAGCTACTGCCGCTGACAAAAGATAACCCCGGGGCTCTAATTCTGCAGAAAACTTATATAAACTGGATTAAATTATTTACCTTATCTTCGGGTGCAGCCCCCTCACGATTTGCGGGATACTCCCAAGCTCATAAGAAAACCGCAAAAGCTGTCATACAAAATCTTACAATTTAGTCCATGTGTTTGCTAACCCTTGTAGCTGACTTTGTTTTTATTAACTTTGCTTCATTTCCCAATAAGCAAGGAAATGAATGGGTGCAGTTTTGGAAGGAAAGATTATATTCTTCTGAATGTAAGAAGGTTGAACAATCATGTGGAGAAATTGGCTTTGCTGCAGGTAAAATCATTGACTGCTAATATTAATGGAGCATTCTTACTAGCGTTGTTGTTACGTTAAATTGGAAGTATGTAAGACCCATAAAATATGTCATGTAAAATAATTTTCAGCTGGTAACGTTGAACTGATTTGTAGACATGTCAAAAATCAGCAAATTAAATTAAAAAATATGAAATAGTTTACTTCATATGGCTATCGTATATATTAGAGGTAAAGAAAATAAAGCTAAAGTACAGAAAATATTATACTCAAATTATATACGTCGCACTTGCTACTTTTTTCACTTTTAGTGCAGCACGCTTATTAACAAACATGGTATTAGTGACTTGAAAAAAATAGATAACAAATAGATTGTTTAAAGTTCTTTCCTTATAATTAACATGATTGGAGTAGTTGTCAGGGGTTTTAATTAAAAGCTGAATTGAGAAGGTGAATACAGGTTAGCATGTTAGCAAGCCATGTTCCTCTGTTCAAGTACACGACACTCTTGAAGTAAAAAATAAAACGGTGTATATGACGTAAATAAATTTATAGTAATTATCAAAATGTCAAAAAAGTAATGACGTATCAGGCCAACAAAATGCGCTATGTGTATAATTATTACATTTGAGTTTTAAACCAGGCATATCTCAAAAGGGGACCGGTTTTATTATGTATTGTTATCATCTTGTCAACGTACATAGTAATGAAATATGAAGAGAGTCCGAAAATTTAAAACATGTAAAATCTGGTATCTAATAAATAATCAACATGCCTGACATGTCGCCTGGTTGTTAGTCCTGCCTATTGTTTATTCCATAAATAACAGGAAAAAAAACAACTTTCATGTTATGTTCATTTGCGTCATTAGGTTAATTACCCCTGACGCATGAACTGCTTTTAGGTACAAGTATTTTTTTAATATTTGTATAAGTGGACCTGGGCAACTTTATGGATACGGTATAGTTATTGAATTCATATCTCGCCGATCTTGCTTTCTTGCGTCATTTGAGAACTTGCACTGGAACCGAAGCAACCTATATATAGTTTCTCTTAATATAGGTCTAATTTAAAAGACTAGAGTGGAAATTCAAAATAACTCAGAGCACCTTAAAAACAAATTTAAAATCATGATTTTAAAGCGCTCATTATCTCCAATTGTCACTCCTCTTCTAAAGGTTTATAATTTCCTTACACTGACACCATTCAAGCCCTCCACCGATTCCTCTATTTCTACCCATAAACAAAACGAACGCAAAATCGCAAAAAGATTAAATTTTTGTTTATTCCTCGTTTCTGTGTTGTGCATTCAAACGTTGCACTTCTTTTATAAGTACAGTGATGTCTCACTTTCCAAATCCACTTTGTCCTTTCTATTCTGTGGAAACTATCTTCTCTGCTGGATCATTGCTAAGGCCCAATTTGAAAAAAGGTACGACACTGTGGCTCTCTACAACGGAATTGCAAAGTTTGAAAAATGCCATTCGAAAGACTTCTTTCAAGGATGGAAATCTTCCAATTGGAAATCCAACTGCATTGAAACACGCCTCAAATTCTACTTGTGTATGGGCATTATCACAATGCCCATATTTGGAATTGGAACTCTGACACAACTGACCTTTTTACCGTGCTTCTCTGGACATATTGGCTACCACTTCCTGCCACAATGCACAGACTGGCAACTGGGCTTGAGCAAGAAGAAAATTTGGTTTGTCATGTCATTTCTTGTTTCTTATGGGCAGTTATATATAACTTTGTTAACAATTGCTGCTGCACTTTCAGAAGCTCTAATTTTTACAGCGGCATGTTGCTTGTGCTTGGTAAAATACACTCAAGCATTAAGACAAGTAATTGAGCAAGGCGAGACAAAAGTTGAAAAAATACTACATTTGTACCGAGAAATCCAGATTTTAATCACAATGTTCAATGACATACATAAATACATACTAATACCTGGTATGGCAGCTATGTACTCCAACACGTTTATTTGTTGCGCGTATGCGTTGATTAGGTTTCCCGACAAGTTGGTATTACCAGTGAAGCTTTTCTTTTTGGTTGCGTTATGTGAGGTCACTTTGTTCATTTATGAGATGGATGGAAACTTGAAAGCAAAACTGTATGAAGAAAGTTGTAATCTAAACAAGGAAATTCGAGGCACAAAATTATACTTTAAAAGTCCTTTGTGTCGTAAACTTGTAAAATCATGGCGCCCAAACAGAGTGTGCTTTGGACCAGTAAACTTCTATGATGCGTTAAGTCCACTGGAGTTGCTGCAGTTTTGGTTTTCTCAGACAGTCAATCTTTTGTTAATGTAAATTCATAATAACACGTGCTTTATTATGCTACTATAAATAAAAATAAGGTCACATCACATATTTGCATCTAGCCATACTATTTAGCTTGATTCTTACAAAAACTTATACATAAATCTTAAGACTTTGAAATGTTGGAATAAAAATCATAACCAAATAAAACAAAACGAAGGCTCTTTTCATTTTTATTCATTGACTTACTGCATAGTTCACAACAACTTGCATCGCATCATCAACACGTGTGCAATGGTATGCGTTTGACGTCATAGTGATTTAGTTAGTTGCTACCAGTGCTTAATTAAACCAACTTACAATTAGGTTTCTAAAGGGTGTGTACTTGTTATGGAGACATTTTTGAAATTGTGATATTTCCTAATATATAAGCTTTATTGAACTACACTATTTTTTAACATTTAGTGCTACTAATAGTAACCAATATTCACATAAATTAAGATTCATTGATGCCTTTGTTTTTAGTGCTGTAAAGTTTTCGTTCGGCTTATACTCTAATCTCATATCCCGATGACGCTGTCACTTTGATTGTGATTTTTTTCTTAATAGTAGAAAAAATTCGGAGTAACGTGGGTGGGTTTTGTTGATTGGAGTATTCCGCTCTGTATAAACTCCAAAATGTTTCGATTCCTCCGGCCAGTGGAATATTTGGAGCATTTTTGGATTTTGGTACAAAATCGGTGTTTTGAGTTTCCAGGTAGGAGTTACGTTCTTGGCCTCGTGTGAAGTGGTCGTGTCCGGCCAGAGGATAACTTTTTCGCGGTTATTGTGCTCAACAATGACCGGAATTAAACGTGCCATCACACATTCCTCAGGGCCCTTCTTTCCAGGCATAGTCCCCTCGGTAATATAAGGTTCGGAAACGCTCCCATTTTCGTCCATAACCTGCCATACCGTCAATATTTTGCTAAACTTGGCTTTTAGCTGCACTTTTTTGCTTCGTGGAACTTTCTTAGGGTTGAAAGCAAGGAAATATTTGTTTTCAAGAATATCTTGAGCATCCCAATGGACGTAGTCCTCGTCATAAATAACATGGGTTTTAGAAAGTTTTTTTTGTAAACAAATCAGGCGTCAAATTTTGGACCGTGCTCCTGATCATTGACACACCTGGGTGCCGGCTGCTTGGTGTACGCTTTAATGCCCAACTTCTGAAGTTTAATTTGTCCTAGCGCTTGTGGGCTAATGTTGAGCTTGTTGGCTGTAGCGCTAATTGAAGTGGAGGGCTGTTCGTTGAACAACTCTAAAGCCGTCTTCAAGTGTCTTAAGGGAGCCAACGATCCAAAACGTCCTTCAGAGAACCCACAGTCTGGTGTTTTTGTAGATTAATATCCCTGAATTATTTTGTATATAACAGTCTGGCGCTTACCCTACTCCACAAAGTGTTTCACGGTTTTAATCTTTGACCTATCAGGGACATTTTCGAAGTAGGATATAACCCGTTTTGAAGACGCTTCATTTTCCCAAGATTTCATGACGATGCGTTATTTTTGGAAAACCGAAAAATACATCGTATAACCTTCAAAAGATGGGCTATCTTATAGTGCATTCGATTTTTTATATGCTGCCTTCATTTGCATATAATTTCTATTTGCATGAATGTCTCCATAACAAGTACACACCCTTTACATGAACTAAAAATTATTTTTCTTGGAACAAAATAATTGCGTCCTACTGTATGTAAAAAAATTCAAACAAGATCTCACACTACATAATCATTTTGTTTTTAAGAGCAAACGCATTCAATAATGTCATCAGTTCAATTATATCTTTTAAAATATAACCCAGGCATGTTTTTCTTCATCGAAAACAACCTACAATTATTAATATTATATTATTACTTCAATTACTCTATTGGAAAGTTGCCTTAAGGAAAATACGTGAATATTAGACTTATTCCAGTCCGATTTTAATTGTTTCAAAAAATCCAAAAAAGTCTTGTTTGTGGTCGACGTACATGTTCAGTAGTTAAAAAATGCATTCTTCTAATTAAAATAATCACAGCTATCATCTGTCTTCTACATGCCAATCCAACAGGAAACATGAAATAAGATGTTCTGAAATGCTCACAACAATTAGGAAGTATCCAATGCTCTTGTATATAGAAATAATTTCTGCATGTCCAGCTATTTAAACAAGATTTTCTAATAAATATACATACATTTTACAGTACAAACTCATTAAAGTATGTCATCACTGAATTACATCTTTTTTCGTTATGTTTATGCTTCCACTAATCCATTGCGGAACTCATTTCACAGAAGTATATTACAATATCAAATTAACCCTTTTTCAGTCTATCGATAATTACTTCCTAAAACGAAACAAGTCTTGTTCGGGATCAACATACACGTTCTTTCCTTTAAAAGTTTATTTGTGCAATTAAAATAATCACATGTCAATCTTTAACAGGAAATAATATGCTTTAAAATGTTCACAATAATTAAGAAGTATCCAATGCTCTGGTATATAAGCGTATTGAAGTCCTCGATGGAGCTTGTTATTCTATCAGAGCAAAACATACTGCATGTACATACTTTGTTAATACATAGATGCTTAGTATACACCTTTTGGTATTTATTTCCTGTTTTGTATAAAAACATGTCAAAGAGGTTATGGTAATTTCATACCCATTTTCGTTATTGCATCATGGACCCAATCTTGTATGTGCCTTGTCTTCCGTTTACTCTTTAAACCTGGTATACATTGTTTATTAGCTCGCTGCTTCAGCAGAGGAGCTATTGCAGATGTCGGTGTCCGTGTGTCTGTCTGTCCGTCTGTCTGTCTGTAGACTTTATTTTTAAACCAAGCTAAATCGGCTCTAGACCAGGCTAATCGGCTCTAGACCACGCTAAATCGGCTCTAGACCAGGCTAAACGGCTCTAGACCACGCTAAATCGGCTCTAGACCAGGCTAATCGGCTCTAGACCAGGCTAAATCGGCTCTAGGGTTATTATTATTATTATTATTATTATATGTTTATACTCATATTATCGTCTTCAGCAGCGAGCATTTTTAATGGTTTACCATGGATGTTTATATGGTCGTGTTTGTTAAAAATGGTTTGCACCCATGCCTGGGTACACAACATAGGAAGTAATTAATGATGGCATTTTATATCAAATAGAAGTTAGTAGTCCATGTTCGCCCATCGTTACCATTCTTATTCGACCCAAAAAGCATACCTTAATCTTAAGAAATCTTTTCCGCTCCTGAAATGTAGGAATTTCTGAATTCAAAGTTATATTAGGAAATTATGGCTGCGTGTAAGTGTGTATTCAGAGTTGCACATAGCTTACCAGTTAACTTGGGTGTATTCTTTGCAAATACTGGACCAAGGCACTGTTTGTTTTTATTTGAAAAAATAAATAAATTTTAGCTTAAAAACTGTAAGGAACTTTTAAACTAAGCCACCACCAAAGATGTTTCTTAAATCTATATACCTGCCGGTTGTACTTTATGTTCTTAAAGTCTACAATATAATAGCACTTACACCCTTTAAAGCTTCAAAGGAAAATTGCATCCAAGTCAGTAAACCAAATGACCAAATAATTCCTTACTGGGCAGCACTTTGTTTGCTTGTTTCACTGTTGCAATGGATTCAAATACTGCATTGCACGCACAAAGCCAAATTAGCTACTCTTCTATAGCAATTTCAATATTGTTCTCAGCAAATTACCTTCTCTGCACAATCATTGCGTTGGGGCAATTTGCAACAGGCCAAGACACTGTTGACTTGTAAAATTTGAAGAAACACAATCCTGGAAAATATTTGGCATTCATTTGGCATTTGAAAAATGGAAACTAACAGGAATTGAAAAGCGACTTAAGCTGTATTTGTACATGCTACTTGCTACATTGCCGCTATTTATGGGTGGCGACGTAGTTGCCTTGATATTTATGCCATTCCTGGGCATATTGGCTACTATATATTGCCGGAATGTGCAAGTTTGGAAGCAGGTCCAATCGGTGGCTCCCTACAGCGGACACCTGACTCCCTACAGCCGACACCTGACTCCCTCCAGCCAACAATTCTACCCGACAACTTCTAGCCGACACCTTACTCCCCCCAGCCGACAACCTCCAGCAGCCAATCCTGCCCACAGCCGACAACTCTAGCATACTACATTCAACCGATAGCGGCTTACCCTCAGCAGATTAAGGATATACGACTTTTGAGTTATTGTTAGGTTTCATAGTTTTAATAGGTTAGGACTTTGTACAATTTTTCTATTAGGTTGGCATTTTGAAGAATTTTACGGATTTATCTGCTAGGTTGCAATTTTTACGATTTTACAGATTTTTCAGCAAGGTTGAGATTTTCACGATTTTGAGAATTTTTTGTTTACTTGGGATTTCTCACGATTTTGAGGATCTTACGGATTTTTAGATAGGTTGGAATTTTTCACGATTTTGTGGATTTTTAGTTAGGTTGCGATTTTACGGAGTTTTACTTAGGTTGTGGTTTTTCACGATTTATAGGATTCTTAATTAGGTTGGAATTTTTCAAAATTTTGTGAATTTTAAGTTAAATTGGAATTTTCACGATTTTAGGATTTTTAGTTAGGTTGGAGTTTGGCCCGATTTTGAGGGTTTTACGGATTTTTCAGTTAGGTTGGAATTTTTCAAGATTTTGTGAATTTTAAGTTAGGCTGGAATTTTCACGATTTTGGGATTTTTAGTTAGGTTGGGGTTGGGCCCGATTTTGAGAGTTTTACGGATTTTTCAGTTAGGTTGGGATTTTTCACGATTTTTTCGATTTCACAATCACTCAATAAAAGCAGGTCGCTTTTATTGAGTGAATTGAGTGCCAAAAGTAGCAAAGCTGTCCACCATGGTCTGTGATCAGATATTGGCAGTTAATATGTCAAATGAATCCTAATACACTTAGCTCGCTTGTACATTCTCAGATTTTTAAAATGTTGCCAAGAAAAATAAATATTGCAAATTTTGTAAGTTGATAAATTTTTTATGACACTTCCGGTTTAAACTTTTGAACACATTTTCTCAATCAAATCAATTTTTTACACAAAGTTTGTTGCAGTAGCTCAGCAATACTCTACTTTATACAGACAATATAAATTAGAAGACTTATTAATGGTTCCTAAAAATAGACGCGGCTGAAACCCATAAAAATGTTGAGAAAAAATTTGAAAGTTTCATAAGTTTTTTTTGCAAAAAATGCATGCACAATAATGTAGTGTCTGTACGTTATTTAATTGCCCATTTAACTCTCAAGCTCCACCAATAAAATCAGATTCCTATAATTCTCCTGTTTTGAGAAATTTGAATTTTTTTCTCGTCGACACCAACAAAAATGTTTTTTCGTCACCACCGGCGCCACAGCTAGTCTAGAGAGTTGAAACTTTGCACGGGCTATTTTTATGGTCCTACTATCATTGTCTGGTAAAATTGTTGGAATTCGAGAAAGCTTATATTGGTGTCAACATCCGCTAAGAGTTACTCATATTCCAACAGGCATCAACTCAATTACATGCAGAAACAGCTCTGTTGATTTTGGAATATTTTCACAAAATCAAAACACTATAACTATAATATAGTTACTATATCTTCTATTCCGGCAAGACCTGGAATAAACGTTAATGCTATCGGGATAAAAATTCCACACTGCACAACACAGTTTACATAAATGCACAGCAGTAACCAAGAAAACGTCTTGTAGTTAGTTGGCTTAGATTTTGCATTAGAAAGTGATGTATTTGTATGCATTTTCAAAAGTAAATTCAAAAAGTTGGAAATTTCTCCGGTTTTCCAGTTGAATATAAAAAATACTAATAAGCAGGCAAGTTTGAGGTTCAGCAATAATCCTTGAAGCACTAAAAATACTAAATTTGTATTATAATGTAATTGCATGTGTGTTTTTAATTCAGTGATTGACAAAGCTACAGAAAGAAACCAGAAGACCATCCAAAACTTTCTTTTGGATCTTTGGTGTGCTCTTAAACGCAAACAATATCGAGAGGTAGCAGACTTTATTGGTATTAATGTAAAAACTTAATTTCCAACGGAAAACGTCAGATGTAAGATAAACTTGACTGGTGTGGACGACATTTTGTCTAAGACTTTTTTACCTTTGCGTAAATAATATATAGTATAAAGATATGTAGAATAAACTTCTGCGATACTTTTGTGAGTTTATTTTGTTTTGTGGAAATGTTTACCAAATAAGTTTTAACCAAAAATTATTTTTCCTAGGCAAAATATTTTTTGTCGTTATAAATACGTTGTTAATTTTGAATATGTATTAGATAAACCAAACAATTACGATTCATACAGTTATATATCATAGCATAGCTTAGTCCCTTTGCATGTCTAGCTAAACCTTTAAGACGCTTTTAGAAGTAAAATGTGAAATTAAATAATTACATGATATTGTCGGTACGCTGTCAGAAAATGTCAATTTTCTCTTATGTTGGAATGTTGCAATAAATATTTAATTCGACGTATAACCTTAGAACTTATTTTACAAACTTTATACCCATAATTCCAACACCACCCATTCTGTGTCATCTGTGTATTTAAAATTTCTGGGTATGGCACTACCTTTGTTATTATTGAATTTTAGAAAAAATATGTATGACACGAGATAACTGCCGGTTTCCAACTCAATTTTGTAAGTTTGTAAGACTTTCAAAAAAGCCTCTGACCATTCTGGAGACTTATAGTGACAAAGAGGACGAATTAAGAGACTGTGGAGGTGATCCATGAGAGTATGGATTATGAAATATAATGATTTTTGAAGCAATCAAGTTTTAAGGGAAACTGCACAATTTTATATTAGAATTTGCAACAATTTTATTCTTCTGCAATGCAAATCTTTTAACGTTTATTAAATCTAAACTCAAAATCTTTTTTGGCTGTCAGCGTAATAAACGGAAGTAACCTGACATGTTCCAGTTTTGTCTCCGTGCTTATTGTAAAATTTCTTAGCATGTAAGCCGGCAGTATCTTCAATTCAATCATGGCAACCTTGGGAGATGTCACAATAAAAGAGAAGGGGATGGGAAACTAAGTTTCCACAAAATATAAAATCCCGGAAATTTTGTGGTAGAAATGAGTTTGATCAAGCAAGCAAAGCAAGCAAAAGCTAGCAATGCTGCTAATCGACTTGGTGGAAGATTTTGCTATTGCAGTTTCTTGTTGTTTATTTCCAATGACAGAATGTTACTGAATCCTGAATTGAACTGAATGGTGACTCAATCGTGATTGAATCCGACTGAATGAATTTTACAAAGTTGGACAGAGTTTTTATACCAACAGAGACTGATTTAAACAATGCTTTAAAGCTAACACTGAATGGATACTTTAAATGAAATGGGGTTAAACGAATTAGGTCAATTACAAATCAGGTCATATAAGTAGGTATAGAGTTGGCTTACATAGCAGCATTGACATAGTCAAGCTAGCTGAAATGCCTACTTAAATATAAAGACAGATTGAAGCTTAGCTGACAATTTAGGACATCTTAACTACCTAACTGGAAATGAATTCACATGGAATCTCATGAACGTTCATCAGAACATTTTTACATGACAGAGCCTTTAAAAGGATCTAGGTCCTGATGAAAAAGGAATGTAAGAACAAGAAGGTCGCTTGGCTATGTTTTCGGGTATGAAACGATCCGGGTTAAACATTTCGGGGTTAGGATAATATGCGGGATTTCTGTGTAATTCGTAAGGACATACAATAACGTTGCAGCCAAGAGGAAGTAGATAGGTTTGATTATTTGCTTCGGTTTGAATTTTTAAAGGTGATTCAAGTTGACGAAATATCATAAATACGGGAGGATAAAGAGACAGATTTCTAGATATTTTAAACCGGAAGTGGCGTCTTCGTAGGAAATTTGGGTGTTGGTTAGGTAGCCAGAGCTTTCAAATAGCTGATCTGTTTCATGTTGGCAGAGTTGTTGGAGGAGATTGAGTGCCATCACGAGACAGAAAAAATGCAGGGCTGTTGCTCCGGTTTCGTGGCCATGCAAATCAATTTACAAGTTAGTCAATTGCCCATGGTTTAAAAATATGAGATTCGATATTTTAAGGATTGTCAATTACTCCAAAAATTATTGTATTCACTTCATCCACTATTTGGTCATCTTCCATTAAAACTTGGGGATCCATTAGTTCGTCAAGTACAAATCGAAAAGTTTTTTCTGGCTCCAGTATTTCTTCAGTGTGTGTATTGTCCTGAATTTCCTTGTATTCACAAATTCTCTAAATATAAAAAATATTGAAAATATAATATGTGGTTGAAATAAATGTAAATTAAAACAAATCTAGGTAAACTTATTAGTCTTTTTGCAAAATCGCACATTTCTTGAACAACCTTTTCCAATTGTGTTGAACTGGGACACAGTTTCCAGACAAAGTTTAGCAACAGCCAGGGATGTAATACGCGCTTGAGTAATCACTCTTTCCATCTACAAAAAATAAAAACATTTCAAAATCTTAGAAATAAACAGAATCTAAATTTTGATAATGGGTATTTTGAAAGTTTTGATGATAGCGATGAAACTCTGCTGTTGATATTATCCCGTTTGAGCCCGTAATCGATTCTGTAAAAGTATTTTAGGACTCAAAAGCTTCTATAACTCAAGTTTATAGATTCCATGTTCGTTTACATGTAATGTTTTAAGCTTAAAACACAAGACAACTTTTTTGTAAAACTCCACTACCTACTTTTATGTTACTTTTGTATGAATGTGGGATTATGCCTACGTGACTTATGGTCATTCATCCCTTGGATATTTTATGTTAATAAGCTACCTGAATGTTTAAAAAGTGTAAGGATTTTTTTGACGTCAATGCACAATGCATTGAACTTTGTAACTTTTCTTGGTCTCTGACCACCATTTCTACCTTCACTACTCACCACGATTCTGAACTATTTGGGCACGCCAAAAATGCTCTCGTACAGAAATAAAAAGTACACTATTGACCAAGAAGCTCTATCCGTTTTCCTTTGGTGATTCAATTTGCCCCACTCGGGTGGCAGCATTTTTTATCTTTTGAGTAGTCGGGCTTGCTTGGCATTTTTTTCTTGTTTTACACTTCTCATCGTGCATACCTAAGCTGCACAGATTTACCTGATCTCTTTTACCCGAAATCACCGCATCTTCTTTAATTAGACGTGATCATCGCTTCCACCTTGTCTAAGGCTCACCTGCTCCTTTTTACCATCATAAAATTCCCAACCTTCGTGCGATTGCACACATCATGTAAAGTCAGCTCACCGCAGACGATTCTCAGAAACATTTATCAAAGTGTTTATTGTATGCGACATTCCATTTTCAAACGTTTCTTCCAACTCGTCAGCAAACGGTTGGCCATATTTATTCAACATTGTTATATATGCTTTTAAATTTTGAAGATTTTGAGTTCGCCTTAAAATTTTACGATTTTGTTTCCACTCGTTTCCGTTTGAAACCAGTAATCCATTTTGAATAAATGGCTTCATTCTGTCATATACGAGAGGAGACTTCACACCATGGCCAAAATCAGAAGATTTCAAATACCGTTGAATTACGTGCGGGGAACCTAATACAACAAAAGGTATGTAGTGAGCATAGACTATGCCAATTTCGTCATAAGCACGTCCCCATTTGAGTATTTGAGGAAAGAAATCTAAAAGTTTCAAAAACTGCAAAACAATTTGTGTTTGTAATTGTTAAATTGAAATTCAAGTTAGTTCACGTACTTGTGTAGGGCAAGAGTTCTGGCATATTCCAAATCAATTTTGTTCGTAGGAACGGTTTTGGTCCGGGAATACTATCCAAGCCCAACACAGTTTTCGCATTTTTAATATTTTGGACTTTAGCAATTAGTACAAGTAACACGGTAAACAGGGAAGCTGCTGCTGTGCCACACCACTGTAAATCGAACTGCATGTCGCCAATTGTCACGCCCATTTATTTCCGAATTTATCAGATTTAAAATTAGTTACTATTACTTGCTGAAATGTTCAGAGTATATTTTCTGCTGACAAACATTATCTGCATCTACACCAAAACTAATTGATTCTAGTAACGCGTTTCACGTTTTTGTGTGTTCTTCCTAGATCATTAAACATTTTTTCCAGGAGTTTCCTTACTACCTTACTACCAAGAGAACACGGTATTGTTTAAATTCTATAAGATATTCCGTAGTTTGTGAACATTACGAATGCTGTCAATCATTGACAAGGCAAAACTGTTTTACGGCATTTTGAATAAAATATGCGTATTTTAGACTGTCTATGAATTTACAACTAGGTTAAGCAAAAAAAATTTCGTGTCTATACAAACAATAACATTCTCATCAATGTAATGTGTATGTTAGAATTCCTAATTTAAGAATGCAAAATGCAATAATATTGTGGGAATTGTTAGTTATTTAATTTGTCGGTTATGGTTAGTGTAATTTTTAGGACAACAAAACAAACTTAAGAAAAGGAATACGTTAGAGCCGGTCAGGCTGCATGACTTAAACATTGAATGTTGAAAGTTACATCCACCATAGAAAATAACTTCCATTATCGTGTAAGTTGTTATTTACTTGATTGTAATTTACCGCTCATAAAAATGCATTGGGACTTATTTGTTGTAATAATAAGATAATAAATCCTGGTTTTATGACAAACTCTAGAATCAAAATTGAAATTTTTCTTTGGACTACTTTCCTGTATATTGGCTAGGTCTGGGGTGTGTGTGGTGTAATATATTGATGCGTGAGTACGAAAAATTCTTGCCGTCCTTATTTGTTAGGTGAAGCGATAAAGTGTGGAAAGTAGTAAACGTGGATGATTGGAATAATATACGCTGCTGGGTTTTGGAGGTAGATAAAAAATCGGGATTAAATTATATTTGAACATGCGTTGTGAAACCCATTTTTAAAAGTAAATTTGAAAGCTGAGATCTGTAACAATTGTTTCCTAGTGTTCCTAGTTTCCTTGAGTTTGCACACATTCTATTGTTTAGTGCATTGCAAGCTTACATAGTCTACTTTGTTTACATTAGTTGTCATGGTTACATTGCTTATGTTAAATTAGCAGCTTTTAACTAGCTGACGATAGGGGTTTATGACTCTGATGTATCCATATCTAATAAATTCGTGTAATGACTGTGACGCCCTATACTGTGACCTTGAATTGATTAAAAATATACTTGTCCAAGTAATTGCAACTATCTCTGAAAGAGCAAACAGTTATCTATATTGCAGGCAATACAACTATACTGCTGCTGGTAATACACATCATGTTCTTTCGGCATATTAATTTTTGGTTGTGATAACCTTGAAGTTCAAGGCTTGAACACATCAACGTTCATCACTTTACTAAAGTGACTTTACCGTCTCCCAGATAAAGTGCATAGTGGAAATAGGATATCTTTTCTCCGAGACGGAAGAACTCAATCATATCGCCGGGAACCGCCGACTTCTCTATTTATTCAGCATTTAGAAACTTTCCATGTCTTTCGATGTCCATTTGGGCTTTGGTTTGTAAAAATAAAATAGAATGTTTTAATTTAGTCAATATTACCATTTAAAGTTGGTAATCACTTACCATGCGTTCTGGTGTGAAATTTACACTGTGAATTCGATGAATGCATCGTCACTATGTTCTGAAAAATATGTGGCATTTAAATAACACAGAAGATATATGTACAAAATTAATTTGTGCATTACGCTAATATACCTTTAGTTTTATTTCTTGACATTTCGTCTTGCTTGATTGGGATGTGTCGTCCCGGTTTCCTGAGCTGGTAGATGGTTCTAAGAAAAATAGGAATTAAATTGGTCAGACTTTTAAATTAGTTTAATTATAAATTGAAGAGAATTGATCAACCTGGTCTTGGCTTTTTTCTGCTTGGTTAAGGAGAAGGACACTCGTCGTAAGAACCTTGGTATGATTTGAAAGAATATCATAATGAATCGGGAAACGAATTGATATAAAAAATAAACGAAATTACTTACATAGCGTTATTACATCTATCTCGCTTGAAGATCGCCTTAAAATAGCTTGTTTCAATGCACTTCTTGTACAACGTTGCTGAGAAATGTTTGGTGATTAAATAATCAGTCTTTGAAAAACGACAAAGACCATAAAGATATGCACACAACAATAAGGACACAAAATATTAATAGGATAGAAAGCCGAAAAATATTTATTACAGCTTGTACTGTAAGGTTTTCATTGTCTATGGTTTCAATTTGGCTTGTCAGCAATTGTTGAAATTTTTTTGGGAATAATATTTGACACTATATTGTATTTAAAAAATTTCAGCACGTGGAACACAAACTTTTTAATTTATTTTCCAAAGTTTTTTTTCGTATTGTCTATGTTCACGTTTTCTAAACACCTTACCATTGTTTTGGTGACAGTTCTTTTCTCAATAAAACTATTCCAGCAAGAACTAAATGCAAATAACAACTTTGAACACCAACTAAACGAAAACTTTTTGCAAGAATATATCACAGTAAGTATAAATACAGTCACAAGTTTTAGCATTATTTGTGCAGTGCAGCTCTACAAGTCAAGTTTTATGTGCTTGTATAAATTTACTGATAAATTTTGTTTTGCTTGTTTATCTATAACTATATTGCTGCTGGTAATACATTCCATGTTCTTTTGGCATATTGAATTTTGGTTGTGATAACCTTTAACATATCACAAGCAGTTTATCATGTCAATTTATTGAAAGCAGTCCAGCCAGCTACTCGCAACTAAAAAATTGATGACCGTATGGCAAACATTCAGAATGGCAAGGCTGGAGAGCTCGGTATCATTTTGGAAAATAAAACTCATTTTACGAGTCATATCCAAACTAGTCTTGTGGTTGACCAATTTTAACTGCGTGTAGATAAGAAATACTGTATCAACTTATATTTAATGTCTCTTTATCAAGGCCGATGGACTGCCCACTGATAAAAATACACATTAGGAAAAATTGGCATCGTGCTTTTTACCATAAAGAGCAAAAACCCGTCATTCCAATGTATATTGAGATTAGTGCCACAAAAGAAAAAAACGGGTTACATAATGTGCATAGCATTATGCAATGCATGCATGTAGCATATGCAAATTGACATAGACACTTCAAAAGTTATCGACATCGTCCTTTGTGTCAACTTCACTATTTTAATGTTTAGATGTTGCATGATGCGTGATATTCAGCAGCATAGAGGACTACAAATTCTTATTCTAAATTTGCAGATAATGTGCAAGATCAAAACTGCAAATTTGGTTAAGATTTTGTGTTGAATTTTTTTTGAATATTTTAAGGGAATCCATAGGCGAATAAGTTGCACAGGATATCCATCGACTGGATGTGACATTTATGTCGCAGTCCAATGTTTTAGCTCCCTACGCTGGTTTTGTACCACAATGCAAAGCAAACCTTACGGGAAATATTTCTGAAACGACAGATACGTCAACACATTATTACCTAACCAAGAAAGCAAGCAACGAGTTGGCAGCTACTGAGTAACACTAGATGATGGTGAGCACTAAAATTTAGAAGTTCTTGTAATTCCAAAGTGTTTGCATATATTCAACACAGATTTGTCCGGTATACTTCACAATAAACTTCAAAGTCTCAAATTGCCCCGTAGAGAAATTACAAAGGTGTGAATTTTATGCATCAAAAATCCACATGTTGAACTGTTAGTCAATGAGAATAAGGAGTTGGTGGCTGAAACATTTTTGCCAAACTAGTCATGCTATTAGGTCCTATTTGTGATAATATTACGTTCTGTCCATTTGTCTGTAAGTTTTTAGAAATAGATATATCAAAATATCTGAAAATTTTACAAATTTTTTAACTTAAAATCCCTGTAACTTACCAAGAGTAGACTTTCGGAAGCTACAGGAAGGTTGACCACCGACAGTTTTTATAGTTCTATCTGTCGTAAAACATTGCTGTCAAATATGCTTAATAAGAAGGAAACTATGCATAAAACTATAAGTCAAGAAATTTTCTTGTATCGATTTTCATGTAATCAGAGTCAATCAGCAAGTCTGATGTCTGGTCTGCTAGCAACATTATTAACTACCGGAAGCGCATGCTGAGGTAGTTTATGTGATCACCATGTTTGTCTGTCTGTCTGTCTGTCTGTCTGTCTGTCTGTCTGTCTGTGTACACGAAATCTCAGCAACTACAGGGCAGATTGGGCTCAAATTTGGCAGAATGATTGCTTATGTCGATAGCACTTCATATACATATTTTCAGGCTTATAGCTCAACTTTTCAAAAATTTGCAAAAATGGGAAAAATTAAGGCATTATATGTTGAGGTATATATAGCGATCACCATGTTTGTCTGTCTGTCTGTCTGTGTACACGAAATCTCAGCAACTACAGAGCAGATTGGGCTCAAATTTGGCAGAATGATTGCTTATGTCAATAACGCTTCATATGCATATTTTCAGGCTTATAGCTCAACTTTTCAAAAATTTGCAAAAATGGGAAAAATTAAGGCATTATATGTTGAGGTATATATAGCGATCACCATGTTTGTCTGTCTGTCTGTCTGTCTGTCTGTGTTCACGAAATCTCAGCAACTACAGGGCAGATTGGGCTCAAATTTGGCAGAATGATTGCTTATGTCAATAACGCTTCATATGCATATTTTCAGGCTTATAGCTCAACTTTTCAAAAATTTTCAAAAATGGGAAAAATTAAGGCATTATATGTTGAGGTATATATAGCGATCACCATGTTTGTCTGTCTGTCTGTCTGTCTGTCTGTCTGTCTGTGTACACGAAATCTCAGCAACTACAGGGCAGATTGGGCTCAAATTTGGCAGAATGATTGCTTATGTCAATAACGCTTCATATGCATATTTTCAGGCTTATAGCTCAACTTTTCAAAAATTTGCAAAAATGGGAAAAATTAAGGCATTATATGTTGAGGTATATATAGCGATCACCATGTTTGTCTGTCTGTCTGTCTGTCTGTCTGTGTTCACGAAATCTCAGCAACTACAGGGCAGATTGGGCTCAAATTTGGCAGAATGATTGCTTATGTCAATAACGCTTCATATGCATATTTTCAGGCTTATAGCTCAACTTTTCAAAAATTTTCAAAAATGGGAAAAATTAAGGCATTATATGTTGAGGTATATATAGCGATCACCATGTTTGTCTGTCTGTCTGTCTGTCTGTCTGTCTGTCTGTGTACACGAAATCTCAGCAACTACAGGGCAGATTGGGCTCAAATTTGGCAGAATGATTGCTTATGTCAATAACGCTTCATTTGCATATTTTCAGGCTTATAGCTCAACTTTTCAAAAATTTTCAAAAATGAACGATTGAGTTACTTCATTAGGCATTTATGTAACGTTTTTTAGTATTCTTGAAACGTGATTGTGCATTTTTGAAACGGTTTTGAGCATTTTTGAGGCGATTTTGGGCATTTTGAAACGTTTTCTGTGCATTTTTGTAGGTTTTTGGGCATTTTAAAAACGTTTTTGTGCATTTTTGTGCACTTTTGTACGTTTTTGGGCATATTTGTACGTTTTTGGGCATATTTGAAGGTTTGGGCATATTTGTACGTTTTTGGGCATATCTGTACGTTTTTGGGCATATTTGTACGTTTGTGGGCATATTTGTACGTTTTTGGGCATATTTGTACGTTTGTGGGCATATTTGTACGTTTTTGGGCATATTTGTACGTTTGTGGGCATATTTGTACGTTTTTGGGCATATTTGTACGTTTTTGGGCATATTTGTACGTTTTTGGGCATATTTGTACGTTTTTGGGCATATTTGTACGTTTTTGGGCATATTTGTACGTTTCTGGGCATATTTGTACGTTTTTGGGCATATTTGTACGTTTTTGGGCATATTTGTACGTTTTTGGGCATATTTGTACGTTTTTGGGCATATTTGTACGTTTCTGGGCATATTTGTACGTTTTTGGGCATTTTTGTACGTTTTTGGGCATATTTGTACGTTTTTGGGCATATTTGTACGTTTCTGGGCATATTTGTACGTTTTTGGGCATTTTTGTACGTTTTTGGGCATATTTGTACGTTTTTGGACATATTTGTACGTTTTTGGACATATTTGTACGTTTTTGGGCATATTTGTACGTTTTTGGGCATATTTGTACGTTTTTGGGCATATTTGTACGTTTTTGGGCATTCTTATACGTTTCTGGGCATTCTTATACGTTTCTGGGCATTCTTATACGTTTCTGGGCAGTTTTATACGTTTTTTGGCATTCTTATCCGTTTCTAGGCATTCTTATACGTTTCTGGCATTCTTATACGTTTCTGGATATTTTTGTAAAGTTTCTTGGTCCCTTTTGTAACGTTTATTGGTTACAGAATAGGACAGCAAGTTACAAAATATGAACGTTTGATGTGCCTCGATTCAAAAACTGCGCTTTTCACCTGCTAATCTTCATTCTCACAAACATATGAAGTCCGAAGATTAAAGCAACGAAAAACGAAAGTCAATTGGCTACTTTGATATATCAGCTTGATCATTAAACGCTTGACCATGGAAAAATTTATAAGGTGCGAACGTTCTGATTGCGTGAACACCTTTTTAAATCGAAGTACACCAGCTGATCCTTCTGCAATAAACATTCCTGACGGTGTGGCCTGAATTCCTTAAGTAAAAGGTGATGGATGCCTTTCAGATTGGGATAGTGAGTTAAAAAAATATTTTAAAGTAAAATGTTGGCAGTTTTTAAGAAGTCTTAAAGTTCACCGGTGAGTGAGTAAGTTTACGTTTAAGTTTTTAGATTTTAATGCACGTTCATTTAATATTTATTATTTTTTGTTTCTTTTTCGTTTAAATAGTTTTAAAAGCTCGTGTATTTAATTAAATTTAATTATGCTTCATTGGGTTTTTTATTTAGTAATACAAGGAAATGGCGAAACGAAACCGACAAAGTTCGGCAGAGAGAAGAGCAAAAAATGCCGAAAGCATGCGAAAGAAAAGGCAAAAAGATAAGGACTACAAGGAGAGGGAAAAGGCTATTAGCAAAGCTGCCAAGCAATTAAAACGTGCTGACCAAGCTTTTAGGACTCAGGAACGGGAATTGGACAAAACATCCCATTCTAAACGGAGACTGAATGAAAATTACAGAACTGAAGAACGCGAAAAGGATAAAACATCGCGTTCTGAACGGCGACTGAATGAAAGTTACAGGACTGAAGAACGCCAAAAGGATAAAGCATCGCGTTCTGAACGGCGACTAAATGAAAGTTACAGGACTGAAGAACGCCAAAAGGATAAAGCATCGCGTTCTGGACGGCGACTTAATGAAAATTACAGACAACAGGAACGCGAAAAGGACAGATCATTACATGCTGTGCTGAGATCAGATGAGATATTCCGAAGGCAAGAACGGAAACAGGATAGAGCACAACGGTCAATTCAGCGGCAGGACGTTACTGTTAGGAGATCAGAACGAATTCGAGATCGTCAAGCAAGAAAAACCTCTCGCGAAAACACACCTGTGCGTGAAAAAGAACAGATTTCGGACAGAAATGCACGTTCTTTGAGAAGATCAGATCCGGCCAAAAAACGAAAGGAATATGATCAAATTGCAAGTGACCAGACCAAACGACGAAGAGAGACAGGCTGGGAGATAATTGAAAGTCAATTTCAGAAGGACATTCGACTCATGCCGACTAATCCGTGCTCATCTTGTGGATGCTTGTATTACAATGATAATATTACCTCATTTAGCAGAGAGAACCTGGAAGGAAAGGGCCTTGACACTGATTTTCTGGATCAAGTCATTTGTGTTCATCATGATAATATTAGGCTGTGTGGCACTTGCAAAACTAATATTCTTAAAGGAAAGACACCAAGATTGTGCTTATCAAACGGACTTGCTTTTCCCGAGCAGCCACAAGAACTAAAGGTAGTAGGAAACCCTTTAAACTTTCATTGAATGCATTAGTATTACTATTAGCATAGTGCATTAGTAGTAAAGTATATTAATATAAATCATTTTACGACATTTTTAGGACTTAACTGCGTTGGAGGAGAGACTACTAGCGTTACGTATTGCATTTATGCAAATAAAATCTGTTGGTACAGAAAGGCAGCTAAAGCTAAAGGGAAATATTGTCAACGTTGAAAATGACCTTGACAGGTGCGCAAAAGCGATTCCCAGAAGATTTGATGAAATGGCCACAGTCCAGATTAAGTTCAGCAGGAGGCTTACGGATACCCGATCTGTTTGGTACGAAGTCATCAGGCCAGCGTACGTTGAACGGGCAAAAAAATTTCTTTTGCAACAGGAATTGTACAAAGAGACTCAGGTGGAAAGCAGAAGTGACTTTGAAGGATTTGACGATGGTACATAGTTGAACGAACGTACATTTTAAGTATATTATGCATCATCATCCTCTTTCATCATGGGTTTTTTCTATTTCAGATGCCAGACTAGAATTTATATGCCCTGCTGCAGATGTCCAAGACAATCCCCCCGTGGATGAAAATGTGCTGCCAGAAAACAATCAACACGAAAACAGGGAACCAAACAATGAAGATAACGACGAAGGTATCCAAGTAAGAATGTTCGTGCGTAATTCAACATAATGATAACTTTCCACTGTTGTGCATCTAGGTGAATGGGAGGACGTCCAAGAAAACATCCCGGCAGAGGAAACGCTATACTTTAACGAACTTGGAGCTGATGGAGTACATATTGACCCGGGGGAGGGTAGGGTTCCAATTCCGCTCTATGCTGACAAGTACGCAGAAGAAATGGCGCATCCCAAGATCTTTTGTGGCCAAAAACGAAAGATTCGGGAGGGAGTGAAGTTAACATACACTGACATTGCCAAATCCGAAGCACTGAGGGAGGATCGCAGATGTTCTGGTGCACAGAAAATTGTATATGCCATGAAAAAGTCGTTCAACGAAAAGATGAGACAATGCGTTCAAGTGTATTTACGTAAACGTCGAGGAACTGAAAAACTTACAGCCAGACAAGTCAAGAACAAGGATTTCGTCCAAAACTTAATTCGAAAGGATGAAGGATACAAAATCTGGAAAAAACTGAGGTCGTCTCCTTCCTACTGGTCTGGAAAGAGCAAAGAAGTTATTTCAATGGTGCGTCAGTTGGGGAATTGTGCGCTCTTCATCACATTTTCTGCTGCCGAGACGAAGTGGAATGAGCTGTTAGTCTGTTTACATAAATTGTTAAATGGCGGGACGATATCCGAAGAGGAAGCCGAGAATTTAAGCCATGAGACTAAAGCGAAGTTAATTCGTTCAGACCCTATAACTTGCATGCGCCATTTTAATCGACGCATACGAAAAGCTCATACCTTGCTTATGAAGAAAATTATTGGTAAGAGCTAACACACAAATACATTTTCAAAAATGTCACTTTTATTAAAACAGTTTAAGTAATTGTTCAATGCACGTACATTTCAGGAGTTTTTTCACCGTATCGCTTGAAAGATTTCTTCAGGAGAGTTGAATTCCAAATGCGAGGATCTCCACATTCCCATGGCCTTTATAGGATAGAAAATGCACCAGTTTATGATGAGGAGGACCCCGCTTCTGAACAACGTTGTGTGGAATTTATTGACCAATTTATTAGTGTTAAAAAGCACAACGAGGAGGATTTGAAAGCTCTAATGAAAATGCAGACACACAAGCACAGTGATACCTGCAGGATGGTAAAAGGAAAACGTAGTTGCCGTTTTGGGTATCCTCTACCGCCTCTCCCTTCTACACGAATTCTACAGCCACTGCCAAAAGCATTTAGTAAAAGAGGTCGTGAACGATTGAAGGAGATTTACACAAATATTCAAGATGACCTTACTGAAAGGCTGAATAAGGACCCATCGGATAATCCTACTTTTGATGAGTATTTGGAAATCTTAGGATGTGACCATGCTGATTATATTTTAGGTAATGTACGAGCGTTGATGTATGTTCTTTTGTTTCATGAATGTGGAATGCTTGATATTTATATTATGTTTGACTCTGCAGCCCTCCGCAGTTCCATCAAAAGAGTTTCTGTATTCCACAAGCGGGAAGTTAATGAAGCATTTATTAATCGATACAATTTGAAGCTATTAAAGGCCTGGCGTGCTAATATGGACATTCAGTTTGTCCTTAATACGTTTGCGTGGGCACGTTATTGTGTAGGATACATAATGAAGTCTGATGGAGGCCTCTCCAAGTTAATGAAAGCTGCTAATAAATCTGCCTATACGAACGACGAAATTAAGGAGAAACTTAAGGCGTTTGCCAAGATTTTACTGAACGGTACAGAGATTTCTGCCCAAGAAGCCGCCGCATTTATTCTGGGATTGGCTAACACGTATTGCAGTAGACAGTCCGTGTACATCAACACCTCACTTCCAGAAGAACGAACTACAATATTAAAAATTGAGAAAGACCTGGAAAATCTGGAAGACGATTCTGAAGACGTGTGCGAGAAAGGCCTTTTGGATCGATATGTGAATAGGCCGGAAATATTTGAAGACATGTGCCTTGCAGACTTTGCTGCAAATTATGAGTTTGAAAAGAAGAAGAAGGGTCAGAGTACGGAAGGCCAGCAACTCGATGATGCTAGCTCGCAAGATGGAGAGTCAATACTGGATATCTCCTTGGAAAATCCATTTGTCAATCAACGTTTCCCTCGGTACCCGCTTTTGGATGGTTCTGGGTATATCCGTAAACGTTACCTTTCAAAAATTATTCGCTTTCGAAATTTTGGAAGGAGGTCTGACCCGGAGAATTATTGGCGTGAACAATTAATGCTTTTTGTTCCGTGGAGGGACGAAGAAAAAGAGTTGCTTATTATTGACGCAATAGAGTTTGGGAAACTTTTCAAACCGGAAATTGAGGAAAACGGACGTGCGTACTATAGTGACAGGAGATTGGGGGATGAGGAAATACAAGCTTTCGTGAATGAAGCCGAAAACGAAGAAGACGAGGATGAATCTGGAGACTACAACTCAATATGGGAAGAAGATAACGAGTTTTTAGCAGAACAAATGGTGGGAGATGGGATGCAAAAACCGAAAGAGCCTTCAACAAAAATTCAGAAATTTTTACCGCCCAACATGACTCCTGATGAAGAATATTTGAATCTCATGCGAGGACTAAATGTTAAGCAGCGAAAGTTTGTCATGGACATTTTGCATCGTTTAAAGACTTCGGATGAGCAATTTTGCACGTTTCTTAGTGGCGGAGCAGGTGTTGGCAAAAGTCATGCAGTTACAGCAATTGTTCAAAGTTGCCTTCGATATTTTAATGCTCTGCCGGACTGTGACCCTTCGGAACCCCTGTCTTGGTATTGGCGTTTACTGGAAAAGCTGCATACAACGTGCTCGGAATGACAATACACCATGCCCTGCGACTTTTGCCAATCCAAAAAAAGCATGACAAGCTGCTAGATCTTGATGCAAGTTCCCTAAACTCCTTGAGGAAAAAACTCCATGGGTTGAAGCTACTGATCATAGACGAGATTTCCATGGTGAGTGTCCGAATGCTTTTTGACATTGACCAACGACTCCGCCAGATTTTTGGAAATGACAAACCATTTGGAGGAATCCCAATAGTTGTAGTTGGTCATATGCGCCAACTCTCCCCTATTGGCGCAGGATACGCTTTTGAAAGTCCATCTTATCTTCCAAATGGAAATCTAATTTACAACTACTTGTGGAAAGACAATTTTACGTTCTTTGAGCTCACTCAAATTATGCGTCCAGCGGGAGACAAAGAATTCTGCTGTGCCTTGAATAACATGTCCGAAGGAAAAATGACAGAGACGGATGTTAAACTGATAAAGTCGAGGGAGATTTCTTCTGACTTGCAACCCCCAATGGACGCTCTTTGGCTGTTTAAAACTAATGCGGAATGCACTGAATACAACGCAAAGATACATGCAGCTCTACCAGGGGAAGGAGCAAACTCTGTAGCTGTTGACCGTGTACAAGGTAACGATCGATCGTTTTCATGTTGACTTTCTGGCCATTTTAAATATTTTATAAGCAAGTGTTAAATAAAATATAATTTATACATAAATGTTCGTTCGTTTAGGAAATGGCAAGGAGGACGATAAACAGTCTCTTTTGGAAGCTGCCAAGAGCTGGGATGTATCCGAATGTGCTGGTCTAAGATACTCGACATTTCTCAAAGTAGGAGGAGAATATTTTATTTCTACAAACATCGATGTTTCGGACGGACTCTTTAACGGATCTACTGGAACTTTGAAAGCTATCGAGTATTCTGCTGATGACGAACAGAAACCTGTGAGGATTTGGATGGATTTTAGAAATCCGCTTATTGGGGCAAATAAGAAAAAATCGGCTAGGAATCTGATTCGCCAGAGGATGCAGCTTAATCCTGATTACACTAAATGGGTTCCGATTGAAAGAATCAAAAAGACTCTTACTAAGTCATTCCTGTATGCTGGATTGCAAGTTGTGCGTTCTCAAATTCCTTTGGTTGCCTGTAATGGGATGACAGTAGCCAAATGTCAAGGTTCAACACTGGAATGCGTTGTAGTTTCAACTCGAGGCACTGGGATTCGAAAGTTGAATCGTCAAGAACTTTATGTTGCATGCAGCAGAGCTACGAGCATTAATGGGTTGTACATTGATGGAGAATTCGAACCTCCTCAACAACCGAAACTCAACGATGTAGTAACTTTGGAGCTGGAACGTCTCGCTGTTAAGCCTTACCAGGTTAAGCTAAGACTAATGCAAGGAATCTCTGAATCATTTGACAAAGTATATGTTCACAACGTACAGTCCCTTCGAAGTCACCTTCAGGATGCAGCATCGGACCCATGCGTCACATCCTCTGACATTATAGCTTTCATTGAACCACATTTACTAGAAACGGATAACTTCAGCTTTAATGGGTATAGTGTTATCCATCGCACAAACTGCAGAGGACTCAGACGTAAACGCAGATTAATTTTAAGAAACTCAGAAGGAGCTGTTGTTTTGCTTAAAGGTGCGTGCATTTAAACGCAAATGGAAAATAATTGATGTTTGATGTTTTGTTTTGAATGCTTTTTTCAAAATTATTTTCAGATGGAATACCGACATCGTCTTCAACTTTTAATACAAGCGTTACAAAAGTGATGGCCATTGCATTTTTGTTTTGTTTTATTTTGGAGGTTTGACATTTGTTCTCATGTACAAATCGCCTAAATTTTCAAAAAATAACTTCAAACAAACGCTCGTATGTGTGATGGAAGACAAATCAAATGCTGTATTTATCGGAGACATCAACATCGATTTGATGAAAGAGGAGAACATGGATATCATCAAGTTGTTTGAAAACAAAGGATTCTACTCACAACTCAATTTGCAGGAACGCTCCACTAATTACAACACCCACATTGATGTTTGTTTTTCAGACCGATCTGATTTGATGAGCTGGTTTTATGAATCTTACTATAGCTACCACAAACCAATATGTGTTATCTGGCCTAAAACATAAATTGAAATTTTCTGTATTCGGATAGAGGAAACCTTAGACGTAGTTAATTTAGTTGAAATTTAGTTGTCCTCTGTTTTATAATTGTAGATGTCGTGAACCATTTTAGTTGGCTACTGTAGGTTTCAGCTGATTGTATAGAAATTGCAACAATGATTTTATTTCTTTTAATAAAATTGTAATTTTGCACACTATTTATATTGGTCTTGTATATTTTGTCGGCATTTACGTAACGTTTTTGGTCATTTTCATAACATTTTTTGTAAGGGTTTTCGACATTTTTGTAACGTTTTTTAGGCGTTTTGTAAGGTTCTTGAGCATTTTTGTAACGTTTTCAAAACACTTGTGTTAACGCGTGTCGGGGCATTCTCGTAAGGTATTTTGGGCGTTTTTGAAACGTTAATTGGGCGTTTTTGAAACGTTTTCTGGGCATTTTTGAAACGTTTATTGGCATTTTTGAAGCGCTTATTGGCATTTTTGAAGCGTTTATTGGCATTTTTGAAGCGTTTATTGGCATTTTTGAAGCTTTTATTGGGCGTTTTGAAACGTTTTCTGGGCATTTTTGAAACGTTAATTGGGCGTTTTGAAACGTTTTCTGGGCATTTTTGAAACGTTAATTGGACTTTTTTGAAACGTTTTCTGGGCATTTTTGAAACGTTTATTGGCTGTTTTGAAACGTTTATTGGCGTTTTTTAAACGTTTATTGGCATTTTTGAAACGTTTATTGGCATTTTCGAAGCGTTTATTGGCATTTTTGAAGATTTTATTGGGCGTTTTGAAACGTTTTCTGGGCATTTTTGAAACGTTTATAGGCATTTTTGAAACGTTTATTGGCATTTTTGAAACGTTTATTGGCATTTTTGAAACGTTTATTGGCATTTTTGAAACGTTTATTGGCATTTTTGAAGCTTTTGCTGGGCATTTTTGAAACGTTTTCTGGGCATTTTTGAAACGTTTATTGGCATTTTTTGAAACGTTTATTGGCATTTTTGAAACGTTTATTGGCATTTTTGAAACGTTTATTGGCATTTTTGAAACGTTTATTGGCATTTTTGAAACGTTTATTGGCATTTTTGAAACGTTTATTGGCATTTTTGAAACGTTTATTGGCATTTTTGAAGCGTTTATTGGCATTTTTGAAGCGTTTGCTGGGCATTTTTGAAACATTTTCTGGGCATTTTTGAAACGTTTTCTGGGCATTTTTGAAACGTTTTCTGGGCATTTTTGTAACGTTTTCTGGGCATTTTTGAACCGTTTTTTGGGCATTCTTGTTCATATAATTCAGCACGTTGCTTCCGGTAGTTACTCATTTACGAAGGTTCTTGTTGGTAGTGCCATAAAACTGAACGAATTTATAACTTCATCAACCACGAGACCAATCATAATATAATAATAATAAGCTGAACTTGAAACTCCAGAGAAAAAAGATGCCAGCCTGAATAAGGATACACATTAATTAATTATGTATGGCTACTCGATAGTTTTCATTTCCGGGTGTATCTTTTTTTCAGCAATGGCAGCACCGATTATAACCTAGCTTCATATACAGGTATAACAGCACCTCGGGCAGAACCCTATTGAATTTCAGGTCAACTCTAGGTCAGAGGTCACACCAATTATAAAAACGTTTAGGTCAGCTTCTCCACTTTTTCTTATGACATGCCTCACAGCAGACTAATTGTTTGAAATAACATCACAACTACTAGAATCACGCAACATGTACATCGGTACTGGATTTTGACTTCTATCGCCTTGTTGACTTCAATATGGTTTCTTGTTGAAACCTTAAATGCGTTAGTGTTAGCTGGTTGTAAAAGCTCAGACATTGGAACACAATTGGAATATACTTAATTGTTAGTAACATGTTGAGTGAACTTTCCATGGCTTGTCTTCTTAAGATACCCAAAATAGTGCAGCCAACGGTATATGCCAACAATTTAATTTAGCAAATGCATACAGGATAAGTAAATCTATACAGTTGACTAATCAGATTTCGGAAAATCCAACTGCACATTCCCAAATTTGGGTTACAATTGTGTAACACGCACGGTTTACAACAATATTATGCATTTTAAATCGTTATGAATGTTTTTATGGTCTTGACCTTTGTAACAACCCGTTAATACACAAACAGTAAATTTTCAACTCGCACTCGCGCCGCCTTCGATAGCTCTTTTGGTTCCTTTCAGTGCGCCAATAAGTCGGTTAGATGAAGGACCAGCCACGGCGTGTGGCAATCCCCAGAGATAACTCCGGAGGTCTCGGCGTAAATGCGATGGTGCAAATAAACAAAAGAACAACTTTGTAATGCTCAGAAATCGTCTTTATTCGCGAGGACCTAAGGTTAGGGTACTGAAAATCGACACAAAGTACCCTGGGGACCGACCCCAAACTGTGGCTCCGGCTAAAAGCCCTCGCCCGGGTTCTCTACAGTATCAAGACAAAAAAGCGACTTTGTCAGGATAACTGCTAAATTTTCCGTTTGTTGGCTGACTGCCTCAACAGAACACACTCTTTGTTGGTGAAACTCAAGCGATACTAGATTCAGATTCACAATTTATTTCCTTGTATACCAATTCTGGCTTCTTGTGAATGTTCGACTTCGCACCGAATCCGGATGCGCAAAATTCAGGAACAAACAGGAATGTGCGTTCGAAATCTCTGTGAACGTTTGACGAACAAGAACGCACATTTGCACCGGAAACGGGCGTTTTCCAAGTACACAGAAAAACTGACATTCCTACCTAAAGTCAACATTACAAACAAAGAAACACTTTCTGTCACAAGAAGTCAAAGTTCACAGTGCACTACCAGCAAAGAATTTACAATCAAAACGAATAATGTGTACACAGAAACGAAAATCATGAGCAATAATAATAATATTTACAAAAGTTCGAATAAAATATGTTAAGTAGCAGCTTCATCATTCAGATCAGCATCCGGCTTTATATCTCGGCTTTGGCCGGAACACACGCATCGATTACTGAATGTTTATATGCGGAAGAACAAGATTTTATTTACGCTTATAATAACATTTTATGTGCTTCAAGGAAGACATGAACGAGGAAGGCAATTATAATACTAGCTAGTGATTAGTGTCAATAGTTGAAGGCGAATATTATAACTTTTGTTTATACTACACATTACCAAAAAATACCAAGTTGGTATTACCAACAAAAATAGAGTACAAATGACTAGCTTTCTTCCAGCATATAGCCAAAATAAGGATGTAATTTACTAGCCTAATGAAACATAACAATAAAATTACGGAATCTATTTTCTTTACTCGTGTAACCTATCTTTTTTGATGACGTTGTTAGTAATAACTATTCTTGACATTACTAAAATAATCAAAATAAAATACGTTATAAGACAGTGCAAGGTTGTCAGACGTTTTTCTTAACGATCAGGTACTAAGCAATTTTGGTTATATATATACATTTATGAAACATAAGTAATAGTTATATGCTTTGGATGTTTTTTATATCAGCCAAAAGTCTTAACTAATAATCAAGTGCCAAAAGCTTCCGTGTACATTATGGCAAGAAATGAACACCACCTGTTTTATGTTAACCCTAACTTCCATAATTAGTTTATATTTTATGTTTATGTTATTAGTTTATGTTTATATTCCATACATGCATTTTGATTAATTACTGGTCTTGCATTTAATTATTATTTGGGTGGTTTCCTTGAGGTCATTTTGGCCTCGAAATTGTTGGCCAATGATGAAACAAAAGTCTTATGTAAGAATATGTTATCCCCACAAAGTCGTCAATCCCTTTTTTATAAAAAAAAGAATATGTATTAAATACACCTTGAATCCATTATAATTTTCAGATTTGTCATTGAAAACAGATAAAGCACAGAAGCCAATATTTTCAATGTCGTGATTATAAGCGATGAACCAGAACAGTATTCGACTTTATAAGGTAATTTGCTAGAAAAACAGGATGAGTGAATAAATAAACTAGCATAATATGTTATATGTTCTATAACAAATAAACTTTAAAATCTATTGAAATTTTGAAGACAATATAAGGTATTGGGTTGGGTTGAGTCTAATGGCTAGGGCAAAATTTATTTATTATGGCTTAGGGTTTTACAACAGGGAAAATTATAGTTTGGAAGACTTATGGTTACATAATGGAAATGTGTATTGTGCTGATAGTTGATAGCCTGTTAAAAAAATGATACACATTTGGATATGTACACAGGATTCAACTTTCTGTGAGTATGACGAGACTGACAGTAAACAGACAGGTTAACAAATAATGTTTTATCCAGCTTTGTTGGGTTTGGATGAATGCAACTGGTCCAGTGAATTTACAGAGAGCCGATCTAAAGCAAAAAAAAGTTTGGAAGGATTTTGCTTATCTGTCAGCGGGTGCTTCCCCTCCTTCAAAACATTAGCTAACTTTTAACGTAAAAACTGTATCCGTATGTTTAAGGCAAGTTTTGCATTGCAATTGCTTTTTGATTAAAAGGACCTTATTCATGTTCTCACTAGCCTGGGACACGGGACCTAAACTTAATTTCTGAACTATAAGTCGGATGGTTACGTTTAATAGCTCATTCAAGAGAGCAATTCAAGTTCTATTAAACGACAGTCTGTTGTTGTCCAGATTCGTGTGCGCATGATCCGATTTTTGCAAAAGCATTTTGCAGAAATCGACCCTAGTGGCTCAAACCCAAGATTTTTGTAAAATATTTTTGCAAAAATCGGATCATGTGCAAACAAATCTGGGCAACAACGAAATGTCATTTAATAGTACTTGAGTTGCTCTCTCGAAAGAGCTATTAAACGTAACCATCCGACGTGTAGTTCAGAAATTAAGATTAGGTCCCAGGCTTATGAGAACATGAATATGGCCCTTTTGCAGTTATACAAGTATTCTATTGACAGAAAATTTGGAAATAGATAAGCCGTGTAATGACCTCAATAAATCTGGTAAAACACCAAACACTTTATCCTGTGCATGTAATGCATCACATAAAATGTGATGTGCTTTTGTGTTTATTAAGAAATATGATACATTATATTCCTTTGTACGTGGATGCCCAGTCTTGTATTTATTCTATGGAGGTTATGCGAACTTACTACTACCTAAAACGGGAAGTGACTTGGTGATAAATGTATACTTTGTTTATTAGGCCTACGTGTTGTTACCGATGTTTTTATTTACTGTTCATTTTCTATTATCTTGGAGACTCATTACTGGAGAGACCACTCTCGATAGTAGTTTTCTCGGTTTCTCAAGAAACACCGAACCCGAATGCCGAAAAACTTTTTATTTATATCTCGTCAGACCATAGGCAAAGTCACAGCGACTTTTTTCCTGCATATACAAACCATTCTTATAAGCAGCATACTTATTTAATGGTTTAACAAGGACAACAAGTAACAAAATAGAAAAACAACATTTACTAAATTGAGCTAACAAGCGTTGAAAAAATGTGTATATTCATCAGTATCATTATCATTATGAAAATCATAAAATGCCTTGGGCTGAAGAGATTGTTGTGTATGCATATTGAATTAAGGAAACTGAACAAATTTAGAGTTAATATTTTCAGGAGTATCTTTAATACAAAATGACATTGAAAAGATTTAAAACACATCTCTTGTATGGTTATAGTTTTTATGATTTTTAGTTTTGCATATCTGTTTAATTTTTAAAAAATTGTAAACCAATTTGCTTGACTTTTAAAAGACAGGTGTTTATTTGGTCTGAAAACTTGTAAATTATTTATTGATCATTGATTTGTAAAAACATCAAATTTTGTGGCTGTGGAACCAGCACGGTAGATGAATGACAAGTCAAATTTATTGGTTTTCCGTTTGGATCCGGTTTAACCTGAACGCGCTGAAATAATCCAGCAGTGAATAAGAATAGTTCGTCTAATGCAAAACTAGCTCCTGGGCAAACTCTTTTTCCAGCAGAGAACGGCAAAAAGGCATCGTATTTCCTTAGAGTATAGGGTTCATTAAGCAAAAATCTTTCAGGACGAAATACATCAGGATTTGTCCAAACCTTGGGATCATGCATCGTACCGTACAAGTTCGGAATAACTAATGTGCCTTTAGGAATAAAATAGTTTCTAAAATTAGTGTCTTCCGTAGCACAATGAGCCACAGCCAATGGAGCAATAGATGTAAACCGCAAGACTTCGTGTATCACTGCTTGAGTGAATGGCATTTTACTTCGGTCTTCTAAGACTGGTAAACGGGATTGTCCAACAATTGTGCAAATTTCTTTCCGGAGTTTTTTCTGCTTATCCGGGTGCTTAGCTAGAAGCAACATTGTCCAGGATAGTGCAGTGGCAGTGGTTTCAGCCCCGGCAGCAAACAGGTCATGCAAAGTTACTTGTAGATTTTTCACTGAAATAAAAGATCAAACATGTAATATTACTGCAATCTGAAGGTTCCTCTATGTGACAAAACCTATATGAGTATAAATTCAACAGCGACATTTAAAAACATTATGCTTACTTCCTTCATCTTGAAAGAAGCTGCTTGTGCGATCTGTTGTTTTCTCAATTTCCATCAGATATGCGTCGATAAAATCACGGGGGGTAGTAATATCCTGTATTGTTTGTTGATGGAGTTTCACTGATTCTTCTATAAATTTAGTGATTTCCTCTTTTCCGGTGTTTTTGCTACAAACCAAACGTTTTACTATCTCCATAATCTTGTCAAGAAAAGTGACGTGTCGAAGCAAAGAACTTATTTTGGATTTTTGCCTGGATGAGTGTAGTACTCCTATTAGAGCTTTTAAACGATTGTCGTTTTTAGTACTGGACTCATGCATCATGTACATGAAAACTCATGGCATGTATCTTGGTCATGTCATGGCATGCCAAATTACATGACATGACATGAGGGACTGCTACATGACCCATTACATGACATGATTACTAGTACATGAAATGAAGTACATGCATGCACATGCATGTAAAAACAAGGAAGAAAAAATTGACAAATTAGTCACTAATCAGTAGTTTTTAAGTATTCTTTACTTAAAATGAGATAGAAGTAATTATTCTTATATTTGAAAGGTTTGTAAATAGTAAAACTTAGGAAGTAAGTTCGATTTTACGTTATTTTTGTAACACAAGACACCCAAAAAACCTTCAAAATTTTGAAAATCCATCCATTTAAAAATAAATTTCGTTGTTCATGTACATGACCATGTACATGCATGTACATGATACATGACATGACATGAAGCTTTAGTACATGAAGCAGTAGCTGACATGACATGACATGGGGATTTTAAAATGAAAATGCCATGAAGAAGATTTTTTGTACATGACATGCCATGAGTCCAGCACTAGTCGTTTTGTGGAAATCTGATATGTGCTACTAAAATCCACAGAGCATTCAAGGTAGCCACGTTAAACAAATTAGTGATTTCTATTGGTTTACCGGCACTCAATTGTATAAATTCCAGTAGTGACTTAACTTCTAGTAGCAGTTTCTCCTCCATGCATTTTCTTCCTAAGCCCATGTCCCTGAGAGTTTTAAGAGTAAACCGTCTTTGTTCAGTGAAGCTTGTTCCGGAGTTAAAAATTAGACCTCTGGGTTTTTCACCGCAACGATCACGTCGGTCAACACGTCCACTAAACTCCTGTTTTGCAAGTGCGTCCATTATATCATTGTGGTTGTTTAGTACGATGGCTCTGTGCAAAAATAGTGTCAATTTGTAAATTTGAATAAACCTTTAAGTTCAGTACGTACATTGGTGCTTACCGTGAGCTACCCAGCCGCAAGGAAAAAACTTGACCGTATTTTTTTGCTACATTCGTGTACCATTTGTGATGTTGAGAACCCAATTGGTGCAAATTTCCCAGAACGGGTAGTCCACGTGGCCCAGTTGGGAACTTTCGATGAGGTTTGTGAGCATTGAAAAAACTCCATGCTGCGAAACAAACTCCCAGGAATGCCAAAATATAAATCATGATTTGGCAAAAAAATTTAAGGTTTTTGGTAAAGAGTTTTGATAGTTTTATTGTTTTGCTTGATTCTATTGCAACATATACAATACAAAAACAATCTCAATACATGAACAATTATTGCTGAAAAACAAAACCCATGGTGGTTCGTTTTGCCATAACCAAAACGTCGATGTAGCATGTGCATCAAGTGAGGTGAAATATTGCACTGGTTTTAATATACTCGCCTCATTGTGAAAAAACGCCAACGTTCAGTAATATGCTGATAACATTTCTGATGATAAAAGATTTGTTTGTTTAATAAGCTAACATACAGGATTGGTGTTAATATAAGATCAACATTTTTATGCAAGGTTGGATAGAAAAAAGCGGATTCAATGATGAATAAAGCGCAATAAATGTATGAATGATAGTTTGGTATTGAGCGCCCAATTAATGTAAATTTCCCAGAATTGGTAGACCACTTGGTTGTTTTGGGAACTTGGAAAGATCTTTGTGAGCCTTCATTTTATTTAATATTGCCATATATATCCCCTGAAAGACCAAGCTATAGACCATGACTGGAATGAGGTTACAAAACATGCAATGTTTTTTTTGCTGATTGAAATGATTTGAAATTTTCAATTTCACTTGGTGCTGCTGGAACAGCTTGAAAATCAATTGCTAATTCTAATTCGCTTCAGTGAACCAAATATAAAAACGTCGTAACCTTTCCTTTAACTAAAAACTCGAAGTAGAATGTGCATCAAGTGAGGTTGAATATTGCATTGGTTACATAACCTGCTCGCTGCTTTTTAAAAAATGCCGACGTTCAATTATATGCTGATGGAATTTCTGATGATAACAGATTTGTTTGTTTATTAAGCTAACATACAGGATTGGTGTTCATATAAGATCAACATTTATATGCAAGGTTGGGTAGGCAAAAGCGGATTCAATGATAAATAAAGCTCAATAAATGTATGAATGATATTTTGGTATTCACACAATCAAATTTACTAGTACTGGTAAATTTTACAATCATTAATTCAAAATCTACAAATATATTCAAAACATCTAACTTTAAAGTGCATAAAAGCTACAACGTATAACTAAACAATTGCCGGCCATTTAGTAACTTTTACAAAAATACATGATGTGTAGTCTATCATCATATATCAAGCTTATCAAACAAAGTCATAAGAATCCCGACTTAGCTGCCCAAACTCATAGGTATTAGTGATACATAAAACCAACACACGTATATACATATAACTAAAGCCCAAATATAGCATGCAGAGTAACTTACACAATGATTGTCAATGCTTACTACATTTACTAACAATAAGCTAAGAAAATAAGCTAACAAAAATGCCAAGGGAACTAAATTATTAGGAAAAATTTTTTGTACGTATTCAAATCTGTACCACAATTTGAAGTAACATAGTATCCGTTTACGTATCAGTGTCGCCTATGTCTCAAGCTAATGGGTTTTTCATCTTTCCATTCACATACTGGGAAACCGAGTCGGCTTTAAAAAAATGCATATGAGTAAATTGGTCATGTTTTAGAAGCTTTCGTGGAAATTATCAAATATTAACAAACCTATGATAAAAATATACAAATCGTATGTGATATGTCGTAATATATGTTATACCTAGGAGCATTATAAAACTTAAATAAACTATGTTAACATTTCATTCTGTAGCTCTGGTGGTTATGTGATTTATAAAAACAAGTTTCAATAAAAAACGTTGATTTTTCTTTTACCAACTCATTTTGTTGTTCGAGTTCGGCGTCATCTTAGCTACTGGTATCTATATGAAAGTTTGCATAAGTATGAAAACATTGTTGTTGACTCATTTTGTTGGCTCTATACAATTTTTCATAAAATATACTGGCTTTTACTTTGACACATTTAAATATTTGAAAACGCAAAATTAGGACATAAAAATGCATAGCATTCTGAATGCCCAAAACTGCAAACGTAGAAATGCAGAGGTTTGTTTCGATAAAACTTTTGTCAACAGAAAGACAAGATTTTAAACATTGGGATCGTGCATGCATTTCATTGAAATTACATGGCTATAATTTTCTAGATGGTATACAATAACAGCTTGTCACGTTTTGATGAGAAATATAATATACACATATTTTCAGGTCCAGGGTGACCCAGTTTATTACTGGGGTTGTGAATACCAGATAATGTGCAAACAGAAAAGTAATATACATGTAAAACTCAGCAAGGTAGTTGGCTTACCCACCAGAACAGCGGCTCTACTGCGTATGCAGATAATAATGCAAACATTGTTGCAGAAGACCGGATTTTGCTGCTCATTTATTTGGCTTATTTTCATTTTACACCGTCGTATGATGGACATGTTTAAAAGATAAACAGATAACGCTGACAAAGTTGCAATTTTACAATTTTATTGAGTGCTCAATAACATAACCCAGTTTGTTGTGTGACGTTCTTTAAGAAATCCGCGGAATGCCAAATTCCAACACAAACTAGGGTATCTATTAACCTATTTCGTACCGCACGTGGAGCTCAGTCTCAGTGTTCAAACAGATAAACTTAACGGGTTCCAGAAAAGTCCATAATTGCAATTGCATAAAGTTGTCAAATAAAGAATGTCAAAACTACTTTGCATGCATATGCAATTGTAAAAAATGTATAGTTTGTCTATTTGAATAAGTGTCCAACAAGTCCCACATTTACACAAACACGCTTTACTTATCTGTTTTATAGATATATTCGTAAGCAGGCACGTGTGCGTATGCAGTGTATACTACACAATAAAACGTCGTCACAGCATACCTTGTGACCCAAAAAAAAACAAATTGGACACAAAATCTTTCCTTGTCCTGCTAAACTGATAATCTAATTTTTCTTGAAACCTTAACACATAAAAAATCTTTAAAACTTGACAAAGTTCTTTTGAAGTGCTTTTTATGATTGATTATTTTGTTCGTTGTGCAGTTCCTATATAAACCAGGAGAACGCATTCGGAACTTTTAGAAGTCTCCTTACTTTAGCAACCGCGACCCACGAAATATTCCGTCTTTAGGGCTATCAAATTTTCATTCAGCTTTTTTCAAAACGTTAATGGTTTTGTTCAGATTGTTTAAAACTATGGCAAATCAAGCCAGCATTTCCAATTACAAGTCAGTAATTCTTCGACAATCAATCGTTGGGGTCCAGATGTCTCGGGAAATGTTTAAAAAAGCAGGTAAGTTCGTTTAGTTTCAATTTGGTTGTAACGTAATATTTTTGCAATTTCAATTGCAATGAATAAACAGAGCATGATTTATTTATTATCATTGTATAAAATTTTACAGTTTGCGGTTATTCCTGGATTGATTACGAGAAGGCATTGTTGGCTTCAAGCAACCAATCAAAATTGGAATGTCTCCTGCACCTGACCCAGAATTACATTGAGACTCAATGCCACAGCAAATATGGATTCTTCACCCAAGTTTCCTCCAATCCCGACATGCAAAAGTCCACCCGAGCCATTGCAAATATATACGATACAGCTATAATCGTAGAGTTCCTAAACTCCGCGGAAATATCCTTGGCCCCTATTGTGCAGAGCAATATTCGCCAACTTCTATTGCAAAACCAAAACCAGGATACCGGACTTTGGAACTACTTTCATTTGGACAACGTTGTTCTTCCCGAAGACATAGACAGTTGTAGCAGCATAGTTTCTGCTTTGCTAACTTGTGGACTGGACAACGATGTGGTTCAGACAATGGCTGAAAATGTGCTTCAAAATGCCGTATTTCACCAAGACGGGCTTGTGGACATCTACTATGAAAAGCATTTCACTGGACAAAAAGAAAATTTAACAGCCCAAATTCTAAATACCTGGCCAGTAGTACGCAGGATCGATCTTGGAGCGACGGCTAACTTCTTGTACTTACAGCACAGAATTGGACACACAGCAGAAAAATTAGTACCTTGTTTCAATTTGTTAAACCAAGCTCTGGAAGAGATTCTAAGCGATGACATAAATGGCCCAATGGTTTCAAGGTATGCTAAGAGCTATACAAACTTGGACATAATTTGCTTCTTAATTTCCAGGCTTGTCAGTAGCAACATGATTTCTAGAAGCACTTTGACTGCTGTGGTGGAAAAAAGATTGTTGATCGATCATCAGAATCCAGTTTCAATTGCGTGCCGAGTGTTAGCAGGAATCAATTGTGGGTTGCAGAATACCAACAGCGGAAAAGGGAAGCTAATCACTGAGGTACAAAACTTAATTGGTTTGCAAAATGAAGATTTCTCGTTTTCACCTTTTGCATTGTACAATGCGCATAAAGAATACCATTTTGGATCCACTGCCCTCTCCAGTGCGTTGGCTTTAGCATGTATATCTAAAGCAAAAGCTGTGATTCCAGAATTGGAGGAGTGCTTACAATTGCCAGATATTTTGTAGAAATAAGCATATTTGACCATCTTTAACTTGCATACATGCAAATTGTGGAATAATAAACCATGAAATAATATTATATAATAAGTTATAAATTATATTATAGAAGTACGTTAGCTAAGTATTAAATAAACTATAATGATGTTTTGTTCTGTAGCTCTGTTGGCTACTTATTAAAAATATTCTCATGAACCTTGATTTTTTAACCATCTATTTTATCATTAGCGGCATACGGGTTACTGGTTTCTATATGAAAGTTAATATAACACAGTATCCTTATATTTGCTCATAACTGCCACAGAAGGCAATATCATTTTAGAAATTTTGCATCCGTTTTTACTTCGACCAATTTGAATATTTTAAAAAAACCTACATAATTAGGAGCAAAAAAATCATTACTGCATAAGTTAGAAAAACAGCAACTGTAAAAAATACAACACGTAACATTATGGAGATATGAAAATGCATAACTTGATTGAAACCACAACCAAACTATTTTTTCATTGGTTATATGCAATGTATCAAATTATTACATTTTAATGTGTCACCTTTCAACCAGACTTATACTGCTTTAGGTACAGGTTGACCTAGTTTATTTCCAAGATTATGAAAACCAGTCAGTAAACAAACAAAGCGACACAAAATGCAACCTACTCAAAGAACCCTCGACAACATCAGCTTTATTAGCTCATTAGTTAAAGGAGCGATTTGTAAAGTGAGTGTGTATTGACTAAGATATTAGAGCAAATTCGAAATTGTGCTCTACAAACCAAATCCCTTCAATTTCTGTACACATACTGGTTAACTAATCTTGTTTGAAATGCCTGCATATTCTGCATGGTCATAAAATGCTGTTTTATAGTATAGTGCATCATATTTCCTGACACACACAAAAGCACAATTTTACGTGATACGTTGCATCGACAGGAAAGCATATTTCGTGTTTTAAGTCTCTGTTATCATTAGAGCTAAAACACGTACATAGTGCAAAATATGGAAAATATGCTTATAAATTTAAGTCAAAGTATTTTCTAATTTTATTGTCAATTTATGTTTCAGTTGAGAAAAATTATTATTTCAATATCTCATGCTTTCAATATTGTGTTCTGTATATTTTCAATCACTATGCATAAAGCAGTAAACACAATACAAATTTATATGAATGCAAACTAAGCAAAACTCATTTTAACGCTTTTTCCACATCAGTGATAGCATTATCGGCGTCCCATTACAACATTTTGTGTTTGTATTTGTTATTCAAATCCATCCAAGCTAGATAAAACATATTTGTCAACCTGTCTGTTTATTTAAGTGTAGGCATACCTACAGAAAATCTCAGTTTGCTTGACTATTTAAGTATGCATCATTTCTTTGCATGTATCAAGGTAAATAACACCAATGCACATCTCCATTATGTAACCAGGAAATCTCATGATGTAAACGCTAGGGCATAGAGATCATAAATCACGCCAAAGCTATTCGCCTCAACACTATGAAACAAAGTATTTTGAAAGTAAAAACTTATGACATTTTTAAACCCAAATGACTTAATAAATAGTTACCTAGATTTTTCCTCTATTCCAACCATAAGTACACGCAATCAGCAATACAACACACCTGCTATTAAATGCAATGGAATTTGGGGGAAAAATCTTTCAAATACAAGGCAATTGAAAAATGGCTACAACTACCCGAAACCGTAACTAAATCAATAAATTCTGTTAATGTATTAAGAAAATCACTGATGCTTTATGTACTTTCAATGCAAAATAAACAAATTATAAACGGTTTTAATGATGAAGTATTATGTGATTTACATTTACATACACACATACATACATGACATACATTTTTGACTTAGTCATTAATCGATAATCCTAAGATTAAATTGTAACAAAAATGCATTATAATATATATTTTACCTTGCAATGTAAAAAATTTAACTAATTTATGTCACTCAGGTGCAATGTACCTTTCGAGGATACTTGTTGACAATAAACCCAATCTATCTATCTTATGTGCTTTGTCTTTTTTTGTCTTTTGTGCATTGACAAACCGGCAAATTAATATATATGGGTTCACGTTCAGTTCAACACTTATTCTCCTGTAACGCTTTTCTTATGTCATCGACAAACAATATTTAGAAAATTGAATATATATTGTTGGCATTAATTGCAATCTCTGTTATCATTAGAGCTAAAACACGTACGGAGTGCAAAATATGCTTAGAAATTAGAATCAAAATATTTTTTATTTTTATTGTCAATTTATGCTTCAGTTGATAAGAATATTTATTAAAATATCTCATGCCTTCAATGTTTTGTTCTGTATATTTTCAATTACTATGCTTAAAGCAGTAAACGCAATTGCGTTATTACAAATGTATTGCAAATGTATTTACACCATTTTTATGAATGTAAACTAAGCAGAACTCACATTAGCGCTTTTTTTCCAGATCAGTGATACCATTATTGGTGTTCCATTACAATACTTTGTGTTTGTATATATTACTCAAATCCATTCAAGCCAGATAAAACACATTTGTCAACCTGTCTGTTTATAAAAGCGTAGACATACCTACAGAAAATCCGAGTTTGTTTGACTATTCAAGTGTGCATGATTTCCTTGCATGTATAAAGGTAAATAACACCAATGCTCATCTCTATAATGTAACCATTATCTTTTACACCAGGAAATCCCATGATGTAAAATGCTAGGACACCAAAGCTATTTGGCTCAACACTGTAAAAAAATATATTTTGAAAATAAAAACTTATGTGCTTTGTCCTTCATCATTGACAAACCGGCAAATAAATGTATACGGGTTCAAGTTCTGTTCAAAACATATTTTCCAGTAACGTTTTCGTTATGTCATCGACAAACAACCGTTTATAAAACCGATCGTCTCAAGAAAGTAATGAAAGCAGTAATTACATGCAAGACCAGTAATTAAACCGAATGCATAGATTTAAAACTGATTACAGGAATTACATCTAACGTAAACAAGTGGTATTTATTTAGGTTTGCAATGAACATTTGAGCTTTCAACTCTACGCTATTTTCTGATATATAATACATACAAAACCTGTAATTGTTAGAAACCGAGACTCCTCCTAATTCCCTGTTCCTGCCATTTCCTTATAGCTTATGAATCATTTGTATTACACAACACATACATTTAATAAACGAACTACGTATTAGTAGACCGTAATACCGTAGTATCCGTTTACGTATTAGTGTCGCCTATGAATCAAACTGTTGGACCACTTTTCGAATCACATACAAAGAAACCCAGTCGGCTTTAAAAAATGCATATGAGTAAATTGGTCATGTTTTAGAAGCTTGCGTGGAAATTTGCAAACCTATGATGTAGATATACAAATCGTAGGTGATATGTCGTAATATATGTTATACCTAGGAGCATAAAAAACTTAAATAAACTATGTTTACATTTCATTCTGTAGCTCTCGTGGTTATGTGTTTTATAAAAACAAGTTTCAATAAAAAACGTTGATTTTTCTTTTACCAACTCATTTTGCTGTTAGAGTTAGGTGTCATCTTAGCTACTGGTATTTATGTAAAAGTTGACATAAGCATAAAATCCTTTTTGTTGACTCATTTTGTTGGTTCTATACACTTTTTCATAAAATATACTGGTTTTACTTTGACAAATTTAAATATTTGAAAATGCAAAATTAGGACATAAAAATGCATAGCATTCTTCTGGATGCCCAAAACTGCAAAAGTAAGAAAGCAGAGGTCTCTTTCAATAAAAATTAATTAGAAAGCTTTTGTCAACAAAAAGACAAGATTTTAAACATTGGGATCGTGCATGCATTTCATTGAAATTACATGGTTATAATCTTCTTGATGGTATATAATAACAGCTTGTCACGTTTTGATGTGAAATAAAATATATACATATTTTCAGGTCCAGGGTGACCCAGTTTATTACTGGGGTTATGAATACCAGATAGTGTGCAAACAAAAAAAGTGATACATAATATGTCAAATTCAGCAAGGTAGTCGGCTTACCCACCAGAACAGCAGCTCTACTGCGTAGGCAGATAATAATGCAAACATTGTTGCTGAAGAGCGGATTTTGTTGCTCATTTATTTGGCTTATTTACATTTTACCTCGTCGTATGATGGACAAAAAAAGATAAACAGATAACGCTGACAAAGTTGCAATTTTGCAATTTTATTGAGTACTCAATAACATAACCCAGTTTGTTGTGTGACGTTCTTTAAGAAATCCGAGAAAAGCCAAATTCCAACACAAACTAGAGTATCTATTAACCTATTTCGTACCGCACGTGGAGATCAGTCTCAGTGTTCAAACAGATAAACTCCATAAACGGGTTCCAGAAAAATCCATAATTGCATAAAGTTGTCAAATAAAGAATGTCAAAACAACTTTGCATGCATATGCAATTGTAAAGAATGGGTAGTTTTACTATGTGAATCAGTGTTTAAGTCCAACATTTACACAAACACGCTTTACTTATCCGTTTTATAGATATTCGTAAGCAGGCACGTGTGCGTATGCAGTGTATACTACACAATAAAACGTCGTCACAGCATACCTTGTGACCCAAAAAAACAAATTGGACACAAAATCTTTCCTTGTCCTGCTAAACTGATAATCAAATTTTTCTTTGGAACCTTAACACATAAAAAATCTTTAAAACTTGACCAAGTACTTTTAAAGTGGAACATACATTACAACAAATGGGAAATTTACTACACAAGTTTACATTACGATGTCCTACTTTACATAAGTTGTTAACACAATGGTTACGCGTTGGCATTGGTGGGGAAGGTGACACATAAATGCAATAAAAGTTAACACTGCAATTCCTTAGCCAATATAAATAAAGCCGGGATTGAACACTGAAATGCCAATTGAAGTGTTGCCTGGAATACATCGAATTTTTATATTGTTTCAAAGTTTAATTTTAAGAGACGGCTAACCAGAGCCAACATGCAAGATCCCAAAACTTACGAAAAGCAAAAGGCCGTTCCAGATGTTGCAAATCTGGTATATGTTCCCAAGTTGATAAAATCAATGTCTTGGGATTTTCTACAAGGAAATATTCTGGATTACGGTTGTGGCACTGGAAGTACCGGTTATAACCTGATACTACCACAAGTAGAAGCTACTGACTCGACGCTCTATTCTGTAGATATATCACCAGAAATGGTAAAGTTTGCTGAGAAGAATTTCCCTCATCCACGGATTCAGTACAAGGTTGCAAATATTCCGGATAATTTCCCTTTTGCACATATGCAGTTTGACAAGGTGTTTGCCGTGAATGTCTTTCATTTTGTACCGGATATTACCAACATGCTATCAAATATTCAGAAATTGCTAAAACCTGGGGGCCAGCTGGGATTTACCTGTACAACAGTTAACTGTGACGCAATCAGGATTTGGGAAGTTCTTGCAAAAACTGAAAAATGGGGAAGCTACATGCAAAACTATGTCAAGTTTTGGCCGGAGTGGACCAACTACAAAACCCAAGATCCAGAGAAATACTTTAAACAGCTTTTGTTTCAAGGTACTGGACTTTGTCAGGAGTACTTTGAATATACCAGGTTTCAAGCAACAATGAGTGCTGACGTAATGATTGGTAAGCTATTCAGTATGCAAGGGACTTGATATTTTTATGGAGTATTTTAAAAAATCTTAAATGGCTAATTTATTTCAGATACGTTCATTTCAATTAACCCATGTCTGGCCAACATTCATAAAAGTATGCACCAGGACTTGAGAAAGGACTATGTGGATTTTTTTATGAAAACTTGTGGAGTTCCAGGAGACGCTTCCAAAATTTGTACAGATGTTGAGTATTTATGCGTGGTGCTTAACAAGGCGGCGGAAGAATAATTGAAAGTGGTCGGTTTCATGAAAATGTAAACCATATATTAAAGTAAAATTCATACTTAAATTTCTACCTATGCACGTGACATTTCTATTCATTATTCATTTTAACTAATGTCCATCTTCGTAAGGTTGTTGTATAAGCAACTCCAAATCCGTAGTTACTGATAACACTGAAAGGTAATAGATATGTGTTGACTAGCTGACAAATATAATAACGCAAAATTGGAGCTTCAATGCTTAAAATATTTCAATGTTATAATAATAAACATACAGAAGTGTTGAATAAAATGAGGAATCCCTTAAATTCCTGTACACATACTGGTTAACTAATCGTTGTCGAAATGCCTGCATATTGTCGACGGTCATAATAATATGCTCTTTTTATAATATAACGTATCTTATTTCCTGAACCACACAAAAGCACAATTTTAAATAATACGTTGCATCGACAGGAATATATATTATGTGTTTTATCAACGTCTACTTTTCAAAAAGTTTATCATTGCCAGACATTTGTGTCATCAGAATATTGTTTGCATTAACTGCAATCTGTGTTCTCATTAGAGCTAAAACATGTACAAAGTGCAAAATTTGCTTGTAAATTAGAGTCAAAATATTTTTTGCTCTAATTGTCAATTTATGCTTCCGTTGAGAAGAATATATATTTTTATATCTCATGCTTTCAACATTTTGTTCTGTATATTTTCAATCACTATGCATAAAGCAGTAAACACAATACACCATTTATATGAATGTGAACTAAGCAAAACTCATATTAACGTTTTTTCCAGATCAGTGATACCATTATCGGTGTCCCATTACAACACTCTGTGTTTGTATTTAATATTCAAATCTTTCCAAGCTAGATAAAACATATTTGTCAACCTGTCTGTTTATTTAAGTGTAGACATACCTACAAAAATCCCAGTTTGTTTGACTGTTCAAGTATGCAACATTTCCTAGCATGTATAAAAGTAAATAAGACCAATGCACATACAACAGGATATCCCATAATGTAAAACGCTGGGGCAAGATTATAAAGATTATATTATTATTAAGATTATAGAGGACGCCAAAGCGATTTTGCTCGACACTGTGAAACAAAATATATTGAAAATAAAAACTTATGTATTTGTACTTCATCATTGACAAACCCGCAAATAATTAAATACATTATGTATGGATTCAAGTTCTGTTCAAAACATATTCTCCAGTAACGGTTTTGTTATGTCATCGACAAATAATTGCTTACCAATCCAATCGCCTCAAGAAAGTCATTAAGGCAGTAATTACATGCAAGAACAGTAGTTAAACGGAATGCATAGAAATAAAACTGATTACAGGAATTACAGCTAACGTAAACAAGTGGTATTCATTAAGGAATGAGCATTCGAGCTTTCAGCTTTAGGCTATTTCTGATATATAATACATACAAAACATGTAATTATTAGAAACAGAGACTCCTCTTAATTCCCTGTTCCTGTCATTTCCTTATGACTTATGAATTATTTGTATTACATAACATATACATTTATAGAATTAGTGGACCTTCAAGAAAACCGTTTGATTACCGTGTACTGGCTAATGCCGCATTTTACTTTGATTACTTTAGTTATGTCGAAAATAAGTATTACTTACAAAATACATCAAAGAATATACGAAGGTTGGAAAAGTAAGGAAAGTAGATTTATTAATTATATTTCTGCTGTTCGATTTACATTTTTTAGTATGTTTGCTTATGCAAATAAATAACTTTCATATTTTTGCTTTATTCTTTCAGTAAACAAGACAGGTATACTCTATCTAAGTTGCTATTTTATTGTCATGCTTACAAACATGACATTGACTTGTTTACAAGCAGTATTTTTCTCATTCAATTATTTACAATAATAACGTACGTAACTAACTTTCTAATAATACAATTGCTTTTCTCATTAATGCCATTCTTGCAGATACAATGTTGTTATATGTGCTTATAAAATATTTTTCTTCCGCATACGTAAGCGTTCAGGGCTTGGTGTGTGATTGGCTTACATGAACTCCTCTCATTTCTACATTAAAAGACAAGTGAAATCATTTTTACAAAAATCAAGCATTCTTAAAAAATCAAGTTGCGTATTTTGGTAAACTGTGTTAGAAACATAATTCAAAACCAAATTTGGGAATGCATCATCAGATTTACAAAACTCTGAGTATTACATTGTTTAAATTTACTTATTGTAAAACGCGCCTAAGTAGTTTTGTGCAATTTCTCTTTAGAGTTTTGGACAAATATAATTGGTTTCAATACTTCAGAGTTTTTCTTCGACGAAACGTCACAGATAATTCATTCAACATGTTACTAAAAAGCAAATTTATTCCAGTTGTGTTTATATTTCTAAATTTCTACAACAAACTAACACTAACGCCTTTTAAGGTGTCAACAAAAAACCACATTACAGTCAACAAAAAGAATAATATCAGAATCATATCCAGATGTACAATCTGCGCGTTTCTTGTACTTGTTTTGCTTTATCAAACAGTTCTTTACGTTTCAAAATACGGCAGTACCACGCCATTTATCACAATTCTTTCTATTTTATTTACCGTTAACTATGGCTTGTGTAATGTAATTGCCGTGTATCAATTTAAGAAGCGACACGACATAGTGGCTCTTTTTAATGGTTTGGTTGACATTGAAAATCTATACATTTTCAGCAGGATTCAACAACAAAGATTTGTTATTCCAAATTGGCCTCATCCATGTACTTGGGTGGGACAGTCTACTCATGTGTGCTTACATTTTAATTTATGTGCTTATTAATGTAATTTGATTCTCACTTCCGGGGAATAATGATAATAATTGCAAACCGGGAAATCGAAAGTTCCTTTAAAGTGAAACGTTTCGAAAAAATGTGAATTTCATTATGATATAAACAGAAACAATAATTGAGGTTACGAATTTATTTAGTATGATTTTCATTCAAAATTTAAAGTGTAGATACAAAGGAGACAAGGTTTCCCGCAAGAGACGGCGTCATGTTGTATGCATCATAAATGTTATTACGTTTCCAGCGAATCTAGTACATCCTTTTGACTTAAAATATTGTTTTCGTAATTCTGTTTCAGCTAATTTTTGTTCTGTTAGCTAACTGATTGATATAATATATTATAAAATATCACTATCAATCATTTGCCGATATAATATACAGAATCATAAGCACTTTTGCTTTTGTAACAAAACCAAGCATTCAATAAGTAAGGTAAGCTTGATAATGGATTACCTTATTATTTACATGGCACTGTAATTAAACCGAAAATATGATTTAAAGCAAAAATGTGACTTTTGTAGTTTATTGTTGCTTTCTTATACGTGCTCGTATAACAGAAATTCCAGTAAACCTACTTGGCACCACAAAAATATGTACGTTTTCACTGCCAAACGCGTACTTCACCGTGTAAATTTTTTTCTGTCATTATTAGTTCTGCCAAAGTGAAAGTAGTAGTTCCAAATTTATATAAAATCGTACAATAATGCTAAATATTATCCATTACGAGAAATTCTTAATATTAAATTTCTCGAAGGAACCATCAAACGACACAGCAAGCAAATTATTTATTAAGGGCAAAAAATAGACATGTCTAATTAAAGTTATTGCTCATTGTATAAATTACATCCATAGGTACCTGTATTTTTGACAATTCCAATATAATATTAAGCTTAAGTGTGTTGGTGTTTGTAAGCTCCAAACCTTTTCAGGCCTTGGTATCCAAATACACATGTATAAATATATTTTGCTAACGATTGTAAGTGCTTAACTAAACCGTCCTATCTACTGAATATTTTCTTTCTCTGGTTGTACATATAGTATTTCGTTTCACGCAAATAAAAGCTAAGTAATAAAAAATTACTATCCAGCAATGGCGTTCGTAAGTTCTTATCCCTTTCAGGCCTTGATAGTGTCCGGCACACTAGCGTTGAAAAAAAATGTGTGCCGTACGAAAAAATTGAAGCACACAGAAATAAATAGCAATCTAAGTGAATTCATGTAAAGGAATATTCTCGTGTCCAAAAATTTTGAGTGGGCTGGCACTTGTACAAAACAAAGTTGACAACTTTATAAATATTTCAATTGCTGTTTTTATAAATATATCATTTATTGCATGTCTATATAGCACCCTCAAGCGCCTTTCATTTCTCTCAAACGTTTTACATTTTTACTGGAACAGTTTTCTCTGATCTTGCAGTGTCTTCTTTACAACTCATTATATTAAATCAATTGCTTTATTAATGCCGCTTTTTCGTTTCAATCAAAATATTAAAATTCCTAGCAATCCGCTTCATATTGTAAACAGTGAAACGCGCGTTATAAAGAATTAAAATTAGAATTATAATTCAACACTAGGATTATTTATAATTTGCCCAGTTTTTAAACATCTGGACAAAGAACCTCAAGTTTATTAAATATTGAGTGTACGGGTATGTAAATAAATTCTGCTGGTTCTGTACTCAACGCTCTTTTATACACTGGACTTATTTAACTTTTGTCTTAGAAACTCGACAAAATGCTGAATTTTATTTGGTTTTGTGTGGCTTTACTAATTAGTATTGCTCAGTCGGCGTTCCCAAATGTAAACTTTGCAATTTCCATTGAACACCTGCTAAACCACAACAATAATACAAAAGCTCATGATGCTTGTAATAGAAATGATGTTGATATAAATAAATGCGAGGACATAATCGAAAAACTTACGTCGACAGAAGAAGTTTTAATAAACAATATAGAAACAAGGCACACAGTACCACTAATTACAAACTTGGATCAACTTTTACGTCCATTGTTTGCAGCAAAATGTCTTGTTGTGTTAAATAACTATCAAGATGTTGATTTACAATTGCCCTCTATGTTTCCAGTGATTTTACGTAGTATGGTTCCTGCTCTTGTTTCGGAATATGATAACGATGGCAAATACGAGGGAAGCATAATTATGATTCCAAAAGGTATGTACAATTTATACGATACCGTTAATGAGGATTGGGAGGAATATCCATGTAAACTATCTTCCTATTTATACGGACTGTCCAAAGATGAAAATTTAAACGAAAACACTTTTTGTGTTGACCTAAATACCAAATATTCGTCTGCTACAAAACCGTGGAATTGTGCTGCACAACTTGAACTGTTTCGGCCAAGCTATGATAAGAAAATAGTTGGACATTCCTTTTTGTTTAGCTTGCCAATGTATGCGGATCCTTATGTGGCGTTTCCCAAAATTACACATATTATTTTGGACAAACCCAAGGAGGAATTATTGGAAAGTAGCACAGAAATTGAGAACTTTTTGCCAGATTTTCCATACCAGAAGAGTCTAGAACAACAAGCTTACTGCATGACGCATCTGATGTTAGAATGTGACAATAGAAAAGCGACAATTACACAAATTTCTATTTTGTCATTTGAGAGTAGTTCATTAGCCCATTTAAAAAATTACACTGTCTCAATTGGTGCTTGGAATAAAATCTTTTCCTTGGATAGTCTTTTAGAGTTTGCCCTACCAGAAAACTCCCAAGTAAGTTGGAGTTGGAGTAGAACTTTTGATTTAATAGATGGAAAAGGCTTTGTTCATTTAATTAATCAGTGTGACCAGGGCAATTTGGTTCTTGATTTTTTTGATGGTACGAACTATAATAATAACGTAACCAAAGTGCGGCAATTGTACTCGTATATACTTCTAGACTTATCAGGTAATTACACCTACGAAACTTTAGAAGATAATGTTTGTGAAATGAACAAACAAGTAAACAAATCAGAACACTGGAATGAGTTTGCAGTATGGCACACCAATTTGGTATATTTTACCAAAGACAATCCCTACGAATTTTCCAATACCATGTACCTATCCTTAGCAGATCTTCAGTTTGTTAGCCATGGAAAAACGAAAATTGATCATTTTAGGTATCGGGAACTTCTGGCCGCTTATACAATATCTGTCTGGATTTGTATTTTAACTTGCGTGATTGTGCTTCTGTTCTTTTTAAGCGTGCTAACTGGAGCAAAACCGATGTGTTCACGTAAAGGAAATTTGTTATTGTTGTACAAGGTTTTAGTTGAGCAAGGAGAACCGTTTCCTTGGGAACTAGTAAATGTTTCGAGAGTACGTATTGCAGCTGGAGTTTTTCTACTAATGGGAGTGATATTAAGTAATGCATACAAAAACGTGAACGTGTACAATTTGATGCTACCTCGTGCAAGAATACGTTTTGAAACTTTGCAACAATTGTTGGACAGCAATTTTAAAGTTTTCGTGCAAAGTGGATTCATTTCTGATGGGACAATTTACAACCACAAACTAGATCAAGAGCCTCATAATATATTTAATTTAAATTATGATACAAAAAGTTACTATATATCTTCGGCGTTAACTGAATATGAACTTATCCCTAAGTTTCTCGAACCGAGAAATCAAGTGGAAAAGGAGTTTTTGGATAACATGTTGACAATCATTAATGTAAGTAGTTTGCATGATAAAACCGTCGACATATTTCTTCACAGTGAATGTGGCCAGAATTCGGTTGACAAATCCTTACCTATTGTAGAATGCAAGAATCGAGGTCCGAATTCCAATTATCAGTGCTTCAGAGATACCGAGATGGCGGTACTAACACATGAACTTAGAAACTCCGAGAACACTGCAGTGTTTTTGCCGGTGCACTTAAGCACAAAAGTTGCACAGAATTTGCAACGTGAAGGTGTTCCTGCGGATATTAGCTCAAGCAAGTATACAAATTTCAGCTTTACGTTTAATCCAGGTGGTGTGGTTCCTCCCTATGTGCTTCGCCGTCTAAAACGCATTAAACAATCGGGTATTTTGGATTGGTGGAGGAAAATATTAGAATATGAAAAATTTTCGCCGATTCCAATGCCGATAAAACCTGCAAACATGAAAGGAAATTTAGTAGTTTTATTTGCACTTTTGGGTGGTGGTTTACTGTTGGCAGTTTGCTGCTTTGTAATTGAAATCAGAAAAATTGTGTGGAAACCGACATATGTACTAATGTGTGTGTGCGGGAAAATTGTTGCGTATTCTTTGTCGTTTGCCAAGTACCTGATTCTAAAAAGTCTAAATAGGTTTCTTAAACGCTCATGACGTTAATTACAAAAAACATCAATGACACTGGAGCACTCTATACGACTAGCTAGATTCCTAGTAACTTTCCGGCTGCACATACTCACGTAATATACGTCGCTAAGAACAGTTGTGGTCAAATCCTTAAAACTTAAGCCCGTGGAAAAAGCTTCTGATTTGAACTTGTCAGAGTGTGTGCAACTTTCTAGTTTAGTAAGTTATAAATAGGTTGATGTGAGTGAATTGTCTATCTTTGTTAGTACGTTAAGCTTGCAAGAAACAAATGCAACTATTTATTGAGTATATCATACAGGCATAATGTAGTGATAGCCCAATGGTATGATAATGTTTTCAGTCATTTGTGAAGTTAGTGTTTATGTTGGTTAGTTTAAGTTGTTAAAACTTAGTCATACTTTGTGTAATATTATAAACTTGTTCAAATATAAGTGAAACCGAATCTATAATAGCCGCGAATATATGTTACGTGTCAAAAACTTACCAACATTTTCATTTCCACAACTCGTAAATTACAGAAACAATTTAAAGCATGAGGGAATTCGTAAGCACTTGAACATATTTAGCTTTAAGAATAATTGTATATAAAGAATAATACAGAAAATGAGTTTCACATTACGTAAAATTTGCAACGATATAAGAAAATGAAATATTTTGTATACGTTGAAGTTTGTGTAGATGTTGATTTGTTAATAAGGAAATTGTTGTTGTTGGCGTTTGTTTTTATTTGATGTTAGCGAAAGCTACTTATTTACACCCAGCGTATATGATTTTATCCCTGTGATGTCCTATAATAGTATATGGCAGGTAACATTTGACCCCGACTTCTCCCCTTGGCTCGACCAATTTGACCCAAACTAAATCCCAAGGTTTTTCAGGCAGCAAGGAATATGTGCAACAAGTTTGGAGTAGGTCAGTCCGCGTTCCGCAAATCATAGCTTGGACAGACGGACGGGGCGATTTATCTTAGTAAGTAGATACTGGCTAGAGCTACTATAGAGTAAAACTTATAATTAGGTTTTATGGAAGGTACGTGTGCAAACAGAAAGCTTTGTGAAAGTAGTAAAGTAATAATAATTCATATTTATTTTGAAGAATATATGAAATAAAATTGTTTAGTTTTCCATTAGCAGTGCACTTGTTGTTGCATCAACAACTAGCATCATATGTTCTAATCCAGTAGCACTTTCAACTGGAAAGAAACTGCTTACCCAAATTATAAACTTTTTACACGTGAGTAGTTGTCTTTTGTGCTCTCGTGTGGTTACTCCTTGTCTCCAAAACTCTACAAACCTATCCGTTTCTTTTGTAATTATAGTAAAAAATGTATACATAACCGTTATATTAATTGCACCAACAATATTTGAAGTTGCAAACATTGCAACTAAAACTATTAGGAAAATGTGGTAAAGCTTGATACAAACAAACGTATACGTTACGTTTATTAAAAAACCAACTAAAATCATCAATGGAAAATATATTGTCCCGAAACGTTGAAAAGCCTGGAAAATCAATTGCATTTTGCGGTATGTAGTTAAAGCAAATGGAAACTTTACTGTGGTTCGTTTTACGACCTTTCGAGCCATTACACGCGAGATTAAAATCTCTTTGCGGTTATTAGGGCAAACTTTACGTTTTTTGATTTGTAACTTCTTTAGCAAATCGAAAAGTGGATTTTTCTTTTTTTCATAACTTAGTAGTAGTCATAGCCTGGTTTAATAATATGCCTGCTTTCATGCAAAACCAGCAGCGTAACACCAAGCAGTTGAAGATTTACAATGCATGCAACATAGCCGTGCACTAACCAATACAGAGAACTAATTACATTCTCAACTGGTTTGTACCCAATTATAAAATTTGGAAATGTGCTACGTACAATTAGATTTGCTGGCGTGTCGCTTAACATAAAAGGTAGTGATGCTATAGCTGGTGGTAGGATTATTGACATAAGGCCCATTCCATAAATGACCATTGCTTCCATTGTTAGCTTTTTGTATGATATTTCTGAATTAGAAAAAAAATTAAGTGTAATTAATTACATATGAAAAATATGAGACTATTTATGATGTTACTTGGTTTAACCTGTTTGCGGTTTTGAGAATAACAATTGATTAAGCAACCAAACCGCATCCTTTGCTCGGTACTGTGAAGTCCATCCAGAAGCGATGCAAACAATTGCGCAGTTACAATATAAAATGTCCAAAATATAGCTTTCAAATGACATGGCAAGTTTTTCAGATTGGTTTTGCGTAAAGTGTAAATATAAAAGTATTTTGTACGTTGTTATGAAAAACAATAGAACCATTTGAATATTTGTCCAGTGCGTAGCAAACTGTTTTTCAGGATTTAGTTTGAAGCGGCGTTTTTGATCGTCGTAAATAAACGGAAGCGTTAGTCTTCGTTGCAAGAAAACTTGCAATTTTAAGTATGCAAACCACATTTTGAATCTATGTGATTTTTTTTGTTTCAGATAGCTTTTCAAAGAAATTAGAATGATTACGGCTATTTAAAAAGAGTAAATTTGTTTATATTCTAATATGCAATAAGACTTTGTGAAATAACAAAATCGTATTTGACTTAATCAAACCACATATTGTAAAAATGGTTTCGTGTGCGCGGAAATTTTGCGTTGTAGTGCTTTGTTCTAACATTATTTTATTCTGGTTGGTTCTTGTGACACGTAGTCTGCTTTGGTTAAGGTCCTAGGGCTAAACTAATGTACACCCACACATTTTTAGTATGTTTACGTTTAGTCTACTACGCAAAATAAATAATAGTCCACGAATAAAAAAACACACGTGTCCTGTATTTATATTGTTGTAAACGGTTTCATTAAAAGGTAGACAAAAATTGATATCACGTTGCTAATGCTGATCTTGATAGTAAAATTTTCAAAGATAGGTTGAAACCGTTAAAGTATCGTATTTAGTAAAACCTTTGTTTATGAGAAATAAATGGGCTTCACGGATGGGCTTTTTTACTTTAAGTATAGCCTCATGCAAATGTCCATTTGACGTAATAGACAGGTATACATTCTGCTAGATTTCAAGTTAGATAGATAAAAATGTAGTATGATCCTTCATTATAATGTTCTAATGATATTTAGAAAATTAGATTTCTCGGTTTAGAAAAAAACGGTGCTTATAGTTTTTTAGTTATAAATAATTACATGAAACCATCAATTAGTTGTCTAAATCCATCAACGTGTAATGTCAAACTAAATGTTTTTGTTGCTTAAACGTTGTATCTGGTAATTATTCTAATTTAGGGCTTAAATAAAACGTTATGAAATACTATTTTATGGTTTACGTGTCCAAGCCTTGTACTATACGTGGAGTTTTCCAAAAAGAATATGAAAGTATTCCTTGCCTGTATATCAAAGGAATTATAGAGAATGGTTAATCTGATTAGTAACACGGAAAGCCCATGCACTTAAGTACATGCGTCAGCTTTAAACTTGGAAATATGTGCGCTGTGCTATACAATACCTAAGTTTATAAGTAGACTTTTGTCATACAACATTCGAAAAGTTTAAGCTTATACCCGTTGACTGTAGTTTTATCTCGTTTTGGAACAAGTAATAAACAAACATATTGCAGTTTTTAATTATAGGATATTGCATTTTCCATTGTCACTAATTTTTTGAACCACTATGTTAACAGAAGTTAACATTATAATTATGGAATATGAAATAAATTTCAATGTATAACTATCGCACCTTTTGTTTTAATTTAGAAATGCGGAAGACATAACGCTTGCCGCTGATAACGATGCAGATAACGGTAATGTAAGAAATACAAGTAGCTTATCGTCATACGTCGTTGGACAGTTGCACGAGATGCACAGTTTAAATTCTGAGGTCAAACATACAGAAAGACGGTGAATGCGGAAGTGTTTTGAAATATAGCGGTTATTTCTGAAACAAATACATATTCATGGCTTCATGTTACTCAAACGTTTCCCTGTTAGCAGGCTAGTAAACAATAACGTACTTATAGAATGCGTGGTATAAATCAAATTATATTAAATTTTTACTCCAATGACGGCAACAGATGCACATAGATTTTGTTTCATTATGTAAATTTCAATTATCCCATTATAAATTCAATCAAATAAAACAAATTATGTTGAACATTTAAAGTATATGTTGTTATGCACATTCGGGAACGTTGAAAGAAAAGTCGCAAGAGTTAACAGCAGGATTGAAAACAAGTCCAGCGGGACACTCGCTACTATGTGGGTAAAATCGCCCTTCACGAATTTCGCAATTGTAAAATCTTCCAGAGCAAGGGTTGGTTGGGTCAGGATTTACTCCATCTCTGTTGCAAACTTCTGATGGTGGGGCAGCAGTAGGAGCAGCGGTTGGAGCAGCAGTTGGAGCAGCAGTTGGGGCTGCAGTTGGAGCAGCAGTTGGGGCAGCAGTTGGGGCAGCAGTTGGAGCAGCTGTTGGGGCTGCTGTTGGGAGTTCTGGTTGACTTTCTCCTTGTAGTTCTCGGTAAACTGCCCTTGTAATTGGAAACCTTTCCGAGTTATAAAGCCCAAGAAAGTCGTCTGTTTCAATTGACCAAATCATACCGCCACCAAGTCCCTTCTCCTTAACATATCTGGCCTAAAATTGTTACAAAATAAACCACAATAAATTCCGATACTCAAAAAGTTGAAGTACAAAAATACACAAAAAGAGAAGCTACCTTATTGGCTGCACTTTCTACAGTATCATAACCAATCCATTGTTTCCCGTTGTAAGCATAAGGTACTTGGTAAACTGGATCATTTACAATAGTCCACTGTCCTTGTTCAGCATGCATTTTCTCGCAAATCTATAAAAAGTCAAACCGCTTAGTTCCATTTTAAATCAAGTTTAAAAATAAATTGAAAGAAATTGTTACCTCATTGTATCCCCAAAATCCTGCTGTTGCTGTGTATGGTCCAGCTGCAATAGGATTCTGAGCAGGAGCATACAAACCATGGTTTGAGGGATCATCCAAAGAAAAACCTTACAACAAATAATTAACAGACAAATACAAAGAATGTGAAATATTTTGAAATATTTACAAACAGCCAAATTTACCTCGTCCATATGTTCCAATTCCCAAAATAAGTTTTTCTGGTGGTGTACCGTTATCAATCCAGTAGCGAATTGCATGATCCTATACACCCATCAAGATAATTAAATCAGCTTTCAATAAAAAGTATAAAAGGTAAACGTGGGCTGAAGAAATAATAACCAACTGAGTTTAATTGGATGTTGTCTCCATAATCGATGTCAGGATTGCCATACAATGCGGAGTGATGTCCTGTAAAGTTCTCCCATGCACCTGTAGGATTATTTAAAATAAATATAATTTTATGGTTAGCTGTAAACATTTTACTACTTATTAAGTCAAACAGTAAGCTACCGTGTAAATCGTAAGCCATAACGTTAATAAAATCCAGAGCACTGCAATAAAAAACAAGATAAGTATTCAAAAACATTTATAAACTTAAATGACGCATTTTGTAAAAAATACTCACCGTGCTACCGCGGCAATATCATAAGCTGTAAAACCATAAAGTTAAAAAGATTAAAATGCCCTTACTCTTTATTTGAATACTTATCAAATGACTTAACGTATTGGTATACCTGTGGCCATTGTTGATTCTCCAGCCGCTACTGCTGCCGATAAAAGGTAACCACGAGGTTCTAATTCCTCACGAAGCTCGTTAAGCAAAAAAACGTAGTTTACCTGTTGAAAAAGCAATGTTATTTGTTAAGCTAACAATTTTGCGTTGCAAACTGCAATAAATTGAATTGAAATATGGTAAACACATTACCTTATCTACCGGTGAAGCACCCTCACGATTTGCAGGATACTCCCAATCAACATCGAATCCATCAAAACCATGGCTTTCTAGAAATGGTACAACGCTTTGCACAAATGTACGACGTTTGACTGGATCCATGGCCATCTAAAATTGTAGATATTTGTATTGTTAAATATGCTACCATGTTTTTTAATTAAGAAATTTAAAAAATTCAAAAATTACCTTTGAGTACTTTTCAGAGCCCTCGTTCCATCCTCCAATTGCAACCATAACTTTTAGGTTAGGATTTTGCTTTTTGAGTCCAGTAAACCGTTTAAAGGCACCTATTTTCCAGAAATTGTTATTGACCTACAAACCTTAAATACAATTTCTCTAGTTTTTTGGCTCTTTATTTGTTTCAATGTGTTACCTCTTCCTGCAAAAATAAAATATAGATATAATAATTTCCGAAAATAGCTTTTAAAAAATTAAATAGCTTTTTGTGCATTGAAAATAATTAAAAAACAGTAATGCTTACCCCAATTTTCCTCCAAGTCATTATAGGGATCCATAACTTCAATCTGATTAGTTGTTTCAGATAGTCCCACAAATCCGTAAATTAGATGGGTGCACGCGAAAGGATCCAGGGTTTCTACGTCACACTTGCCATTTCCTTGTCTGTAAACTGCCCACGAGCCGTAGTAGCAAACAACCTTCTTTTCAGCAGCTAAACAAAAACACCAAACATATGAATTTCAGAGAGTATAATGAAGACAAAAAGCTTAGTTTTGCAAGTAGTGCGACCTGAAACATATAAAATATATATTGTACCTGATTGTGCTGGGAAAGCTAAAACACAAGCTATAGCTAAACCCAATAGCGCCGAGACACGCCTGAACTTCATTTTTCTGATTTGTTAAAAATATATCACCTTTCTGTTTGGGGCACTAATTTAAAACTGGTAATTGTTATTTGTGCCTTGCTGCCCTTTTATATTAAATTGTAGAGACACCGAACCAGCGTAGAACATGCTAGAGTGCAGATAATTCATTAAACTTTATTATATTTAACTAATTTATTAATGATATTAAATAAAATTATGCAAACCCGTGGTTTGATAAAATTCATTACTTAGGTAATCTGTTGTTTTTCATTTATGATGTGATTTTAAGATTTTTATTGCATGTAATCCTTTTTCAAAGTTCAAGGGAATTTTGATAAATTAGTTGTAAGACTTTATATTCTTAAATGCGCATTACGCAGGTAAAACTAGCGAAGCTCCCATTGATACTGCGTCATGAAAAAGGACTTTGTTGATTTAGAGTCCGGTTGGATATCCCCCTGGAAATAAAGGGAGCCCAAAAATCGAAGAGACAATAGTTCAAACCGTTTCAGATACGTATTTGAATTGATTTGATAATAAGTGTGCAAAGTGCATCAAGATTTTTTATTTAGAAGGTTATTCTAGCCGAAACTAAAAAGAAACCATGGCATGTAAACATTAAAGGTATAAACTGCGATTATGATGTTTTATCAGTTATTACACGTGTTTTGAACAGGCAGTAAACTTTTTAGTGCACTCATATAGACGTCAACCAATAATATTACTCCTCCTGTGGGTCGGAACGCTTTGACTGCTAATCGCAATCCAAGCCAGGGCTTCCGTAATCAAGGTGCAAAGATAAGTCGGCAACTTTAGAGTTTCTAGGAATTGCGTCAATTAGTCAATTTGTATTTAAGGCTGCAGCCTACATAAATCAATGTTGGACCGGATGTCGGATGTCATGCAATAACTAAAAGAAATATTTAAGTGTCGTGTTTTGGTAATATACAAATGAGGGATTTTACGTCAACAGAGAATGTTTGTCAATGAGGGCAGTTACTGTACACATATATCAGAAAGTTTATAAAAGTTTATTAAATTACTGCTTTTAACTTGCAATCTTTTATATGTGCTGTAAAATATTTAAATAAGCTTTGTTCAATAAAAAGGATTAATTTAAGTAAAAGCACAGTAATATGGCCTACAACTCAACCACTGGCTTAAACGACTTTGAAATTTACTTAAACCGAATGTTCTAGAATATAGATTACCTATTCTGTTTTTAAACGTTGTAAATCCATACCTAGTATTATTTTATTTTATTATTTTCCAAGTTTTTATTGCAACCTTTTAACTAGCAATCAGCGACTAGTCTAACATTATAACGGACGTGGAAATTATTTTGCGACTCGGCGACGGCGTCGCCGGGATTTTTTGGCCAAATCCCGAGTCTTTTTTAGAAACTCGGGATTTTTAGGGTAAACTCGGGATTTTTAGGGTAAACTCGGGATTTTTAAGGACAAACTCGGAATTTTAAGGGCAAACTCGGGATTTTTAAGGACAAACTCGGAATTTTAAGGGCAAACTCGGGATTTTTAAGGACAAACTCGGAATTTTAAGGGCAAACTCGGGATTTTTAAGGGCAAACTCGGGATTTTTAAGGGCAAACTCGGGATTTTTAAGGACAAACTCGGGATTTTTAGGAGCAAACTCGGGATTTTTGGAAACTCGGGATTTTTTCTTGAAAACTCGGGTTTTTTTAGAAACTCGGGTTTCCCGAGATTGCGTCGCCGACCAATTTAAAAGAATTTCCATGTCCGCATTATAAAAAGCACTTTTGATTAAAAGAAAGAGCTCGATAACAGTTAGCAGGAATCTGGAATTCAAGTAAGAAGCAAGTCGCGAAAGATAATCAGAAATTTTTGCTGCCAATTATAATCTTTTTATTTGGAAGCCGTAGATCTAACGACTAGTACTACAACTATTCAGCTTTTTAAATATAATAAAGTGTAGAAATTCTGAGCCAATAAGAAATATTGGGGATTGTTGGGTTCAAAGTAAATCGGCAAGCTGGAGTTAGATATAAGGTTATAATCAGGGTTATAAAAGCTGATATCAAGTTATATAATACTACATGCTTATCATTTGTAATGAGACTTATAGACTTCTCTGACGTAATTTTATTCTCAAGCTCAGGAATATTGACAGGTTACGCGTAAAATGTATACTCTGGAATGTGGATTATCAAGGTAAAACCAATATCATTTATCCAGAGAATCATTCAATGTACTATAAGCAACAGGAAAACAAAAGAATGAGTCATTATAAAATGGGAGCAACATATTTAGCATCTGCTTATGCAAGCACAGACCACGCCATAACTTATCAGTTTTCAGTGCTTTGAACTTCATAAAACACTTGCTACATATGTATTTGGCAGATTAGTTTATGCGTCTCGTATAAAACATTAAAGGAAATACCAGTATTTCATAAATATATAGGTAGTGACTTATTTATTCAAGTTAATTGTATGGTATGAATAGCATATATTAAATTTCATTGTGCCTTTAAAGTGGTACAAGTAAATAAAACTAATATATAACCCAATATAAAATATTTTGTCGTTATGCACATTCAGGAATATTGAAAGAAAAGTCGCATGAGTCAACAGACGGATTGAAAATGAGTCCAGCTGGACATTCATTACGAATTGGGAACCATTGTCCACTTCGACTTTCACATATGTAAAATACATTAGAGCACTTATTTGTTGGGTCAGGGTTTACTCCAACTTCTTTGCAAATATCGGATGGTGGAGCAGCAGTAGGTTTCTGCAAGAAAACAACAAGTTTACTTAAAGGTTTTTAAAAACAAGTCAACACATATTAAAATGTTTTATTTTTACTGGGCTTGTGTCACGGGGATCTTCCGTGGTTGTTGGTGGTTTTGGTGGATTTTCTCCATTCAGTTCACGATAAACTGACCTTATAATTGGAAACTTTTCTGAGTGATGAAGACCAAGGAAATCATCCGTTTCCACAGACCAGATCATAGCTCCACCTAGTCCCTTTTCTTTGATATACCTTGCCTAAAATAGTTACAACATGCATTACATATTCTGAAAATTCAGTACGAGCAGAGTTACACAAACAATTCAGCTACCTTGTTAACAGCACTTTCTACAGATTCATAGCCAATCCATTGTCTGCCATTGTAAGCATACGGTACTTGATAAACCGGATCATTTACAATGGTCCACTGGCCTTCCTGTGCTTGCATTTTCTCGCAAATCTGAAAAATTCAAAAAGTTTGTAATCAGTTTGCATGACAAATTAAAATAAACTACAAAAACGTATTACTTCATTGTATCCCCAAAATCCATCTGTTCCTGTGTATGGTCCAGCTGTGATTGGATACTGAGCAGCAGCGTACAAATCATGATTTGATTGGTCATCCAACGTAAATCCTTCAGGAATTATTATAAAATACAAAAATGTGAATTTTAAAAGACCAAGTCAAGCCAAAGTCCAACTTACCCCTTCCGTATGTACCAATTCCCAAAATGAGTTTTTCTGCTGGTGCACCATGCTCAATCCAGTAATTTATGGCGTGATTCTAAACACACAGATTTAACAAAAGTCTAACTAATTACCTTGCTACGACTTCAAGGTGTTTGTTTTTTTGAGTGACCAACCGAGTTTAAAATTATGTTATCTCCATAATCAATTGCATCGTTGCCATATAACGGGGAGTGATGTCCTGTAAAATTCTCCCATGCGCCTGATATACAAACATAATATATAAACGGTTCATGTTTGCAAAATGATTTATTTAGTTTTCAGCTTAAAATCCTACCATGTAAGTCATAAGCCATAACGTTGATGAAATCCAAAGCGCTGTATAAACACAAGATAAGTAATCAAAACATTTTAAGCTAGGATGATTCATGTAATTAAAAACTCACCGAGCCACGGCAGGAATATCATAGGCTGTAAAAACGTTATACTGAGATTAAGACGGGCTTATATTTGTAATAATATTTTTAAAATGATCAAAGATTAATTGTTTACCTGTCTCAATTGTTTTCTCACCAGCAGATACAGCCGCCGTCAGAAGATAACCCCTAGGCTCTAATTCAGCGCGAAGCTCGTTTAGCAACAGGACGAAGTTTTCCTGTTGAGAGCAATAATATTGGATGAACTTGTTTGCGTTGTAAACTTAAACAATACACTGGACTAAATCATAATCATGAGGTACATTACCTTATCTACCGGAGAAGCCCCTTCACGATTTGCAGGATACTCCCAGTCTACATCCAAGCCATCAAAATTTTGACTTTCTAGAAATGGCACAACGCTTTGTACAAATGTGCGGCGTTTTGCAGGATCCATTGCCATCTGAAATAGAATGTTGCTAAATGATACCTTGTTTACAAGTTAAAAATCAATAAAGATGTGAATCTACCCTTGAGTACTTTTCAGAACCTTCGTTCCATCCACCTATTGCAACTAACGCTTTTAAATTAGGATTTTGCTTTTTGAATCCGGAGAACCGTTTAAATGCGCCTATTTTGCAGAAATTGGAATTTAGCGTTAAACATTAAACAGGTTTTTATAACTTGCTTTTTTATTTAAAGTTTGGTAAAATATTACCTCTTCCTGTAAAAATGGAAATAGAAATGTTATAGAATTTTCCAAATCTTTGCATATTTGAGAGTATTGGCTTTGTGCAAGAGCAAAAGAGTTGTCACGCTTACCCCAATTTTCCTCCAAGTCATTATAGGGATCCATGACCTCAATTTGATTTGTTGCTGAGAGTCCCACAAATCCGTAGATAATATGTGTGCACACAAACGGATCAATGTTTTCTACGTCAAACTTTCCATTTCCGTGTCGATATACTGCCCACGAGCCGTAGTAACACACTACTTTCTTTTCAGCAGCTAAGTAGGACAAAAATCAAATAAGTAAAATTCAAGACTGCCAGATAAGTTTTTTAATTGATTTAGAAATGTGTGAACCTAATTGTGCTGGAAAGCTAATGGCAAACGCCAAAGCTAAACCAAAAATCGCGGAGCCACGTATAGTGTTCATTTTCCAGGAAATTATAAAAATATCGCTTAAATGATCGAGACCAAGAGTTAAAACTGATATTTTTTACTTGCAATTCCACGCCTTTTATAATAAACTGTGGAGACACCCAAGTTCAAGATATTTTAGACTTCAGTTTATTCAATCAAATTAAATTACTATTATTAATAATATTGTGCAAATAGTTGTTTTTAAAAGGATTTATAACTTAAGTAATTTGGCATGTTTTTCATTGGTAATGGGATTTAAAGATTTTGTACGTAATCTTTTCCCAGTTGCAGTTCAAAAACTTTGATAAATTGCTCGTAATATTTTATACTCTCAAATGTGGGTTATCACTATCACGTAGCTGTACATAGAGAAGCTAGTTATGATTTCGTCATATTTAACTCTCTGTGTCAGGGCGTGTCTATACGTTGGTCTATGAGCATTATGCAGGTCATATGCATTGCTTTAGCTGAAAAACAAAATATGAGTTATCGTGAAAGCAGAATCTTACAGGTATAAGCCGAGAAAACGCTAAGTGTTTCAAACTTTCAGTAATCTTTTTTATTGTACTCATATACCTGTCAACAATAAATCTCTCTTTTCCTGGTACGAATCACTTTGACTTTTAACCGCAAGTTGGAATTCTCGTGAAACACGATGTTGTGATTTGTGATAAGTAAACACACTTCAGAGTTTCTAGGAAATGCATTAAATTATTATGTAAATCAATGTCAAGTTTTAATTAATGCAAAGGCTAAAGTCCCGTGTTTTGGTAATAAAAGCATGAAAAATATGCGCATTAGTTTTACTTCTGGAAATAAACCATGACTCAATCGACAACATAAAATGTTGGTCAGTAAGGTAAAGTTGAAATTTCTTTGATATTTTTTAAAAGTTCAAAAGCATTTTCGTTTTTAATTTTGATACTGAATAGTAGAATAAATTAACGCAAACTTAAAAGATATATTGTTGAACTTGTCATATATATTTTATTTTTGGTCAGCACATAATGTAATCATTCCACAATTTAACAAATATTTTAACCCGTAATGCCACACGTTTTTTTGTCATTATGAGCATCCAGAAACATTCGCAGGAAAGTCACACGCATCAATTTCCGGATTAAAAATGAGTCCAGTAGGACACTGGTTAACAATTGGAAACCATTGTCCATCCCTAACTTCGCACATATAAAAGACAGCTGAGCAAGGTTTAGTTGGATCTGGATTTACTCCTTCTTCTTTGCAAACGTCTGATGGTGGAGGTGGCGCAGCGGTAGTAGGTGCTGTTGTTGGTTTCTATACAAAATACCATAAACTTATAACCTCAAAGCTTGCAAAGTCTTAAAGCCGTCTAATATTTATTCTTACTGTGTTACGAGGATCTTCAGTTGTTGTTGATGGTTTAGCTGGGTATTCACCGTTAAGCTCGCGGTAAAGTGTCTTAACAAGGGGAAACGGTTCCGAATGATAAAGACCATGAAAATCGTCTGTTTCTATTGACCAGATCATACCTCCACCCAATCCTTTCTCTTTGACATATCTTGCCTAATACAAAATACAAAATAAAACCTAAAAGTCTAATAATCAGTTGAAGTACAAATATACAATAATAGTAGCTACCTTATTGGCAACGCTTTCGACAGAATCATAACCAATCCATTGTCTGCCATTGTAAGCATAAGGCACTTTGTACACCGGATCATTTACAATAGTCCATTGGCCTTGTTGACCTTCCATTTTCTCGCAGATCTAGAACATTTCAAATGCTTTCATCCAATTTTAACCACAAAATTAAGTAAATTGCAAGAAATTGTTACCTCATTGTATCCCCAAAATCCATCTGTGCCTGTGTAGGGTCCCGCTGAAATTGGATTCTGAGCAGGAGCGTACAAATCATTTTGTGAGGGATCATCCAAAGAAAAGCCTAGTAAAAATGTGTAAAGCGATTGCGAAAACATTTCTTTAAGGTTAAAGTTGACATTTCAAAAAACTAATTTACCTCGTCCGTATGTACCAATTCCCAAAACGAGTTTCTCAGCGGGTGCTCCGTGTTCAATCCAATAGCGAATGGCATGATCCTAAGTGTACATTTAATATAATTAGATTAGCTCAGATAAGAATAAAAATTTGAGATGCGTAATTTAAAGTGTCACCAACCGTGTTTAGCATGATATTGTCTCCATAATCGATATCCTCATTGCCATACAAAGGAGAGTGATGTCCAGTGAAATTTTCCCAAGCGCCTGTATAATATATAATGCAAGATAATATTGATAACTTACTGCAAACATTTTAATATATTTTCATTTTCAAAAGCTACCTACCATGCAAGTCATAAGCCATAACGCTGATGAAATCCAGAGCACTGTTTGAGCAAAGATTATATTATTTAATCCATGCATTTGTATATTAAGATAACTTATTTTATTATAAAACTCACCGAGCAACAGCTGGGATATCATAAGCTGTTTCAATTGTCTTCTGTCCAGCAGATACAGCACCTGTCAAAAGATAACCCCGAGGTTCCAATTCAGCACGAAGTTCGTTGAGCAACAGAACAAAGTTTTCCTGTGAATACAGACACAATTGTTAGGCTGACGTTATTTTGCGTAACGAACTGCATTAAACCGGATTAAGTATTGATAAGCACAATACCTTATCTACAGGTGATGCACCCTCACGATTTGCTGGATACTCCCAATCAAAATCTAAACCGTCAAAGTTCTGACTTTCTAGGAATGGCACTACGCTTTGCACAAATATGCGACGTTTGGCTGGATCCATGGCCATCTAAAGTAGGTAATTATTGTCGTTGAGCTTGACCAGGTTTTCAAGTTGAAATGATAACAAAGTCATTTAAATTGATCTTTTACCTTTGAGTATCTTTCCGATTCTTGGTTCCATCCTCCAATAGCTACCAAGGCTTTCAGATTAGGATTTTGCTGCTTGAATCCGGTGAAACGTTTCATGGCACCTAATATAAATGGTTAATTAGTTTACCTCGTACCCACCTAAATTGTTTTGTCAATGATCGAATTCCTTTAGAAGTTTTACCTCTTCCTAAAAATAAACAAAGGAAAATATTTACATCCGTTTTTTTGCTAAACTCTTTAGCGTGTTAGTATAAAGTAATATTATTTACCCCAATTTTCTTCCAAGTCATTATACGGATCCAAAACTTCAATTTGATGTGTTGTGTCAGATAGCCCTACAAATCCGTAAACGATATGTGTGCACACAAAGGGATCTATGTGTTCCACGTCAAACAATCCATTTCCGTGTCTGTAAACTGCCCACGAGCCGTAATAGCAAACCACTTTTTTATCCGCGGCTAAATGAATTAAAAGTAAGATTTAAATGAATAATTTTGCAATTCAAGTGTGTGTTGATTGTTAGATGCAAACCTGCTTGACTTTGGGAAGCTATCACAGATGTAATGGCTAAGCCCAGAAAAACGGAGACACGTACGGCATTCATTTTTCAGAAAGTCGGAGAAGTATCACTTAATTGATCCGGAGTCGTTTTGTAAAGTGACAATTATTTATTGAGGTTGCAGCCCTTTTTATAATAAGAAGTGGAATCCAAATTCTTTTGAAGTGCAGTGTGCAAAAGCGTAGTTTGGTAAAAGGTTATTGCTTAACGTCATTATGAATTTTTATAATCTGACATCTTTGTCACCTGTGATGGGATTAAAGGATTTTTGATTCCGTGTAATCCTCCTGCAGTACAGGTATTTTACAGATAACTTATACAATGATGAATGATAAGTTGTAGTTCTTGATCTGGAATGTGGATTACCAACATCAATCAATCAATCAATTTTATTGAGAATCGAATAAGTCGAAAGCTGACTGGAAAATAAAATAGTGAGTCATTATAAAACGTGAACACCATGTGTATAAGTAACGATTACGCAAGCAAAGCAAGATTATCAGTTAATATGAGTGCTTCGAACTTTGAAAAGCTCTTTGCATGTGACACAATCCTATTCTTGTGGTACGAAAAACTAATGTTCTTCCTGGAATGTGTCACTTTGAGTGTTATTCGCATATCGGAATTCCCATGAAAGAAGGTGTGATGTTCGACTATTTAATCTGGAAATTGTACTAACCATCAGGCCATCTGAATTGATCATTGTCAATTATTGATTGACACAAAGAATAAAGTGATGTAATTTGAAAATCTTCCATGGAAAATAATGTTTATTTTGACAAGCTTGGAACAATATCAGCAGTACGAAAATCTGTAAGAGCTATTGTTATTGTTTATAATGAATTCTCGTACTTTGTTTTTGCCAATGTTTAAAAGCTAAATGCATGTATTTTTTTATTCATAAACGTTCTTTAAACGGAGTATATTTGCATAAGCTAAACATTTAATAGTCAAATTATTTTATAATAATCGGAGTATAAAACAGAATTAATATATGGACTTTGGATTATGCACGGTCTCAAATCATAATATGTGAAGTCGAAGTATAATGTTAAGTTATAAATGCATTAATACAATTTCATCGATATTATTAGTTCCCATTCTTCTTAAATTTACAATATATTTTTTTTAGAATTTTCAATATGTACATCCAATTGCTTTTCTTATGGTCAGTGAGCATAATATTTCAGCAGAAAAACGAAGCTTGTAAACCTTCCCCATAAGTGTTTCCCTGTTACTAACCCATCATCAAACTGAAAAGCTAACACATAGAAAGCTGCACAATGGTTTTTTAGTTTTGTATCAGTACACGATCTGACAACTTTAATTAACAACGGCAAAACAATACATTTACGTGTTACGTTTTGTAAGACAATTTACAACAGCATATTAGCAAAAGCGACTGCGTGACCTTGACGCAACTGATAATAGAAGTTGCTCTGCTAGCTTACCAAATGTGCATTTAAAGTCAGAGCAATGTATCAACACTTTCAACTGTTCAGTAATCAGCTTCACAGAAACTCAGTTCAAATTGTGCAGAGTGGTGAACAAATCAGGTATAAAATGAAATTCATTTTAGAGGTTCTATCTGTAAATGAAATTAATTCACATTTTATAAATATAAGTAATAAGTATCAGAATTTCGATATCTCAATTTTGCCATCAAAGCCAAGTCAGCTAATTACTCCAAAAGAAAAGTTTGTTATCCAGCCAGTGCATACTAATCAGGTAATTGAGGCATGGAAATGCATTAAAAACCACAATAAAACAGCTCCTGATTTATACGGTATTTGTAACAAGATGATAAATATTTTAATGCAACACACAGTTTTTATAGATAAAATCACAGGGTTGGTTAATAAAATCATTACTGACAAAGTTTATCCGGACTACCTCAAAATAGCAAAAATAGTTCCTATACCAAAAGTTGAAAATGCTAAAACTTGTGATGAGCTAAGGCCTATATCTATCGCACCAGTATTCTCTAAATTACTTGAAAAAATCGTCTACACTCAGTTAAACTGTTTCATAATAAGCAATGAAATAATTAATCAAGCACAATTTGGGTTTTTAAAGGGCCATTCAACGACACATGCCCAAATAGCAATTACAGATATATTAATCTCAGAAATAGCTAAAAACTTAGTTTGTGCACTAATAATACTCGATCTTATAAAAGCGTACGACATGTTAAACAGAAACGTACTAGTAAAAAAATTGGAGTGGTACAAAATAGACGCACAATGGTTTAAATCTTATTTAGAAAATAGAAAACAATTTGTCCAATGTAAAAATAAAACTTCAACAACACAGGTAACTAAATTCGGCACGCCGCAAGGAAGTTGTCTGAGCTCAAGTTTATTCTTACTAATGATAAACGATTTACCTTATTGCATAATTAATGGTAAATTAGTTCTGTTTGCAGATGATGGTAGTTTAATAGTAATAGGTAAACCGGATGAAATGAATTCTTTTAGACAGGACATTACTAATGATATGGATAGCATTTGTAACTGGATGAATAAAAATAGAATGGCCATAAATTTGAAAAAGACGCAAATGGTTATACTAGCAAAACCCAACATTAGAAATTCAATTGGAAATTTTTCAATTAACGTAAATGGAAATGAAGTTAAATGTGTATCATCAGTTAAATGTCTAGGTCTTACTATAAATGATAAGTTAGATTGGAGCCCACACATTAAAAACATAGTAAAAAATGCTAACTACGGTTTGATAAACATCAGGTACCTACAGTCATTGCTTAATGTCCAAATGCGTAAGATTCTGTGCACATCTCTGGTATTATCACATTTAAGATATATGGTTGTTGTATGGGGAAAAACGAATAAACAGAACATTAAGTTAGTTGACTCATGTATAAAAAAATGTGGTAAATTTTGTCTTAGGAAAGGAAAATATGACAGTATTTCTACGGAAGTCACTGATGAACTAAAACTGCTGTATACGTATAACATATATAAATACGAAGTCTTAAAGATAGCTCACCAAATTGTTTACAATTATTGTCCATTATATTTTAGAAATTATATAAATATTAATGAACTGGAATATAGGCATACTAGAAGTGGTGCACGAATAATCACAAATCAATTGTGCGGAACTTTTGCAGATGAAGCAGCTAAATTTTGGGTAAACCTACCAGAAGACATACAAAGTATTCCAAGCAAACATATTTTCAAAAAGAAATTAAAAAAATATCTAATAAGTTGTCAATCTCAAGAAAACTCTGTAACTAATTGTGAGAACATTGATTATGATATGATTTTTGACTCTGTATTATACAATTGGATGAATGATTTTGTATGACGTGAAAAGTAGTGACAGTATGTAATTGCCTTCTACTGTAGAAGGGTTCTGTCACGAAATGAGAATAATAATAATAAAAGTTTCTCACAACCCTAATATATTTTCTACTTTTTCCCACGATGTAAAAACGATATATTTTAAAAGTAAATTGAAATGCTGGGATAAAAAAATTCCATGCATTGCACTATAATAAATGGTTAAATGCGTGCCAACTATTTTTCCATGTTCTAATATTGCTCTGGTTTGTGTTTGTTTGATAATTGTGCATTTTGAAAGATTACCAAAATAACAATTGTGCCACAATGAGTGCCACAAGCTGTGTAAAACTTTTGCTTGATATGCCATATATTTTATACGTTTTTTGCGTGTCGTATTTCAAAATCACTATTCAAAAGTCAACCAGTCAAAGGAAAAACCTAAATGGATCTATAATTTTAGTAGTGGGAACGTAATCCAGCATGTAGTAATTGTTTCCAAACACTGTGTTTGTTTTGTGAAATATTAACGGAGATGGACTACAGTTCAGTACAGTACAGTTCCGCCAAGTTAAAATGCAAAGAGTATGGAGCTTGCAATGTGTACACGTACATTGTGGATGTTTCCAAAAGGGAAGAAGTTTTTAAATCCGCATTATTGGTTAGACAACAATTAAATAAAAGATACATAGATTTAGTGGCTTTACAAAGCAATTTTTATTGACGCATAGCCTACGGGGCTTTGTCCAAGTGTCCCGTCACATCGTTTCTCCACACTCGAGTATACACTACAAATTTTATGCATAAGTTACTACTGTGTGACCCAAGATGACCCTGGCCCTCAAATTTGACTAAACTTGACCCTAAAGCAAATATAACCCTAACATTCCAATTAGACCCTGAACCGCAAATTTGACAAAATCTCACCCAAACCCTGTTTAATCCCAAAGTTCGGGGCCTGAACCTCAAATTTGACCCTGAGCATCAAGTTTGACCCACTATGATCCTGACTTTCAATCCATGACCTTTACGACAGAATATTCTTATTAAACGGAAATTATTTTTCGCTATGCGTATTTTACAACTTTACCAAAATTGTATTTCTTATTTTAGGTAAAACAAGAAGTTGGCACTGTTTCAATTCTATTCAGTAACGCTGGATTAACTGACTCCCATCTATTTCTTGAAGCAGATCCTGTAAGGGAAGAAACTGTAATTCAAGTAAATTTAAAGGCAAACATGTGGACTACCACGGAATTTCAACCAGACATGTGTCAGAAAGGCAAAGGACGTTTAGTGACAACATGCTCTGAATTTGGATTCTATAGAGCTGCTCACTTTACTAGTTACGTGGCTATCAAATACGCTAACCTGGTAGAAAACAGCGCCATTCCACTTTCATTTAAATCAATCTTTTTACAATGACTCATATAAAGCTTGAAACATTGTCAGATGTCAGAAACGTTTCAATAATTTCAGCATTTCTGCTCTTTAACTCCACAAACAAGAATATTGCATTTCGTTGGACGTGCATAAATGACGTATAAGAATTAATTATTCAACTAAAAAGTGGAGGGCTAGTGGTATCGGGAGAATAAAATGACATGTAAAAGTACATGTTCAAGAATATGGATTATCAAAAAACACTACGTCTACCAATTTATCTTTTCTTTCATAAAATTATAGGTGAATAGATTCTATCGCGAAATTGGCATTTTTTCCTGATTATCAAGTGGAGGTGTGGCGTTTTGCCCCAGTACTAGCAGCGGCAGACAGCTCCTGGAATTCTGGAGAAGACATGTGCTCAGCACCTCGAGGCTGGAGAATTCCAGCGGCGTGCAAAGCACTACCAGCAAGATTCCAGAAGAGCTGCCCACAAGACACCACCACTTCTACTTTACACACACTTCTCCTTCAGCGCTTGCCAAGTCGAGACAGCAAGCTGAAATTTATCCTAAAGAAGCTTGTCCGTCCAGAGCACAAGCTTCGACCTTCTCTATAAGACTTGCTATGAAGAGCAAGCAGTTTTCCTTTGAGCATTTCTCTGATTTAAAGTTATTTCGGCCTTTGGCCATTAAATTTGTAAAAATAATAAATTATTCAAAATAAAGTTGATCTCGTAACTGCTGAAATCTGAGTTTAGCCTTAATCACTGATTTAGTTTTCTGCGAAACACTGATCCTGATCCGAACCTTTTCTGTGACATAGTGAGATGAAGCGGGACATGGGAGCATAACATACGGCATACCCATACTCATCAAAATTATTAACTGTTGAGCGCCAAAAACGCCCCATTTACCGACAGATTCTATTCAATAGAAAATAAACAGTGAGTAATAATGAAATATGAACACCAAGTTTAAAAGCAAAGATCACGCTGCGTCTTATCAGTTGTTGTAAGTGCTTTGAACTTTACCACGCACTTTGTATGCTATCTGGAGCCCAACAAGTCTGGTACATTCCAAATGTGTGATCTTGACAACTATTCTCACATCGGAATTTCCATGTAACATGGTGTAATTATTGAATTTGTTACAAATAGTTTTCGAAACTGCAAAATGTCATGCAATATATATTTTAATCATTGTCAATTATTAATTGACGCAATAAAACAGGTAATATTTTGATAATAATGATTCAATATTGTACCTATAACCTTATATTTTTGCAAATATGTATTTTTAACATATACTTGCATACCTGTCATACAAATCAATGCTATTTTCTAAAATGGAATTGGTATTAGTAAATAATGCTCTGGCTTTCAATGTACATATTATTACTAGAAAGACTAGCGCAACTATAGCAATCAAAACACTTTGCTGGTATTCCAGTTCCAAAATATTAAAAACATGTTATTTGTAATTATACTTTTGTTTCATAATTTTTAAGTAATCAAAATGGGATTTCTAATTTTACTTTGTTATCGCTTGTTGTAAATGTATTCATATTAGATTGGTTCTTTACAAAGCAAATTAATAGTTTAGTGTTTAGTGGCTTATAATAAAGTCATTCTTCTTGCATACACACGACCAACTAATTCATGGATTGTTTTATACAAAATTATGAACATGTACCGGATTTCGTTCTGAAGCAGGTGCTAATTTAATAAAATGTCAAATAAATAGTTTTAAGGCGTTTTTCACAGTCATAAATTTAAATGTTATCGTACGCCACTAATTTATTCGTTCTGTATGTTTTGCATACTTTCTGGTATATATGTACTTGTGTGGTAAAACAGTTAAAAAGCAATATTCAATTTTAAGCGTTAAAATTCACTTTGAAACTGAAATTTTTTTTATGTAGGAGGGTTTAGCAACATCTCCGCTTGTGCTCTGCCGGAATGGATTCGCGACTGGTCTTCTGCCTGGAAATGACAAAAGCAAACTTGTTAATTTGAATAAATTATTTACCTAACAAAACAAAACATATAGAAATTATGATTGTGTGCCAACCTGTCTTGAAAATGCTACTCCATAACGCCAAAGTGAACAATAATGTTCACAATTATTTTTCACAAAGTGATATGGTACTTTCTCCTTTGCTGCTGTTTCTCTTGCCGACTGAATAATTTCTTCAGTGCTCTTTGGGGATTTTCCATACTCCTCCAAAACAAATTGATCCGGATTTTTAATACGCATTGGTGACCCTTTAATAACATTTTTTATATCTTTTTCCTGAACGTTGGCAATTCCCATTTGACTTGAAGCCTCAACGTTCATCACTTTCCCGTCGCCCAGATAAAGTGCGTAGTGAAAATAGGAAATCTTTTCCCCGAGACGAAAGAACTCAATCATGTCTCCTGGAACAGCTAATTTCTGGATTTCTTCAGCATTTAGGAATTTTCCATGTCTCTCAATGTCGATTTGGGCTTGAATTTGTAAAATGAAAAATGATAGGTTTATTTTAGTCAGTATTACAAATTTTGAGGTAGTAATTACTTACCCATGCGTTCTGGAGTGAATTCGATGAAAGCATCGTCGCCACGTTCTAAAACAATTATTTGGCATTACAAAACAACAGAAGATAGTCTTCTCAAAATAAGTACTTCGTAGAACTAATATACCTGTAGTTTTATTTCTTGACCTTTTCGTCGGGCTAGGTTGGGATGTATCGTCCCGGTTTCCTGAGCTGGTGGAAGGTTCTAATGAAAGTACGACATACATTGATCTAACTTCTAAAGTAGTATTTTTATAAAATGATTAGATTTGATCAACCTGGTCTTGGTTTTTTTGTGGTTGGTTCGGGAGAAGGACACTCTTCATCGGAAGCTTGGAGTGTGTTGAAAGAATATCATAATAAATCGGTTAATCAATTTATACAAAATATAGTAAATTAAAAGGAATTACTCACACAGAGTTATAACATCTATCTCGCTTGAAGGTCGCCTTAATATGGCTTGTTTCAGTGCACTTCTTGTAAACCGTTGTTGAGACATGTTTGTTGGTAGATAATTAGTCTTTGAAACACGTAGACCATAAAGATACAACACTTAGGACACCAAAAACTAATAAAGTTGAAAAGCCGAAAAATATTTATTATACTGTCAGGTTTGTATTGTCTACGTTTTCAATTTGGCTTGTTAGCAATGTTTTCAAATTTCCTTGGAATAATATTATTTAACTGTGTAATGTGAAAAAACATTTTTAAACATGTAGAGAACAATATTATACCAATCTCATTTTACAAAATTTTTCTCGTATTGACCACGTTCACTTTTTGCACACACCTAAAATTGATAATTGTTCGGATTGCAGTTCATTTCCACTACAATTATTCTAGCAAGAATTTTAAGGCAAATAAAAAATTTTTAGTGGAAACTAAATGAAAATTTTTTGCAAGAAAATAGCACAGTAAGAATAAAGTACAAATGCAGTCACATGTTTTATTATCCATTTACTTGTGCAGTGCAGCTCTCCAAACCAATAATTTTTGCATGTATTAAATTATTGATAACACTTGTGTTTTGCCTATTTATCTTTTTCCAGATTACAGCTGGTAATACATTCCATGCTTTACTGGCATAATAATTATTGCTATGTAATGAAGCGAAAAACTTCTGTGTTGAACTGTAATCTTTGCTCCACATGCTGCTTGTGATAACCTTGAACACATCACAAACAATTTATCATATCAATTTATTAAAAGCAGTCCAGCCAGCCACTCGCAACTAAAAACGTATGGCAAACATACGGAATGACAAGACAGCTCAGTGTCATTCTGGAAAATGAAAGTCATTTGAGGATTTACATTGCAAACTTGTCTCGTTTGTTTTTTTGGCTGACCCACTTTAACATGCAAGTCTGATGTCAACATGTAGATAAGAAATGTCGCATCAATTTATGTCCAATGTTTCCAATGTATCAAGGTAGTGGATGTTGGATTGCCCACTGATAAATAATACACATTATAAAAAAACTGGCATAGAACATTTTTACCATATAAGAACACAAACCCATCATTGCATAGTATATTGAGATAACAGTGCCACCAAATAAAAAGCAAGTTACATAATGTTCATAGCAGTATGCAATGAATGTAGGCTATGCAAGTTGACATTGACATTACAAACATTATCAACGTCGTACTTTTTTGTCAAACTCAAAATTCTCATGCTTATGTGTTGCATGTTATTCAGCACCAACCAAAGGTATAAAAACTCTAATGCAGTTTTCATTTCTAGCGGTTGAAGTTTAAACTTCTATTGGATCCATTAACAGTGATGATGATCATAATGTATGGTTGAATGCAAGACAGTAAAAATCTTGTCATCAAAATGTCCTCTGCATCCGTTTATTTCAGGTATGCATATTTTAAATTTGCAGATAGGGTATATGAACAAAACGGTTGCAGCTTTTTGCAAAATTTCTTGTTTCTTTTTGTGTTCTTATATGTTTCAGGGAATTCATAGCAAAATTAGCGATACAGGACTCCAGTGTATGAATTGTTACAGTCACGTGTTCCAACTCTTATCCATGGTTATGTACAACAATTTAAACGAATTTTTTGTGGAAATTATTTTTCAAATCACGGATTCGTCAAGACATAAATTCATGCATGCTCCAGGGAAGCCGATGGAAAGGAACTGGTTAATAAGTTTACTTGACTTGAGAAACAAACCAACCATGTTTACATTTTGGTGAACCTTACACACTTTTTAACACTCGTGCACGTGCACTGAACAAGTTAGGATCAGGGTCTTACCTTGGGGAAACCAAGACACAATAAGTGAAAAATGATGTTATTACTGCAAAATAACAAAAGGTTCTTGGCATGAGGGTCATAAAGGATAAGATGTTATTTAAAAAAAAAAAATGCGGATTCCGGATGTATTTTGTGCTACCAAAGCACCCAATAAAGTTACAGCAATTACTTATTTTAAAAGTGAACTTTCCTTCCTGCTCTAAACTAACCCAGCGTAAAAAATTACATCCAACCAAATGGTTTAAGCTAAGTTGTTGTTTCCAGTAAGTACAAGGCTTCATATTATCGTCTGATCATTTTGGTTGGAAAGCAAAATTATGCAGCTTCAATCCATGTTTTGTTCCTGTTGTTACTGCTGTATATTTGAATTTTACAATAATTTTATCATTATTTGAGCTATTTCCTAAATGTCAGCAGTAATCACGTCGTCCAGTAACCTTGAAATTATAGACACGAGTAGCTCATTATATATCGTATACAACTAAACTTCCAAGGCAAACGTTTTGAAAAAAGTGAAATAAATGTACCCAAAACCTTTAAATCCTCAAGCACGCTGTTGTGTGCTTCCTTGAATTCTAAAGCAACGACGCATATTTCCGAAAGAACTTTTTGGAAACATTCAAAATGCTCGCAATTAAGTCCATAGTCCAACAACCTATTAGGTTTCACCAGTTTCTTAACAATATCTGTTTTCCATTCCCCAATCGTTGGTTGGCTTCTGAAGAAACCTGGATTGTCAAGAATAAAACCATAAAAAATTATTCATACTTTGTATTTGCATCCGGCTACAAACTGGTTATATTGATGTCTGTAGTTCATTATCTGTACAAAATTCACAGTGGTTTTCAAGAATCAAGTCAACTTCAGAATATAATATTACTAGAAATAGCTGCATTGATAACACTACTAGCAGTAGATTACTTGTGCTATTCTTGTGGACTAGCACTAGTAACCGCTGCTAATTGGTCATACTATATGGAAAAAACTTTACTGCTAAATCATAGAATAGGTACAAAAAACCAAATTTTTACATGAAATACTTTATTTTAAACACTAATATAAAACTTGCTTATGTTTAAGGTGGACATCCGTACAAATTTGTAGTAGAATGCATTGAACTGCTACAAATTTGCAGCAAAACATTGACTTCAGTAGTTATGGCACTAGTTCTTACAAATAAAGGGATTGATCCAGGTCAAATACTTTTTGAAACGCTACACTTAACAGAAGTGATGGCAGGTAAAGTATGGACGCCTTTGTTGTATATTAACATTGTGTACATAGCATCTCTTTTCTCTCTGACTTTGCGAACTCTAGTGCTTCTACCGTTTAGAGTGGCATTTTGTGTCACCATCGTTTTACAGCTTTTGAAAAATCTTAAGTTTAATATGGTATTTGCTAACTATTACAAATGTGGCTTGGTTGTGTATAAAATACTATTGGACTTTCTTATTTATGCTTCTACTGTTGTTTTAAGTGGAACGTTTGCTGTATTACTTATGGCAACATGTGCTTTAATATTGGGAATGCGAAGACAAGAATCTGATTTAATTTTGTATTCATTTAACATGGCTTGCTTAATGTTTGCCATTTTGCAAACTGTATTTTATTGTGGATGCAACATATATTTAAATTCAGAATATTATGCTATATTGAGGAATTGGTTGAATAATGTTAAGAAAAAGGGAACAACCTATAAATATGGTGCATATCAGTTAAGGGTAGTTAAGAGTTTACCTGTAGTAGGTGTTCCTGCTGGAAAAGTGGGAATAATTGATAGAGATATTAAGATGAACTATATGAATAGCTTTCTGGATTATTTGGCAAATGTGTTGTTAGCTATGGATGATGTACTCAATTAAGTCTAAATCCTTGAATGATGTATAGTTAAGCAAGAAACAAGAACTTACTAATAATGGAATTAAAGTAGTAAAATGAATTTATATTAAAATTGTTTAATGCTTGTTGTACTGGCAAACCCATTGTGTTATCCTTTACTTTTAAACTAATTAAGAATGTTATTTCTTGCCAAGTCCTATCTGGAAGGAACCGACACCGCCTTGATCCAAAATTGAAAACCTTAGTAAAAAGTATTTGGCCTGTTGCTATTTCAAACCGGACCATCTGGTGAAATATTGTATAAAGAAATGATTTTCGTCTCTATTTACCATTGTGTACATGATGCATAAGCTTTTATTTCACAACCTATCGGTGGGCACAAGCCACTTTAGATCATCACATATAAACTTTGGCACACTATCAAACTTCCTCATACGAAGACTCAATATAGAGCTGTTTATATAAGGAAATACAATAAGTATCATACGCAGTGTTGCTGAATACAGATATTCATTTCATTTTATGGGCTACCACCGGTTATTCTGTAAGCTTCCTATCTGGTATAATTAGAAATCCAACCAGGACTTATCGGCATATTAGGCATATTATTTTTAAAAAACTCAGAGCAAAGCAGGAAATCGCTTTATTATAAGTTTCCATTTTTTATATTACGCGGTAGTTATTTCCTAGTATATGTAGTCCCTTATAAGCATGATATATTGTAAAATATAGGAGCACTAGTAGTCAAAGGACAGCGGAAGACGTTACTTTATAAACTTATTGTGCTTAAATTGTGAATACAGAGTGCAATTGCACAGAAACAGATCATATAAACTGATGCGCAGAAAGTAGTTAATAATAATTAATACTTAGGATGTCAAACTTGCGTCCGAAGAATGTGTGAGCTTTAAAAAAATCAAGGTTTAGGATTAAACCTGAGCTTTATCCCAAGACGTTTTCCTTGAGACTTGCTTTAATCGTGAGCCAAGTTTGCCGGAAGTCTAAATTTGAGTTTACAAGAAACATAAACTCTCTGCTATTTGGTACCATTTGCTAATCAAAAACTTTCTCATATCTTTTAACTCCATTTTGTGATACTAAATGTTTGAAATATTGATATTTTGATTTGTGTATTTAATCAAGCAAAAATGTTATGTTCAATAGGCCATTTCTCAAAAACTTTAAAAACAGGCACATCCAATTTAATCCTATCAGCAAATAACATACGTGACTACGTTAACTCCAAAAGTCTATAAAAAAGTAACATTTTTATCATATAAGAACACAAACCCGTCGTTATAAAGCATATTATGATACCCAGTGAGACCAAAACCATAGCATTTTTTAAGATTTCGTGTTGAATAAATTCTTGAATATTTTCAGGAAATCCATAGACGAATTACTTATAGAGGACTTCAATCTAATCATTGTGACATTTATGTCGCACTCATATATTCCAGCTTTCTCCACTAGTTTTGTACTGCAATTTTATGGAATCCTTAAGGAAAATATTTTTAAAATATTGATTCGTCAACACATCGTTTCATGTATGCTCCAATCTTTGATTTTAAGCGTCTGTCAGTAAGAATTACAGAATCGATGAGTTATCAGTTATTGTTCTGTTAGCACAAGAGGATATTTACTCGGGCTTGCCAGTCAGGTATAAAACAATTTGCTTCATAAAGTAGGCTTTGTAAGCATATTTAGGTTTATTCCTTTCTTGGAAGAAAAACGTGATACTGATGGAACAGCATCTGATTAATCAAGGTAAATTAAAATAGTGTAATATAATATGCAATCATATCTGTAACGTATATGTACTAAAATCAGCACCATCTACAAAATCATTTATGCGTCCTTTAAATGCAAAATGAACAAGTTCTATGCGATTTTAATGACAAAGTACTATCTGATTTATCGTACATTTTTTGCTTAGTCAATAATAGAAAATCCAACATTTTATAGCTAATTGTAACAAATATGCAATACACAATGTTATGCTCAGTCTTTTAAAAAATTAACTAATGTTTGTCACTCAAGTGTAATATACTTTTTGAGGAAACTTGATGACAGTAAACCTTATCTAGCTTCTAGATATTTTACTCCGCTGATGTGTTTAGTCAGAAATGGAAAAAACACTTAAAGTACCTTCTCCTTTTTTTGTGGTTATAGTACTGATTATTACCCAGAGAAAAAACCAATAATCAATAATGGCACGAGGATATTTATTCAACTAATAAAAATTTATTGTTTCAGTAAAAGAATAATATTAACTTTTTATTATATTTTCTAAACAAAGTTGGTTGGATTACTTATAAATGTGATCCGTCTGTCTGATGACTTCACAATGGAAGACCAAAAATACAAATACATTTCAATTTCCGGATCCTGAACAAACTTTCGGTCAACGTTTAAAAAAGTAGGTAAGTTAGATGGTATCGGAAGAACCACCAAATAAATAAAATAGCAATGACTAAAAGTTGTATCCATAAAGTAAGAGTTGGAATAAACAGGGGCTTACTAAGCATCTGTAATGCACTCTCGCTACTTTGCTTTATATGTGATAGTAAGGTTTGATTTAAGGTTGTTTTTTCTTTTAAATTGAAAGGTTGATAGGACAAATACTTATTTACATATTTAATAAAGCAAAAATGTTATGTTCAATTTACCATTTGTCAGAAAATTTCAAATCTAACACACCCAGTTTAATTCTATTATACTTGTAAACAACATACATAACTATGCTTCCTAAAAAATTGATTCTCCACTCAAATGTTTTTTCAATCTAACATAACCAGTTACTTTAGAAAACACAAACATTAAAAAAGTAAATTGAAAATTATTCATTCTTACGCTGGTGTGTCTGTTTGTTGTTGGATTATACAAATAAAGCAGTGGTTACTAGTTGACTTTTGCTGGAATATACTTTAAATCTGAAAACTAGTTCAAATTTAAAAAAATATCATTCGACTTTAGCTAAAGTTTCCTGTTATCTGCGCCACTCTGTGATAATTAATATGTCGCAAACCGAATTTGTTCCACTGCCTTGGATTACCCCTTTAATTTGCGCATCAGTTAAAATTTACCAACTTACCTACGCTCTTTTTTCTGATCATTCCTTTGATATACGGATAAATAAACACAACGGTTTGGAAGTGAAGCAGCCTAAAGTTACACTTTGGACATGTATTTTGCAATTAGTCTGCATTTGTCAACAACTCTTTAGTGCATATTCTTTATTCTACCTTCTTTTCAGTCCAACAGTAAACATTAACACAGAAAAAAATATTGTACAAATTGGATCTACAATTTTGTTTATGTTTTGGAGTTTATTAGTTGGTACCACTATACGACTACTGCTATTTCTAGACCCGCATGCAGTTTGTCTTAGCGTTAATACCTTAAATCAAGCCAATTCAAGACTACGAATTATTCAACCATTTTATAGGGATATTCCCGGATTGTTTTTAGTTCAACTTTGCCTAATTATGGTTTTTCTTGCTCCGCCGGCATTTATCATATTTCGTTTGTTAAATTTGGATCCTTGGTCTTTTATAGCAGAAACTTTGGATTGGCAGGTTAACAAAATTATATCCATTTATGCTATTCATTTTATTTTTGCAACATTTTGCTACTTATTTATTATGCGGGATATTCTGGTTGCGTTTATCATGGATATATCTGTAGTAGAAGCACTGTGCGGTTTTATGCAAGCTCTACTAGACAGTAGGAACGTAGGTTTCGATGACTTAATTGTAATTAAAGATATATAAGGGTGCGTTTAACGTTTTCGCAAATGTCAAGGTTTTACTGTAGCGTATGCAAATACATGGTTGTAGCTGCGCAAATTGCGCTTACTATACTATTCTGGCTTACAGTCAATTGCTCAAAAATTTTAACAAGTTGGTTGACTCTTACATGCGGTGCAGCATTTTTATGTGGACTTGCAGGAGTTTTGTATATATTACATTTGCACATTGTTATTAGATGTCAGACTGAGGAATTCATTCGACTAAATTTATGCAGGTTTAAGGTAATTGAACGAGGAGAATTGAGGTATTTAAAGCGACTTTGGATGGCACAGCAACCTTTACATATAAGTTGTGGCAGTCACTACTTGTTAAACAAGGAGTTTATTATTAAGTTTTTGGACGTTTTGAATACAAATATAACTAACGCGGTGCTATTGGTTAGAATTTAAACAGTAAGTAAACCGATTGATTAGTAATTAGGTTATAATTTTTAAATAGGGTTAATAGGGACGAGTATGTGGTGCAATGTTATTTAGCTGTGTAGCGATTATGACAAAATTGTCATAAGCAAATAGAATACGAAAATGGAATTTTTCAAAAGAACTAATCTAAAATAGAAACTCTTTTGTAAAATATTTGAATTGAAATTAATTGAAAACGTTAATTTGTATTCGCCCACGAAAAAGTTAAATTACACAGAGGCACGTATAATCCTAATTACGTTAACGGAATATTCTTTTCATCAAGATGACTTGGCATTTAAAATTATTTTATACCAGCTAGAAAACTACTTGTTTAAATTTGATTCTATAAAAGGTAAATTTTCATTTAAAATTGTAAGATAAGAGGACCAGTAAGACCTAAATATCAATAACAAATTATGACCAAGTCAAGTCAATTTTTCAGCCATAGTTGGTATTCAATACTTATTTTTTGGTTATTTAAAGTTTATTTTTATGACAGTAGTCTAATTACTTTTCTGACAGTCAATCTGTCTCCTTATAAAATCATTTCATGGCAGTCATTTTAGTAGGGATGAATTAAATGGAGTAGTGTACGTCATTCCTCTATTTATGAAAACAACCAATTCAATTATTAATGAAACGCTGACGATAATTAAAAACTCTAAATGAATGAAGTAAATCGACTTAAAAATATATTGAAGAAAGTTCAGGACTGCTTCTTGCACAATCAACAATTGTACAAATTTTATATAAATAACTGCTTTCAAGTTATTGCGCACTTGTAAGTTATATTTTTAAAATATTTAATATATGGTATTTTGAAAGTTAATATTTATGGGATATTATTGTGAATCTCTATTTAACAGTTAATACAAGTTAGGTATTTTATTTCTTAAACAGAGTTATAGTTTAGTTATAAAAAGTTTAAATGTCTCCATCACAATTCTTGTCAAATTCCACAGAATTGTTATAATATATCGAGGATCAACATTATAATGAAATGGTGGTTTACGTGAATGTAAAATAAAGATAATGTAAAAGGCTGTTTTACTTTTATTCATTGGAATTTGTAAACTGCTTTGTCGTATTCGTATGTGATTAATTGTAATTCTAGGAACAAAAGATTATAGCTATTTTAATATAAATAGATATTTACAAGTCATGCGGAAATAGGAAATTTTGATGGACATTCTAACAGTGTTTTACATAATGTGCATATTTGTCTGTTTTGCTGATTTTAAAAGCTGCAACTTTTTAACATTTTTACCACAATCAGCTCATTTCACACTGCTTCCGTTTAACTGATTCTAACGTCCATTTTCCATTTTTTCTGCTGTCAGTGACAATCTGAATGTACCTCGTATCACACCTTTGAAAAAGTTTAATACACAAACCCTACCAATTACAAACTGTTTCCCATAACTTATCAAAATTGGTCTGCATGACCTACCAAACATCTTCATCAGCTTGTTTTGCTCTTGAAATCCCCAGTTATAATTTTGCCAACTATTCAATACATTTTTTCCTTTTACAAAAAACAAACTACCCAACTGTAAAATCGACGCCCAATAACCCAACACAAACACATCACCAATCAGCATAGGCACTTTGGTCATCACATTAAGTTCACTCCAGCTTCTTAACAGTACAAAATTTATATAAGTAGAGAACGCCATTGCTAAGCCGTTGCATAAAATGAGAAATATTCCAAACCGACATCCATACATAGCGTGATCATGTAAAATTTGTAATGCGCGATAAACTGGTCGAATGTTTTGTGAAAGTCGTAAGCTTGGATTACTCAAATGGTTCTTAGCTTTGGTATTAAGTTCTTTTAAAAGTAGTATGCCCACGTAAAAAGTGTAAATTACAATTACGCAAGCTACAACAATCATGTTTACACATACAACAGTAATCATGTAACTTTGTACAAGAAAAAGAAAAGTTGCTAGAAAATAGTTCCAGTTTGAGTCAGAAACAAGTGCACCCAGAAATATTAAATCTTGGGGATAGAAAAATAAGAAAAATATTAGGGCGACGTTTAAAGCACAGCAAATTATTATTAAACTTATAATTATTTTGTCAAGTAGACGAGTAAGTCCGAGTTTGTTTGGGTTAAAGCTAGGCATGTGCTGTGTAACGACAAATTTCATTAGAGAAATTAACCCGTTTCCAGCAAGACATATTGCTTGGTGCTCTAAGACTGATATGGTAAAAGAAAGAAGCAATGCCACTAGACCAATCCAATAGGCAAATGTTAGGTGAAATTTGTTCATGTCGCTGTGTAGCCATAGTTTAAGTACTATACTGCTAGACGCTAGCATCCAAATTATTCCAAACAGAAATGCACTGTAGAGCTTCCAAACAGCGGTTTTTATAACCGAAAGAGTTTCTGTTTGTGGGTCAAACTTAATTGGAATGGCACCCAGAAGCGGAGAAATTGGGAGAAATTTTACTAGCAATGTTAAAATTAATATACTATACACTTTGGTAGAACTGGCACGGGAAAAAGGCTTCACTTGCGTCATGCTGACTCAAAAAGCAATTGAAATTGACTAAAAACTGCCTACGTTTTATATATGTATGTAATTTGGGAAGGAATCCCCCCTATTTAGAGAGGACCCAGCCGCGTAATCCATAGAAGAATTTTTGCAGACTCTCCCAGTTTTTACACGGTGCTGCTTTAACGAGAGATATTATGGAAATTGCAAGTATACAAATCAACAACACTGCTCAATCTCACTCGGGATTCCCTATCAGGTCTCAACCTAGTGAGAGGGCGAAGTCACATTCACAACTGCAGGAATAAATCTCTGAACGGAGAAGCAACACAAACTTACTATCCCAGCGGGGATCGAACCCGAGCACGGTAGCGACAAAGTGCATGGTTAGCTCTCTGTGCCACCGCGGCGCTGGCTACGTTTTATATAAAAGTTGGATCAGTTTTTAAGATAAACCTTTATATTGTATGGAGGATTATAAAAATCGTTATTAAAATTTCCATTAATAATGCTCAAGACTAATAATGAAGAACTATAGTTCAAGATTCCTTCTCCTTAATTTCAAATGCCTATTAATGATGTATTTGATATGTTTGAACGATATGCTAAAAATGACATGGCCTGACTTTTAAAAGTTTTCTGATCGATACACGAGCTTACTTAGCAAATTTTTTAAACTTTACTCTTTCATGGTTAATACTATTCTGAATATTTTGTTCAGTATTTTCTTCGTAAAATATTCTAAAACCTGTTATTCTACTAGTAAACTGGTACGGTTTTTAGCAAGCTCAAATAAATACGTAGGTGGGGTTCTATTGCCGTTTCACATTAGTAAAAGTAGAAGAAAAAAGTTTTAAGAAACCGCGAAATTTTAGGATTTTATCTGTATTGCTTAAAATAAATCGATTAATGATCATTTTATTAGTCGTACCTGTGACCTGAGCCAATTGGATGTACGTAGGACGTATGTATACTGGTCCAAAGCAATAGGATTATTTTTCATGGCCCTGTTAATTACTGAATCAAATCTGTTGTGATTCTGACAATTCATATCATCAAGAGGCTACCTCTCGCTATTACCCCCAGGGAGATTAACGATATGGCTATCAAATCAATAAGGGTCGTTCTCATGACAAAACAAATCACTGTACCCATTTTGGTATGATTCTCACTAACTTTTTAATGAGTTAATCTAGAAGTCAAACTTAAGGGTCTAAGATGCTATTGACAAATAAGCTATCGTGCTGCAAAATTTGGTTTAGTCTGCTTTGTAATTGCTAAACTTTTATGCGCAAAGACAGGCAGAGAAACACAGTGATCGCAATATATACTACAGCGTTTGGTAGTTAATGAACATGATTAAAAAACGGTGCGGTTCAGGAATGCTCCCAGCTTTTATTTGCAAACAGTTTTTCTCAAATCAATATACAATAAATTTTAAACCAAATCAATTTTTGTCTTACGGAGATCAAAATGCTGAATTCGAAATTTTTTTTGGATAAGTAGATAGTTTAGTTTGTTTTAAAAATGATTTAAGTAAAACTAAATTTAGTTATAAGTGTAGTTAAGTCACCGTCAATCACTCATTCAGTCCTTGCTTGATGGCCTTAATAATTGGAAATCGTTCACTTTGACACAGGCCAAGAAAATCATCAGTTTCCATAGACCAAACCATTACTCCACCAAGGTCTAACATTTTTGTATAGATTCCCTAAAGTTACCAAATGTAGATAGTAAAATACTGAAAAAATGTAAATCTCATAACCAAAACGGCATTACTGGAATCAAAAGTATGCTACCTTAATTTTCGCACTTTCAACTGAATCATATGCAATCCACTGTCTACCATTGTAAGCGTATGGAGATTTATAAGACTCATCATGTACAATTGTCCATTGACCTGGTTCATCTTGCATTTTCTCGCAAAGCTAAAAATTAAATGAGTTATGCTAACATAACATAGGTACAAACCTGAATATTGAATGAAGTTTTAAAAACTGGGTTACCTCGTTATATCCCCATAGCCCGTTTGGTCCAGGTGAAATTATTCCATTAACTGGGGCATAGAAACCGTTTTGCAAAGGGTCAGCCAACATATAACCTCGTACATGTGTGGCTACTCCTACAACTAGTTTTTCTGCGGGTGCGCCATGGTCAAGCCAGTAGATGATTGCGTAGTGCTGCAAAATTTATAATAGAATATAAAAACTATACCAAAATAATTCGGCCTGATAACAGGCAATAGTTATTTGTAGCATACTGTGTTTTGCTTTATTGTATCCCCAAAGTCAATTAAGGGATTTCCATAAAGTGCAGAGTGATGTCTAGTCACATTAGCCTCAACTGTAATGAAATATAAAATAAAGCAACATTTAGAAATATAAAAACTACAACATTAAAAGCAACTTGTGGATTGATTAAGGTCTTACTCTGAAAGTCATGTGTCATAACGCTAATGAAATTCAAGGCACTGTACAAACAAAGTCAGGATAATTTAAAAAATCATTCAAGAATATGTGTTTGAGATATATACGAGTCAAGACAAACTTACCGAGAGATTGCTGGAATGTCATAAGCTGTATACATAGTACAAACAATTTATATAAATCTTTTTTACATCAATCATGCTGTTATCGATACCGATATAAAAATAGATAATAAAATATTATGTTTGCCAACCTGCTTCAATTGTACTTTCTACAGCAGAAACGGTTGCTGACAGCAGATAACCCTGAGGTTCCAATTCTGCACGAAGTTCGTTAAGCAACAGAACAAAGTTTTGCTTAAATGAATAAAATTCGACGTTTTGAAATTGTGTTACGTACCTCAGAATTTGAAAAGTGATTAAGGATAACTAAAGCTTATTTTGCATACCTTATCCTCAGCAGCACTTCCTTCACGATTTGCAGGATATTCCCAATCAAAATCTAAGCCGTCAAAATTTTGACTTTCAAGGAATGGCGCAACGCTCTGTACAAAAGCACGACGCTTTGCTGGATCTCTAACCATCTACTTTTTTTATTGTAAAGCAAACCATTTTGATACAATCGAATGGAAATATAAAATGAGTTTGCTAGACTGATTATAAAATGGTTTACCTGTGAATATTTCTCTGATCCTTCGTTCCATCCTCCGATGGCAAGCATTGTTTTCAAGGTTGGATTTTGTTGTTTTAGTCCAGTAAATCTCTTCATTGCACCTATTTATCAAATAACACAAAATTTTAGCAATTGCTCATGTTTTTAACGAAAGATGTTTGTAAGCCTGCTTGTTTGTGTGAGTAGTGTTTCCCATAATCTTATGACCTGTTACCTTTTCCTGGAAACCAAAAATCAGAACAATGATCAGTCAAGTTTATGTCTCAGAAATGTTACAAAAATATATATTTTTTACTTGTGTAAATATATTTGAAATATTTTGAAATTGACGAGATTTTATAATTACCCCAGTTATCCTCCAAGTCATTGTACGGGTCCAGAACGAGAATTTCATTTTCTGGTGAAAGTCCAACTAATCCATAGATAATATGCGTACATGCAAATAGATCAATGTTTTCAACATCGAACTTTCCATTTCCTTGCCTGTACACAGCATATGAGCCGTAATAGCAAACAACTTTCTTCTCTTTGGCTTAGGTGGATACAATTTGGGTCAAGGTGAATACATAAAATAAAATATAATTATGAAAATTAACTAAACCATTAAGTACTGATATGTATAAAAAATCAAAGACTTTTGTTTTCTTTTACTGCATACCTGGTTGGACTGGGGAAGCTATTGCTGAAGCAAAAACTAAACCCAGAAAAACTGAGAAAAGTACACGGTTCATTTTGTCGGGTACACTGATTACACCACTTTGTTTTTGTTTGGAATAAAGTTTCAGAGTATTAGTTGTAATTACGGTTTGAGCTACTTTTATATTAAACCGTCCTCTTATCTCAAATCGTTGAGTGGCTACTATCTGCTTTTGCGTGAAATTTAGTGAATGGTTAGTAGGTATTACACAATATAGAATAGAAAGTATTTTGTATGGAAGTGTAAGTCGTTAATTCCCGATCAATCATATTGTGTAACCAATATTGTTCAAATTGGCATATGGTACACAGATTATATATTAGTCACCGAAAAAATTCAAATCATTTATATCTACCGATCATACCACTACACGAAGCTTTAGAACTTAAACCAACCTTTCCAAGAACACAGATCGTACGTTGTTCCAACTTCATAGCATTTCTAGGAATTCTGTGAAGCATTCATCAATGTAAATAAATAAATCTGTCAGTAATTGATTGACAACATGAATAAAAACCATTGTTTTCAACAGGATGCAGATACCAGTTATGACACATGTGTCTATGAAATGTGGTCTGATCACTTCAATTGACATTTGAAAGTCATTGACAAACAAACATAAGGCGTACCTCCAAACAAACAACAAGAGTACAGTCTTGTTATACATTTCTTTACCATTTTGATTGTTTGAGCAATCATTCAGCGTATTAACAAGCCCTATACTACCAGAAAACCATAATCTATAAGCTTTATGAACATAAGTAATTTTTACGAATGTTTGTGTACAAATCAGTGTCAGTGAGTCAGTGACTTTATTCTTGTCTTATCTGAATATCATATAATGTGACATAACTATAATATCAACACATAATAAGAACGTATCCAATCCAACAATTTAGACACTAAGACATGTGCGGTTTGCTAAAACCCAAAATGTCCATTATTAGTTTTATGTGTTTATGGGCAGACTATAACTGGCAACAAAGTATGCTTTTGCAGTTTTGCTTGTTTGTATGACTGCTCTTGAACCTAGCAGCTCGTTCCAAATAACAGTTGGAAACAGATTACTTCTCTTTTTTCAATTGGAATTGTAATTTTGTTGAATTCGTTTTTTTAAAATTACAGTTATTTTAGTGATTTGCGTGATTCACTCTACATCAGTTTAAAAAATACTTGTGTTGCTTTGTTTATTTGCATTATACTACGAGTTATAATTTATTCTAGCTCTTTTGTGTTCTGGCTTTGTCTTTGTAAATATGTAGACGTTTGAAAACACACTTGCTTGAGTTATTTTGGAGGCTTTTCGTAACAAATTATTCATCCATATACTTCCCCCTGATCTGTTGAAATAATTTTCAAACACAAAACAAGTTCCGGCCACTAATAATAATGTTACTATCCAAGCAATTAAACAAGGAATAAGCTTACTAAAGACAATGAAATCCGGCTGCATCTTCAAATTTAACGGAATAACATTATTTGTAAGTTTTACTTTCCAATTTGACCACATATCCCACTGTCGGGCAAGTCCGCTTTCCCACATTCGTCTTAGCGTTATTTGCAACCAGTATTGATTTATGGCTTGAAAATAATCAAACTGGTTTGTATACAATAAAGGCTCATTTATTACATGACATGTTTCCAAAATTTTGCCAAACTTATCTTCATACTGTTTTGCAGTGATCTCATACGTAGCTTGAAACACTTCATAGTCGTTTGAAATAGCGTGTTTTGACAACAACAGTTTTGGAATCTCAGCAGACGTGATTTTGTTTCGAAGCAGTATACTTGTGTTTAAATACTGCTGCATGTAAGATTTCCCAAGAAAATATTCGTAAATGTATTGAGGCGTTGTGCCAATTATGTTTGTAGGACACAGTACAATTTTATATCCATGTGTTAACAAGTCACTAGCAGTTGAGAAAATATTGGGTTTTGACATTGCGGTAACAAAACTAGTAATACTATTGCTATAATAATCACTGAGCATTTTTCCACTAAGAAGTAAAACGCTAAATACTAGCTTCCATTTTGACAAACGAGATGAACTACACTGTCCGATTAAAACACAAGTGGAAAATATAAAACACTTTGAAACTGTAACTTTTGGTACACATCTTACATACAAAATTACAATTACTACAATAAAGCAAACCACCAGTAGCCACAAGTCCCAAGTAAACACTGCAGTGGTCCATACGCTTACAGCGTTTATTTTGCTTTCTAAGCTTGTGCTGCAATACACTAGCACCACCATACCAAAGGAATTTGTTGTATAATGAACTAACCTGGTAGGGTGTATTTTATAAGCTATTCTTGGATATCTAACGTTGGTTATAAGAAATTGATCATATTTATCAGAAGGTTTGGGATTCTGTTGTAGGGAGATATTATGATGATCTGCAAGTAGAAGCGGGAACACCAACCCGTATCTGCACAGATATGAGAACTTTGAAGTGAACAATTTCTTTGTGCAAAAATTCCAGTCTTCAGGAACTTCAACAACCTGTCTATATTCTTTTGCGTATAATTTATCCATCATTGCGTGCATTGTTGCGTATTGTGCATTGTAAAAATGTCTTTTGTGTAGATAAACGGCATCAGATAGCATATTTAACTGTACGGTTGTAAAATCTCCCGGCTTAGAACAGTATGGGGCACAGTACAAATTTATGTTTGGAATTATACCTTTGTCAAACAGCGTGATTTTAACAGCGGAAGATAACCAAAAACTAAATTTCTTTGAAGGATAAAATATTATAAACACAGTAGTTATAAAAAATGTGTATTGATAAAAAAACTTTTGCATATTGAAATCTCCAAATAATTGATCTGACGCAAATATGTGGTGAAATGGTTGTGTAAATTTGTGGGGCGTGCTGTAGTTGAGCTCACCAGTGTAGTTAGAAAATGACAAGGATGGTAGAAACATTTCATGCGCATTTGAACATGCGTTTGCTCCATTGTTGTTTATAAGAACGTAGTTTTTGGTTGTGTTGTATACACTATTCCAACTATGATCAGTTGCAAAAGGCGTACAGGTTAATTCTTTCAAAGGTTCCATTCTTAGAATTTAAAAACATATGCAGTTTAAAATGTAGGGCAGTATCGAACGGTTTTTCCTTCAGAAACGCTTTCAGCGGGAGCTTAAACGTTTGTATTAAACGACCAGAATAATGTGTTATAATTTAGGACTTTCCTATACACACGTAAGCAGGTGTATTTTTTCTAGAAAAAGTTTGATTTTGGTCACTTGTAAGATATATTACCAGCGAAAATATATTTAACAAAAACAAAGCCCAGTTAGCATGTGTAGGAAAGACTAGCGGCGCCAAACAGTGTGAAAAACAGGATGTTATGAAGTTAAAAATTTTAATTTAGTTGTTCCAAATTTGAAACACATTAGTAAGTATACCAAACAATAAGAGTCGAATAAGGATTGTTTACACGCGTGGTTAATCAAAGCTTTGGCTTGATAATTAACATCCATAACAACCTTCTTCACTTGTTTTTTGTGTTGCTCTGTATACTTATTACTTTTTATTGATTTTCTATGCTGGAACATATTAAACTCGTTATGTTTTGTCCGGGTTCTGTTCTACTTAAAATTACACGATAATATTATCAAGCACGCAATAGCGGAATGCTATCAGCAACATTGGAAGGCAATTTTGATACATAAATGTGTTCAAAAGGCTTCATCAAATAATCTCTTATACTGGATACCCCAAATATATAGTTAGTATATAACGCAAAACAAAACAAAGTACAAAGTCAGAACAATATATTTGTAAAGTAAACACCTTTTTACGTGCACGCATTTGTAGCTTACGGAGCATTTGCCATCGACTAAAGTCGTATTAGAAATGATCTCTTGAATGCCGATAGAGTACCTTTCTGAATCAGCTAATGCTATTGTTGGTTTCAAGGTCCCATGCACACCAGTATGCTACAGGATTGTGAAAGTGGGTAATACTTGCTCTGCTATGGATGGATTTAGTTTATTTTCTACTAGGCTTAAGTATACATTTATATGGTATCTTTCACAACATAAAAGGGAAGTAATTTGTCATCGGTTCAGTTCAAACTAAATCGAACTTTCCGCTCTTTAAAGTTCCCATATTTTATTGAGCCCAAACCCACGTTAGTTCCCAACATTTTAACTATCTGGCTCGTATTAATGTTTATTAAGCTTACAACAAAAATATTATTTCAACGTGTATTCAAAACTGCTGATATTATTCAAACTGAATTGATAATACTTTATGCAGCATATAAAGTTCGAAATGTTGTAATCCGACACAAAATTGCACAGGATGGCAATATGTTATCTCAGGCAGTCAATCAGATTCTGCTAACAGATAGTCACAAGAACTTACAAGCTTTGAAGCCTATTGCTTTTTACAAAGATATTCCTGGAATACTGATGATATATACCATGAAAAGTATAATTGCATTTGGTATTCTAATTCTATATGTCCTCTGCTATTTTTCCAGTTTCCACTTTTGTGATTTGGCTTGCGTTACACGATATGCCCGTTTTGATACTTTTAACAACTAGCATGTACCTTAACATTCAACCAAGATTAAACAAGCTAATGTGGGTATTGCAAACTACACATTCTGTGTTCAATAATAACAATGTTCTAAAAAGTTGTGTGAATTTTTGTATACTTTACGGCATTTGTAAAGATTAGTGTTATAGCAATTACCATGGTAACATTTAGTCAAATTATACATACATCATATTTCTGGATTGCTTTTAAATGTGCGCATAAGTTGCCAGTTTTCATAACTGCAACATTTTTTGTAGCATTCGTTTGTGGGTAGGGAATTACTTTTGTGGTACTGGATCTTAGTGCCAAGGCTAGAGTACTAAGCAGGGATGTTAATAAGTGTAGTCTGCAAGTGACAAAAAGGGGACATAGTAGATTGCACAAAATCGGCAGTAAAAAATGGTTAGCTCAGCCGTTGCTCCCGGTTTATTGTGGCGGCACATTTGCTTTCAGCCATGATGCTACATTGAACTTTATGGATATTTTAAATCAGAATATTACAAATGCGGTACTGGTAATAACGATATAACAAATATTTAAGAAATTGTTCATGTGTATGCTTTTTGATGCACAAATGGCTAAGTAGTAATACATGTATTACAACTTTACTAAAGCAACATACATGATGTAAAGAGACGCGAAAAATACTACTGTCATATATTATATAGATTTAGAACAAGCTTGTTGAGTTGAGTGCTGATATGTATAGTTGAAGTGTATCTGCTAACTAGTATTGGAGAAAACACTCTGAGCAGATAAGGTAATGCCACAGGCCTGAAACATAAAACAATCTTCATTTAGGAAGGCTGAAGATATTTTATCAACTTTTCGGGAGGTAGAAAAGGTCTTATATATACATTTCGGAAATCAAAGCAAGGCAAAATAGCCTGAACAGTACTTGAAACTACATGAAATGATAGATAAGCTCCTTTTTATTGTTTTGAGGAATATATACGACATACTTCTGCTCATTGGTCGATACACATAATTCTGGTCCTCGAGTTATTTCTTAATTTATAAACAACTGGCTAATAAAGTGGAATTCATGGCGTGGGTAAAAAGTAGGTATCTTGTTACATGACAACGCCGGCAGTCTTTTACTCTGAACCGAAAATTGCTTCAGGGTATACGGAATTTAGAGTATTTAATAACATTAATAGCTAACGCAATTGCTTAAAAACGGAAGTTAATATTTTGTAGTGCAATTGCTCAGTTTGATTCTATATATGGGCAATACCTCACTACGTTATTGCCATGCAACGAATTGCTGTTTTGATATATTACGTGAAAACGACCCGTTGTACAGCAAAAAATGGGGTGTACAATAATAAAACTTTCAGTTTGTTACGATATTATATGAAAGGGACAGCTAAACACAGTAAAAACAAAAAGCTCTGTGCAGTGAAAGAAGTCTCAGCTTTCTCTCATTTTTACCCTTCTCATAGACATAAAAAATCTCTGTATTACTATTCACTCCGCTTTCTCCCGCGTTAGTCTTCTCAGACTGGTGATCTCTGCCGTACGTTATTTTGCGTACCTTTTCCGTTTTTCTAGATTCATAAGCAATATACCGATAATCAAAATGAAGCCTATAACTGATTTTGTCACACTTTCTCCTACCTCTAATTATTCTTTGCCCAGTGGTAACACAAGCACAGAAATTTGTAACTTCAGCACAAAATCAATTATAGACCCACTCAGTGATCCAAAATGTCTTAGACACACTTTCAACTGGACCTTATTTTCTATTATTTTGTACGCTATATTGTTTGTTTTTGGATTGGTGGTAAATGGTCTGGTAGCGTTTTTTGTGGGACTAAATCGCAGATTACAATCTACTAAAAATATATTTTTTGCAAACTTGGCTGTAGCGGATTTACTTGTGATTGGATTCTACCTACCGGCAACTCTTCCCGCAAGTATATTCATTTGTAAGTGGTTTTTAACTATCGCAGGGAAGATGAAATATGAAATACGGATAACAATTAACACTTTAAATTTTTTCAAATTTATATAACAGCGTGGATGCCTTCCGAAACAATGTGCAGGGTTGTGTCGTATATTCTAGGAGTTTCCAGACTATCATCTGCTTTCTTTCTCATTGCTGTTTCTTTGGATCTGTAAACATTTATTTTACACTACTTTCACTTTCAAAAATCTTAATTTTAAATATAGTGATATTTAACTTTTTTCAGCTATCTAGCTATATACTATCCAGTGTATTATCCTGATGGACATTCTAAACGCAGTGTGCTAAAATGTTCACTATTCATTTGGATTATTTCTGCATTCCTGTCTCTTCCTTATCTATTTGTTTTTGAGCTGATTTACTTGCCGGAAACTGGTGCATTACCTTATTTCCAGGAAATCGGGACAAATCTGAGTATCGGAAAATTATATTACGTTGTGGTGCATTTTGTATTTTCGTTTCTTCTTCCTTTAAATATTGTAACAATGTGCGTGTTTGCAATAGGGAAAAGTGTTTCTGGGCAACCTTTACCAAATTTACGTGCCGGAGAAGAAACACAGACAGATCCAACATTGGAGGAATTTGAGCGCACCAAAAACTGCCGTTTTGTGGTATTATTAACTGTGCTTATTGTTACATTTATTGTGTGCAGGTTGCCATATCACGTGTTAGTTTTCAAAACACAATTTTCCAAATATTCTGAACATAATTCTTGGGAAATGGTGGCTCACCTATTGGTTATACTAAACAGTTGTTTGAATCCGGTTATTTATGCTGTTTGTAACACAAACTTTCTGCAGATTTTAGGATCAGTTTGTAAAAGAACAGAACAGGCCAGCCTTGCTGGTGTACAAGATAAACAGCAATTTACTAACCTGTGCAGAGTTTATAAAGATCAAAATGACGAAATAAACTGTGAAACTTTGAGTATGAATCAATTAGGTTTGCAGGAAAATCTACATCATCAGGATTCAAGAAGTTCAAGTAGCGAGGAAGGACAAAGTTGTCTAGGTTTAGGGGTTACAAATGCGCAGGTTCACGCGCAGCCCGGATGTAATTCAGACAGCGAAGAGGTCCTTTATATTACTGATGAAAGTAGTTGGATTTAAAAGCACGTTCCTAACCGTGTTTTCACCAAGGCAAGCAAAATAAATCATAAGGTATTTTATGAAGTGGCGATTGGAGAAAGTAATGTACACTATTATTGAAGGTAATTGTGTCACTTAATTTATTTAGAAAAATTTGGTTATTGTAAAAAAAAATTTTAATGAATTAGTAGATAAGGAATAATTAATGATGTAGATACATGGTATTGTAGCCAAAATAAATCCATAGCGCAAGCACTTGTAAATTTGAGTACAATTTAAGATACTTTTTTATATTGTGGGAGAATATTAAGTTGGATTAGAAAGCATCATTAATGTTTTTTAGAGTTTATGTAGGTTTCTCATGCATCTGTTGTGTCCGTTTTAAAGGAATAGGTCCACTTAACCGTGTTTCAAACAACATTAGGTTGCTTCTTTGGACTACTAATTCCCAGAAAAACGGTTTTTGGTAAATAAGTAGGCGGGTAAACATGTGCTTTATCTCCCTATATTTCCCAATCGTCTATACACCTTAACCAGTCTCGCTTGTGTTGTTTTATTGATGTTTAGTGTAAATTTGTATTTGTATGTTGCTCTACAGATGTTCAACCAGATCTACTGTTAACTTGCCACATTGCACAGGAGCTTTTTAGTTTTTAAGTGTGTTAGATAGATTTTTATTTTGATTTGATTATTTCTGCCTGCCATGAACAATCTAGCCTACTTGTTTTTCAAACTGGGTTACATAAATTTATGAAAGTTTGATTTGTACTAATGAGTGTTTTTTAACCGTAAGCTCATTTCTATTCATAACATTTGTAGTAGCTTCACTTGCCGTGAAAAAGGTTATTGTGCTGTACTATAATAAAAGAGTAGAGATTGGAGATCAACTACATATACATGAATATTTTCACGTATATTTTCCAGCAGACGTCAAAGCACTCATAAATATTTTCAAATTGTGTTTTGTTACCAAAGATTTTCAAAAATGGCTCAAGTCAAAACCATCCATCCGTCTTTTGGGTTTCTTATTTTTACGTGTTGTGATAAATATCTGGTAAGTTCTGGCTCAAAAGTCCTGGCCATGTTATTGTTTTAAATGCAAACCAAATATTCGTTTGGTAAAGAGGTCAATAATACAAAATTATGATTTAACATAATGTTGTACTACCTTACGGGTAATAGTGTTTAGAAGATAGCATGTAATAACTCCTATATGAAAATACGTTAAACAAGGTCTGTACAAAAATTGAGTTTGTGAACACTGGCACTTCAGCGATGTAAAAATACAACTTCTACCAAACAACACGAGTACAAGTTTATGTCTTGTATAAATGCAAAATACCTACATGTAATAAACCAGCAAAAGCGACTGACATTATGACAAATTCTGACTATAATAGAAATTAAATTAGACTTACGTCAAGCAAAATCGTTTCATGCCTAGAGTATTCTGCTGAAATCACACTACTCAAAGTGGTTTGATATAAAACGTTTTTCCAACATAAAATGATCGGTTGCATTCTTGCTGAACAATTGCTCTATAAGTAACATCTGCTCGGAGGTGCACACTTCTGAAAATGTTTTAGTAAAAAATGTTCAAGTTTTGTGATTGTAGATATAAGAAAACATTCAACACCTTAGTTTTTTCGAAGCTGAAACTGTCAAAATTGTTTGAGTGATATCCTGCTAAACGGACCGATGCAACCGACAGACGGACTATTATGTGCCGTGGGATATAGACCTATAGCATACTCAACACAGTGGACTACCCGAAAGGCTTTTAAAATAATTAGTACTACAAAATATCAGAAATGCAGCAAGCGTAAGGTACTAGATGTAGTTGTATATTCGAAAAACAAGTTGTACTTCTCTTTCCACCAGCGAGATAACTGGCTCCCTAATTTATTGGTACTACATAGAGCATGCGTATACGTATTTTAACAACAAGGTATGCTAAAGTGAGAACCTTATAGACACCGTCTCAAAAATATTGCATTAAGCATACTATTTCGTATACGTTGAGACGTAGCACTTTCTGATGCTTGGTGGATCAGTCACGTTATACGTTTGCGTTTCTCAATCCATTGTCCATAAAAAATCATCTTAAGTACTTATTCTTTATTTCCGTGTCATTCTGGTTAAATAAAAAATGTTGAGAAAAACGTGGTTTGTTATATTTCTTAGTTTTCATGCAGTTTCCGCAGAACTTGCATGTTGCAAATTTTTAATTAAAATACAGAACTTTATTTCCAACAGCGAAGAAATCCAAAACGTTTCTTCTACAAATTCCAAAATACACCGTGTACACAGTATATATACAAACCTGCAGAAGCAAAAGCACACATTTCCAGTACCAACAAACTTGCACAAAGTTACAGAACCATTGCTTAATGCCAAATGCCTTGTGGTCATAAACAATTATCTAGATATTAACTTAGGATCGCATAAGTTTCCTGTCATACTTCGTAATATAATTCCAGCTGTGTACTCACAACATCACGCTTCACTCCCAGACCTTTATAATACTTTGATGATTCCAAATGATATGAGAGACTTCAAGGACACTGATCCAGAAAACTTGCAACATTATCCCTGTAGATTGTCACCGTACCTGAACCCCATGAGCAGTGATATTTGGTTTATTACGAGACGATACTGCACTGATATTAGAATTATACAGTTTTCATCGGCTACAAAACCTTGGAATTGCGCTGTGCAACTTGAACTCTTTCAACCGGACTATAACGTAGATCCTGAAAGTTCTCAATCACGTTTATTTAGTTTACCAGAAAATCCGTTTATTAAAAAACCTCAAGTTCTGCATATATTTTTTGATAATCCTAAATCTACAATATTGGAAAATATAAATAAAACAACAAAACGCTTGCACCTTAAAGTATTATCGAATCAACTGGCAGACGACGTGTTCTGCTCAGTTCAATTAGTTTTGTTAAAATCAAAAACCTTGTTGGGACAATTCGGAAAAGTAACACAGGTTTCTATTTTGTTACCAGAAACTAGTTTTCAACTTCAGATACTTCACCATACTCTGCCACTTAGCACATGGACAAAAACTACTTCAATCAAATTCATCACTGAACTTGCCCTACCCGTAAATCAACCAATAGGTTGGGCATATAAAAAATCAAAATCAGAATTAGAATCAGACATACAGCTGGAAGAGGCATTTATGAGAGAATTAAATAAATGCAATTTAAATGATCCAGTCTTTCATTTTTTCCAAGCTAAGAACTTTGAAACAAATAACAAGAACGTTGTAAGTTTGTACGCACACGTATTACAAGATATTATGAGCAACTTTAGTTCCAAAAAGCCAGAAAATGCTGAAGACTATACCAGCAAAGAATTTTGTGTGCAGAGAAAACTGATAAACAAAACACAAACTTGGAACCATATTACTGCAGAATGGCACATTAAAGCCCAATATATACTTCAACCAATGCATCACGATTTTTCTATCGTGATGCACTTTTCCTTTGCAAATATGCGGTTTGTCAGCTGCGGAAAGCCACAAGTTAGTCAGTTTCAGTTTAAAGAATTGAGTGCTGCTTACGAAAATTGTGTCTGGCTTTGCATTTTTCTATGTATTATTCTGCTTGCTGTATCAGTTAATTTTCTAATCGGGGCAAAAACAATGTGCTCGCATAGAAAGGTACTATTATCATGTTTTAAAGTTTTAGTGGAACAGGGAGACCCATTCTCTAGTCGACTTGTAAAAGAGTCAAAGACTCGCATTGTGACTGGAGTGTTTCTTCTAATGGGAGTAATTTTAAGCAATGCGTATAAAAACGTTAACGTATATAATCTGATTTTACCTCGTGGAAGGATTCCATTTGAGAGATTGGAGCAATTGTTGGAGAACCGATTTAAAATGTATACACGCAGTGGATTAATTACTGAGGAAAAGAACGAATCATATGAGTTTCACCAGCAACATGTTATTAACTCAAATCATAAAGCAGGAAGTTTTAATATATTGTCAGAATTCGACAGTGTGGCTATGGCGATTGATGTGTTTGGAGGCAAGCGGAAAAATCAACAAGAGAAAACCTTACGGACAATTTACGAGGAAATTAAATTGCACGATAGTACAGTAAATTTATTTATTGAAAGTAAATTTGGATTTGAATTTTTCAAAAATTTGACGTCGCTGGTAAAATGTAACAATAGTGATCCAAATTTAGACTATAACTGCTTTAGAAACAATGAGCTTATGTTCTTTGCACATGAGCTGGAAAAATGTGAAAACACTGCATTTGTGCTGCCAGCATATTTAAGCACAAAAATTGCAAAAGCCTTGCAACGTAACAACGTTCCGGCAGATATTAGCTCAGAAATCTACACAAACGGCAGCCTAATATTGAATCCAACTGGCTATCTTCCTCCGTATGTATTACGGCGCATAAAGAACTTTAAGCAATCAGGCATTATGGAATGGTGGAAAGTTATGTTTGGAAACCCCATATATTATCCAATTCAGATGCCTCTTAAGGCTCCGAACATGAAAGGAAATATAGCGGTTTTATTTTTAGTTTTGATGTGTGGATTGGTCTTGGCAGCTTGCTGCTTTGTTATTGAACTAAGGACAAAAGTTCATAAGATTTTGTACAAAAGCTGGACTATTATAAAATGGTTGATGCTTCCTGGAAAATACGCTGTTTTAAAGCTCTTAAGGCAACTGGTTGCATTATATGAAAAACGAGTGAAAACTGGTATACTTAAAAAATTCATTAAAAATGTATTCAAAGCATAAAATTTATAACAAAAAATAGAACATTAAAATGTAAAAATCTTCACACTGCTAAACTATTGGTAAACATGATGAAGTAAACCATAATAATATAATAATTGTTACACTGAAAAGAAATTTGTAGTATCTGCACTTGGAACTGAAATTATGGTCAATGGTTTCCAACATTCTAGTCGTCTCTCCTTTTATATTCATTACAAAGTTTCTTAACGACATCGACGTTCAAATGAAGTTAATTAAACATCATAATATTATTATCTGCCCAATTTCATAAAATTGGAACACTATTTTGAGTTTGAGTTATGTATGTACGTTTACAAGAGTGCCGGGTGAGTTATCTAAAGATGTCTAATGAGCACCATAGAAAATAAAATTATCAGCTTGAATTTCAGTGTAGCTACATATTCAAAGCAAAGCCAAATATAAAGCATACTCTATGTTCATGTGTCAGCTCTAAACGAGTAAACTGAACGAGTAGATTTGCCTTTCAGATACGTTTGCTTCTTGTTTGCTAATCGTGGCATTGATGTACTGTAACGTTACACAAATTGACTTTTACTAGGACCGGAGAATGATTTCATTTGCTATATAAAAGTTTACATGCTATTCCAAAAGGTTATTTTATTTTATCAAAAATGTAGAAAATTAAACACGAAGGTGGGGGAAAATTGTTTTGAATATGAAACTGGAATGGTTGCAAAACATCTCTAAAATCCAACTTCCAAAATAGAGTGCATTAAATTCAGGTTAATCAAATTTTATACCGGAAGGTTTAGTATGAGTTCTAATGTAACTGTTTATTTCAAAATATGTTTTATTACCTTCACTCAGCATAACAATACATAACTTTTTTAAACTTGCAACAAGTTAAATTATCCGAATTGATCTCTAGTTATAATTGAATCTACTGTATAACCTAAAGTTTTTTTCTAAATAATTAGTTTTAATATCTCTATCTACAATATCCGCATGTCCTGCAGGCATAGCCAATTTGGCCAAACTTTTAATACGCCTTGCCATCAGCTTTGCCTCAAATCCCCTATAAACCTTGTGCACATCCGTTTTTCACAGGAACTTAACTTCTTCAGATAACGTGTAAAACGAGCACCCAATAATAAATCCAATATATGTTGTGTTACCAAAGCCAAGAATATAGTGTACAAAGCAACAAAAATTATACTAGGTTTGTGTAAGTTGTAAGTGTACCCCAAGCAATACTAAGTTTGTACCTCCTACTATTAATATAAATAAAACGATTAGCCATATTTCATAATATTTAGAAAAAAGTGGTCTTGTAATGGTTAGAACTATAGATAATATTTTATACAAATTTACCATTGGCTTAGTTGGACGCTTTTGCACTAAAGTTTTTAACATTTCTACTTTGCACAAACCTACAATCAAATTTGTACAGTGTTAAGCAGTATGTCCTTGTTCCCGCCACGCTCAAACTTCCATCTTTGATTTTGATGATGATGATGATGATTTTTCATTCATAATTTCGGAAACGAAACAAGAACAAGCGCAGCGTGCAGTAGATCTGGCAACGTTGTATTTCGTTTCCGAAAATATGCATGAAAAATCATCATCATCATCAAGTGTCTTGAGCGTGGCGGGAACAAGGACATACTGCTTAGCACTGTAATACAAAAGGCTCGTATCCCAACAAGACCAATGTGACACCAGGACTGAAAACAAATGAAGCGAAATATACAACACTGAGTTACAATCCAATGCTAACACTGAGTTACAATCCAATGCTAACACTGAGTTACAATCCAATGCTAACACTGAGTTACAATCCAATGCTAACACTGAGTTACAATCCAATGCTAACACTGAGTTACAATCCAATGCTAACACTGAGTTACAATCCAATGCTAACACTGAGTTACAATCCAATGCTAACACTGAGTTACAATCCAATGCTAACACTGAGTTACAATCCAATGCTAACACTGAGTTACAATCCAATGCTAACACTGAGTTACAATCCAATGCTAACACTGAGTTACAATCCAATGCTAACACTGAGTTACAATCCAATGCTAACACTGAGTTACAATCCAATGCTAACACTGAGTTACAATCCAATGCTAACACTGAGTTACAATCCAATGCTAACACTGAGTTACAATCCAATGCTAACACTGAGTTACAATCCATCGTATGTATGTATGCTTTCTTCCTTCGTATGTATTACGTCGCCTAAAGAACTTCAAACAATCAGGCATTATGGAATGTTGGAAAGTTATGTTTGGAAACCCCACATATTTCCCAATTCAGATGCCTCGTAAGGCTCCGAACATGAAAGGAAATATAGCGGTTTTATTTTTGGTTTTGATATGTGGATTGATCTTGGCAGCTTGCTGTTTTATCATTGAATTAAAGAGAAATTTTGTACAAAAGCAGGACAATTATAAAATGGTTGATGCTTCCTGGAAAATACGCTGTTTTAAAGCCTTTAAGGCAACTGGTTGCAGAGTATGAAAAACGAGTGAAAATTGGTGTACTTAAAAATTATTATAAGTGTTTATAAGGCATAATTTCTATAACATTAAATAAAACGTTAAAAGATAAAAAACTTCACACTGCTAAACTATTGTTAAACATGATGAAATAAATTGATATAATAATTGTTACATTGAAGAGAGATTCGTAGTACCTGCACTTTAAACTGAAATTATGTTGAATGGTTTCCAATATTCTTGTCGTCTCTCCATTTATATTCATTACAAAGTTTCTAAACGACATCGACTTTGAAATTAAGTTAAATAAAATGCTGTCTAAATATCATAATATTATTTTCTGCCCAATTTATTACAATTGAAACATCATTTTGTGTGTAGTTATATAACCTTGCGAGAGGGCCAGGTGAGTTTTCTAAAGAAGTCTGATGAGCACCATAGAAAATAAAATTATCAGTATGAATTTCAGTGTAAGCGCATATCGATAGCAAAGCCAAATATAAATCTTACTCTGTATTCATGTGTCAGCTGTAAACGGGTAATCTGAACGAGTAGATTTGCCTTTCAAATACGTTTGCATCTTGGTTGCTAATCGGTGTTTTAATGTAATGTAACGTTACACAATTTGAGTATAACTATGAACAGAGAAGGATTTCATTTAAAAGTATACATGCTATTCCAAAAAAATTATTTTACCAAAAATTTAGAAAATTAAACACTAAGGTGATAAACTGATTTGAACAGAAAACTGGAATGGTTGCAAAATGTCTCCAAAATCCAACTGCTAAAATAAAGTGAATTAAATTCAGGTTAATTAAATTTTTTACCACAAAGTTTAGTATATGTATTTTTAGTGCAATATATGCCTACTTATGCTTTGGTTGGGCTGTACATACCAAATTGTGCCAAAATAATTAAATACAAGTAGGGACACCGCGTGAAGTTTAAGGGCGTTTTTCGGAAAAATCGATGGAGTGGTAAAGCTTGCAACTCTGTGTACGTTGATTTGAAATTTGGGTTTTTCAAAAATCAAAATGGAATATGACTATAATATCCGTTTGGCCTGACAGCCGTTAAATAGTATCAGTTGATCTGTCTCTCCGATCTATAAACAATTCGCCTTACAATAATAATAAAGCTTGGGACTGATGTTGAGTGAAATCGATTAAAACCCTCAAGGCTAAAATGCTACATATATATTACTACTTCCCTCATTCTCAATCTGTCCGTCAAGGCATATAGAAGCACCTTCCTAAGCCTCTCTCAAGACAAAAAAATCTTGTTTTATATTTTACCATAGTTATACCTGGAGACAATGGTAGTATGGATTACTATACTCAAGCTAGTCAACCTTTGATTGACTTGAGTGGAACAGTAGATAATTCTGGAAGCCATACTAACACAAAAAACCACGAGAATCCTTCTGAAAACCAGGGTGAATCCATTAAAGAAATATTGTCATACATGAAATCAAAACTTGACAAAATCGATAGTGTTGAAACCAAGCAAGATGAAATTCTTAAGTTGCAAACCAAGAACAGTTCAAAAATTTCTGAGTTAGAAAAAGAGAATCAACTACTTAAAAGCCAAGTGAACCTCCTGGTGTGTCACTTGCGTTTGACCTACCACAGCATATTCGGGAAACGCACAATTTGCTACTTGCCAAACGACACGAACTCAACGGCGCAGGTACAGAATCAAAAATCGACTGGAAAAATATGGCAGTTGTAACGAATTACGGATCCACATATACTCTTAACAATGGAACACTCAACATCGAAAGAGCTACATCCCCGGATATTTCCAACGTAAATATTGAAAGTCGAGGAGCCACAACCGAGCAGATGGATACCTCAACGCCACAGGACTCGTCAACTGGAACAACGAGGAAGACATTATTTAAAAGGCACAAAGGAGTGTACCGGCAAACCCAGAATAACTTATAACTTGCGTAGCACCGCCCGACCAAAAAACGTAGAAACTGCCAGTCAAAAATCAGGAACTTAGCAGCAAACAAATTAATAATAGCACATGCAAATGTTCAATCTTTTCGTAATAAGCAGCATTATGTACACACGATTGAAAACAAGGAAATGTTTGACATTTTCTGTATGACAGAAACATTTTAAAAGGAAAAAGATCATATCATGCCTTTTGTGAACTTTAATGTACACAAAGCAACGTTTAAAAGAAAAGCGACAGAGGTGTGGCTATATGCATTTCAGATAAGTTAAATTTTTGGGAGATTAAAATAAACGTCAATATTTCCAGTTATATCGAAATTTGTTGAGTAAAATTTCAACTTAATAATATGAAGAGTATCATAATATGTGGCAATATTGACATCCAACAATAAATAAATATGATAAAACAACTCCCAATTCTGATTATAAAACCATTAGAAATATAATGATGAGCTTACATGAAACAGGGAATGACTTTGCATGTGTTGGTGACTTTAATCTTCGTGATAATTACTTATCACCGGTTTTAGAATACTGAGGTAGACTAGGCATTAAACAAATTATAGACATGCCGACTAGGAAGGACAAGTTACTCGATCTTATCTTTGTAAATAATGAAAATAATGTTATAAGCACACGTGTATTCAATGCGCACATAGCAGACCATCTAGTAACAGAATTTATATTTAATCAAAAGAAACCTAAAGCAAAAACACGTGTACAATAAGTGTAAGAAAATTCATTGAATCCAATACGCATAATTTCATTAATGCATTGAATGAAAATATTCTCAAATCTTCATTCGACCTTCCAACCTTTCTAGATTCACTAACTTCCATCATTGGTAGTAACATACCAAAGGTACAAAAACAGTTTAAGCATAAGCAGAAAAAACGATTTTTATCCAAAGCCACTAAACAGCTTATCAGGAAAAGGAAAGTTCATTATTCAAAAGCAAGGTCCAGACTTGATAACTGTAAATCACTTGAGCTTAAAAGGTTGAACAAAACAATCAAGTACAATATTCTTAATATTCTTAGGGATACAAAAATGAACTTGAACAAAATATCAAAAAACATAATATTTGGTATTCATTGGAATTGGTATGGAAAAGAAGAAAAAATGCTCACTAGATATAGATCCCGACACAATAAACGACTTTTAAATTAACATTGTCAGTAAATCACCTCAGAGAAGAAGTAAGTATGCTAAATTATTTGATAAGCCAAGTTTTGTCAACCTTTACAATAAGACTTTCAAAATTGCTTTAATTACTCCTCGGTACATTTTAAAATCATGGCATGGCATGAAAACCATAATAACGCATCAGAGATTCCACTCGGTATCAGTAATTGGATAATGAAATATGCTATGAAGTCTACCAACTTTGTTTATGCACTGTCAGATTTATTTAACACTTTCATTGACATTGGGTCTTTTCCTGACGTATTAAAAATCTATACCTATCGGGTGGTACCTATATCCAAGGTAAATAATCCTATGTCTCCAAACTAAACCAGACCTATGTATACAGCCTGTTACTATGAAAATTTTGGATAGATGTATTTACAAGCAACTTAGTGAATATTTCGAATGTAACAACCTGCTCAACGAAAACCAATTTAGCTTCCGTAAAGAGCTCACAAGCACACATGCATTAATCGCCATATGTGACTTCATATTGAAAAATATTGACAATGACAAAGTATGTGTAATCCTAGCTGTAGATCTTCAAAAGGCCTTTGACAGTGTAGACAGAATTATCTTATGGAATAAGCTTAACTGGTATGGTTTTTATGATGGTAAAATTAAATCACTGATAAATCAGAGAACCCATTTGTTCAAGCGCGTGATAGGAAGTCAAAGACCAAAATAACACATACAGGTATTTCTCAGGGCGCGTCATGCAGCTCTTTGTTATTAGTATTTATATTAATAGTCTAATTAGTATCATTAAAAATTCAAAAATAACACTTTTTGCTGACGATAGTAGTCTCCTTAATTCTAGGCATACGAATGATTTAGAATCTCTTAAGAATCAAATTGAGTATGATACAGGATTCATTAGCGAATGGCTCGATACCTATAAGGTTAAACTTATTATTGACAAAACAACTGATTATATTTGGTAAAAAGGAAAATCTATTAAAATGTGAAAACCTGAGTATACGTATTGGTAATATCAACATTGAACGTGTTAAGTGTGTAAAAATGTTTGGCGTAGTTTTAGATGAGACAATGTCATTTACCGATCACTGTAAATTCGTTGTTAAAAATACTATAGCAACATGTCTAGACTGTATCCTCTAAAACAAACATTGTCAAGTGCAAACAAAGCAGTCTTTGTTAATGCTTATAATAATAGTATTTTACGGTATGCTATTGTTGTATGGTATCCTAAAATCAGTAAAAAAGAATGTAAAATGTTAGACTGTATTATTTAGAATTCTGCTAAATTTATATATAATAGCGTAAATATGACAACATTAGTGTTGAAATATGTTCTGATTTAAAGTGGCTCTATTCTGAATACATGTACCAGTACGAAACATTGCTTGTAACATATAACGTAAATTTCTGTTTGAATAGCGGTTACCTTCACAACTACCTGGCTTTTTCCTTTATAGAGGCACAATCAACTCGTTTTAAAACGTATAAATATTCAATTATCAAACCACGTACTCAATGGGGGTATGCTAGTTTTAACTATAAGGCAGTCATTCTATGGCTACAGCTACCTGATTCGCTTACAAAAGAATCAATTCAACATTTATCTTTATATAAACATAATCTGTATTCATATTTACTAGAACTTCAATCCAAAGAATTTCGTGACAATGATAATTTATCCGATTAAGCAAATTACATTTGTATTAACATTTATTCTCAACATATTGACATAATATGTTGACAATGTTGTTGTCTTTGTATAATCCCTATTTTCTAAAAATTCCCTGTCTTGTTCTAATTTACCTCTCATGAGGAAAACTGGACAATAAAACCCAACATGTTATTATAATTATTACTTCCGCGCTAAATCTCCTGCAGTTTATTTCAAATTTATATGACGATTTGTAGTAAGAACAAAGTGAACATTGGGCAACTTGGTTTTACCTATTTTACCATGGGTGAATTAAAAATTGGAGTCAAGATTCAACCTATTAGTATGTGTTCTATATTAGTGTAGTATATTGGCAAAAAAGTAAAAACCAGCAAATGCTAAATCAACTTTGGCATTTTGATAAAATTGGTCTTGCCATTTGGTCTGAAATTTTTTGCTTCTTGGACAAATTCCTTACAAAATTGGATTGTTTAAATTTTGAAAAATGTACGAAACGTGTTTAGCTTTCTGCCGAAATACGTTTTAGAGAACTTTGAATGTTACGAAATGTTGTGTTCTAAGTGTTCCATCAAGAATCACATCGGACGCGGGACTGTAGCGAATATGGTGCGCTTCACGGTGGGATGGTGGTACTCATTTTTCTTGTGGAAAACTGTGCTCTCGACTAATCTGCAATGCACATTGTACTTCATTTGGACAATGTTTGCAGTGTCCTACGTAGACAAAATTAATACGATTGCAGCTGTATTTTACAGCTCACGTTCTTACAATATACATGTCAATATACATTTGGATATGAATATAGTATTGTAAAAAAATATTATATTTTTACCAAAATAAAATAAAACAGAAGAATAAAAACCTCTAATACAGTGAAAACTGCATTTCCGATGAAAATAATACAGTTGAATCACACGTCTATTCTCGTGTACGCGCATTTGTATTATTATAATTTTTGTGACATGTTAATTGCTGTCAAAAGTAAATGATTAATAATCATTTATTCAGAAAGAAAGAAAAAAAACACCATATCTTACACAAATCAATCACACGTTAATTGAAATGAAGATGATACAGTTGAGGGAAAATAATACAGACATAAAGTTGATTCATTTACAAAAAAAGGAAGGGGCCACGCTGCCATTTAAGGCGCAGTGAAAAATAAAAAGGAAAAAAAGGTACGGAGAGTTGGGTGTTGGCTTAACCAACAGAACATACTAACGTGGAAGGTTATACATAGAATTTTGAGTGCATTACAGTTATAAGCATTCTCTTAATAGTTTTACAATTGACGGTATTGCAGACTTACGATAACGTTCATATTTACTACTAACAAGTCTAAAGTTGAACTTATTTCTGTTATACCTACTATTGTAACCTGGTTTTCGTATTATCCGATACTTGGTCAACCAATGCTGGAATCGCTTACTTTTAAGAGTTTTTAATCCAAAGCTTAGTGTAAGCTTTCTCCAACGCTCTTGTAACCCTACAATATTTAGAGACTTACAAGTATTAACATAATTACTCCTACACACATATTTACCAGTAATTATACCAAATGTCCTCTTCTCAACACTGACTAGTTTCCTTATTTGTGCTTGCGTTAGGTAGTTACACCACAGAACACAACAATACTCAAGAATGCTTGTAATATGCAAAATATATAATTGTGTTAACTGGATTCTTTTCAGACCATAGCATTTAGGCTTTCTTAAAATATAAAGTTTCTTACAAGCTTTACCATAAACGTGAATTACGTGGTCATTCCAATCACTCTTGCTATTTATCAGAATACTTAACAGCTTACTAACATTTACAACAGGTATTACAGTATTGTTAATCCGTAACTCAAATTCACTAAACTTTGAACTCGTCAATAATTATTACATTGCTTTTTTAGGGTTGAGTACCATGTTATTTTCTGACAAAATTTTATTAATATCGTTTAAAATATCATACATTTTTGGGGTTTTATCATTCCGCTATACACATGTCATCAACATAGGCATTCATAATATTGTTCTCATTAGCATATTTTTCATGGAACTTGGCTAGCACATCATTTATAAGGATAATGAACAGAAGGACCGCAATTTTGGTGCCCTGTGGGGTGCCGTTAGTTAAGGAAAGAAAGCTTGACAACATATTCTTATACTTGGTACATTGTAATCGATCACTTAAGAAGTCAGATACCCATAACACATCATTATAGTCTATACCAAGGTTGATAAGACAAATTCTAATTACATTGTGGTCAACGAGATCATAAGCTTTTGACAAATCAAGCAGAACAATAGTTACATACCAACCAGGTATGTAATATTTCGGCTTATTTATAACCCAATCCACACTCCGCATTCGAAACGAGTTCATTTTTCACTCGCCAAGCCGATTTTATTCGCATCCGATTTTGTCGCAGCGTCGATGTTCGTATCGAATTCGACAGGGAGAAGCTAAACAGAAGCTAACGTTCGCAAATCCGAACCTTAATAGAACGTATTTAGAAAGTCTGTACAGTTTTTGGATGCAGTACGAATTCATATAGAATGAGTTCAGCCTGTAAATATTCCGCTTATGGGATGCTAAAAGAAGGTTATCAGTACACGCTTGTATAACACAAATACAGCTGGTAACTACAAAGAAATATTATTTATTCTGTAAAATTTTGTAATAATGGAATGCAAAAAAAGGATTGTCCACAAGGCATAAAAATATAACGTAACATAATGGTATCTGGATTGAGTAGCTCAATAAAGGTATTTGACATGTGACAGTGTTTTGGCTTATAAATACCAAGCTTAGTACTAGCAATAGGATACTCTTTGATAGGTAGGAAGGATTTGATAAGAAGCTTACATTATTGGTTAAAATACAATTTTAATTAACCTTAACAGTATCCTTTATCAAAATTATTTCACCGGTATTAAGCATGTAACAATTGCTACCTGGTTTCGCAAACACATTTTTGTCATGCTTCTGATCATCTGTTGAATCTACGAAATTTTCTAATTCCGTTATTCTTTTGCATGCTTGCTCTAAAAACATGTTGTTCGACCTTAAAATACGATTGATTTTTTGCATATAAGACTCAATTAAAATGCTAGTCTAAACTACCATACAAAAGAATATCATCACTTATGGGTAACAAACCATGTACGTTATACGTAACAAATTCTGTGCCATACAACTTATCAGCACCTTCAACAAATTGGTGCAATAATATGTTTGCTAAATCATTTCAGTAAGTTTCATTACTCCGATTTGATAAAAGAATGTAAACTGCAACATGAAGCAATAAAAAATCTCGAGCTTCAAGCTGTAGCATCCGCCAAAATGCGAGAAATTCTGAAACAATGTTCTTTGCCCTTCACATAAATTCCTTCAGCCTCTAAAATTTTACATTGATTAATAAATGTAATTAAAAAATCTGTGTCGGAAGGATTAGAATTACCATAAAACAGTGCAGCTACAAACGGAGTTTTGCATATTGACTGATCAACGCTACACAAAACAGGCCAAAATTGTTTGTTGGTCGAATTAGTGATCGGCACACCGTCAATACCAACGGGAATAGAAATAATTTCACTGTTCAGCTCTTTTTGTGTTGCTTGGATAGCGGGAATTGTACTTACTCTATAACCTGCATCAATCCCAGCGTTTATCTTTTCTAACAATCTAAAATAGACGCACTCGCCTCCACTAACTTCAGTCTTTCTTGTTACTCGGTGAGATTTAAGAAGAGTTGTAGGGTCTTTTGGCAATTCTTTAAATATTTCATGGGATCCCAAGTGTCCTAATAATTCCTTAAGAGCTGAATTTGTAATGTTGTGTCTTAGAGCCCAGCCCTGCAAAAACTCTTTAATATTACTTTTACTACTATCTTCTTCTCTACTTGCATCATCTGCATTACAAGGAAAAGAAATAATCAAACTTCTTTCGTCGACGAAGCTCTCCATTGTGCTCGCCAAATTAAAATCAAATTCACTGCCTAATAGCCCTGTATGTTTAGCTTGTGGTGTCGGGTTTACTATATTTTGCACATCTAATCTAGTACCATTATTTCCACTCCTAATATACTGCAGGTCTGATTCCACCAAACCTTTAGTTTGGCGTTGTGCAGTACGGGTAGAGCGCCTCCTCGTGTTAGTTGGTTGACGCCGGCTCATCTCGTACTGCAGACTTCTCTGATGCGTTCTTGAGGTATTTCTTTATGAAATCTTCGATTTCGGAATCAGTAGTTAGTTCACCACCCTTCGTGTGACAAATAGTTTCTAAGGAAAAATACAAACGACACAATTTATATGAAGTAAGCCGTACAATGTTTGTATAATAAGAACGAATTATACCATGACAATTTAAATGGAGACAGTGTTTTACCTGATAGCAACTTAAAATTGGAAGTTAATCGAAATCCGTCATAGGATCTCTTTCACGTCCAGTAGGGCTTAGTTTTGAAGCAACTGAATTAACAATAAGTTCATCCATAAGCCGATTGAGCATATCCCTAGGAGGTTTCCCACCAAGAATGGTCAAACGAACGAGCTAAGGAAACGTAACATATACTTATAAGCATGTAATTAGCTCCTCAAGTACTAAATAACTTAAAATACTTTACAATACCAGTTTCTTTACCTTTTCTTTATTTTCAAGCCAGACACGTAGTTTTGAGAACTCATCCAATGAGCTAACGGGCAAGTCAAAATCCAAATTTTCTGTTAAAGTTACAGTTCCAGATTGGTTATTTGTCCTTGTTAAGTGCTCCTTCACGTCCGTTTCGAGGTTAACCAGCCGAGTAATCACAATTTCTTGAAAACCTAAATGAAATTACTTAAATTGTAAATGTTGTCTAAGCTTATTATCTTACAATTATATTACACTGATTACGCACGTTTATTGTTTTCCTTTTCTACTTGAACCTCCTGTTGAAGTAAATTAATTACATCCGAGAAACTGGGTGATGAAAATGTGGCTGACTGGCTTCTGGTCGTAGTTTCTGGACGCACCGTATCCAAATGGGACATCAACTCATTAGGTTCCAATGTACCTGGTAGGATGTTCGAAGTTAGGTATCTGACTAAAAACCTTACAGTATGCTACAGGTTAAGATGTAATTACCACTCCCATGACGACGACCACTATTTTGCCTTGCCGAGGTCAGCCCGGTTTGAATAGCTGCTCTTTGTGAAGTCCCAGTGGGTGCCACAAGTCCAGGGGTCTGAGGGGAAGAGTTCTGAAGTTGACGAAACAACATTTGCTGCTGGGGAGTATCTTGCAACTTGTGGTTTAGCAGAAATGACTCCTCATAAGCATCAGATGAAGCATCATCTGAGGATGATGACGCCCGTCGGTTATCTACCGTTGTCGGTACTGAGCTGCGTCGATGTTTGACCGGGCTTGTTCATATGTGTCTTGAAATCAATAAAAGAAAATCAAATTCAAAAGTTTGCATTTGGAATGAATAGTTAAAAAAATTTAGTACAATTGGTGTCATGTTTTACTTACCGTACACTTTAAGCACTCTAGTTGAATAGCAACTCCAGATTAATGTGGAATTTGCACTGCCTAACGGATCAGCGTGGGTCAAGATGAGATTCTGAAGGATACTTTTAAATACGTTGGGCCAGTAGCAAGTTTTTTTATCTGAAGAAAGCCATTTAGTAGAAACAATTTCTACGGTAAGCTCATTTGGAAACTCTACAACCGCAAATCGGTCCAAAACTCCGTTCTTACTAGCCATAATGAGATAAATAATTAACACAAGGGAGATCACCAGCTTCTAGGAAATAAGGTACTCGGTTTTGGCAGAATGCTGCTGATTCAGACCAAAGCTGACAACTGACAGTGTGTTGGTTTTTAATTCTGGTTCCTTCTACTTGGGGTGAACTGAGAAATAAATATACTAACTGACTTGCTGGGTATCCTTTATTCATTGTCAGATTCCGGCTATAGTAGTCAGAACGAATTCATTTAAAATGCGGCCAATTGATGTCATTTTCGTTCGTTAGAAAGAATAAAATTAAAATTCGTTCCGAACTCACTTAAAGGTATTTGTATGGAATCGTAAATTGGACACGTAGTGGAGTCTAAACAGAATCGCCTGCACTTCGAAATCCGAATGTTATTTTAGCGAAGGAAATTAGAACATTTCGAATGCACTTCGAAGCCTTTTCAAAAGTTAGTGTATGTCGGGAAATTGTAGAAAATATTCTTTAATTCATTTTCGTTAACGATAGTGTTGATAATAAATAGATTTCAAAGGACGATATCCAAATAGGGCCATTTTTGGCCCCAAAATTAAAAGTCGAGTTTTTGCTTTAGAATCATAAAACAACCAAAAAGAATCATTTTAGTGAAGGTTTCACGTTGGTCTGACCAATATGTCAAAAGTTATTAAGTTTTGAAAATGACGTGTATGGTGACCTGACTCCAGCTAAAGGTCAGCAACTGGATTTTCTTAAGTGACCATAACTTTTACACTACAGACGTGTGCTCAAAGGTTTAGGGGTCATTCGAGAGACTAAATATCAGCAATTACCATCCACATTTAGTTCTGGGAAAATGCTGTTGTTTCCATGACTTATCGGTGACCCATCATACATGTACACCGAAAAAATGCAGGTGTATACTTTAAAAATCAGTTTGCACCTAAACGGTAGAAGCCACATGTCAGCAAGGTACGTCAAAATGAAACACTAAAGTAGGACTATTAGAAACTCTGTACCCTCGACGAGGCTCCTTGTACGTCAAAAAATATGGAGGTTTTTGTGCAATTTTGGCATAGTTTTTGAGTAAAACGGGAGCGTTCTCTATAGTCCTAAGGAGTCTCGTCAAGGGTACAGAGTTTCTATTAGTCCTACTTTAGTGTTTCATTTTGACGTAACTTGCTGACATGTGGCTTCTACCGTTTAGGTGCAAACTGATTTTTAAAGTATACACCTGCATTTTTTCGGTGTACATGTATAATGGGTCAACCATAAATCATGGAAACAACAGCATTTTCCCAGAACTAAATGTGGATGGTAATTGCTGATATTTAATCTCTCGAATGACCCCTAAGCCTTTGAGCACAAGTCTGTAGTGCAAAAGTTATGGTCACTTAAGAAAATCCAGTTGCTGACCTTTAGCTGAAGTCAGGTCACCATACACGTCATTTTCAAAACTTAATAACTTTTGACATATTGGTCAGACCAACGTGAAACCTTCACTAAAATGATTCTTTTTGGTTGTTTTATCATTCTAAAGCAAAAACTCGACTTTTAATTTTGGAGCCAAAAATGGCCCTATTTGGATATCGTCCTTTACTCTAACAAATCCCCACAAAGCGTTATTATTTCTGCATCCTAGTTCAGAACACCACGGAGAATTCAAAGCAAATTAATTCACCCGTTGCAATTTTATGTCTTCTTTATTTCCACTGATTTTATATCTGGATTGAATTTTTTCATTTTTCTTCAGTCCAATTCGCTTTCGCAGAGAACATTTTCGATGATTTTTCCGTTTTTCGGTAGAGCCGAGGTAAGCCGAGCCGGCCTAGCCCAGTGGTTATAACCATACTACTGAGGAGTAGGTGGATCTGCGTACTATCATGACGTTCAGACGAAAACTGAGGATTCAAACACACTCAGACCTCTCCTTTTATAGTTTCAGGTCTCAAATGCTTAATCCGAAGTGCATGGGATGTGCTTAATCCAAATATGCATTGCGTTATGCTTAATCCAACTATTTGCATTGCGCTATGCTTAATCCCTATACCACGGAATCCACGATTATTACTATATGATTGAATAATATTTATTTCTTAAGTATATTACTTATTTGGCATGCAAACTTAGCTCCTATGTTACTGTACTTTGAGTCGTTTAAAAGAAAGTATATTGTTTAAAGCGATTCTTCTAAATCATTCACATCCACCATTTCAACATCATCATCAGGAAGGTCAATCGTGATAATTTCTGCAGTAGAATTAAGATCCATACTCGTTATTTGTGTACGCAAACTTTGTACGTCTTCATCTACAGGAGCCAAAACATTGTGCAGTAGTGCTACAAAGTGGTTTGGTTTCGAACATTCATTAGATATTCTTACAAAACCAATAATCACTGGATCTCTCTCAAGTTCTTGAGGATTGTAATTTTGGGTCTGAACTCTACCAGTACCATCTAATCTAGTTAGAACAACTACAGGACGACCAAGTGCATAAGATGTAGCCATACTTATTTCTAAATCGGCCCAGTGGTTGTAAGACAATGTTTTAAGGAGCACGTTTGAAGCTGAAGACGCCAAAGCAGTGAATATGGAGTCAAATATATCATATTCATATATGATAGCAAAGGCAATTAATAACTTTATTGCATTTGACAGTGTACAATTGCCAATTAAATTCATTGATATTGAATGGTAGAAGCATCTTCCATCTCCTTGTATATTTACTGGTTGCAATGTTTTACCATCACGAATGAATGTACGAACGTTTTCAGCAATTTGCTGTGAACCATAAGTGCAAATATCTAAGCCTGAAATTATATGTGCAAAGACTTCAAACTCTCGCCGAAACTGGCAAGCGTATTTTCGAAAACATGCTAGCGTGGCTTTAATTTGTCCATCCCATTTTTTAATCACTGCTTCCGTAACATTTCGTCCTGCTTCGGCACAATGAATTGGGTCAGATACATTCTGAATGTCTAAGGTATCATTTAACTGTTCAAGCAATTCGTTCATGAATTTCACGCCAAATCTAATTTTATTGTGAGTGACTGAACTATTATTACACGCGTTCATAAAATCTTCGGCCAACTTGTATATTCGTTGACTAAGTCTAGGAGTCTGATCTGTTAAATCTACTTCACTTTTAGCTCTGATAAGATTGCTAGCGTTTCGTTTGGTTTCTTTAACCAAATCGCTTACAGACTCTGACTGACCTTTCTCCAATTTTCTTGGAGGTTTAAACGGAGCAACCTTTGTTTCCTGTAACCTTGGTTCCACATCAGGTAGTATAGGGAAAACCTCCATTTTCGAACAACTCTGGTCTTCGAGTTGAAGCAACGGAAAATCTCCATACCGTCTTGGTTTTCTCATAATTGCAATCTCATCAACTTCTGTCATCCACTGTAACAAATCCTTATAATATTTTTTTCAAATATACTTTTTCAAAGTGTGTGTTTAACAGATACAACTGCGACAATTCTTTTGGTCGACTTAGGGCTACAAACGCTTGGCCGCTTTCCCAAAAAGATCGATCCAGATCAACATAGTATTTGCCCGTTACTGTAGTGCCTTGTACAGCGTGGACAGTGGTGGCATAACCAAGAATTAGTGGGAATTGGTATCGATAATACAAATTTGCACCCAATTTAAATGGCTGTCTTATCTTTGTTAATGGCAATTGCTTTGACTCGTGATTTAGATCTTGTAAAATTACATAATTGCCATCGCGTGCAACACGAAACACTTTTGCTCGCTTGGAGTTAACCCATCCGGTAGTCACATCAATGTTACGCAGTAGTCGTACTATGCAACCTTCTTTGAGAAGTTTTTCTTCCCATAAGGTTTTTAGGTACGTGCGTATTTTGTGTTTCACCGCTAGACTAACTTCCTTGTTTGTGTCTTGCTCAAAATCTTTTGCATAAATTGTGACTGCTTCACCAGGTATTTTTGAAATAAACTGATGATTGTAAGACATCATTTTTCTTCGTGTTGCAGTTACAATTAACGCATCATCCTCATATTCAATATTTGATGTATGAGTGTATCTTGTGCGTAGGAGAGTTTTATCCTCTTCTGTCATCATGTTTATTCTTACACGATTGAGCAGAGCAGCAAATGGTTCGTCTTTTTGACGAACTGTCTCTTTAAGAAGCAAAATACAAACTCATTTAAGAGGTGATTTGAGAAAACTATTGCTTTCTATTTGACTTTCCTATTGCTGGGAGTTGACATGGATCCCAAATAAGGAACAAATGCTTACCCCCTAGGAGTGACCGCTTAGACTTCCCGTACGTCTTTGTGCATTCATTAAGCTGATCAAGCAGGTCTGAATTCAGCATCGAAAACTCGTCACATATGATAACATCTGTATCTTCTACAATTTTGGCTGATATAGTACCAGGTTGCAAATACTTGTTTCCATAGATATCAACTTTAAGATAGTAATGAACTGTTGTTCCAGAAATCAAATGCGCTGCACTTCCTGTCGTTGCAAGTAAAATGCATACCATCTTCTTCTCAATGAAGAATGAATAAAGTGCTCTTGTTATGTACGACTTTCCAACACCAGCACCACCTGATATTATAGCCAAAATTTGCTCGTCATTGTTAATCTTTCGATCCACCCACTCCATAACATTTCTCTGAGAGTCAGTCATTGAGCTTAGGTAAGATTCATATGGTTCATATTTCACACGCATTTAAAACATTTTTGCGAGTTCTTCTCCGAATTCGTTTTCGGTTTTTTCTTGCGCGTCAGTTTCTAATTCGGGCATGCTTTCAACCCATGGTAGTAGTACAAGAAAGGTGTGACTGTGCCCAAAATGTTATAATTGTATGATTGATATTATGAATAGGTATTAATAGATAAGGCTAATGTATTTTATATTCCGCCCCCCTCCCTTTATAAGCATATTATGATATTCTTCCCACATTTGTCCATACTATAAGCATATTATAAAACACTTCCGCCATTTCTCCACATTATTAGCATATTATAATTATTTTTGCACCTTTCTCCATAAGCATATTATATGCATCTTCCCACATTATTGCATCTTTTAGGCATCTTAAAGGCATTTTATAATGATAAAAGCCGCCCCAAATTTCAAAGGGCGGCCAGATAAAATTAGTATGTATTCTCGTATTGCGTTAAATCGCTCAGCATTAGGAAAAAACTTGCGATAAAGCATGGGTCACTTCTCCGGAAATATACCTATAGCAAGAGATTTTCTGTCGGTTATATAGAAAAAAGACAACGGAAAATCTTCAAGCTTGTCATTTACGTTTCATTTGAATGCTCATCATCATCACAGCAGCAGTAGTTTTTTACTGCACTACCCCAACATCTCTGTGTACCAATGCGACCGTTATTTTTCCCACGAAACGTTCTTGTTCTATTTTTAGTAACAAAACAGTTTCCAGTTGTGCTGCGTATTGTAACGGCATTACTATGATGGTTTTACGGAGCATAGAACTTCTTGCTTATAAATTTTTTCGGTTGTTGTTTCTCACAATTCACTTACTTGTTGTAGAGCTTTCCTTTTGTCAATACGATAAAGGCAGTACCCACTTTCCATCCAAATGAATCATTCTCTAAAAAAGGTTGTCATTCATAAAATGTAGGCGGAGCCAATAACGCCACAAAAAATCAACTTTTTCTATGTTACAATGCAAACGTATATAAATTTTGCTTAGCTGGTGTAAGGGATTTAAGGGATTACGTAAGAAAAACTTTCATAGCTGCGTATGTACTACTGAAAAAAGGAATGTCATAGTAATGATTAGGTAAAAATAATTCCCATCCTTTCGATTAGCTCAGTTTTGTTCTGTATTTCAAACAACAAGCACATCATCACTCCGCTTTAACAGCTTAATATCGAACAAACAAGTGTACTACTTTCTTTCCCAAAGCCAAAAGCATCTTCATCAAGTTACTTATCTGCACTTGACACAATAAACTCGAACTTTGTTGTAGGAATGGTTGTAGAGGTAATTTGATCCATTTGTCTTCTGACTCTGGAGTACATCACATCGTTCTCGTAATACATACAGAGAAGCTCAGCTCTAATCTAAAGCAATTTACCTACCAAAGCTCTATTTTCCATTTGCGCAACCACAAGAAAAGTGAAACCTGATCCATTTATTCTCTGGAAGCAGAAGCTATCACATCATTTACTAACTCAGTCTCCACGCGCTTTGTGCATCTGATAGTGTCGTGTCTAGAAAAGCCCCAGAAGAAAAACCTTTTCTCTAACCGAAACTAACTAAGCTTTTAATATGGATCACCCAGGACCCTCACATGAAAAACAATCAGATCAAACAGGATTAAAGCGGGGCACAAAGAGAAAAATTTCTCAGAATTCCGAACAGGAAAATGTGTTACCAAAGTCGTGTTTACGAATGGACATTCAGATTAAAAAAGGAGACAAGAAGCCATTCAAGTGTTTCAAGTGCAACAGGCCGGGTTGTAGTTTTGAGACATCTGTGTGGGATGAATTGGATGAACACAGAACATCTCATCACTACTGTAGAAAATGCCATAGGCAGATTAACAATATTGAAAGGCATGTATGTCGAAGCAAACCAGATATATCTATCCCGGAAATACAAGTTAGTGACACCGTATTCAAGGAAAACGAGAGGGCAAATAAAGGGGCAATTAAAACTTTAGTACATGAGTATCAGCAAGGAATACTCACTCTTAGGCATGCAGTTGAGTCTGTATATAGTGACTTGTACAATTTATTAGCTCTCTTTACAACACAATACAAAGGAATACGCGTAAAGTTTTCGTTTGTAGTAGATGCTACTAACCTTAAGACTCTAGAACGTAAAGACAAGCACTTCCACTCTGCTTTCTCCAGAATCTTACGCACCTCCTTCATCGATGAAACAATCCTTGCAAACCTGGAATACTGCGACAACATCATCAGGCTTGTTACTGAATCAGGTAGTGGAATAAAAATTGAAGGTGTACGGAAGCTTGAAGTTTGCATTGGTGTTTATAAACCGTACCGCCCAAGGGGCTTCATTAAATTGCCTGTAGGACTGCGTAAGCGCCAAGGCTTAAACAATATAAGGTGTAACGCAGGATGTTTTCGACTGTGTATTATTGCAAGCTTGTATGGCGATGAAATTAAACTAAGAAACTGTCCCTATGCTGCAGTTGAAGATCTGACCTACAATCAACGGAGAAAATTGAAAAAGAAACTAGAAAAGCCTGGAACTTACAAAAGCTTTGTTAGAAAAGTCGCAAAAGAAAAACTGCTAGACTTTTCTGTGTTTGATGATGATTTTGATATAAATGATTTACACAAATTTGAGGAAAGAAATAAAGTTAGCATCAATATTTGGGAATACGATGAGGATGTTGGAGACGTAATTCCTACAAGAGGAACAACCTTCAAGTTTAAGGCAGCCCGTCATATTGATTTAATTATGTTACATGATCAATATGGTGAACATTTTGTATTAATTCGTAATAAAACTCGATTTTTCTCAAACGGAAAAAGCCGTCAGAAGAAAATGTGTAATTACTGCTTTCAAACAGTGAGTACAAATATTTTTGAAAAGCATACTGCTGATTGCAGGGTTTTATTAGATGTTGGCGTATTACCGCCAGACAAGAAGTTCTTTGAATTCAAGGGTCATCACAAATTATTACCTCCTCCTTGTAGAATGTACACAGACTTACTTTACTATCAAGACCCTGCTACAAAAATTATCAAGGTTGGTGGGTACGGAGTTGCTGCAGTCGGCCCTACAGGAAAGTTAATGGACTCCAACTTTTACATAGGTGAAAATGCAATGAAGAAGTACACAAACTGTATTCTCCTCATGGCACGTAGATGTTCAAATAAGTTGCGACGTAATGAATTACCAATTCCAAAAATGACAAAACAGCAGCGGCAAGCTTTCGATCAAGCCACTCACTGTGTCATCTGCGGTAATGAGTTCTCACCTGAAAACCCAAAGGTGAGGCATCACTCCCATCATATTCCTGATTGGCCAGTACAGCCTGTGTGTAATACAGATAATTTAAAAATCAAAGATAAAGGTGTGATACCAATGTTTTCACACACATTTACAAAACTTGGTGGACACTTGCTAATGGAAAATTTTGAGGCTGATCAAGTAAGGAAAGTGGAGATTATTCCCAAATCAAACGCAAACTTCATGGCAATAACTCTTGATGGAATATTACGATTATTAGACAGCAAAGCATTCTTGGATCAACCATTACAAAACCTAATTCTACATTTAGTAGAGACCAACGGGGTTAAAAAACTTGAACCGTTTTATGATCAACTTCCGTTTGAAATTTTACAAAAGCCGTTTTTCTTTCCTCACACCTGGTTTACATCACCTGAGAAATTATCTGAAAAAGAATTGCCACCGTTTACAGATTTTAACGATATTTTAATGGAAAGAGACATCACAGAAGATGAGTATAAAAGCATGCAATACATCTATGCAAAGCTGGGCTGTTCTAGTTTTAGACATTTTGCTTTTGCCTACTTGAAGTCCAGAGTATTTCAAACTGCTGCCGTCATGGAAGAGTTTGGTGAATGGACTTTAAACAATTTTCACTTAAGCCCATTCCATGATGTCTCCTTATCAGGTTTTGCATATACGTATGTAACTTTCAAGGCCCGTACAGAGTTTGAGATTCCTTCAGACCCAGAAATTATTAGCATTGGATTAAAGAACATTCGTGGAGGAGTCTCTTTATTGACAAAGCGGGTCACGACTGCAAACAGTGAAAGACTTGGTCATAAAAATGTAAAGGATAATGAGAGAACAGAAATTTTATTCGCTGATGTCAACAGTCTCTATCCAAGTTGCCTCACCGAACCACTTCCCTTCGGAGGATACAGACTTTTAGATCAGGGGGAACTTGAGTCATTTGATGTTTTGAAACTGCCAGCCAATACTAACAAAGGATGGATTGTTGAATGTTCTTTAGAATGTCCACCAGAAATCAAAGAATATACACGCGACTTTCCATTATGTGCCACTAAAGAAAAAATTAATTTTGAGTTTATGCAAGCAGGTTTAAAAGATTTTGATGAAGCTTGCCTCCCTTCTGAAAAGCATAACTTGGGTGTAAATGCATTACTTCTCACCCAACTTCCCAAAAATAAAATTGCATTGTACTACAAACTGCTACAGCGTTTCATAAAGCTGGGAATGAGAGTAACCAAAGTTATTGAATTTGAGGAAAGAGCTTATCTCAAAGAGCCAATACTGCACTTACTCAAACTAAGAAAGACATTTGCAAAATCGGACAAGATTTATGAAGGTATTGTAAAGGGAATTAGTAATCGCATTTTTGGAAAATTCCTGAATATTTATAACGATTTAAATATTGAGTGCTGCGCAACACAATGGAAAGCTGTGGATTTGCTGGGAAGGCACAATTTTGATGACGTCAGGATCATTTCCAATGAAGTTTCACTATTTTATATGAAAAAGAAAGTAAAGCTTGACAAGAACTTTTTGGTTTCATTTGTCGTGCTGGATTTAGCAAAGCTGAGGCTATACGACCTGTACTATTTGGAACTGAAAGCAAAATTCGGAGAAAGGATTAAGCTTGTGGCATCAGAGACTGACAGTTTGGTATGTGAGATAAAAGATCCAAATAATACATACATACAAGATCTTAAAGACCTTGGTCACATTTTTGATTTTTCCACCCTGCCACATGACCATCCACTTTACGATGACTCCAAGGCCAAAACTCCTGGACTACTAAAGATTGAGTATCCCTATCCATTACAGTATGTGGGTGTCAAGTCAAAGCTTTACTCTGTGTTAAACAAGTGTCAGGAATGTCTATCTAATAATACTAAAGACATACTGACATGTGAAAAATGCGAGGCTGACCCTAGTCGCAGTCTTAACGTTGCCAAAGGAGGATCCAAAAGAAATCGTACTCCACATCACGTTTACTTACAGGCAGCTATAGAAGCCGAAGCAACTGACAAGGAAATTGATTTTTTGGTATTAGAAAGCAATCATCAAAAGGTTACATTTCAACATAAAAAGAAAAAAATATTTTCCAGTGACGATAATCATCGCATCTGGCTAAATTACAATGAAAGTGTGCCGTATGGTTATATTATAAATAAAGAGTAATTTATTTTAGGATTTAGTTATAAATAATGCCAGGTAATAATGGATGTGTATGGGCCCGTAGATTTACGCCTTAAATCAGGTACATGCATGCAGATTGTTGCTCCCTCGAGGTCAGGCAAGACAAAATTAGCTTTAGACATAGTTGTTAATAGGAATAAGGTTTACGATAATCCTACTGATAAGTGTGTATATATGTATAAACAATGGCAGCCTGCCTTTGAAGAAGCTAAATCTTTAGATAACTCAATCATTTTTTCAAACGACTTTGAGGAATTAGAAAATTTAATTAAATCAAACCTATTTAAAAATAATCTTTTAGTTATATTTGACGATTTCATGTTGCAGTTTGAGTCATCCAAAAATAGTTATATAAAAGAATTCTTTGTACATAGAGCTCATCATGAGAATATTTCAGTAATTTTACTACAACAAGTCCTTTATTCTCGTAACTCAAGAGTACTAAATTTAAATGCTCATTATCTTATTTTGTTTAGCCTTCCGAGAGACTCTCGTCAGGTTATGTGTCTTGGCTCTCAGATGATGCCAGAAAATTCAAAGTTTGTTTATAATTGTTACAAAGTTGCTACGTCTAAACCGTATTCTTATTTATTCATAGATCTTTATCCTTCAACACCAGAGTATGCTAGATTTAGCTCGTCAGTGTTTGTAAGTAAAAACAAAAGGTTTTATTTGCCTAAATGAAAAAAGTAACGTTTTCTACTCCAGTCACATTCTACATGAACGAATGTGACGAACATAGAAACTACCGACTGCCATATTGGTGGTGGTATTCAGTTGACAGGTTACGATTTCAAGAGAGAATTAAAAGTTTAGAGCCAATGCTATCTCCGATTCTTCTTAAAAAATGGAACGAGTTCTGCAAAACTACGATTTTTTGCTTGAACTCGCAGAATCAAATTATAGAAAACAAAGAGATATGCTAGGTGTGGCTACACGTGAACAGGTGTTATCAGTAATTGATTGTGTCAAGTTGTGCTCAGCTCAAGCCACTTGTGTGCCAGAAATAGTTTTATTAACCAAGACACGCCGGTGGAAGCGTGCAGTCTTACTTTTGAAAAAGCACTGTAAACTACTTTCGTTAATCTTACTGTCGATTTTGTGTACTTTATTTCGTGAAGTAGCTCATTACATGTATACAATGGAATAATGGATTCCTTTCAAGAATATTACATTGTACCAAAAGAAGTGTACGAAAAGTGTAGTGAACCAAAGAAGAGTGTCGAAGAGAAAATTCAAGAATTACCTACGGCCAGACAACGAAAGTTTAAACGGCTCTTAGATTATTTGGTTTCAAGGATTGGGGTTGGTGTAACAGTGGACAAGGATAGTGACTTAGTAGGAAAGTCCACAAGTCTTTATGATTTTATAAATTACGCCATAAGTGGCAGGAAGAAACCTGACGAGTTTAGTGAGCTTGTACCTCTATTGTTTGATGTACCTGACGATTTGTTAAGTGAAAAGGTGCATCGCGACGTTGGCTTTTTTAAAAGGCAACATGGAAGACACATACATAAGAAAAGCTTGGACTAATTACTCTCAGCCTGCTGCCCTAAAAGTATTACACGGGTTTGTAAAGGCAAGAGGGATCAAAGACATTCGTGATGCTGAAAAGAAACTAAGCAAAATACGAGCGTTTTCGGTTCATAAGCCTGCAAGACAAAAGTACCAGACAAGAGCAATCATCCTGAAAGTACCAAGGGAACATTTTTGTACCGACTTGATCGATTTTCAAGCTTATTCACGGTGGAACAGCGGCTACAACTGGCTTCTAGTGGCAGTTGATGGTTTTACAAAAGAATGTTTTGTGGAACCCTTGAAAAAGAAGACAACCACGGAGGTGGCGGACGCCGGAAAAAATAATTAAAAAGGCCAAGAAACCAATCGTGTACTGCTACTCTGACCAAGGTAGGGAGTACACCGGAAATGCATTCCAGGAACTGATGAAGAAGTATCAGATTACCCACTATGTTTCCCGAACAAAGCGTAAAGCAGCTCAGTGTGAAAATATGATAAAATTTCTGAAAACTCTACTGGCAAAATACTTTACTCACGAAAATACAAAAAGATGGCTTGAGATAATACCACGGATTGTGGAAACTTACAACAATACTCCACATTCATCGCACGGATTTAAACCAAATTCAATAAAGGCCAAAGACGTTGATGAAGTGTTTCATAGACTTTATGCTAAACTGGCCCAGAAACCAAGGCCCACCCCTAAATTCCCAATCGGAAGTTTAGTCCGCGTGGCCAAAAATCGGCTTACGTTTCAGAAAGGATATGAGCAAAGCTTTAGTGACGAAGTATTCCGAGTAAAGTCACTGGTTCCTGGAAGCTTCCCTATACATAGTTATAAATTAGAGACTTTGGACGGGCAACCAGTCAGTTCATCTTTTGTTGATGCAGAGCTTGGATACGCTAACCAAGACGAAGCTAATTAATCATGGATCCAAACGTCACCATAACTTTAGTCAGTAATCTTGAGAGGGACTACTTCTCAAATACCCATGGAAAATTCTCAACCATTTTGCCTCGGCCATTAAATCTGGAAGATTGTGAAGTTGCCTTACAATCCATCACGTATTATGATAGATACAGGAAATCTCCCGAGGTATCTGACGTTGAAACATTCGAAGAAGTGCAACCTGTAGAATTTTATAAAAACAAAGTTGATAGTGATATAACTGTAACAAGTGCAGTCACAGACTCGTTAGGAGTAAAAAAGTCTTCGGCACAATGGGATAACTTTATAGCGGACTTGAATAGAATTTTTGACCGTGAGAGATTTGGTTTGGCATTTAGAAAGTCCTTTGGGCCAGGCGAAACTCTCGAGGAAAAACTATATAATATCTTTGAGCATGACATTTTCTGGAGAAGAAGGATGGGAGCTGCACATTCCGGAACCTCTGAATAAAATACTTGGCTTTACAGATTTTAGGTTCCAGCCAGGTTCCTATGTAAACGACAAAAAACCAGACTTTGCGTTCTTTGAGAGCCTCGAACTAAACGATGCTCTTGGACAACTAACGCGTTACAAATTTTCTAGAAATAGCTATTTTCTTCAGCAAATCGACGACGAAAAGCCACACGCTTCAGTCATCTTAAATGATGTGGTAGTAACAATGGATGAGCACCAAAGGGACATAACAATGGTGAATAAACTTCAATAACTCCAACAATGGTGAACCAAAACTGTTCCTTTTATCCAATAACCTAGTTTGGTATATTGGCTACATGTACAGAAAATTGTAGACGTCCAGCATGACTAGCCCCCTTGCAGAGTGAAACGAAAAATTTCATGATTTAGATTACATGCATTTCCTTATTGAAGATTTTTTTGGCATTAATCATTTTTAAATAACTCCAACAATAGTGAACCAAAATTGTTCCTTTTATCAAATATACTAGTTTACTATATTAGCAACATGTACTGAAAATTGTAGACTTCTAGCCTCACTAGCCCCTTCGCAGAGTGAAACGAAAATTTTCCATAATCAATTTTCATTCAAGTCAAAGGGAAAGAGAAAGATGTTTGCATAATGACAAAATATTCCCATCATCACTTTGTCGCTCACTTATTATCTGAACGAAGTCTAATTATCATATTCTTTCGGCTATAATCCCTCCTACAGGCGGAGCAAAAAACGTGTTGATCTTATGGAAAACTTACATGCGGCTATGTAATCAGGCTACGACTAAAGCAAAAGCCTTTACAGTAGATGCTCAAGCTATGTAAAGTATGTTAGCTGTGCAGATCAACTGTGAAAAGCTATCATCACCGAGAAAACGCATGCACCAGCAATCCTTTTCTTACATTATTGTGGGTTTTGAGTTTGCAGACTCAAGAAGAGCACAAAAAAATAACGGTCGCAGTGATACACAGTGGGGTAGTGCAGTAAAAAATCTACTGCTGCTGTGATGATGATGAGCAATGAAATGTAAAGCAGCATAAATGACAAGCCTGAACATTTTCCGTTGTCTTTTTTCTATATAACCGACAGAAAATCCCACTTTATAGGTATTTTCCGGAGAAATGACCCATGCTTTAACGCAACTTTTGCTCCCACGTTATGAAATTAAACGCAATACGAAAATCAATACTAATTTTATCTGGTCGCCCTTTGAAATTTGGGGCGGCTATTATTATTATAAAATGCCTTTAAGATGCCTATAAGATGCAATAATGTGGGAAGATGTCAATAATACGCTTATGGAGAAAGGTGCAAAATAATTATAATAGGCTAATAATGTGGAGGAATGTAGGAAGAGGCTTCTAATATACTTATAATATGGAGAAATGTGGGAAGACTATCATAATATGCTTATAAAGGGAGGGGGCGGGGAATAAAATACATGGGAGCTTTAGCAATTTATACATAATCAGAATATCAAATCTTTCAAATTAACTCAACAACTACTTTCTTACTTTCTCCTACTACTCATGGTACAATAATTGAATCGACAAAATCTTTACGAACAAAAGATTGATCAACAAACAGGGTAGCTAGTTCAATTACACGCTCAACGGAAAAAACCTCGTTGTACTGCACCAAGCAGAGCTGATTTTGCAGTTTCTTCTGAGTCTACTAACCCACAAAAAACAACATTCTTCTACAAACGTTTTGGAAACGTTTTCTTCACTAAACGGAAAGCCGTTCTCGTCAAGTTCGTCTTCCATAATTGGGACATTCATTAAAAGACGCTGTTCGTAATATTTTTCAGACTCGCTGTCAAATGGCATGAGAAAACGCCATCTAGGAACTGCAGCTTTGCCTCGTTCCACGTACTTGTATCCATGACTGATGTAGCACATCCGTTGTAACTTGATTTTGCGAATTCTTCCTGTTAACTCAGATTGGGATTCGTCAAGTTTGGGTCTAATTTCGTTTTCAGATTCATGTTGTGTCTCTAATATTTGTGAATCTAAACTTTGTGTGTAAATGGTGGTTGCTTTAGCGGACACAACATCATACAATCGATCGAAGATCGATATACGTCAGATTGTGGAGCTCTTTTGGGCGAACTAAATATTTGTGAAAAAGTGTTTGATAATACACATCCTCGCTTTCATTATTCAAAGGTAAATGAGATTTTCTTTTCAACATTCTCTGCTTTGGTTGAAAATCGCATGGGAGGAATATTGTCTTTCTCGAGGACCCAACTTCATGGAACTGAAGCAAATGGGTAACACACTCTAAGATAACCACAACACGTGCTTTGAGAAAACGGTCAGCATCTGATGTAATGTCCTTAATATCAATGGACCTCTCGGGTTTTGAAACGTATTTACATAAGTAGGCTTCAATTCCATTTGGAGTAACTTTTTGAACATTGATATGTCCGCTCCATAACATCAAAGCATACATGTTGTAAGGAACTATATACTTGTCTTCGTCACTATGACGCATGTACGTGTATCCCATTTTAGATTTATTAATCTCTTCTGATACTTGAACTTCATAAGGAAAGCCATACTTGCATTTTGATTTTATATCTTTTTTGCATGCTCCTAGGGTACAAGTGTGTATTTGAAACGCCTTTACATATTCTCGAGCTAGAAAAGTTTGACGCTTAATATCGTCGTCGTTACCGCTATACCTTGGCATTTCGGCTATTACAACATCTTCTGGTATTGTATCTTCACAAATCCACAAAACCATGTGGCAATGAAGTGCACCTCGGTTTTGGTACTCTATCCGAAACCAATAGTCTAAAACCTCTCCAAAAGGTCCATTTTTGTTATGTACGCACGACTTCATGAACAGTTCAAGGCGTTTATAAAACGCAACTACTGTTTCTACTGGAGAATTAACAACGCTTTTACCACCCAATGCTGGTTGCAATATTGGCTGGTCTAGAATTTTCAATTCCGTTGTCGAAATTTTTCCACATGCTCTTTGTAGCTCAAACCAGTTGTCGTTTTGTGTAAGTGTAACAAACAAATCTGGCTTGCCCAAGTCGCGAACATTGGCTAAAAGATCTGAACCGCGAGCCCGCCAGTATGTTTTTGAACCCGGAATGGTACTGGGTACAACCGATCCAAATCTATTCGCATTTTCACGGATATCTTTTGCGTGAATAGACTCAATTAATTCATTAACATTAACAGTACGTTGGCGACTGTTAACGTAGAGTAATCGCTGTTTAATTAAGCGATCGTACCAAAAAACATAAATTCGTTGTTTTTTCTAAACCTGGAATCAATCCCCAGTAGTCTATGCTTTACGTACGTTTGTTGTTTCAAGGCTGAATTACTTTTCCAGCTGCCATTGCCTTCAGGAAATATATGTGGCCATCTTTTAGCTTCAAGGTCAGGATTGGAATAATTAACGTTAATTATGTCCCTAAGGGTTTTTTAGTTGTTGAAATTTGTATGATTCTTTCTTCAGGGCGAATATTGTAGACGGTCATTAAGTACCCATAAATAGTTTCATAGTTGGCAAGAAAACTTTTGAACAATCTATTTTATTTTTTCGCAACCATCGTAAAACAGTTTTAATTTTTTAGCCGGAAGTATCAAGTTGTACAGGTCTTTTAATTTTGTAGTAACTTGTGAAAACTTTATGGTAGTCGGCGTCTCGTTTTTTTCCAATGTTGCACTCACACTGAAGATGCAAAAATTTTGCATTGAACGTTTTGTTTTTTGTACACACAGTAGAATCCACCACAAAGAGTAATTTGATTCTGCTCGTTAAGGTTGCGTAGTTCAACAGGAATATCGTATTGCTTTGTTGAAGAAATCATTACACTATATTCGGCCTGCCAGTTTGGATTTTTAAAGCACTCTCAGCATGTGATGAATTTTGCTTCAACAGTATATGCATACAAAATATTCGGTCTCATTTGTAAGACATTTGGGATGCCATTAATTGCAGTAGACATCAATTTACGATTTCTATTATTCAGAAGTCTAGGAGTCGTTAAGCCACAGTTATGAACACATTCTTTGAAAACGTTAGAAAACGAGATTGTATAGTTTTTTGAAGCAAACGCTTGCAATTGTTGATTATCGATATTTGACATTGAATCAACGTCATCCTTGCATACATAAGTGCAGGGTATTAAAGTTTCTTTATAATCGTAGAAATGTTTAAGAATAAGAGCATCGTGGCCTAGGTAATCCAACCCTAGTTTTGACTTGAAATTAGTGATGGCAAACGATTAATCGCGATTCCAAAACGATTTCCGATCCGATTTCTGGTGAAATCGTTTAGATAATCGGAAAACCGATTCGATTAGTGCTTAAAAATTTCCATAAAATCAATCAGATTTCCTTAAAATTTACTCACAGTCCTACAAATAGCAACTACAAAACCTGAGAAAAGTAAAAATTTGACAACATAAAGCATCTGACTAAATAAATTCTTGTAATTTTCTGAGTAAATAGGTTGCTCACTTCAAATTTAAGCAACTTTAAATGCTAATTTTGTCATAAAATCGCGTTTTCTAGAAATCGCGATTTTCGATTCGACTTTTGTATAAAACGTTTCCCATCAAGCACAAAACGTGTGGACAAAAATCGGAATAATCGCGATTAATCACGATTAGTTTCCGATTTTTGCCATCACTACTTGAAATATTGCTTAAATATTTTGACACTCATTTGGCAAGGTTATCAATATTTTCTCTCCTACCATCGCGCTTTTGTGCGCTTATCACATGTTGCGCGTGGCCTACTGCTTGAGCTAACAGCATGTCAAGGTCAGCATTCCAGTCGTTAAGCTTTGCCGCAGCCGCCGTTGACATGGACAAGTTTTCGCCACTGTTTACAGATTCATACTGCATTTGTAAGTCTGTTTTTGTTCCGTCAAAGTTCGGATGGCTTTGCTTAAACGTATGAAAGATTTTGTTCCAGTTTGGGTAACCATCTACACAAATTAAATTTGCCAATCGAGATAATTCAAGTATGTCAGATTTTGTCCAAGTAAACGAGGGACCAGATTTCACAGAATTTCTTTCAATGCGAGGGAATTGCATACGCAATACATCAATTACTCCGTCGTACATACAGGATTAAGTGCTTATATACTCTAATAATGTAGCATTAAGTATTCACTTGTTTTACCATAGGATTAAGCATTCATGTATGTTTCAACTCGGGATTAAGCATTCATGTATGTTTTAACACGGGATTAAGCATTCATGGGTTTTTAACACAGGATTAAGCAATGGTGTTTTTTTCAACACGGCGTTAAGCATTCATGTGTTTTAAACACTGGATTAAGCCTCCACTTGTATTTTAACATGGGATTAAGCATTCATGTGTATTTCAACATGAGATTAAGCATTACATAACAAAATATGTTATGATGCGTAAGATTTTACGACCTGCACGTTTATTTGTGTCTTACAGTCAACTGTATTAATCGGATAACCGAAAGTAACAGAAAGATGTGCGTTTCAAAACGACTTACAATCTTAAAAATTGATGAGGTAGTTTTTGTAGTCCGCTGTTTACGCCGTAGAAGAAGCTGGTCTGTTCCTGACAAGAGGTAGATCGCAACTGAGCTGAAATTCCTGTCTGCTTGCTTATATACTTGCAACTAATGATGGATTAAGCATTATCTTTAATTGCAAGATAGCATTATCTGCGGTTTTATAGGATTAAGCATTCGCCTTATTTACCATGGGATTAAGCATAGAGAGGACAAGTTTGTTCGTTTTACCCGAAATACCAAAAAGAAAATATAATATATGTTTCCCTGCAAAAAGGATTAAGCAATATGTTTCTGAAAGTAGGATTAAGCATAATGTTTCAGAATGGGATTAGACATATTGCTTCCGTAATTGGATTAAGCATTATGTTCTTGTAAATTGGATTTAGCATTATGTTCTTGTAAGTTGGATTTAGCATTGTGTTCTTATAAATTGGATTTAGCATTATGTTCTTGTAAATTGCATTTAGCATTATGTTCTTGTAAATTGGATTTAGCATTATGTTCTTGTAAATTGGATTTAGCATTATGTTCTTGTAAATTGGATTTAGCATTACGTTCTTGTAAATTGGATTTAGCATTATGTTCTTGTAAGATGGATTTAGCTTTATGCGCTTGTAAATGGGATTTAGCATTATGTTCTTGTAAATGGGATTTAGCATTATGTTCTTGTAAATGGGATTTAGCATTATGTTCTTGTAAATGGGATTTAGCATTATGTTCTTGTAAATGGGATTTAGCATTATGTTCTTGTAAATGGGATTTAGCATTATGTTCTTGTAAATGGGATTTAGCATTATGTTCTTGTAAATGGGATTTAGCATTATGCACAAATACAATGGTCCAATGAATATACAGGATTAAGCATTGCTCTAAATTTAACATGGGATTAAGCATAGGGTGGACAAGTTTGTTCGTTTTACCCGAAATACCAAAAAGAAATTATAATATGGGGTTATAAATAGAATCTTTCAGGTTCTTTTGGACTCACGGTGAACATTGTTTCAATTTTGTTAAAACTTCTTTCTCAAATTTTCCATCTTCTCTCTGTTTTAAGCCATGTAGCGGAATTTGCCAGTAATAGTAATTTCTTGCTTCAGTGTCAGATGCATTTAGTAAAAACCAACCGGTCAATGTTGTATTTTTAAATTCAGCTTTTTCAACAGCCTTTTCAATTCAATTCGTTGTAGAAACCGTATCATTTACTTTAATTACGACAAACTGTTCACCGGGAAAATGAACCGCAAGTCTTTCTACAGAATGTGATTGATCATGCATATCAAATCCAAAAATTCTCCAACAACCTTCCGGTGCACTCACATATCTGGAGTCAACGTGTTTTTTAACTTCGTTTTCTGTAGCTCCATTCCCGTTCTCTCTTGAGCTTGTCTGTTTCATTTCAATATTTGCACAATCATGGCCTTTATGAATATATTTAAAAATATATTTAACACACCTTACTGACGTACAAACTTCAACATTTATGTGACAGTTATATCGCAACAGTAAATATGGATTGTATGGGGCGATCCATCTGTTGTCATTTTTTTTCCTTTAACTTCTATTTGAACGCCTTCTCTTCGTTTATATTTCTCGAAACCATCTATAATGTCGCTATTTCCCAATGTATTCTCTTGAAAGTCGCGCGGAAAGCTTTTCTTGCATTTGTCGCCATCCATACATGGCGATTTAGTTCCAGCACCGCATGGACCATTTACTATGTGCAAGGTAACAGCCTTATATAATTTGGGATTATTTTCTTTATCGGGAATTTCAGCTCTTACTACTTTATTGATTTTCTCCACAGTATTTAATTTTGAATCATCATCCAATATCAATAAGATATGTGCATGTGGTAGTCCACGTTTCTGAAACTCAATGGTGTAAACATACGCGGTTACCTTTCCAAAATTGCCACCTTTTTGGTAGACTGTTTCACTCAGAAGTTGTTTAAGTTTCATATTAAACACTCTTGCAACCAAATCTGGTCGATTTTCTGTACTTTGCCACGGCTTTAAATTCTCTTGAATTTCTGTCCACTTTGGGTTGCATGTCACTGTTACGAAAAGATCAGGTTTTCCATGCTGCGTGACAATCGCCATTGCATCTTGATAGCATTGCTGCATATATCTCTGGCCACCTTGAAATGAAGAGGGTAAGATAACAGGAGCCCCGGCCTTTTTTCCCTGCGCTTCCGCATCAGTGGCAATATAGTCTTGTAGACCTTTCAAAGAGTCTCCACGTAGCTCAGTTTGATTATTCTTAATATAGCTGAGTCTGTTACCCTCCATCTTAACATAGGCATCTACTATGTATTGGCATCTACGTCCGGCGTTAAGCAATGGATTGAATGTGTCTCTTATTGAGAGTTTATAACAATACCAATCCATTATGGTTATTTTGTTTCGACCTCCGTTCGTTTTTTTAGGCAAAAGTAAACCCCAGCTTTGTTCTGCATGGGAGAATAAAATTGGATAAACCATTGCTTCTAAGTTCTCGTCGAATATCTTGATTGTATCTATGCCCTTATCTCTTTCAATTGGCGGAAGACCATTTTTACTCTAAAAGACTGCCGCAACTTAATTGCAAGCCTGAGCATTATATCTTCTTTTGTCTTTTGTGCCATCATCTACAATAGCCATGGTCACAGAAATGGTCGTTTCATTTTCTTCGGCTTCCTTCATTGCCTCCTTTTCGCATTCAAAAAGCATTTTGTAACTGTTACAAAGATCTTATTTTTATCCATAACGTCTGCAATGACATTAAATATGGCTTTGTCAACATCTTTGTTTGCCGGATGGTCACTTCTTATTCTATTAGCTTCTTCGACATCGAGTATATACAGCTGTCCATGCTGTCTACCATCTTCACCCTCTGGATGTAAAGGACCGGTTCTATGATATATCTGACCTTCAATTCTGAAGCATGGAGGTCCATATCCTGGTGGTGGTGCATTCTTTGCTCCCATTGATGCCATTGCAAAAGAACTGTTTATTCGTCGAATGTTTTCCATAAAGTTTTTACTCAATAAATGTTCTTTTTTCATTAGCTGTTTAAGTATTTCTGGATATGGCTTTTTTGATTCTTTAAGAGTCACTTGTCCGTTTTTGCAGCATTGTGTATATGTTTTGCATCGAACCGAAGTGCCTTCTGCCACTTGTACAATTTTTATCAATTTGCTCCTATACACACCCTACTTGTAAAGAACCCATGAACCTCAACAGGAATACCGGAAACCGAATATATGAGATTCATGCACGATCGTCCTTGAAAATCAACCCCAAATCCAATGTCAACCACGGAAATGGTGTGCAATACCATTCATCAGCATTGCCACCTACCGATGTGTTTAGATTTGTCGAATATACCTGGACCGTGACTTAGGGTATTATACTGTGAGAAAACTGAGTCGGATATTGAATAATTTTAAAGACTTGCCACCGCAAATTGCAGCTGCAGTTTATCAAATTCCTTGTGATTGTGGCTTCTTTTACATCGGCGAATCCAAAGATATTGAGAGGAGAAAGAATGAGCATACAGCAGACCTTCGTATTCACCGGACAGACCAATCAGCTTTGGCCGAACACTATGAACATACTATAGACGTGAATTCTACCGTCGTACTTTGCCAGGAAAGGCGCTGGTTCCAAAGGGCCTTCAAGGAGACTGTATTTATTCATAAAGAACCCATGAACCACAACAGGAATACCGGATTGGTTATTCACTCATGGATCCCATTAGTGCTAGATTTAATGTAATAATTGTTCTCTTTAAATACATTTTTATTACGCTGTTCATTTGTCTTTGTCCAATTTTCGGGTTAAGTCTTGTATTTACTCTTGACAAAGATTACGGCTAGTAATCGAAAGCTAGCGTTCTAAATAAATGTCAATCTCGTTAGCCAAAAAATGCAAAAATTACAAGGGTTGGAAGGAAATCAAAATTGAACTAGAAGGGCTTGGTGGCACCCAGTCGTTACACGTTTTGGGAGAAACTACGGATCTGTACATCAGGAAGACAATACATCTTAACAAATTAGGCTTCTACAAACGTTGCAAAAAGAATAATGTTATCCCAAAAGGAATGCGAGTTCACCTCAGCATACAGGAATCCAAACGATCAGACCTGCTTAAGTCTAAATCAATCCTGGAATCGAAAAGGCTAAATGCTGAAATCAACTCATATGCTCCTGTAAAGTACTACGTTTCAACTATTCCAAAACTTGAACATGAAATCAAAGCAATGCAGCACATCTTTACAAACACATCATGCATCTGGTAAATAAACAAGAACAACGCGAACAGCTTAACCTTAGAGATCGACACACAAAGAAGTTTCAAAAGTTGCAGCAAGAAAATCTAAAGGAAAGGAAGAACAGAAAGAAATGCAACGTCTTCTTAACATCGTTTCTAAATGCGTCGATAACAAAAGTTCAAAGACTTTTACAGATGCTGAGCTTGCAACTCTAAGCTTAAGTTTGAATTTCGCTATTCCCGAAAGAAATGTCAACATTGATGAAACAAAGTACAGCATGGCAGTAAAGGACACGGTGAAAAACGAAGTTTCAAAAATGAAGTCACAACTATCATTTCCAAAACAGCTTTAATAAACTAATAATAGTACTTAACAAATCTTCATTCCAACATTACATTAAAATCCATAGTACCTTTACCATAACATCAACACAGTATCAAATTTTAGTATTATATAATAAGTCATCTTTTTGGTGTTATTTTTAATTTGCAACTTTCTAGGAAACTAATAAAACTACTATCAGATTTGGGTTTACATAATTCAGCATATTTATTCCAGGTTATGTGACCTGACGAACTGACTTTTTGTACTTTAAGATGAAGATTTATCTAGTAAAAATTTTGTAAAAGGTTTTTTTCATTGAATGGAAACCAATTATCAAATATCTCAATAAAGCATGTTAAATAATAATGGACACCAAATTCAAGAAATTTTTATATTACTTATTTGAGCCCCAAGAACTGGAATTATGCGTTGTTATTAAGAGTAAATAATGTGGTTTTTAAAACACTAGCGGTATCCTCTGAAAAGCTTTACACAACGTCTGTAGGCGAAGATTTATAAATACAGAAATTTATTGAATACTCCTAAATTTTGGAATAGTCATTTTTGAAACGTATGGATATTTTGGACCAAAAAGCAAAAAATTGCAATCCTTATATATGCTGTTCTTCACTAAAAGCAGCATAAAATAGTCTATTTGCTTAGATTCTATAGTGTTGATAAATATTGGCGGCAGTTCAAGGAATACTCGATTTGCAATATTATGGAAAGAAACTACAACATTTTGGTTCGAAATGTATGTGATTACAAAATCAATATAACTTTCAAAGAAAACTGTTTTAATATGTTGGTTTGAAGCATTATGTGTGAGCTTTAGAACGGTATACCGGTAGTTGTAAATTGGCAATGTGTATACTCCCTATCATCATGTACATCAAAGATGGTCAAATCGTGCTCTTGAAAGATAAACGCCACAGTACTTCCACTTAGGTTATCGCAGGAACGTAATATCTGTCATTATATGTTCCCTAACACTACCCAAAGATTTTAAATTTTTACCTTAGACTATTCGTTGCTATGAAGAAAAGTTTAGTATTTTCAATTTAAAACATCATTCGCTTTTTGTGTACCGGGAAATTTACACTATTGAGCTATGTTTTTAAAATTGTCAGAGAATCTTCTTGTAAATATCCTTTGAAAACACACAACTAACTTATGTGTGTGGTTTCTACCACTACATACTCTTCGGAAATATGTTGGAGAAATCCGAACTGCACGGTGTCGTGCTAAAGTCATATAAAGAGCTAACTGTTGGTAACTACTTAAAATCATTAACATCACTAGTGAGACACCACAACAAATAAAATCTTTCGGTAAAGTTGCTGGAAATAATTATGATGTTTTCTTCAAAAATAGTGAAGCTTGTGAAAAAGTTGCAACAGGAGAAAAACTCATTATCAAGGGGATTACAATCCCAACTCAAATATTTGCTCCAGCAATTAAATCCGTTTTTATAAAAGGAGTTCCTATTGTTGATAATTACGAACCACTAAAGATATTTCTTAAAAAGTACGGCGAACTCAAAAGTGAATTGAAGCGACTACCAATTACCACAGGTAATACCTACCTGTGGGATTTTCCCATGTCCTATCCCATACCCTTGTGGTAAAAATGGTCATCCACAACGAAGAGACTGATATAGCAAACTTCGCCAAAATCGATTTTGGTTGTGACATCTTAAAGATCAAGCTGGAACACGGTGCCAAAAAGTGTTTTCAGTGTGGTGACCGTGGTCACGAAAAGAAGATGTGTCCAAAAAACACCCAAGCTTTTCCTGAGGTAAAAGTACTTGAAAACGTTTCAATCTGAAGTCACCCCTGAAGTCGAAAGCCCTGTTAATCAAACACCGGAGTCTGAGTGGACCACTGCCAGAAATAAGAGAAAACAAATAACAAATAACCAAGACGGGATCTGGAGATAATATGGAGACTAGCCTGTCCAGCAACTCAAGTCCGACAAACGTTGTCAAAACGCCTAAGCACCATGCATCGATTGACGCGACGGTCCTAACAACATCTTTTGAGGAGAATTGGACGGATATGACGATTGGAAATCAGCACATCGGTAATGAGGAGCTACTTGACTTTTGATTGAAGACAGTAGCTCAGTGGAAAATATAACGGCCGCTACGGGACGTTACAGTGACAACCCCTTTCTATTACGTTTGCAACTATCCACGCTGGTACCTTTAGTTGGGAGTGCTGAAATAAGACATTTCATAAGTGAAGTATGCGACGCCATTCCAATGAGCAGCAGTGGGCGTTTCGGCTTAATCGATGAAGAATCTCCATGAATTTTGGGGCATCATAGGACTCAAAATTCGGAGGAGACGCCGTGGGAAACGTGGTGGACGAAAGAAACAGAAAAATAGTAATAATAGTATATCGGATGGTGGTATGATTCCAAATACATATAATTTCCCAAGAATAATGCATGCTCGATAAGCCAAGACAAATCAGACACATTGAATGTTATGGGCAATGAATATGATGTCATAGCTATTACTGAAACATGGGGACATGGTAATAGAGATATGTCAGTGAACGGTTTTAATCTTTTTGAAACCACTGGAGACTCAAAGCGTGGTGGAGGTACTGCTATCTATGTTCGTAGCTGTTTTCAAAGTACACGTTTCAATAATTTTGTACACAATAATTCCAATGACTTTGAAATAACTTGGGTACTTATTAGACCATCTTACCTTCCTAGAACTGTATCAGTAATAGCATTAGCAGTAGTGTATTTACCACCAAACTCTACTAAATCTATTCAATATAAGCTTTTTAAAAGTCTATCAAGTGCATTTGAGAATATATATAAAAAGTACGTGTCACCAGCTTTCATTATCTCAGGCGATTTTAATAGGTGGAAGTATGCTAATGTTTTCCGTAGCACAACAAATCTCGAAGAAATTATAGATTTTCCGACTTTCTTTGATTCTGTACGTGGATCCAAAGCTAAGCTCGACTTAATTTTTACTAATTTCTTAAAATGGTTCAACAAACCAGTTGCAGTATCACCATTGAAACTAAATGCGTACTATCATACCGGTATTGATCTTTTACCCAGAAATAGGTTTCTAGAAAGTACTAATACCTCTCAAAAAGTGGTGTTTAGAGACTATACAAAAGATAATCTACATGATTTTGCCTCACTAATCGAATTAACAAACCTAAAGGCTTTTTACGAAGAAGAGAGTATTGACGTAAAGGTAGATTTTTTAAACAAAATTCTAAGTAATGCTTTTAAGTTAAGCTTTCCTTTAAAAGAAAAAAATGTACTCTCAAGAAATCAGCTTTGGGTAACCCCTGTTTTAGCTGCATTATTCAAAAAGCTTTAAAATGTTAAGAAAATTAAATCTGAATATACAAAAATTGATAAGGAGCTTATAGAAAAGGTTAAAGAAACAAAAAAGGTATATTTTGAGAAAAATAACATCCATATAGAGAAAGAACCTTCCACATTACATTCTGTTGTAAATAAACTATGTTTATTAAGTGACAAATGCTCACCAGTAGAGCAAATAGCGCTAGTTGATAACCGTACTATTTTATCTATATTTATCTATTTTTCTGAGATAAACAGTAGGTACAATGCTATAGCTAATAACATAGATTTACAACGTAATGACTACCGAAGTGTCCCTGAATTTGCTGTCCTTAAAAAGTTTGAAAAGCTTAGTATAAACAAATCGAATATGCCGGGTTCACTGCCTGTAAGATTTCTTAAATTTGCTGCTATGCACATAGTATCTTTATACACTCACATAGTTAATTTCAGTTTTAAGACTAATAAGGTTCCTACCGAGTGGAAAAAAGGTTTTATCACACCAGTACCTAAAGATATAAGCAATGTGACTATTGAAAACCTGAGACCTATCACACAGACTAATATTTATAGCAAGATTATGGAGGAATTTATGTTTGAAAAAATTTACAAGCAGGTCATACATAAGCTTAGTACCTCTCAATTCGGAGCAATCAAAAAATCATCTACGGCACATTACCTTGCGCTGGTATTTGATTTTATCCTAAAATCTCTTGATACTCCAAATACATATGTATTAATCCTACTTCTCGAACTTTGTAAAGCTTTCGACTTAGTTGACCACAACGTGATTGTTAAGTGTCTAAAAGAATTAAATGTAGATAATAACGACCTTCTGTGGGTAGCTGGCTTTCTAAGGAATAGATCACAATGTACAAAGTACAAAAACATTTTGTCTAGTTTCCAACCGCTTAGCAACGGAACGCCCCAAGGACCAAAAATAGCTGTGCTCCTTTTCATAATTCTAGTCAATAAGGTACTCCAGGAATTTGAAAGCAAACATGGTGGAAAAATAACATAATGAACTCATTTGTGGATGATATGGTAGTAGCTGAGTGTGTTAAGTATGGTGAGTTTTCGTCAATGAATAAGTACATAAATGATATAAACACTACCCTAGTTGAAAATAACATGACCCTGAATCCAAAAAAGAGCAATATCATTATTATAGACAATTCAGAGGGAAACAAATTTAGTAACTACAGAGTCTCAATAAATGGAACAGAAATACCAATTGTAGAGAAGGGTAAGCTTTTAGGTGTGTTGATTAACAATAAGTGTGACTGGAGTGACCATATTGACTCTGTGTATTTGAAAGCTTGTAGAAAACTGCACATACTCAGGAAACTAAAAGCATTTGGATTCCTACAATCAAAATTAACACAACTTTATATCTCTTACATGCGTAGTATTTTAGAGTATTGTTGTGCCTTATGGTCAAGTCACCTTACCAAAGAACAAACCAAAAAAATAGTTAGTGTGGAAAAAGGGCTTTATGTATAATTACGGGTATATACATTAGTAATAGTGGGGCGTATAATCTAACTTTTTTTCTGGGTTTAACTCGAGCTTAAACCCGGTTTAGGAATATTCTAATAATGTAAGTTTGGTTTAAACTCAAGTTAATCTAGAAAGATTATCCGAGCAAGATTAGCTCAAGTTATGTAATACGACACTTTAAACTGAAGTTAATCCAAAACTTACGACCGGTCAGGAGTGGTCGTAAGCCAGTTTACGCTTGCCTTTGAAAATCGGATTAAATTTAATCTCGCTTAATCTTAATCGCAGGATTAGCCCAAAATTTACGGAATTCGGATTAAATTTTGGATTAGACCGGATTAGTTTAAACCCGGATTAACCCAAAAGTTACATTATACGCCCCAGTAATTACAAATCTACATGTTTAAGATTAGGTCTAGTTAATCTTGAAAATAGATGGACTGAATTAATGGTTAGATTTGGGGTAAAAACCCTAAAAACGATCGCCTCAAGCACTGATTTGCGAATTACCAGATACGAAGAAAACCTTCATACAGTTGCCGGTATAATAAAAACTCGTATAAATTTAGGCTAGTGAAAAGTAAATACGAAAGGTACAGAAGATCCAGTATATCCACATTAGTCAAGTTGCTTCGTGAAATTTGTTAACTGTATTATTAACTTAACCCTTGTGGTTGATTTTTTTTTCTCTTTTAATCTTCGTTTTTCGTTTACTACACAGCGCCTTAAATGGCTGCGTGTGCTTCTTGTATGTAATGTTTTATTTTTAACTTTCTGTAAAAGTTTTTCTGTATTTTCCCTTATCTGTAACACATATCATTTTCAGTTTGTGTTAACGTGTGACCTAACTGTGTAAGATATGTTTTTTATGTCTCTCTAATATATGAATAATATAATAAAAAATATTAAAGTGTAGTAATAAACTATTTTAAATGCTCCTACTAACAGCGCATTATTCCAGTTGTGTAAGCTCATACAAGTCATACAAAAAATTCTTGAAGTTAGTGTCCATGATTATTTAACATGCTATAAATCTATTCCTATCAATGAACTAAATTAGCGATAGATCTTTCCGTTCTTCGTGTGTAAAAATATTTGCACGAGATAGTAAATCCTTAACATCAATTTTAGCCTTCATTACAGAAAAGTTTCTCTTGTTTCATCTAAGCATTTTTTATAGTCTAGGGTGGTAATAGCAAATTAGAAAATTGCTGACTTTATTTTGAATGGTTTGCAATTTTTGTTGCGTTTGAAATGACCAAATAACTAGACAATATTCCAATATACTTATTGCGAGACAAGAGAAGAGAGTTTTTAAAAGATTTGAAGTAATGTTTCACTTGAAGGAGTTAGCTTAGCAATAGCAACTTAAACGTTATATTCTACAATGTTAAAATGTTTTACAAACTGCAACGTGGAGTCAATATGAACTCCCAGGTATTTGAAACAATCAACTACTTCAATAATTACCCCATTAAGCGAAATTGAATCATCTATTAAACCTCTTTACCTATAGTCATGTGCTTTGTAATAATACTGTATTTTTGGTTTTTGCACATTAATTACCAACGTACTTTCAGTATACTGTTTGCACAACATCAAACCATTGAGCTTATTTACTAATTCCGTTATTAACATCAACAAATTCAGTAAAAATAGCAAGATCATCCGCAAACACAAGATACAATAAATCTATTACCCTATATCATTAATGAATAGTAAGAAAATTAATGGACCTGTACAGGCACCTGCTAGTGTCCCAGACTTGATATCAAAATAATCTGAAACAAAGCTGCCATTAATTATTATAAATTTTCTATCTGTAAAATAGTCAAGAAGTAGTAGTTTTAACATGTAAGGTTGGATTTTTCCTTGAAACTTATTCATTAGCTTTCTAAATAACACAACGTGGGAAATACTATTAAAAGCTTTTTTTTAAATCAATATAGAGAGACATGACTTTACCGTTTCTTTTACCTATATTCGTAAAATTGAATTGTGTTAAGATAAAAACTGCGGTTTCACAAGACCTTTTTTGTCAATTCCATGCTGATTTTGTTAAATAGAGCACTAGTCATACCTATTAATCTATTAAAGATGATCTTTTCAAATACTTTGTCTAGAAAATTTAATCTATAAATAGCTCTGTAAGATCCAGATGCAGTATAACTACCTCCACCTTTATAAAGAGGGATACAGTTAGCTAGCAAAAATCCCTCGGACTCCACAGATTATACAAGGAATCCACTTGTAATCAGTTGCTCCATTTTGCTGTTACGAAAATGCATCTGGATTATTGGGTTCAGTGGATGATTTTAAACAGGCCATTTCAAATCTAATTAACAGAGCAGGTTATAGAACGGGTAACCAGTTAATAGAATTCCTTTGCACCAGCCAAATAGACAATATCTTCTGCCTTACTTGGATTAAGGTATCTATATTTACCCTGTCAGACCCAATGCTGCATTAAATGTGTTGTGCTAAAGCACAGGTTCAGTGTCTCAGATCTTCCTAATTTAGAGCGGTGTCCAAAAATCCTGTTCACTCCAGCTCCATATGGAATCCAGTGAATTTATAAATGAAAAAACAGTGAATATGTTGACTACTGATTATTTAAACAATATAACTACAACTCATTATTGTGAGAGATACTTTAGTTTCATGATTATGAGTGCAATTTTATGTGAAACACTAATTGTGGTTAAAAAATATTTATTAAGACTAGCGGTAAGAAATGAACCGCAGCACTCTCTCTCTCTACCTGTGATTATCTTATGATTTAACCATATGAAGTTTAAACAAATTATTATGGTATCTTGTCTTGTAATTAGACACGTCTACGCAAAGAACATCCGTTGAGACCTTTTAAGCTATAATATTGCAGTATAAAACTTGTTACTCAAACATTTGTTCGTTTATAATATTTGCATTATAACAGAGGGATAACGGCTTTGGAAGCGTCTACCATTATTAGCTCGCTGCATCAGCAGGTGAGCTTATTAACGAGTAGTGTGTCTGTCTGTCTGCCTGGCTGTCTTTCTGTCTGTGTGTCCGTAAACTTTATTTGGGGTCAAAATCAGGCTATTTGGGGTCAAGGTAAGGCTATTTGGGGTCAAAATTGGGCTATTTGGGGATTATTAATATCTATTATATAGATGCTTTACCTATTGTAAATGGGCTTTAAACCAGGGTAAATTGGGTCTAAACCTTGTTTTTCGCAGCGAGCATTTTTAATGGTTTACCATTGACTGGTTTTTGTGTATAATGTTGAGATTTTTAAATAAATAATAAATCGAAGCACCAGGAGTTTCGTTATTATTGAGTAATCTTCATTTATTACAACTATCGATCGAAATTTGCATAGTTTAAGTTAATTCTTTGCCTAATTAAAGTAACTCTGCAGGAAAGACTGAAAGAGCCCTATACTAGCTACATTAATTTAGTTTGAAACTCCAAAGGAGAATGAACATTGAGATTCTTTCAATGTTCTTCTTAGCCTCTCCTTCTTTTAATCTCGTGCTCTTTAATAATTGAAGATGGGTGGGTACCGTGTGCTTACTCGATGGGTGCATCATAGCATTAACGTATTTCCAGTTCAGTAATAAAATGCTCTTGTTTGTTTTCCCAAATTGATGCACGACACTATTATGACTCTGCAAGTAACCTAGCCAAGCCTTGACTTTTTACTGCAGTTTTCTACGATACACGATCATGCTAATGTCAATAATAATAACCCATTATACTTATGTTGCACAAAAACCCCCGCACAATAAGAAAATTGCACATAAATAAAACTATATTTCAAAAAAAATGACAGTGCACGGTTCAAATTTACACAAGTTTGCACTATTTATTTTGCCAGTAAAAAATATGTGCATATTTAACCAAAAACAAGAATGTGAAACAGTTTATCACTGATGTTTTGGACACTTTTACGCGATTGTAAATTTGACATAAGTATGTTTGGTATCTAAAACAATCAAGTGCTGTTTGCAAATGCAGTCGTACAACAAACAACACGGTTTTATAAGGTGCCTTAGTTCTTGCTGATGCAAAAAAGCCTTCTGTTTTACTTGCAAATGAAACCCACTGATACAATGATCTTTTCTAGAACTTTCCGGGTTTTTCAACTCTTTCTTTTTTCAAGTGGAAGCAAATATCATTATTTCAGCACTTACGAACACTTAAGTGACTGTGAGCTTTCCTAGTATCAGTTGCTTGAAGCATAGAGACCAAAATCAACATATAGAGAAATCTAGATTTCATCATACGGCAATTTCAAGTTTGCTAGTAATACTTTTCTAACCTTGCATTTTGCGTGACACAAATCTATACCTAATACTTAGGATAGCTGGAAGGTGTAACGTATACATTACGGCGTAGGAAGGTAAATAGTACAATGACACTACTAAAAGCAATGAATATACATATATATAATACAAAGTACAGACACATCTTCCAACATAGACCACAAACGAACGAAAGATTAAAGCGGGCACCAAAATTTTACTTAAATACAAGATTTCGTATGGAAACCTTCCAATCCAACCAGGCAATATGCTTTTGTATATTTCTTAATTAGAGTTTCAACTTTTGCTTTCCTCAAAAAATGTCCATCCTATCGGCATCATAAATATGCTACTTGTTGATTCCAATACTGTTTAGACTTCTTATGTTGGCAAATTCAAGAGAAAAAAAGTTTTTATTATAATGGTGTTTTTATTAAATCTGCATAAATTATTCAAAATTCAGAAACAACTTACCGATCAATGCAAAGTGCTTTCATATTAATTCTTACAAAATCCGTGTACATTATGTATTTACCTAAACAGTTTATATGTAGTAGAAAGGTTAAAGAAGAAAGTATAGTAAATCTTCTTGTTTTTCATTTATAACAATTGTTGCGTTTGATTTTATTATTCAGCTAATAAAAACATTTTGACTACCTTTTAATATTTGTCAAAGCTTGTAAGCTCAGTAAGTACGCTATTGAATGTCTTCTTTAATGGCACAATGTTGACAACACTAGTTATTTAGAGCCAGATGACTACTTAGATTTCTTCAAGTTTGCATACAGTATGGTTTATTAAAATGATTATTGATAACCTACAAATCATTTACCTTAACGATCATAGCATCTTGTAACGGTTCACTATGAAGGTTTATACTACCGGGAACACCGTTCACTTTCAATTTCTTATAGTATGTGGTGAAAATGAAATACTTTGCACAGGAAAAGGAAGAAAAATGACGCAATGTCAAATTTCTAATATTCTAAATCGGAATATATTATTTGTTCAAGTTTTGTTTGTGAAAACAACCATCGGAAATTTGCAAATTAATAAGAATACATTCAATATACATAAATAAAATCAAAACCCAGACACTTATTAGTTTAATAGACCCCAATGAAACAAATGGACACTGGTTTTTGTAATAGTCGGGGCTAGAAATGCAACTACGCAAGTTATAGCAAGCTTTCTCTTAGAAACTCTACCGTCGCCACAGTAATAGGAACTGCAACGAACATGACGACAGCATCATACTACGTAGATTCTTTCCACTACGTAGGATAAACAGATCTACCAAAAGAGCAAAGAGAAAGTTTGCTCAGTTTATTTCTGGTAGCCAAAGAGAAAGCTGTGCTTGTCCTCTCTAAAGCATCCAGTTGCAGAATGCCGCATTTTACAAAGTGAGGGGAGAGTTGCTTTTCATTAAAGACGTGTGAAATTGTGCGAAAGTTTAAAAATTTAAGTGTAAATATTTTACGTATGTTAAAGAAAGTACTTATAGTTCATAATAATTGTCAAAATTATTTAGACTGCAGCGGTAGCATACATGCACCACGTTTATACCTGAGGATAGCCTGATTCACTAACAAACATGAATTTCACTGTACCGACGACCGAAACAACAATAAACAACACAGAAACACTAAACTATACATTAGTTCAAGCCGTAACCAGTTTATGTGATTTAGTAATCGTAGTAATAAACCTGGCACTTATACTCATCATAGTAAATAGGCAAAAAGTTCATTCTTCCCGTGGAAAAATTTTACAATTATTTATTGCTAACCTGGCCCTACTGTCAATTTCGGTGACAACATTTAAGTATTTTAACACTGGCACTGAGCAGAAGCACATGATTAATGTAACTGGACTATTGTGCAATTTTGTCAGCTTTCTTCAGAGTAAGTCTAAAAAAGAAAATGTATAAGCATTTGAAATACATGTTGTTCTTTTTTGTATGTTGCAGGTTTAATTCATACCGCATTTTTGTTAAATCTTGTGCAAATTGTTTACAACAAACTGAGGTCCTTTAGCCCGATGATTCGTGGAGGAAATTTGGAAGCCAGCAAGCACATTGTGTTTATGTGGCTAATCGCTGCATTGTTTAGTGTACCAACCGGTTTTATGAAAACTCAGGTAGCAAACGGAAAATATTTTGAGGAAAGACGCGACACAGAGTGCAAAAGTGTGCATTTGTGGGAAAGGTGGGAAGCAACTGTTTTCTATGAAACGAGTAGATTTTTGTTGCACGTTGGCGTGGGAGTTTACATGATGTATGGTAAGTTGCACATTAAAAAATTACAATTTACTGGTTTTAAAGGCACGTGTCAAATTTATATGGTTTTAAATGTTGTAGCTGTTACGGAAATTCGTTCAAAACTACAATACTTGAAAACTCATGGGGTAACTTAATATATACTAAAGCTATTTGTCGGATTTAAAACATCCAACATTTTATCAAATGTCTAAAAACTTGCTTCAAATTTTATTTTAGAACTTGCCAAGACAGCGGTTGCAAAGCAAAATAGACTACATTCGATTAATTAGTTATTACCTGCTTTCCCTTATCTTTGTAGTGATAACTTTGGGCCTTATGATATTTTATCGTAGAGTAAAGCTAAGAATTAATAGTGAGAGCCAGTTTTTTAAAGTCCTTGAAATGATTTTGGAACCTGCACTATTTCTCTATTTTTGTATGAGTCCGCTACTGTTATATATGTTTTTGATGGATTTTTCTTTCCTTGAGTTTATTTGCTTTTGTTGCAAAAAAAGACAGGAGTTGGATAATGATGAGCAAAGGGGTACTAGTGTGATGACAACGCGTGATCAGGCATTGGAATATGAATGTGTGAATTTGACTGCTCTGAATGAAGAAAACGCTAATGATGCGCAGGAAATTATACAAAACGCAGCGGGAAATGCAGAACAGGAAACTGCAGTATAAAAAAGAAGGTCATATACGAAATTCTTCAAAGACTTTTTACTTATTTCAAGTTTTGTATTGTTAATATTATTTCCACTCCCAGGTTACCCAGTTTTTAGGAAAGCGCTATTTAAAAAGGTTCAAACAGAAGTTACATTGTCATCTAAATTGAAAATAAATATATAGAAAATGTTTCACAGAAGTTGTCATAGCATACATGTTAAGGTTTTATCATAAATTTATTAGGTACCCAATCATTTGTATAAATTTGAGCAAACTAGAATAGAGAATTCTTTGTTGGATGTTTTAACATGAAACACATCTGGTGAGAAACGTAACGCCAACGCAAACACTACCAACCGTAGTTAAAAACAGCTTTATAAGCCTTCATATTATTCTGATGAAAATCAGTTTTGCTCACAGTTTTTTATCAATCTTGATTCCTGGAATTAAATATATGAAAAAATTGGCTTCTTTATTTTGTACGTGCAAGTTAGAAAGTATTTGATAGAGACATAGCTCCAATTGCATATTATTATTGTGCTTGCATTAAAATGGAGAATAACATACGGGAAAGTCATAGAAACCTTTGAAGGCTGGCTTCAAAAAGTGACTTACCTATGTTCAATCTAAATTGCGCGAGGCATTCTATAAGAAGACATAAAAATTCAATTATCCAAAATGTCTATAAATTACTTGCTGATATGTCATTGAGAATTTTTTCTATTACTGAAGAATATGGTCATGTTTTTGTTTTGCAATACATTGCAATAAAATTAGCTTTCTATCATATTCCACAGCTTTTTGTTTCTATTTTTAGGTAAAAATATATTTTCTTGTTTGTTTTTATGTGTTTGAGATGGATGCAAGCTTGCGTAAGTAGACGTCCATGGAGACACTGCATTTAATTGATTAAAGGAATCTGGCTTGTAATACTAGTAGTGTTTGAAATCTAAATGCAGAAAAAAACTTACAAACTTTTTGAAGAATTGGAAGATTTCATTTGCTAATTGCATGAGCGTTTGAGTTCTTTTCAAATTTTACATGTAATAGAATACATTGTCGATAATAACTGTAAACTATGCTTGCATAAGGCAATAAAATGTGACATGTGAGTATAGGACAAAACGAGAAAAATGGAATTTGGAGAATGGACGAAACCAGAATAAGTTTTTTGTCAAGATAAACTACATTTGACAGCAATTATCATAATTACTTAAACTATGGTTAGGCGTCTACTCCTTTAGGGTAGTATCCTAACTGGAAAATATTAGAATATTTTACAATAAGGATTTATTAATACACCTATATTTTTAATTAGAGAAAAGTATGTCCATGGTTTAAAAAAATGGTGGTGATGTGATGTGGTGGTATGGTATGTATTGGGAAGGAATCCCCTCTATTGTGCTCTAGAGAAGACCCCAGCCGCGTACCCAACACTCAGGATTTTGCAGACTCTCCCAGTAATTTTTACACAGTGCTGCTTTTTACGAGAAATATAATGGAGTTGCAAGTATTGAAAATTTACTAAGCTACAATCTCAATGTTAGCACAGACCCACTGAAAGAGCGAAGACCCATTTACTATTACAGAATATATCCCACATTTTACAGAAAACAGCACATACTTACTTTCCCAGCGAGGATCGAACCCGAGCACGGTAGCGACAGATTGCATGGTTAGCATTCTGTGCCACTGCGGCGCTGGATGTGGTGGTATGGTATGGTATTGTAGTGGTCATAATCTTTTTCGTCCTGGAAAAATCTGCAATTCTCTTTGGGATTAACGTTTTTATCACTGGAGGTAAAAATATTCAAATTTCTCTGATAGGGGAGTACTTTTCCAGGGATAAAAGAGTATTTGTCATTTAAGGCATACTTTGCATACCAACAAAGCATAACTTTATACTCACCTTTACTTTATACCTCATACTCACGCATTTTATATCACGTAGCAAACTTCCAAATAACCAGACACCAGCACAATATCTAGTAGCAGTGATTTTGAAAGTGAGCCTCAGGCCTCAACGATTTATACTGAAAGCAAAAAACGAAGAGTTTCGGGAAAGAGAAACGGGCATGTGATTAGCGGCAGTGAACAATTAAAATGTTTAGGCATTACACTTGATAGGTGTTTGTCATGGACAAACCATATAGATAAAGTGGCTAAATGTTGTTTCGTCAGAATTCGTGCTCTTTATACCATCAAAGACTACATAAGGAAAGAACAACTTTTATGTCAGTCATTTGTATTGTCAATTGTTAATTACATGATCCCTATTTATGGAGTAGCAAATGATAAAAACTTAAAGGTTGTAACTAAAGTGGTGCGCACCGTTGCTAGATTGGTTTTAGGGTTAAGAAAATTTGACCCTGTTGCAGAGCAAATGTATAGAGATTTGAATTGGATGCTGCCAACGGACATGTGTGTTTTTAAGACGTTGACTACAATGTATACGTTATGCAAATCTCAAGTGGTTCAACATTTTAACTCTAAGTTTGTGAAAGCAAGCGGAAGAAGGGAGCTTGATTATTTATACACTTATTCTCCCAAATCAGATACTGGAAAGAAAATATTTCATTTCAGAGCTGTTGCAATTTGGAATTCGCTCCCAATCGAGCTTAAAGTTGCTCAGTCAGTGTCAGCTTTCAAAGAGAAACCCAAATCCTGGATTTTAAACGAATTTTTAAAGAAATTGTAATAAAACATTTATGGTTATTTTTGTTTGTAAATTTTTGAAATACTTGACTTTTATTGTTTTATTTAAAATGGAATGTACTATGATTACTAAATGAAGAGTGTCAAACGAAGAGCTTGCGTGCAAGAGGTTGACACTAAGTTATTGTTAATTAATGTTTGAAATTGAATAAATCGGACCCGTAAAAAAAGAGTTGCCTGGAAAGAAATTTCTTTTTCTGAGGAAGTTTTAGCCCGTGATTGGAGAGTTAAAGGTCACTATACTCTTAAGCGCAGTGAAATATGTGAATACTACTGTGCTTACGGGAAGGAGTGCATGAATTGAAAAAGCGAGTATTAGCAAATGAAGTGTCAGTATATTTGAGCAATGAGTAAGATCACTGCAATCACAGGGAATAGTATGAATTTGGTTTGACCAAAAAGATTACAAGAGTTTGTGTTGGAGTGTTTTCCTGGAGTTCACAACCCCAACAAATATTCTAATATAACTGACTTTTAGGGCTAAAGAAGTGAAGGAATTTCCCAAGTAAGTTTTTAAAATTTTACACGGAGAAAGCAGTTGCTTCAAACAAGCATTGAAAATGACATTGGTAATGTTTTTATTTGATAGTCCAAAAAAGGCGACTTTCTAAAGAAATACATATTACGTAAGCACGTTATTGGGGTAGGAGGCCTTTCTTATTATAAAAGGACCAAGTCATCCTAAAAACTACAAAAAACCATTGAATATAGGATAGAAATGTAAATGTATTGTACGAATCTACTTTATTTATTCAAATAAAATGACAAATCCTTTTCTATCCCTGGAAAAATACTCACGTATCAGAGAAATTTGAATATTTTTTGCTCTCGACTAAAAAACGTTAATCCCATAGATAAAAGAGTATTTTCCCATTGACGAGAAAATACATGCCTAATTGCAATACTAAAAAAGGTAAACTAAATTTGTTACTCGATCTGTGTAATATAAAAATTTGGATTAAAAAAAGCTTCTAACATGCAAGTAAATATAATTAATATGTAATTCCCTTAACACCAGCATTCTATAATTTGTATCGATGTCGATGAGCTACACCAAATCGATATAGTTTATGAAATCATAGTGCTTAAAATTATCGAAAACAAGAATTTATATACGTATTAGTGTGACCAGATATCAAACTAAATTGTAATGCAAAAACTTTCGAATGAAACAAAAATAACACCCAAAAATTCTGTACATTTAAAATTTATCTGTAAATTTGAGTATTTTTAATAATCATAGGTTGTAAAAGTGCAATTTCGATGAAACAGAATTGCATATTTTCAAATCACATATTAAAAGTTTTCTAGCCATATGTGTTGTAAGAATTTGAATCGTTTCAAAGTATATGCCTTTATCACGCAAGATATTGGTGCTTGGTCATACGAGTGAAAGTAGTGAACACGCAAAGATCGTCAAAAGTTAGGAGTTTTTACAGGAACAGGAAAAATGTTAATTAGGAAACACTGTTTTTATGCAGAGCTGTTTTCTGATCCATTTGTAACCAAGAGTTGTTGATGCATTAAGCCAGGTGTACGGAGAACATGATAATTGTGGTGAATGTTATAGGGATTGGCTCATCTCTTGGCGATCGCAGAAAGTTTGGTAAGTCTTAGCAGCTCAGTAGAAAATCGAGATGTTGGAGTAATGTGCAACGGCTCGAAAGTTTGTACATACTTCAGAAATAAAATATTTTTTGTGAGATATTTTACAACTTGATCAACTTTTATTAATGTGCATTACCGCTATTCTTGTTTACAACTCAAAGTTGTTTAGCTGGAAATGAGAGATTCTGAATAACTTTTGGCATGTTTGATACGCACAATGATTAAATTGTTTATTGAAACACATACGTGTTGTATATCAGTTAATTTCAACGACATGAGGCAGCAACCACTCCGGTATTTTAATTAGGGCTAGTTCCTCAATAGATGGAGGATTTGAAAGGAGATTATTGAACATGTTTTCGAAACAAGAAATACGCCCAGGTTTGTAATGCAAAAACGTTTTGATAAGTTATATTGAAAAAAAGTACTTGAAATAGTTCTTTAGTCAAACTGTCTTGTGTATACACGAATAACAATGAAATTAATTATAACAACAATACTCTTTTATTTTAGTTTTATTCACGTGTATTGTATTTCATAAAAATAAATATTCCAAGAGAATACGGTTACTTGTCAATTATAACATTCAATAACACTAAACATTCAGCAGATCAGTTAAAACAATGCCCCAGGTTTTTGTTCAGAGTCAACTCCGTATTTGCGAAATAATGGATGTCAACGAGGTTTTTCAAACTGTAAAATGATATTTTCCATTTTTTGGTGTATGTTATTAAGCACGAATTGAGTACATAGATGCATACAGGAAATCTTCAAAGTAAGTAAATTGAATTCAAATTGAATTCATAAGTGTAGTGAGTTTATCAATTAGGGAATGTTATTTAGATTTTTTCATTTTTGAGGACGGTTTTGCAGATTTAAGCGTATGGGCCATGAATTCTTTTGAGATTGCCAATTTAACCATAAGCAGCTAAGAAAAATGTCAAAGATGTTTTTTAAAATGTTGGAATACATTCTTAAATTTAAAAAATGTACATCTCAATATGATGTTTACAGAAATGCATCATCCGCTAGAGTGCGTTAGCAGCATGCGTGCGTGCGCCAAAAACATATTTTATGTTTACAGATATTTTAATGTTTTACTCAATTAAAAGAAAGCTGAGAAATGTCGCAAACATACAATTGCAAGAAGTTAAATGCCCGTTTCCATTTAAATCAATTATCCTTGATTTGGCAAACTTTAACATCCAGTGATCCAGTCAGCTATAATGTGTGTCAATTTTAAAGACAAATTTGCGTCAGCAAATCGGAGCAGTCGGTCTTACTTTCATAGAACTGCTTTAATACATCCAAAACTCTTACTTACTTATAGCCATGCCGTCAACAAAACAAGCAAGCTCTACATTTTACGTTAAATCCTACAGACCCCATAAGCAAGCTAAAGAAATAAATGCTCTCGCAAAACTAACTGAACCATAATGTTCCCCTAACACTTCATATTAAAACGAACATAACTGTAAACAAATCTATCCCTTTGTGTCTCAAAATTGATTAGCACGAATAAATGTACTACAAAGACTTTCTCTGTACTGGGTTGTTATATTATGTAAAAAGGAGCAAAGAAAATCCATCAGAACATTCCTCAAAACACATTGGCGAGTATGTCGATAGTTCTACACGTTATATTTATTCGCCTAAAGGTCAATACAAGCAAAGCAATTTGTTTAATATGCTATAGTAGCAAACAGCCATATTGCAAAGTTTATTTAAATGCATGTTTTATTGCGCGTATTGTGCAATCAGTATATTTAATACCAGAAAGAAACACAAAGACAAAAAATCCTTTGAGTGATTATCTGTCCAATAGACATGGATCTATCTAGAGCATTTATATCGATTGTAAATGCTTTGACGTAAATAGAAAAAGGGATTTGTGCTCTTGATTTTAAGTAGTAGTGTCATAGCGTCACGTATTTGAAGATCTTTCATGAGAGTTTCTGACGTCTTTATTCATTTCTTAAGGTGAAAGCAAACAATAAGTTTTGCACTTAGTATTACTCGAATGGCTAAGTGAGTTTTGGTTTGTGGAGTTAAGTCCTGATGAGATTGAAAGGGAGTAGGATATTTAATCGCACCGTATTATAGTGTTTTGACAGACAACAAAGAACATAATATAGATATTCAGTATAAAGAAGCATCTTAAGTAAAACTGTTCAACAAGCAAACAAAAGATTAGAAGCTCAAAACATAACTCGAATAAGATTTGTGATGTAATTTGATATCTTCATCCTTCAAGAACAGATTTGTGTGGAGTATAAAAACGTCATGTTCAAAAAACTGTATTATTGCGTTCACCGAAAAACTGGTTGAGATAATAAATTGAAATAAACTCCTTCCATTGTAAACCGTTAGACTTAGTTTTCTTTTGCCAAGAAAAGAAGTTTACTACGTAGAAAATATTTATCCTGAAATCGTGGTTATGTTTAAAATTGATTGATCTTTCATTTTATGGGTCAAGTACAACGTTTGAAATGTAGGAATCAAACCTCTACAGCGTGTTCTTAACTCATACGGCTTATGAATAAAAAATTTCACTGGCATCACGGCAATGTAAAGTAACATTAAGGAATGCGATCGCATTCTCCAAAAAAATATTAAATACTATTCATCTAACTCTTGCGGATTTTAGGAATAACAGTGCGCATGTTTATTGAAAATTATCCAACTTAAGTATACTGTAAATGATGAATTGTGATGAATTTGAGTAAAAAGTGGAACAATTTGAATTGAAATGAAATAAACACAGTCATGTGTAGCTGGAACAATCATTTTCTTGAGCAGATTTATGCTCAAAACTCAATGAAATTATAATATTTGAATCATTGTGTTCCATATCAATTCGAGAATAAATAGTAAAAACCAAATTACCAAATTTGTATTGTGTAATTTTTTGTCATCTTGAGTAGAAAATTTAGGATTCTGAAACTTTTTAAAAATTATTTTAAGCAGTTTTTGATTCTCTCCTTTTATCAAAATTTGCATGCAGGTTTTTGAAAAATAAACTTTTTATCTATTTGCATAGTATAGTCACAAAACGGCACATGAAACCTTTTTTCTTCGTTTCATCGTTTGATATAAAAAGCTGTTATTAGCTCGCTATGTCAGCAGGGGAGCTTTTAACCGAGTAGTGTGTCCGCGTGTCCGTCCACTTTATTTTTGGGATCAAAATCAGGCTATTTGGGATCAAAATTAGGCTATTTGAGATCAACATTAGGCTATTTGGGGTCAAGATCAGCCTATTTGGGATCAAAATTAGGCTATTTGGGGTCAAAATCAGGCTATTTGGGATCGAAATCAGGCTATTTGGGGTCAAAATCAGGCTATTTGGGATCAAAATCAGGCTATTCTAGATAGGCTAAATGGGCTTTCAAACAAGCTAAATGGCCCTAGATCTTTCTTATTAAGAATTAAATTGTTGTATTATATTTTTACGTTATCGACGTATATAGCAGCAAACGTTTTTAATGGTTTACCATGAAAACCCTGGCCAGGAAATTGCCTGCTTGGTGTCATATTTTGGTAGACAAACGCATTATACGTAAACAATGTACACACGTAAACCAAAAACGGAATTTTGTGTGTTTTGCCATCAATGTAGCGAAGAATTTTGTCTTCCTCAGCTTTCGTCCTTGCAAAACTTTATCTGAGAAATTATTTTAATAAATTTCGGAAAATAGCAACATGCTCTTTCCCACCTCGTGCGAACTTGGTTTCCAGAAATAATTGAAATGTGTTTTAAATGCTAATATGTGCTGTTATTTCTCATGCTACGTAACGAAGTTAAAACCAAAGCATACTCGCATAATAATGCAAAGGAAAACAACTGTGTTTGAATTGCTGCCGTTGAAAGATCATTAACAAAATTGAAAAGAATTCAGTAAAATCACTCAGGCGAGCAATATACTGACTTTTGTCATAAATCTAAAGAACCTTGCGTGCAACTAGAAAGAAACGACAACGTTTGAAGTCAAATAATTGTGTAAACTTACTATCAGTCAGTCAGTTAATAAAATATGTAATATTAAAGGTGACATTAAATATGTTCTCACATTTAATTAGTTATTATTCCTGAATTTGTTTAATTAGTTTATCATCATCATTTCTGTTGTAGGAAAACAATCATTAACCGGAATGTTAAGCAAGCTTTTGAATATAAAAAATGTAAACATGCTTCAGTTCAAAGCGTGCTGTTCTGCTACGGTGAGAACATAAATGTGCGTATTAGATAAAGGCAGAAGCAACAGAATGCGTGTCAGCCTGCTTATTTGGGGTGATGGGCTTCTTCTTAGTCTGCTGATACGTATAGAGCTATGCTACTGAAACGAAAACGTACACTTTCCAAAAACCTGTGAATATAAAAACATCAAACACTAGAGGTATTTAACCGTTGCGACACTGCACAAGCCCGTGGGAATGTTCCATCCTTGAGCAATAGGAAACTTTTTTTCTCTTGTAGTAAACTGCAGACACGCACGTTACGGTGATAAATCAGAGGTGTGGTACCTGAATGCTTTAGTTGCTTCTGTCAGAATCATAAAAGTTATGCGTTTGTGAAAGTCTCCATGATTAAACAATTTTGATTTTTGATAAGGTATTTATATACGATTATAAGTTAGTTTAATTAGCCATATAATAAAAAGTTCTTATTTTATGTTGCCGTACAGCATGTATAAATACAAGAAGCACCAGGTGTGCGTTTTCACAACTTGCTGTTTTGGTATGGCAATGAAACACGTTTTGTATTGTTGGTCAGATTCCTAATATATTATTTCGACGAAGCTAAAGAAGGAAAGTACCTACCGCTCGTAGTCCTAATACGCAGATACGAAGGCAAGTATATTCTGAGTTGAGATAAATGTGAAATAAACTTAAAAGATGAGAAGGTGGAATACTTATGTTGTAAAAATCTAGAAATAATAATTATGGGTTTTCTCAAACCATCATCGGCACGTTTGTGTACAGCTACTGCAATATGCCTATCTAATACACCGTGCTGATCCGGTGCATGTTGTCTGTGGATTTGATAACTGCAGTCAAGTCATTTTAAGGTAACAACAAGATAAGATATCTCAGATAGCAAGCAAAATATTTTGGAAATAAATGATGTTCAGGGTTCATCGAATGTTTAAAGGAAGTTTTAATACAAACAAAACCGACGTTTCATCAGGGTAAAGTTTGAATAGAATCTTTGAAACACAATAAAGACAAAGTGGCTAAAAATTACAAGGTATCATTTTTTGATGCGGTAAAATAATGATAAGGTAGCGTTCCAAAATTTGTGAATGTATCCACGGCCACGTTCTTCCTTCCGGTTCATGAGGGGAATGCCATCTTGGATTGCGTTTTGAATGGCTATACATTCCTTCGTTTCTCTTATGCGTTGTCGGTTTTCTTTTATTATAATTTTGGAGGAATCCCATTTGATACTATGATTTGCACTGTCATCCATATTATTCAAGACGTGATCGGCTACTGCTGACTGAGGATCACCATTTTTACAATGTCGCTTGTGTTCACTTAGGCGTTCGTTCAAATCCCTTCCAGTTTGACCAATATATGTGTCTCCACAACAACAGTCCACGGTGTATACTCCAGAGTTTATCGCTGGAGCAAAATATTGTACCAGAAAATGTGGTGCGACCTTATGCGTACCTATATTGAGACGATAGCAAGGCTGATACAACAAATGGAAGTGTAAATATTGCAACAAATTTAGCCATTTTTAAAGCGAAAAGGCAACTTGATACCAATTCAGAATCTGGAATTAACAGTGTACCCAAATTCAAATTGAACCTGTAAGTAGAGAGAATTTATTTGTGGATAAGAGAAATAACACCAAAATCATAATAATATTGTGGGTGTATTGTAGCGCATGTGCTTGTCTATTTGCACAAAAACTTGAATTTGATCCTTTGTATCATCTCCATTGTTTGTCAATGACAAATTGTCATTAAGTCACAACAAACAAAACAGGTAATGGTATGCACAATCACTTTACAAGCCATTTTGACGTGGACGTCAATTGAAAGAGAATATTGTGGAAAATTTGGGAAACTTGCCTAATATCAAATATCTGGGTATATGAACCACTTGTCAATTATTATCCTCAACCACTACTAGAGTAAACTCGGGATTTCAGAGTCAACACAATGGCACAGGTTATCTATTGATATTCAAATTCGTATTTGCACAAGTAAAAAGAGAAAGCATAAAAGATTTTTGAAACTTTATTATGAAATTTTTGGTTTGGATTAATTTGCTACACATTGGGTACATAAGGGAAAGAGCAGATGAAATTACATTTACATAGAGGGTGTCAAGTGCTTGCAAACAAGCTAATGCTCAATTTTACAATAATTTTTATTGGATCAGTAAACTTGCAAAGAGAAATTCTTGCATTATTTGTTCTTGCATCATATGCTGTTGGAGAAACCGCAGACTCAACACAATGTTTTACTTCAGTTTGATTTATGCTATAGGTACATACAGATTATAAATATTTTTTTAAAAAGCGTTCGGTTCCTAATTGGAACTTCCAATGTTTTCAGAACTGCTTGATAGACAAGAGTCATGGATTTCATTGAGTATGGCTTCTCCCTTACCGAACGCTAAAAAAACTAACAGAATATAACGCGGATATAAAATCACATACTATACATATGTTTATGATACAATTCATGCAGTTATATCGTATTAGAATTTTTGGCGCCCAGAGATTCAAATTTGCATTTTAGCTTCTCACGTTATTAATCTAGTGTATTTTTGAAAAAAAACTTACAACGAAAAATCATACCAATTTCTGTACACTTTGCACTCAGTGAGATATTTGCATAAACGCTCCAAAGTTTCTAATTCACCCATAACCCAACCACCATTGACGTGTGACAAAATCATAAACAGATTTTGGGTCCGATTTTACAATTGTGTACAAGATGGAAAATGTCTCAGCCATTTATTTCAAAATGTAATGCATATTTTCTCTGCAACCTATTTGATTTTGCAAAATTTAGTAACCATGGTTTGTCACGTATTACATCTAAACACTACGAGACATATTTGGTAAAATCGCACAGTATATTTTTCCAAACGCTGCATGACATTTGCAATCCTACATGCCAACAACTAGCCTGTTATATCAAGAAAGCAAACAAGCACATTTTTTACTCCAAAGCGATATTCAAACTTCAGAAACAAGCAAGCCAAATATTTGTTTCCCTAACACTTTATAATAAAAAGGACACAATTGTAGACAAGCCTATTACATTGGGTCTCTAATATGATTAGCACGAGTATGCATACTACAAAGACTTTCTCTGAAATAGAGTGTTTATTCATGTAAAAAGAAGCAATCAAAATCCTTCAGAACATTCCTCAAAGCACATTTGCAACTATTTATTGACGTCCAACTTGTTGGTATTTGTCATTTCAAAAAAACATTTGCACAATTTGTTACTATTGCAAAAAATATATTGCAAATTTGACGTATATATGTACTTTTATTTTACTATCAGTATATCAACAAAATGTGTTTTATATCAAAATTGATTAAAAGTCCAAGAAACCCTTTGAGTTATTATCTGCTCAACTGGCACGCATCCATCTCAAATGTTTTTACATCCATCCAGCAATATCTGTATATTATCACAGAGAGAAAAAAGGTTTTTATGCTCCCTGTTTTCCGCAGTGGAGTCACCAACTGGCTTATTTGAAGATGGTCTCCAGAATATTCTGTGTTCTAATCTTCTCCAAGTGAAAGCAATGATCAGACTATCCGCACTAGAAAGACTTGAAAATATATCATTGTGAAGATTTGCTTTGTATTACTTTCTTGAAGAATAAAGACGTGGAACTAGAATTCTCAAAACAAACCACTTGAGATTGTCGTAGATTATATAAAATTTCTCAGTACTACTTTACCAGGGAATACAATATATGTTCCCATGATATACTATTACATGTAAAGGAGAAGAGGCATCAAATATCAACGAGTAAAGAAACGCCTCAAGTGAAAGGACAAGTGAAAGTATTCAGACACACAAAAGATTTGAGCAAGCAGATAACATAACTTGAATAAGAGTTTGCTTATGTAATCTTCAAATACCTATACATATCAATTTAACACTGTTATGCTTAAAAATAACACTTTTATTCTGGATCTTTTAGAACTAGTTGAGCTAATAAAAAGAAACGAAATAGGACTTATCCGTCTCAGAAGGATGTATTTATTTCTGGATTTTGTGATTCAAAAAAGTCCTTAAACCAGACCTTTTTGCTGCAAAGCTGCAAAGAATATGCTGAATAAATACTCTTTGATCCTAAATATAATTGTTAGGGTATCAAAAACGGTTGTCATTTAAGATAGGTCACAAGGGTCTGCTTTCTTAAAAGCGGGATGCGACAAAATGTATATTGTACTTTCTCTCGAGTTTTTGTATATTAATTTTGATAGTTGTACAATGAAAAATGGTTTATGGGTTTTATTTATTTGTTACTTGTTTTGGTGCTATGATAATCAGTTGGAATCAGGAAAACCTTTCAAAATGTCCATCTTAGCTTCAAACATGTTGAGAATATATTTTTTCGTCTATTAGTTTTTTGCACAGATTTGCGCAAGGTTTTGCATTAGTTTGTAGAAAAATCATTTTTGTATTTAAGGTTTCATATTCCAGCAAAAAAAACTAATTTACCCAGCAAAGCTTCTTTTGTGATAAAACGTTAGCCAAATGAAAGCACACTCTACTCTAACTTGTGTATTTTTATGCTACCACAACACATAGTATTTGCACACTGACACCAACCCGTTTACATAAAGCTAATGATATGTAAGCAAGAATGTTATGCATTTTGTTATGAAAATCTATTCTAAGAATATAGCCTATATTATGTAAGTTACTAACCGGTAAATTATATGTATGTTTCTACAAACATGGGTAAGTACTTCACTCCAAGAATGAAGTACATTTTGTCTCCAGCAGTTTCCATCATAAAACTAGACATTTCCTAAGAAATCAATTAAACATATAAACATATTATGGAAAGTCACATGTCGTTTCCCCTTCCGTGCCTAGAGGAAAAACCATATATGAAGTAAATTTGAAATTTATTTATGTATGTTTTTATACCATGTTGCTTTTCATGTCGGGGAACGGAATTGAGACAAAAGATTCTTGCATAATAATGGGATAAAATCTGTGTTTGAAGTGTTGACAAAAGGAAATAAAATACAATAATGTCTCTTTCTGGAATTCAAAGAAAACACGCTGTAAGGAAGTACTGAAAACTCCAAACAAATTAGAAGAAACGGATTTTCGTGAAAAGGCACAAAACTGATATCACCAGTGAAAATGGGTGCTACGAGAAAAACCTACTGGTGAAAATTAATGTGGTGTATTATGGCTATGCATTTCAAATACGACTTGTGCATTTCCAACATCAATTTAATTTCATTATGCTGAACCAGTCATTTGTATTATTTTTGTTTGACTAATTGCACAGTAAATTTTGATGTTTTAACAATAATATTCTATGAAATAATAAAATGTTAACAAAACTTGAGAAAAACACAACCCTTAGGGGAATATGTCGTGTACATAATATAATATAGACCTTGTGACTGATTTTCTTATGATTTAGCTCTCCGGGAAAGGACCTTTTATTACACTACACTACAACCAAAAATCATTCCGGATACCTCGTAATTGACAAAGGAAGAATATTTGCTCATCCAAGAACGTCTGATGCGTGATATTCTAGATCAGATGGAAAATAGTTCACATTTTCTCCATTTTTTGCACGTTTTTTTTCTTGGTGGTGATACCAAGTTGGTGCAATTTGTACAGGAAGTTTGTACTTTTAAAATATATACTGCTTCAGAACCACCGTAACTTCCCGATCTTGTTTTGTATCGAAAGATAGCGAAATAACAAATTGTAAGAATCACTGTTTTGCAGAGAATAATATTATTATAAGAGTTTCCTTTGTCCACTGTTAATTGTGTTTGTAAAGGTATTATCAGAGTTTGAATTGAAAATACAACTGCGTCATAAACATATATTACGGTTTAGAAGCCATTTGACATATGATATTTTATTTCCTCTCCTATTTGCGTAAGCGTGAGTATACTTGACTAGCATATTGATATGCCTTAAAATCACAACCTTGTTACGATGCTGCTACTGGTTGATCAGAGAAACATTAGAGAACAGTCAGAACAGCTGACTAAATCTGAACAACACTCTCCGAGCGAAAGGTCATTGAACTCACTCGGGCCAGCTGGGGAAAAGCCGCGATAATTGGCTCTTTTAAAGCTAGGAGAAGGCGATCTTATTGGCTGTCATAATTGTGTGGTGGAAGAATTTTTTACGTATGTTAATGTGTCTTGTGTATATAGGTATATACCATTCGTCGATGGCATACGTACATAGATTTTGAGTATACGGTAAAATAACTAATGGTATATGGTTTCCTTGAACGTCATGCTAATAACGTGCTTATGGTAATAACATAGAGGTGAACTGAGACATAAGTGAATTTTATGAGGTGGCGTCTTGTAACGCGAGAATATACATGGATTTATACGCTTTATATATTAAAAATTAGTATTTAGCACGGTCTTGAATTTCAGTTATAACATTTTTCGTTTTTTTGTTAAGTATGTCAAAATGTTTTTTTGCGTAAGCACTTAAATGTTAGTGTTTAACCAACATGTCGTTTTTCCCCGGTTACAAAAAGGTTAAAAAAATCAATGTTCCAGTTTTCGGGCGCTTGAACGTGCAGAAACAAAAGTAGATTATATTACTTCTAGAATTGTAAATCCGCTTGTTTACTAGATTACGAATACCCAATGCGTAATTTATACATTTATCCAACTTATAAACTTGAGACATTATATAAAAACAGGCAAGAGCTTTAATAGAGCTAAGGAAATCTAAAGAATCCCGATTTGTAATATTATTATAACAAGGTGAGCTGATGCACATCTCATATTACCATAATACAAAAACAAATGTTGAATTCCATGCTATCTAATCAACAGATAGGTAATACAATCTACGCATGTTCTATTCTAGAATTTTTTTTAAACATCATGAAAATCTTAAAGAATGTTCATAACGATTGCGTTTTAATGAAACCAATTGTCATTTTAACAGGTTACAAGTAATAAGCTTTGCTGTTTGTGTGTGCGTATTCAACCTAATGCATTAACTATATCACTCATCCTATAATAAACGTATTCGAAGCATATGAACACTTTTTAGAGCACTGCGCTTTTCACACAGCAGAAAAAAATACTGACACAACAGAGTGTAGTGAAAGGGGAATCCAAGCTTTGTACCAACTTGTGCTTTTCCCAGCATCCAAAACATCTTTTTCATATCCTATCTCTGCCTGCTTTCTCTTGCTAGAGTTTTCATCCTACAACGGAGTTTTGCTGAATCTTTATCCTGATTTTCTCTCTCGGTTTTCTATCTTGTCCCACAAGAAACGACGTAGGCACTATAGCCGTACTTTCCACAAACTTTAGTCTCCATTTTTCAACATGTCTATCAGTCCAAAAATTTGTAGCTTTGAAAGCATTAACGATGAATTTCACTTTGTCCCACTTCTAAATATATTACCTGATCTAAATTGTCATCAAGTTTCCATGGAATGGACAGCGTTTGTCTTTGTGTTGAACTTTCTAGTATTTCTCATTGGTGTGATGGGAAACGTTTCAGTGTTTTTTTGGTGCCACGGGAACAAAACTTGAGAAAACCAACAGACTTCTTTATTTTTAGTTTGGCTGTGGCGGATTTGCTAGTGACACTGTGTAGCTTGCCTGGGACCTTTTTATCAAATATTTTTATTAGTAAGAGATAATACTATCAAACTATTAGTAAAAATCTCAATTTTGCAAATACATCTTCCATGTATTATGCTTGTATTAATTTGCAAAAAAATATTTATGGCAATCAATTAACAAACCCTACAGAAACTGACTTTTTTCTTATCACGAATTAGCTTGCCGAGAAAGCTAGATTTTTTAGGGGAAAAGTCAAACACCAGACTTTTCACTAATGATAGCTGAAATTTCCCTGAAAAAACAAAAATATTTCGACACGAAGGTAGAGGCTGCTTTCGTCAATGAGTTCATGATTCAGATGCTGATAATATGCACTTGAATTGTGTCTTCTTATTTTTTAAATAAAACATACACATTAACTATTATACGAATGAAATGTTCTTTCCACCCTTGTCGTATTGCACTTCTGTAGTGTAGGTATGTAATTTTCTGAATCTGTAGTAATAAGGAGCAAAGTATTATGTCGAATACTACATTATTAGCATTTTATCCGCCTCTTTGCATAAATATAAATCACATCTTTGGTAGATATAGTAGATAGAGAAGAAAAATCTATTTGAGCCTTAATCGTATAAGATTGAATAAGTATCGTATCGTACTATTTGTTTTAATTTTTGACACTTTTTTATTTCATGTATGATGACCGGTGGGCTATAGTGCCTGGTATTTTAGCTATTACTTATTGGCATGATAGGAATCATTTTTCTATCATGAAAGCGTAAAAATTGTAAGCCATACTCTTTGAGATAATTGCATAAACGATATTTGTATTTGCTAATTCTATCATCCAACGTCATAAAAAACTGCGCACATGACAGGTCAGAAATACCGTATTAAACACTGTTTTTGATATTTTCTGTCCAATTTAACATTTTACATAGCAAATGAAGCAGCCTATTTTTGGAAAAAACTCATAAAAGGAGACGAAAGAGAGCCAAAAGTTTTCATCAAAACAAGTATACACATTTTTTGGCCATTCGCTTATATGCACTTTCAAAGCTAGGTAGGCAAATAAGTTCTGGAAAATCTCACTGAACCCCAGCTTTTACTGAAACAAACACTGTCTCAAAGAATGATTAGCACAAGTAAGGTCATTTTTATATGAGATTATTCAGTCATGTAAAAAGAAGCAAACAGAATCTTTCTGAATGTCCCTCAACACTTGTTTGTAAAAACTTCATGATGTCCAACTCGTGCAATTTATTTTCCAAAATGAAAGCGACTGAGGAATTTTCACAATTGACTAGTATTGAAAAAATTTATTGCAAATTTTTATAGTAATATATTACGTAACTTTTATAGGCAACTGTTTTATCAGTTGTTATAATATGTTCTCTTGTATTTAGGTAACCGATCCGGATAGTATGGTTTCCGCACTTAGGTACAAGTGGGCTTTTGTTCTGCATCACTGTTTCTTGAAATGAAGACCCCGAATATCAACACAGAACATAAAAGGAAACACATGCATTCATTATATACCACTCTCACATCATTCTCGACTAAGCTTTTATATAAGTATTTCATTTTGTACTTTCTAATGTTCAACATAAATGAATAGCTTTGAAAAACAATGTACCACATACATATATACATATTTAAAAGAGTAAAGAAAGCATTATATAAAAGGACTTCCATAAAAATAATAGAGATGTACAAAACAAAGCGTGGGGAAGGATTGCTGTGCTTACATAATCCTTGGAAAGTAGATCTAGATCGTTATGCAGTGTAATAATGTAGGACCCAGAAAAAGGATTAGTGTGATAAATGTGAAACTCCTTGAGCAAACAAAATGAATGTTTAAAGACGATTTTGTGTAATAATACTATTGTGGAGTTGAAGAGTAACAAAATCATTGTGGCAAAAAGCAATGCTCTGTTGCCATCGCAACACAGAGCTCTTCAACAATCAACAATCAACAAAGCTGTTTTGAGCTGGATAGTTGTATGTACGAAAAGCGTCGAGTAGCATCCCCTTAAGTCGCTCCCAACTTATAAAATAAACATTAACCTCTGGTACCAATGTTTGTTTTCCCGTAGTTTCGGTTCAAGCTAAACATTACCAAGGAAATCAGTTTAGTAGATTGTCATAAATCATAACTTGCTGTTTCTATTTATTTGCAAATATTGTACTTAAAAGCAAATTTGAATTTGGTTTATAAAATATATTTATGCATTAGTCTTTTCTAGATCACGCAGTAAAAATGAGACCAAATGATCCGTGAAATCAGCCGTAAGAAAGCCATGTCGCTTGTGTTTTCATGGATAAGTTGATCTTACTGGACGCATCAATTTTTTTTAGCAATTTTTCAGTTTGAGATAATCTTTTTCGTCCTTGAGAAATTTGCAATCGTCGATGGAATTAACGTTTTTAATCACTGGAGTAATAAATTTTCAAGTTTGTTTGTTACGGCAGTATTTCTTTCGAGATAAAAAAAGTATTTGTCATTTTAGCAAACCGCACATACCCACAAAGCATACTTACAGCCCATACTCATACACTTTATTGGTTGTGAAAGTGAGCCGCTTTATGCTGAAGGTGGTATTAGGTGTAAATGAGAGAAACGTTGGGTATTGGCACCAAATAAGTACGTTAGTGATTACACTTTGTAAAAAGGATAACCTGAAAGGTGACTGTTTCTGTTTTCCATTTGTCCATTCTACATAGGATCAAATTGTGCAGTACCTTGTGCAAACTGAATTGAAGACGTAAGCTTTAAAGCAATATTTTTAGCTAATGTGCTTAATAGAAAGAGAAGGCACTGACGCTCCAGACTTTTCGGGAGTAAGACTTTTCTAGATTCGTCTTGGTAAATCTATTATGTTTCATATGTTTCGTAACCGTCCAGTTTTAGATAAATGAGTGCATTTATTCTTCTAGTTTTAGGAGAATATTTATTAAATACGAGAAAGAATGAGAATATTTCTAATTTGTTGTAACAACACTGTAGAAAACAGCCGTAGTTCACTGTAGTAGAATCAAAGTTTCAGGTTCGAAGACACTGGTTGCCGTATTATCTTCAAATGCAAAATTCTGCATTGTATACAAGTAATCATTGCATTGTTTGAAAGTCTTGGGACAAAAGTGGTAATCTTTTTACACACAGATTGTAAATTTAATGCTTTCTCTTAAGCCATGTTGTTTCCCTGGCCGTTTTTATATTGTTTTTACTGGGTAAAACACAGTGGAAAATCATCCTTTGCTTTCATCTTTTTCGCCTTTGTCAGCCGTATATTTACAGTGGTAACCTTTCTTTGTGGGAATTATTTTAAACTATTTTGCAAATCCAAACCAACCAATATGTACCGCGTGCAAGTTCAAATAAAGATGTGTTAGTGGGCATGGAGTTGAATAAGTATGTCCAATTCTTGGTACAAGCAAAGGATGTGCACTGTGCTAGGATTTCTCTGAAGAGGCTGACAGATTTTGAGAAGTTCATTCCATTCTCCTTATTACTCCACAAGAAAAGACTAATGTCATCGCGAGCATCCGCACAATTATAAAAGCTACCACATTATAGTACAAAACCGGATGTTACGTAATATCCTGTCCGTACTTGTATTTTTTAAATGGTGTACGGTAGTTAGCTCAAAAGACGTTAGTTACAGCGGACTCTAGTTCCACTTTTTTAGCTCCACTTTTTTTAGTTACACCCGGTCTTTACCTCCAAAAATATTTTAGCTACAATTTATTTAGCTCCACCATTTTTAGTTCCACCCATGATTTTTGCTTACATGTATATGTATATAATCATTTTGAACCTAAAAACTGACACTGTGCAAGTTTCTTCATATAAACTTCTTACTTTTTTTCTTTCAAAGTTCCATTTGATTTTTAACCAGCAAGAATTTCATACACTATACCAAAATGGCTTAAAGTAAAATCGCAAACATATATTTGCCGACAGTTATCTAGGATATAATTACTTGTAATGGTAGTTTTTCAATATTACCGTAATTAGAAACACTACCTACGTTTTCAACAAAAGCTTTGATTGTTTAGTCTGCAGTTACGCCAAACTTTATACGATTTTGAGAGGGAGAATATAGCAGCTCCGCATGTAGTTATTACACTGTTAATCTATAGCTACATTTAAATCACATTGCAAATCAAGAACAAATACCAAAACATAAATTAATTGACCTGGCTAAACAGGTGGTAAAGCACAGTTTTTAAATGCTAACCAAGTAACATGCGAATGCATTATTCTGTTGTTTATATAACCTATTAGGGTTTTTTAAAGTATATTTTTACAAAGTAAACTTTTGGAGGTAAAAGTGGTGGAGCTAAAAAATGAGTGGAACTAAAATCCATTGGAACTCAGAAAAGTGGAACTATAAACCAAGTGGAACTAGAATCCTTGTAGCTAAATGTAGGTGTAGCTAAAAAATTGAAGCTAACTACCTAGGACCCATTGGTGCAATGGAAAATTACTTTAGGTTATTAATGCATGCAGTAGACCTAAATATATGCAATCATTGCAAAACCTGCAGTTCTCCTTTATAAGTTTTGCTAAGTTTACTGGTGCGGTTGGGTAGTGCAATTTGCCTACGTTAAATGGAGTTGATGAAGTTAACACACTAAAACACACAGGACATAAAAAGAAGCATTTATGTAGATTACCAATCCTAAAAATGAAAAAAGAAACTATTGTTACCTGAGTTTGAAGATAGAGTTGATAGCATACCAGCACCAGGATTCCAGGTCCAGAAAGTGTGAGCTTTTAAAGTTAGAGCATAACATGTACTCTCTACGACGATCATTTTTTTTAGCAAGATTGAATCTCCGATGCTCATTGCAGATAAGATGTTTTATTTTTGAAAAACGTCTTGGTGATGTACCGTCTCATTGGTGTGTATAAGGTTATATTGGTTTGGTAGATTTGCCTTAATAAGCAGTAAATATCTCAAGCTCATTCAGTATAGTTAACAACTAGAAGTGTGTAAGGGAGAAAACCACACTGGTCTAGAATCAACTGGTGGATTTAAGAAAGCGGTGTAAAGAAAAACTTGCTGGCGCTGTTTCCTCTATTCTGGTTTGCTTTCTCCAGCGCCTCTTTGTTGTCGTATGCTTAGCATATTCTTGTGTTTACCTTGCAGAACAAACCAACACTGAACAAGATATATCTTCAGACAATATGTTATGTGCTGCTAAATTACATGTCTAATAAGGAACCCCTCAGGGGGTTTCCATTCTTGTAAGGCTTTTGTTTATTTTTCACCAAATCGGCTAAGCATTTACAAACATATATAGATAATAGCTTCCGCACCGAAAGGGTACTTTAATTGGATAAATAGGCTTTCATTTTTAAATGTTATTTTACGCCGTTTCTGTAAAAAAGCATCAAAATTCATCAAAAAACACTTGTATTTATTACATAGCATTTCCATGTATCCATATTCAGTGGGCTTAGTATACACAACCATATATTTTCTCCCGCACACACAATATTGTGTAATGCGGTGCATATTTAGCTTAACAGTACCCGTCGAAAGTTGAGAAGAAAACACATAAGTGTTGAACGGGTAGGGTATTATTGAGTCATTCGCACAACTACGTCTCGTAATTTACACCAATATTACTTCCCAAGCTTTTTGGGGTAATTTCAAAGAAAGCATCCTAAGTGAACGGGTTTAAGCGAACAAAATAAATAAGGCTTCTGTTTGATTTGGTCATATGATTATTTGACCACACGACAAATTTTTTTGTACATTACTAATATTCTAGTAAGTAATTTTGTATCATAAGTTAATGTAAAATGATTTTAGGCAATCACGAGTGTTTTTGAAAAAACACTCGTGTATTTTGTAACACGAATTTGGTATCGTTCTGTCATTGAAGTGCAATAAATGCTTTATATCATCATGTGCTTTAAAAACGACACACTCAGCTCTAGAAATAAGTCCAATATTTCCTCGGAAATCGGGTTAATGTAATATTTCAACATGCTGTTTTCTATGACTTGCAAATGTTGTGCCTACAGCAAATTTAAATTTTATTTATAAAACATCCTATGCATAAACCTTTTCCATATTGCGCAATGAAATTGAGACCAAAGCATTTTCACTTAAAAATCTGCCTTTGAAATGCTGACAGACGAAAAATAGAACAGAATACAAATACTTGTTCCGGAAGTTCACAAAAGCATTTACGAAAACAAAATATTGATGTTCACCGTACCGAGAAAACGGAACTCGCAACAATTCGCAAAAACAATATTTTCACAAAATGAATAAGACAAATGTGCACGTTATACTTGCTATATCGTGCGTCCAAGAAAGTGAACCTGCATCTAACGCACTTTGTACACTTCATCTCTTGCAATGTTTACCAACGCGCTGCACTGAGATAATTGCAGGAAACCAAGCTACTTACTACTTCTTGTTACTGCGTTCTATCCCGCGGCATCAGAGAACTTCTCTTCTTTTTTCTTTTGCCTGTTCACCCATCATCCGCCTTTTGATCTGACTTTAACTTCCGGTTCCTACTACAGCTAGAAAAAAGTTTAGGGTAAAGCCATATATTGCAAAACTACAGACTTTCGAACTCTCAATAGTATATACATATGTATAACTGTTGGTTTTATCTGGCATTCGTAGTAAATCATCAAACCAAAATATATTATAACGAAAATTACAGCAGCCCATATAAAGCAACCTGCTGTTTCGTAAATCATACTAGTTACACACGCCGCTTTCTCTTGGTGTTTTCTCTCTTCACTACAGTAATATTGTATCAATATAAAACCGAAAGGTACTAAAAATAAATCCGATAATGCGTAATAAGAAAGGCAAACCCGAGTTTTGGCCAACAATTAATAAGATTTCCCATACATGGAACCGTGTCATTTTCTGCATCTCTACGTAGTCTCCTAATTTGCAAGTCACCAATATAATTGGATTACGAAATAAACTTTTTTAAAAAGATAATATAAAACCTGACACCTTCTTCTTTCCATTTGCATTTGGTAATGTTCAGCAGGATAAAAAAATTCTTTTTTAGAGAAAATACATACACGTGTGCCAAATAAATTGAAAAGATAAACCTCGCAGCCGCGGCCAACTTATTTTTTGCTAATGTTTTCTACGCTCAGAAGGTAAGAAAAGTAATACTAGAAGAATATTTGTTTCAGTTTATTCGTCATATTCTTTCGTCACACCTATTATGTTTTTCTGTACTCCCGTGACTGCGACAATATATTCTAGATTATCCTCCGTATGTCAAATATTGTACTACAATCATATGAATCACTTTAACAATTTGTAGAAGTACATATTGCCAAAACGATATATCCAAATTGCCGGAGGATACAATTACAGAGAAGATTTACAGAAAAGTGTATGAGTACTCTGCGCTAGAAACCTGCAATGATAAAATTCTACCGCTCTGTTTGTTTCCTTAAACCTCTATAACTGTTAAATTAAATTTATATCGTTTCCTTTTTAAACTTATAAAGGATAAACATCAGAGTAATGCGGATCTGTGTGCATATGTGCAAGTGTTTGTGTCTTTGTGCCTGGGTTAGTTCTGTTTCTTTCATTGAGGTTTTTTTCACCGCGCATTGTTACTGTAAGTATAGTATTGTTGCGTTTCAGATTGGGTACAAACCAAGACTGAACAAGATACTTTGTCAAGAAAATTTCTATACCCATTAAAAAATGCAAGTCTGTATGGAGACCGTATCATCTATTTACCTATTTAAGGCGCTTTTTAGGACAATAATGCGTTGTGTGTGATGCAATCTTTTTCTTGTTATTGATCATAAATTTCATACTTCTAAAATATGAAATAACAAGAACATACGTAAATGAAGAACTTGCTGCAAGCAACTTCCGGAACTGCCGGAAGCAACTTGCTGAATTACATGAAACATGATGCCCATAAACGTTTCAAAAATGCCCAGAAAACGTCTCAAAAATGCACAGAAACGTTTCCGGAATGCCAATGAACGTTTCAAAAATACCCAGAAAACGTTTAAAAAATGCCCAGAAAACGTTTAAAAAATGCCGAGAATTCGTATCAAAAATGTTCAGAAAACGTTTCGAAAACGCCAATAAACGTTTTTAAAATGTCCAGAAGCGTTTCGAAAACGCCCAAAACACGTTACATGCCCAGATACACGTTAAAACAAGTGTTTTGAAAAAGTTACAAAAATGCAAAAAACGTTACAAAAATACCCAAAACATTACAAATATGCCCTGAAACGTTACAAATATGCCCTGAAACGTTACAAATATGCCCTGAAACGTTACAAATATGCCCTGAAACGTTACAAATATGCCCTGAAACGTTACAAATATGCCCTGAAACGTTACAAATATGCCCTGAAACGTTACAAATATGCCCTGAAACGTTACAAATATGCCCTGAAACGTTACAAATATGCCCTGAAACGTTACAAATATGCCCTGAAACGTTACAAATATGCCCTGAAACGTTACAAATATGCCCTGAAACGTTACAAATATGCCCAGAAAACGTCTCAAAAATAACCAGAAAACGTCTCAAAAATGCCCAGAGAACGTCTCAAAAATGCCCAGAAAACGTTTCCAGAATGCCAATAAACGTTTCTAAAATTTCCAGAAAACGTTTCAAAAACGCCATTTGAGACGTTTTCTGGGCATTTTTGAGACGTTTTCTGGGCATTTTTGAGACGTTTTCTGGGCATTTTTGAGACGTTTTCTGGGTATTTTAAACGTTTTTGGGTATTTTAAAAAGTTTTGTTGGGATAATTTTTCATGTAATTCGGCAAGTTGCTTCCGGTAGTTACTCATTTACGTAGGTTCTTGTTATTAGTAATACGCTAACATTGAAATCAAATTACCAAGATTTTAGAAATAAATATCGCAATCATAGTACAGAAAGAGAAGTACAGAGCTGCTTGACATGTCGTTGAATAGAAAAATAATAGCATAGAATTCTTCCTGGCGTGGAAGAGTCGATCTATTTTCATGTAGTTAGGGCTAAACAAAATTAACACATTTATTAAGGCGTCACCTTCAAGCTTGTCAGCACTCATCTTATTCTGGATTTTACACTTGCAATGCTGAAAAACTGGTTTTCAGCATGCTGCTAGCCAGATCACGTTTCTTAGTGCAATCCAAAAGCAGATATAGGCCAGTTTTTGCAGAACTTTAGCTCAGACAAGTAAAATTTAAAATGAAAAAAAAAATCCCCGTTTGCTACTGCAAAAGGTTTTTAACTAGAACGTATTGCATTAAATTGTGATAGAATATTGTTTGATCACTATGATGTTTGTGTGTCTTTCTCTCTAGATACAAAATCCAAGCAACCACACAGCAGATATTTACTCCAAGTTGCTATTGATATCAAAGTGTGTTAGTGTTGTCGTTACATTGTACTTTGTTCATATGAATTTTAATATCATGTCAATCATCGTGACTAATTTCGGTGGCGGCAGCTAATGACCATTTCTAAGCCAGAGCAAAATTCATATAAACGCAACCTATACTTTTCCAAAATACACAAAAGTGAACGTGAGTGGTGGGGAGCAATAGGGTTCTTGTAAGCAAATATAGTTAGGGTAAAATGCTTCTTACTAACCTGCTGTTGTATTAGTGCTGCTGAAACCGAATGGAACTAAAAACTACTATAAAATTATTATTATTATTGGCTTCATTAGAGATAATCAAAGCAGCAGGTACAATGCACAAGCCTGTTATCCATATATCAAATAAGTCACAGCAAGTAGGGGAAATATATGTAAGAGGACTAGCTAATATAAAATAAAGTAACTCAAAAACAATTAGTTATTCTTTTACACACAATTAAGGTTTTCCAAGATTTTGAAATAGCAGACTCTGTGCAAATTGTTACCGGCATTTTGCTTCCAGATCACTTTGCCACCATTGGCCAGTTTGCTACCAAACCATTTTGCCACCATGCCACACCTGAGCATTTACCTACCAGTGAGTAAGTCCAAGTGATGGTGAGCACTAAAAACTAGAAGTTCCTGGAATTCCAAAGTTTTTGCATATACTTAACATACATTTGCCCGGTATACTTCACAATAAGTTTCAAAGTCTCAAGTTGCCCCTGAGCGGAATTACAAAGGTGTGAATTTTGAGCATCAAAAAATGACATGTTGACCTGTTACTCAATGACGATAAAGAGTTCATGGCTAAAACTTTTTTGATAAATTAGTCATGCAATTAGGTTTTATCTGTGACAATATTACGTTCTGACCATTCTTCCATAACTTTTTAGAAAATGACATATCAAAAAATCCGAAAATTTTACAAATTTTTTGAATTCAAATCGCTGTAACTTGCCAAGAGTAGACTTTTGGAAGCTCCAAAAAGGTTGACCATCGGCAGTTTTTAATGCTCTATCTATCCTAAAACATTGTTGTCAAAAATGCTTACCAACAAGGAAGCTATGCATAAAACTGTAAGTCAAGAAATTTTCTTGTATCGACTTTCATGTATTTAGGGTCAATTAGCAACTCATTCAGACATTTGAGTGGTTTAAATAACAGCACTTTTGGAAGCTCTTAAAATGCTCTATCAGAAACAGTGATGACTACCTTGACACAACATCATCATACAAAATGCCAATCAAATTATTCAGTAAGATGAGTTCGTCCAAAAGTATCAAAATTTTACAAAATCAAACGTAACTTTTTTTGTAGAAAAGGTATTGAAAAAATGAGAGAATACCTTTTTGCAAATTTTATTGGCAACATTTTGACATGTCAATCAAGAAATTTGGACACTTTGGTGACGAGTGGCAACTGATAATCTGAAGCATACTTGACCAATTTTCAAAAAATTGAATTTTTTTGAATTTCGTTTTTTGTGCTGAATTTGGGTCAAACTGCCGTCGGCATTCATAAAAAGCATAAATATGTAAGCATTATGGGTTCTCCGGTATCTTTGCGTAAAAAGAGAAAAGTGTTAAAATATTCAATTTTTTGAAAATTGGAGTTAGACCCCTCAATATGTTTAGCTCCATTTACACATCTATAAAGACGTGTTCCATTAATTTGTTTTTCTGAAATTAAGGTAAGCCACAACAATACAAAACTCTTCGATGTACCATAAATCGCAACATTTTACATCTTAATTGTCTGTTTAGTAAGGACGAATAAGTAAATAAGGTGTGGTTAAAAATTAACTCATTTGAAAACGGTTTTTGTCTGAAGAATTTTGTTTGAATAACTCTTTGTAATATTTTAAAATTGGATATATCCGTTTGCATTTTTGAAATGGAGATCTAATGAAAATATTTTCATGAATGATTAAAGTGACAGTTCTTTCGATTTATTCATTTTCTGCAACGTGAGGTCACTATGTACATTATTATCTATGTGCATTATAGTATACAGTATCATCCTGAGTAAGATTTCATAGCCACAGACAAAAACCTGCTTACCATACTGTTTCCATGTTCAGTCCAAAGAAAGCTACTCTTCGAGCTGGTTGTGTTTACTGCTCTCGCCGCTGCAACTCTATTAGAACAAACGGCTTGCTTTCTCCACGCAAAGTGTATGAAATAGCAAGTTTTTAAAAGGCTTTAATTGGTTTATACATTTCAAATATTTAGTGTACATAGTGTATCAAAATGGATTTAACCAGGTGGTTTGGTACAAGTGAAAGTAACTACATTAACCACACTGCCTCAAACACAAAAACATTCAACTTGTTTTCACTTTCCGTCTTACTTTATATTCCTAGTATTTTATTCAACGGTTATGTTATCTACATAGCTTTAGGTCAAGGAAGAAAATCAAAACGTCAGAAGAAAGTGACATCCTTAACTGCACACTTATCCTTTGTGGCAATATGTGCTATTGTGAGTGATTTGTTGAGCACCAGTATTGCAAATGGATTTCTTTACCCACATAAATATCTTTGCGGTTTGTTGGCGTACTGGAAGGGTAACTTTTTTCCAAATATGTATCTCTTGCTTAAGCATATTTATAATTATATTAAATATGTCTTGCGTCATTAGATGTTTTTACTGGTGCGTTTTCCCTTAACAACACACTCATTGTACGTGAGCAATACCAGTCAACGAAACCAATAAACGAAACCAAAGGATCTGTTGGTGTTGCAGCAATTGTTTGGCTAGTATCCATGATGTTCAACATTCCAGCTGCAATGATGACAAAATACACTAAAACATCTGGAGAGTCAAACTGGACCTGTGAACCGGTAGCAAACAAATATCTTTAGTTGTTCAAAAACAAAGCCAAATGCTTTATTTTCCTTTTTTTAAACATTGTTTTATCAATTAGATCAACTTAATGAAAAGTCCTACAGCCACCTTGGTATACGAAGGTTTGAGATTTACCCTGTTTTCTTTGATTGGCACACCATACATAGTTTACCGTAAGAAAAACTAAGTTAAAACATGTTAAATCAAAATAACAAAATTACTTGATTTTTTTAAAAAATTTTAGTCATGACGAAAATGCGCGCCAAGTTAAAGTATTTACGAGGAGCTTCAGTAGGTCACACAATACATTAACGAATTGTCATCAATGTTGTTTTGGTGTCATGTTAAAAATTATGATAATTTTATTTTTATTAGAATTCTGAAAGCAAACAAACGGATCAGCAAATTCAAACGATTCAACAAGTTTACTTTCACCTGAGAGTTAAGGCATTTCTATGGATTCCGTGGGGCCTAGTTATTCTAGCTCTGCGTGCTGGTTATCGCCAACATGTTGCAGAATGTTTTTATGATTGGTCAACAGCATTAAAGACAGTTTACATTGGTCTAGTTATATTTAATGCCTTGTTTTCTTTCGTTAGTCCTTGCATGTCCTTGTTTCAATTGAGAGATAAGAATACCAAATTTAAGTTTGACTGTTGTACGTTTAAAAATAATACTTGTATTAGTGAGAATAACTGTCCTGGTGATATTCCGCTTGTAGACTTGAATCAGACAGGCCATGTAAAGCCAACTGATTGCACGGAATGCGCCAGTTCGCTTCATACGATTGCGGCAATAAATGCTGAGCAACAACCTAGCTTAAATAATCAACCTGAAAATAGTAAATAATTTCCAGTTTAAAAATATGTTGTTATCAATTACGTATTACAGGGATGTAAAGAAAGTTATAATTAATTTTAAAATATATGCATACTAAAATATATAACCTTACTGTGGTTAAAAACACAGTAGTAGTAAAAACACAACCCTAAATTTGTTGCAATTTTATAGGTCAGATATATGAATGATCTACTGCAGTATTAGTGCTTCTTGGGCTACTATTGTAATTCTTAAAAATTTATATTCTCTTTGGTATCTATAGGAAAGTCATTCTTTTAATATAAAATTGATACAGTATAATAATCACCAGCTACAAATGTTGTTTGAAACGAAGGATTTCAAGAAAATGTGCTTTTATTTGTTTCAAGAAACACATATCTTCTTTGCTTAAGCTTTTCATATTCGAAACGGTTTGAGAATCCCAACATATACAAGTTGTTATAACATTATTATTATTAGGATTCCTTCTAATTTCCTGTTCCGGCCGTCCGGCCTAATGCGTTTTCCTCCGAAACGGCTGATCCGATTTGTACTAAATTTGGTATACAGACTCAAGTAGACCTCAGACAGAACACTATTGAATTTCAGGTCAATAGGTCAACTCCAAAGGTCAGAGATCATCGGTGGTTCAACATTTTAACATAGGATCTATATCATGCGGCACATGATTTTAGGTCCATTTTTGACCAGAATTACGAATCCACACTTTGTTTGTCAAAATTCGGATTGTAAAGTCCTGAAATCAGGGCCTTAATTTTCAAATCCGCTAATTTAACAGATCTATGCTTTGTGACACATAATTATAGGTCCATTTTTGACCAGGATTACGAATCCGCAGTTTGTTTGTTAAAATTTAACTTTTAAGGTCCCGAAATCAGGGCCTTAATTTTCAAATCTGCTAATTTAATGCACGTGTCCAAAGTGGTGAAGGAAGTGAGTAACGTGATGAACGAACGGCCGCTTACGTATGTATCCGAAGATCCTGAACCACTCACCCCATCATTGTTTTTGAATCCATTGGGACAAGTGGATTTTCCGGAAGGCGAGCTCACCGATGGGGACAAGTTAAGATATCGCTACAAATACATGAAACAATTAAGTAATGAACTTAAACTGCCTTTCCGAAGGGCATATTTAGGTTTAATGATTAGCCGTAACCCCAAAAAGACAACCAGGCCACTTCACGTTGGTGAGTTGGTGCTCGCTGGCAACGATCGGGAAAAAAGAAACTTGTGGCCTCTGGGGCGGATAATGGAGTTACTACCAGGAGGAGATGGCGTTGAAAGATTGGCCAGAGTTAAGTTCCGGGATGGCGTGTACGATCGACCAGTGCAACGCTTGTACCGTTTGGAGGCAGACAACGAGGCTGAGGTGAAAGAACTGCAGAAGGCAGTGAAGACCAGGTCTGGGCGCGTAATTAAGAAACCGGTGAGGTTTAACTAAGGGGTTAGGTGGCCAAATGGGACTGGGTTTTTTTCTTCCACAAAAAAATCCTGATCATTTTGGTATATCATTCATTTGGTTTGGTATGAGAATGATATACCTAAATGATCAGGATTTTTTCGGATTTTTTGATATATCGTTCTCAGGTTACCTCAAAAATGCAGTTTCGTTGGTTAGAATCTGGAAAGCCAATGCTGGTTCACTGATTCAATTCTGGGAACCACATGCAGGTTCATTGATTCAATTCTGGTGGCAAATGCTGTTTCATGGTTTAGATGTATCACCGACGTTTTTTATCACTGATGGTTTTTCTTACCATCTCCATCTTTGCAACTGATGGCATAATCCATTGAATGACAAGCATGCTTTTCTGGCACCATTTAGTCAGAAGTACTATCTGCGTTTAAATATTTTTCACATAATAGTTTCGCAAGTTTTGATTTTAACGTAGAATATCCGTGATTTTTTCGTGAAATTAACAAAAATGAAACTTTTGTCTAATAGGGACTGAACAATAACGCTTATATTAATTTTTATTGTAAAATGTACCGAGTGGACTTTTGATAGATAGAGGAGCTGAACATTACCAAGCTGAATTCAACTCAGCAGTCGGTCCCGTTTCATTTTTGCATGTCAAGGAAATATTCAATGATTCAGTGTAAATGTATGTTATTGGTTACGGCCGACACACGCGCCTCTGTAGTGTAAAAGGCAAGCACAATGATCGGTCACCTAAGCCATACTATTATTATCCTAAAATTGGCAACCCTACAAAAAGGTAATCGAAAGTATCCAGTGGTTCGAAAGATCACGTGATTTTTTCATTTTTTGTGTTGAAACCAATGATGAGTTACTTCTGGCTTGCCTGGACTTACTTTTGGCCCATCCGGGCTGTTCTGATCCGAATTACTAATTGTAATTGTAATTAATTACATATTCAATTACAATTACAGTAATTGAGTAATTGTAATTAAATTACTTTTTTTTAACGATGTAATTGAGTAATTGTAATTGAATTACTATTATCGAAATGTATTTGAACATTATGGATATCATATTCTTGAATGAGAAATATATTGTGATTTTGAGACAAGCAAGCAACGTGGCGATAGAACTGGGGATGCTGATTTTTTACCTAATCCTACCAAATACAGTTTCTGTGCTTAGTGCTTGCCTTTCATTTTACAAAAGTACTTTGTTATTTTTGAATTGATAAATAATCCCTAATTGCTACTGTTTGATCAACTGAAATTGAAGCTCTGCGGTTTCAACATAACTCGGTGACTCAAGATATGATATTCCCTGAAAGTCATCTTGCTGTGCGATGATGTTTGTTAAGTACAACATTTAAATTCCTTATCTACTCTTTCAGAACGACTGGTTTGTATTCTGGTCTGATTTTGGGACCTCAAAGAGAAAGGCTATAAATGATGTCTTTAAATGGTTAGCTACTCCTAAGTTAAATAAGGATCACTATGAATTTTTATTTAAAATGACTCAACGAATCTCAGAACTTGTAATTGAAAAGTAATTGAGTAATTGTAACTGAATTACTTTTTTGTACCCAATGTAATTGGTACTGTAATTCAATTACTTTTTAAAACAGTAAAGTACACTTTACTGTGTGTACTTTACTTTCTAAAAAAGTAATTGTAATTTGTAATTGAATTACTTTCCAATTTTATGTGTAATTTGTATTTCAATTACAAATTGAAACTAATTCGGATTCTCTGTCTGATTTATGTTTTCCACAACTTCAACACGACGACACAAGGGGATACTACTTCACTAATTTTACTAATTATTAACAAAGACATTAAGCCAAACTATCTAGAAACAAGACTTTAGTTAGCGAGACTACTTAGCTGATCTTAAGTATTTCCATTTCTCGTTACTATGTCGGATTCAATTTTGCTTGAACCTAATATTTTTCGTCTAGCGTATTCGGAGTCAAGTTTTCTTCGGAATCTGAATCATACTAAATTTGTTCCTACGTTATTTGTTACAGCTTGAAGTTTTTTGTGCAATTATGTGACTTGGTTTCTTTGACATCATTTCTTTAATATGCCAAAGTCCAAGTTAAATCATTTTAAGTGTGTGTACATCATTGTTCACAATATACCTCGTGTTGAAGCTCAATGGCAACGGTATGTCTATAATGTGGTTACATTTATTTTTCACGGCTGACATCTAGGCAAAAATTGTTGTCTAGCCTTTTCAAATTCAATATAATTCTTACAATGTATATTATACAGGTAGTTTAAGTTATAAAGTAACTCAAAATTTTACAAAATCAATTTTGTCAAAATTAGCTTCTGATTACCAGTATTTTTTGTAAAATGTTCTCTTTAAAAGTTAAAATAGAATTTAAGTTCAACCTCGCACTATCATTTTTTCTTTTTAAATGGCGGTTGCGTTTTATTAGGATCTAGACATTTTGCTACCATATCACTTTGCCACCATTGGCCAGTTTACTACCAAACCATTTTGCACCATGCCACTTTGCTACCTGACCATTTATCTACCAGTTCATTATGCTCCCAAACCCCTTTGCTACCATGTCATATTGCCACCAGACCATTTTGCTCTAGTTCAAGTTGCTACCAGACCACCTTGCTACCATGCCAGTTTCCTACCAAGATCACTTTGTCCCCAACTCAGTACGTAACCCAATTGAATATGAATTTCATATTATGAAAACTTGCATCTTGCATTATAATCAGTAAATCCAAAAAGGTCACATATATAACAATATTCAATATTTTCTTCATTCTCTCTACTATAACATTTTAAATACACAAGTGCATGTTTCAATAGTATACTAGTAATATTTTGTATAAATTGCTTTGCTTTACAAAATTACTGAGTTAGGGGCAAAGTGATCTTGGTAGGAAACTGGCATGGTAGCAAGGTGGTCTGGGAGCAACTTGACCTGGAAACAAAATGGTCTGTTGACAGTATGATATGGTAGCAAAGAGGTTTGGGAGCATAATGTACTGGTAGGTAAATGGTTTGGTAGCAAACTGGCCAATGGTGGCAAAGAGATATGGTAGCAAAATGCCGGTAACGATTTATTTTGCTTGTTAGCAAAACGTAATGGAAGTATAAAAAGAAATATTTATAGTACTAGTTAGCGGCTGGTAATCTCCGAAATTACCGAAGACCGTTGTAAAGAATGGGCCTTTTACTAACTACTATTGTAGCTGTCAGCCTCCGTAAATACCTATGTGCAGGCAACTTGCAACATAGCATAGATGCGAGAAAAACGGCTATGCCAGAAAAAAGCTGGGGAAATGCGAGACACTCGATGATGTTTCAACCCAACAGCTTTTAAGAACAGCTTTGGTAGCTTCAGCTGATCAGTTGTTGTTTTTCTTTGTTTACAAGTTTCCCTCGTAAAGGGTTCAATGAACCACGCCGGGCTAAAAACTAGCTCGGCGGAATCCGCACAAATGAGCCAGGTATTTACGGAGGCTGACAGCTACAATATTAGTGCAGGACCTAAATGATCTGACTGCGTAATTTTAAAGATTCTTTCTGCTCGTATTACAGAACTGACGGTTAATGTGGCTATCCACAGTGATTATGAAGATGTGCACAAATTCCCTACCAAAAAGCTACACTTTCAGGGGAAAAATAACAGCACTAATTTAAAGAACAATAGCCTTCTTTCTTTCTCTCTCTTTCTCTTTATTTCGTTTAAGAAATACAATTATTTGCCAAGCAATTAGCGTAACAATTTCCTTGACTCAATTCTCGACTTTATTTAAAATTATGCTGCACGCAGGCAGGAACTTACGACTACTTTAAAGAAAAAGTTCAGCACAACTGCAATTAACACCGACTACTGCAGACTACAGACAAAGTTTAACGGACAACTCTACATTTTTAAAAAGGAACAAAAGAACGGGAATGATCTGGCACACAGCATGCTGACGGGAAACTCCCGCTCAGCACCGTGTCATGCTACCTGGTAGTCTCAGATCATTTCCTTTGTTCACGCTTTTGGCGTATATTTCTCACAACCGTAGCTTCCTTTTTGTTGTCGTTTTGTCAACTTGTGACATGTTTAGTTTAGTAAAAATAAGCTCTGCAAAAATTAAATGCAGTGTGGGTAAGAAACCAAGTCCGAAACCTGAATGAGTTTTGAACAGTTCAGTAAGAAAATATTGAACTTTTTATTGACTTGTTCAATATGCAAAACCATGGCATGCAAACTTTAGTTCTGTTCAAAACTTTTGCCATTTGTTATATCTTAACCATACACTATCTCTACAGCTATTTCTTTTGGTGAATACCATTGTCAACACTAATTCTATTCCTAAAGCAATTGCAACTATATTATGTTTCGTGGAAAGTGATTTCTCTTTTCTGCACTTTTCCAACTTTCACTCCATATTCTACCTATAAGCATTTTAAACGCATGCAAGGCATTGTTAAATTCGTTTCAGATTTTGAATTTATTAATTTTGCTAATATTATGACAGCAAAAACGATGTACCCCATCAAAACCAAACAAAACTCGTAAAAATATTATTGACGATTGTCTATCAACAAATTTTATATTATCATTAATTATAGCAAGCATACAAATGGCTTATCGTACCGAGTTAGCAACAACGTTTTTATTTAACTAAGGACGACATCTGCCAATGCTATTTCGTCTACAAGACAGTGTCAGCTCAAAGAATAGGTCTGGTTTCATCAACATATCCAAGATAGCGCTGATAGTTCTGTTTGAGCGTCTCTACCAACAGTAAGTTCTGATTTGGTTAGAACCATTTGTTGTAAAACCTGCAAAGCGTATCCTGCTCGGAGCAACATGCCTTTCTTCAACTGCTCCTCGTGATAGCTAATCGTGAATGCTGGAGAAAGGTTTCATGATGAGACAAACGCTTGGAATGATGCGTAAGTTTTATGCACGGTTTAAGCATTTATATATCAACATCATTGCTACAAACACCAATGTCCAATGCATAGCATTGTAAAACTTTAAACCCGTCTCACTTGAAAACTGTACTCTTTTCTTCAGATAATTAAAATAAACTAGGTAAACATGAAAACTTTATACGAGTAGAGCTAAGACTTTCCTTTAATGAGAAATACGTACACATTTTGCACTATAGCAAAAAGTGGTGAGGTTGTAAAGTAATAAAACTACATATTGCTCAAATATGGCTATTTAAAACACTTCGTATTCAAATTATTTAGTAGACCCATTGATACAATTGATTTATTATCAAGTCATTTCTTTCCTATTAAGCTTAAAATTCGAAAACATAATGCAGAGGAGAATGAAATCAATATATTTGATCTTAACATTAAACTTAAAATAATCTTCTATGAAAAAGGTAAAGTAGTTGTTTTCAAGCTTATGACTTGAATACCGTCTTAATCGCCATTTCTACTAATATAAATAAACGTTTTCCTGAATTATGCCGGTTGGTCGGAAATTTTGTATTTTTTATTGTAGAAATTTGCATTATTTAAACCATCATTGTCACCAAACAATTAGAGCATGATGGAAGTTTTTGCCATATGGAGGGACGGATACATGGAGGTAGGGGAGCGACCCATTATCAGCAAGAAAAGTAAATATAATATAAAATCTTTTCATTTTCTAAACATTCCATGTTCAGCAGTTCTGTAGACACGCATATAATTCTCTTATTTGAAGCATTCACAATTTTTACGTAATATATTTGCAGCAAATGAATCAAAATGCATATTATACAGTCTGTGTCAATTGATAGGGGCCAAACCAAAAAAGTTAAATAACTTCACCTGAAGTCTATCATTTGCTCTGATTTTACCACACATAAGTCCTGACACTATTACAACTACGATCATTGAGTTTCATGAAAATCGAACGTGCTATATTGTATGTTTGTTACACAACACCAGCACCCCGTACTGGGTTATTACGCTGGCTGAATTGTACGTTTTTAAGAAACAATGATTCGTTTAATTTATGCCGATCACCGAGGATTGAACTCGGAACAAGGCAGTCTCAGTAGTATAATTATAACCACTGGGCTATGCCCTCTCGGCGTAGCCCACCTGAGCCCACCCTCTTGGATTTGCGACCCCTGATCTTTTCGGATTTTTCAATTTTTTCCATAGCACGTACGATTTTCATGCAACTCAATGATCGTAGATCGTAGTTGTAATAGTATCAGGACTTGTGTAAGGTAAAATCAGACCAATTGATAGAATTCAGAAAAAGTTATCTAACTTTTTTTGGCTTGGCCCCTATCAATTGACACAGACTGTATATTCATTGGGCAATACTAAACGTAAGATATTTAAAACTAGCACAATTTACCAAAAATACAAAATCATGTACAAAAAAACACTATGCAGGTTGTTAAGCTTAAAACAATGTTTACACGCCTCATATTCGGAATATATTTCTCCTAAAATTGAGGTTCATGGAAACACCTACAGACATTCGCCACGTACTCAAGTGACACGTTGTAGTCTTGCCCCTCGTATGAATATTAAAACATAGTTCAAGCGGCATATCAATACTGTATTTCGTTTTTTTCATTCGCAATTTTCGTAACTTTTCATTTCGACGGACATCGAATGGCAAAAGACACCCTTAAACTTCAACTCATCTACATCTACACTTTGTTTGGGTTCACTAGACCTAGTTGTGCAACAGACATATTTTATTACATGGAAAGATTCGGTTTAAAAAGTTTATAAGATTACCATTATATTTAGAATTATTATGTCTACTATCTCAGGTGACACTAGAAAACACAAACAAGAATTCACTGCTCGTATTCTGATTTTTGCTTGTCCGTTGTTTAACGAATTACACATAATACACTAGTTCACTGGAGTACAAAGTTTGTACTACAAACGGATGCACAGATTACTACAATCCATGACTACTTTATGACAATGAAAAACTTCGTACTTGAGTTATGTTATATGATCACATCACACGACACGCTTATATCACAATGACAATTCCACTTGAGTACATAGCATTTTGCTAAGCAGAAATCGTTACATCTATAATAGGCGGTATTTTGATACGTCTCATATAAATTACGTAATGGTAGGTTTCACATTTCGGACAACAGAAATCTATATACTCCCTCAAAATATATGTACATACAGTGTATGTCATACACACATAATTAATAGTTTAAAAAAGTACTGTACTCGTAACTTACTTACTTGCTTACGTACTTGTAACGTAACTTTTATCTATTAAATTCTACATTATTAAGGTTCACGTTAGTGTACCTTTACTCCTATCATCGTGATGTGTCTGCAAGTCCCTCCCTCCCTCCGGTTCTCATCATGCCACAATGGTTCTCATCATGCCACAAATAATTCACATCATGCCACAATGGTACTCATCATGCCACAATGGTTCTCATCATGCCACAATGGTTCTCATCATGCCACAATGGTTCTCATCATGCCACAATGGTTCTCATCATGCCACATGAATGTGACAATGGTTCTCATCATGCCACAATGGTTCTCATCATGCGACAATGGTTCTCATCATGCCACAATTGTTCTCATCATGCCACAAATGGTTCTCATCATGCCACAATGGTTCTCATCATGCCACAATGGTTCTCATCATGCCACAATGGTTCTCATCATGCCACAATTGTTCTCATCATGCCACAAATGGTTCTCATTATGCCACATTTTATTACTACTCAGAGAGCTTCTCTACTTCCTCTTCATATCTGCCACCAAGTATTTTGTTGTAAAAATACACTTCTTGCCACACACGCAACTGTAGCCCCACACTGGAAACCAGGAGCTGACTCATCTTCGCAATCTTACCACTCAATATTCCACATGTCTCCACTTTCATCTTCAGCCTGAATAAATTTGTTTTCATTTTTCAAATTATTGCCTGCATGTGCAGAACAATTTCACTCAATAAGAAAATGTAGGAAATGAAACTTGACTAGGTCATATCCCTCAGAATATACTCTTACAATGTACACTTTACTATTTTCAACATAAACTTTTATGTTACAGTTAACATTATGCATCTTTACTCCACCCTCTTTCCCTTTTCCAGAATCCATTTTAAATTTATACTGTATCCCTAAATTTAAATTCAAAATATAAAACTTACAACCTATTGATTAAAATTTATATGTCTAGTATTACTACAGCAACTAGTTGCTAAACAATTTGAAATGTTCAAGTTGAATATAAAATAAAATTCTAAACATGTATCAAACACACTCTTATTTTTATCCTCATGCGTTTGTTCTACAAACAAGAACAAACTGTTTTTAAAATGTAATACTACTTCTAATTTCAATCAAATTTTTATACAACTCTAGTTTATGATTCTACCAAAAAATCTCTAGTTAGTATTGACAAATCTAGCCTACATATTAGTTCTTTAAAAAATGAATATACTGGGTAGTTGCAATAATTACTGGGAATAGAAAATGAAGTTTTAATCTTTTGAGAGACGTGATACAATATAATGTCATCACACGCTTGACACTTTAAACACGAAATGTTTCCTTGATGACTTGTTCTTACACTATAGTTGTGGCTTCTACGATTGTCGTTGCCCGAATATATTTGCTGGCTTCAATCCTCGTCTGGGTTGATAAAAATAAACATGCTAGTGTCCTCATGAAGGGTACAGGGAGAAAATAATGAAGATCCTGACATCCTTTTAAAGAATTGGCAAAAAATTGATCACTCGACACAAGCGACCGGCTTGACTTTGCTACATGTGGTTCAAGAAAATGTTCAATAATTTCGTTGTATGAAAAAAAGTTCATCTTCATCGGCATCGTCATTTGTAACGTAATACAAAACAAAGTCTTTGTAGGCATCAAAATATTCGAAATGAAAAGTGAAACACAGTTTATATTTTCTTTACCAATGATTTTACAGACTTAAAAAATGATTTAAAAAATGTCACCGTACAATACACTGTAATAATTTTTTGAGTATAATTTAGTGACACCCATCTGCTTGCTTTCTTCTTGATTTTCTTCAAAGTCTGCCATCATTGTATGTTGATGTTGGTGTGATAATAATGCTAATGTTAATTTATTTAGTTGCTCTCGTGAGAGGATGTGTGTTTTTTGGATTGCCATGTACGATTGATATCCAACAATTTGCCATGCAGCGCAAAGTTTGTCGATTGACTTTTGTCCCAGCTCCTCGTATAGTTCAGTGTATGACTTTGAAATCTTTTCAATCACGTTAATGGAAGGGTGACTCTAATCCTTGATCTTGCAATGATTGGAAGCTACAAGAGAACTAACCTCGCCAACATCGTAAGCTCCACTCTTTGCATGAAAAAGTTTGTACTCTAGGTTGCTTTGGAAAAACTCGTCAAACACATCACTGTAATTCATCAAATCTGCTAACTGTAGTCAAAAGTTCAAAATGTAAAAGCAAAAAATGTATTTACTGTAAATAGTAAATGTAAAATCAAGTCAATGTAAATAGTAAATGTAAAAGCAAGTCAATGTGAATAGTAGATGCAAAAAAGACAATGTAAATAGGTTAGCCGGATTTGCCGGGGCCCAAAATATTAGAGCATCTATGATATTACGAATGAGTAACCAATGCATTTACCAGTGCAGTGTTATTCCTCCTCTCAGACCATACTGATGAGCACACGGGCAAGCTGCGAAACCCTCACTAGATACATCATTGAATTTTAACATGTGTAATTGAAGTGTGATGAAATTAAATGAATCTTGATGAAATGTTAGATAATACATAAAAAGCATTATGTCCAAAAGATTCATGGTTCGGAATAAACGTGTCAAGAACACTTGAAATGTACACTTAAAATACAATAAAACATATCTCGTGTCATTATTTTTGCATACCCATTTTTTAAAGAGCGTGACAATGTAATAAGACAAATACGTGGTTTGTGCCAGATGAAACATAATGGCGTGATGCCATCATTTCCAAAATACCACCTAACTACCTACATACTTTGTTTGAGCAGAAAAGAAGGAAAAATGACAGCAACAAACATACGCAGGCATAATATGCACATTGAGTGTTCATGATCACCATCATGAGTAAAGGCAGGGTTAGTCAGAGGGGGCATTCGCAAACGGAATTAAGGAAATCATCACCAGTAAAGGCAGTGCAGTTTACCTATAAGTACATTGAAATGCTGAGCCAAAAGGCAGACAAAGTGAATGCACACTTAATGCAAGCCTATTTTTATGCCCACCTCAAACCACCCCAACCATCTCCAATGCAAAATCATGCAAAAAAATGCAAAATCCATCCTCCCATCTACACTTCCTAAAGCGTGGCCACGCCCATATAAATACATTATAAAAATATTGTCGTAACATTACATTCATCTTTATTTCTGGCCCACATTTTGCTATACTAGTAAGGTACTTCATAATAAAATACTGCATTTGTCATAGTAAGGTTTGAATGCAGTTTGTGCACACATTTAGGATGCTCTGGTTTCCAAAAACTTTATTTTGAAACGTGTGGATTCTGCAAATGAAGAATACACTAATTGTTCCTTAGTGGGAATGACTTGAAATAATTTGTAAATTTCTTTCTTTTTCTTCAAATACAGTCATTCACTGCAGTTGTTCTGTCAGCTAATTTAAAACTGAATATCACAAAGTCACTTTGGTAACGGTTCTGGCGGAATGGTGAACAAAAAAGTAAATGTTACAAATCGTTGCTTAGTATTCTGAACACACTAATTGTAGATGACCTTTGAACTCTTGCTTTAAACTTCTTAATGCTCAAACAAAATTCAATGAAACCTGGTCTGCAATATTCATGAAAGCTGATTAACATTTACTGTGAGTTTTGGGTAAATGTCTTGAACCGTTTCTGATACACTGATGTGTGAGTTTGTTGCTTCATTAATTGGACGGAGTGTATTTATCTGGTTGAATGTGTAAAATTATTCTAGTATGAACCAGGTACTAGTTTCAGTTCATACAAACGTTAATGTTGTAGTCCTATCTATTATCTATATAAGAGCAATTTTCCTATCCACCGGATAATTCCTGCTTGCCCGACTGCTTTCTTATCCATTTAATTTGGTCAACTGCAGTATTCAGGGTGGCAGGAAATTCCTGTCGAAATTTCCCCATTGTGTAACCATTGCGTAGGAAGACAATGAACATTGACATTGGCAATGCTGAAAACATGTTGTCTTGTTTCCACTCTACCGGATTCTGATATTTTTGTTCCCTCATTTTCTTTTGTTGCATGAAAGCAATCCTGAAAGCATCCTCATTCGTGGGAAAATGAATTAGTGGAGTGAGGATTAAATTACAAAAAGGATTGTTAGCCTAATGCAAAATAATGGGGATTCCGACAAATCGAAGAGAATGATGTCTGTCGTCATCACTAGAATGGCAAAGTCACACTGCTGTAAAAATGAACCTTAGGTAACGAAGTGGTTCATTGACTTGTCTGATATTGAGCTATCATAAAAATGAATGAGCACCTTTTTTAAGAATCGACGAAAACTTTCTTCACAAAACTCTTGAAACTAGCAGAACTGATTTATTCCTATAAATTAACAGCAAATTTTAAGTAATGGTAATTGTAAGTATTTTAATTCAAAAGCTGTGGTAATTCGGAAATATTGCAAAACAAAATGATATTTTTGAATGACCTCAGCTTAACCATCATAACTTTTTAGTGTACAGGCAGAAACCAGTGAAACTTTTCATGCTGATACACAACTAATTGGGTTATAACAAAGCTGAGCATAGTGACGCTAGTATTAAGATTGTTATATTTGTCTGTCTGTGTATGAGGACGATCCAGGCCAGACGGTTAGTCACAATCACCCCAAATTTGGTACACTGATTCACTCATTGAGTCATTAGAAGGGGCGCTATTAATTTTGAACCTGATCGGTCATCCTCCTGGGGTAAATGCAATTCTTCAACTTCTCGCGCGTTTTTTTCAAACGTTGACAGCACAAAAGTTTCTTAAAAGTTAGTATGTTGTTATGTATGCATACCTATGGTAGTGTGCAAAACATAGGGGTTTTCAACTTCTCGCATGCAGTTTTCAAGCATTAAAACAAATAAGTTTCTGAAACGTTTATGTCACTATTTATTCACGCTTAAGGTAGTGTGCAGAAAAATTAGGGTTGTTTAACTTTTTGCATGCACTTTTTGAACGTCGAAAGCATTCAAAGCTTAATACACCATTTGTAGCTGCATAAGGAACTGCATTGAATGATATGGTACTTAATTATGCGCATATCTGAGTTCTAATATGAATTAACTTTAATTGACATTTAACTAATTCAAAAAATGCAAAATGTAATTGTGTTATTTTTATGTAATTCAGTAAAAGTGTGCAAAAACAGGGATTTTAAACTTCTCGCAATGAATTTATGAAGTTTTAGGACATACAACACATATTTATAAATTTTGAACCACGACGACGGTCACGGCGAAAACTACAATACATTTCACCATTGCATACTGGTTACATTACTTTGGTTGCCATGGTAACAATACTTTGGTTGCCATGGTAACAATACTGTGGTTGCCATGGTAACAATACTTTGTTTGCCATGGTAGCAATACATTGGTTGCCATGGTAGCAATACTTTGGTTGCCATGGTAGCAATACGTTGGTTGCCATGGTAGCAATACTTTGGTTGCCATGGTAACAATACTTTGTTTGCCATGGTAACAATACGTTGGTTGCCATGGTAGCAATACTTCGGTTGCCATGGTAGCAATACTTTGGTTGCCATGGTAGCAATACTTTGGTTGCCATGGTAACAATACTTTGTTTGCCATGGTAACAATACTTTGTTTGCCATGGTAACAATACTTTGTTTGCCATGGTAACAAAACTTTGTTTGCCATGGTAACAATACTTTGTTTGCCATGGTAACAATACTTTGTTTGCCATGGTAACAATACTTTGTTTGCCATGGTAACAATACTTTGTTTGCCATGGTAACAATACTTTGTTTGCCATGGTAACAATACTTTGTTTGCCATAGTAGCAATGCTTTGGTTGCCATAGTAGCAATGCTTTGGTTGCCATAGTAGCAATGCTTTGGTTGCCATAGTAGCAATGCTTTGGTTGCCACAACATACTCGATTTGCCGCACAACATACTTGATTTGCCGCACAACATGCCTAATTTGCTGCACAACATACTCGATTTGCCGCACAACATGCCTAATTTGCTGCACAACATACTCGATTTGCCGCACAATATACTCGATTTGCTGCACGACATACTCGATTTGCCGCACAACATACTCGATTTGCCGCACAACATACTCAATTTGCTGCACAACATGCTCGATTTGCCGCACAACACACTGACTTTGCCGCATAACATACTCGATTTGCGGCACAACATTCCCAGTTTGCTGCACAACATGCCTAATTTGCTGCACAACATGCCTAATTTGCTGCACAACATACTCGATTTGCCGCACAACACACTCGATTTGCCGCACATCATACTCAATTTGCTGTACGGCATGCCTAATTTGCTGCACAACATACTCAATCTGCTGCATATTTTAAACAACAATAAAAGTGTATTGTATTTCCGGAGTTTTGCAATTGGCAGGACGTATGCCTGCTGTAAAGCTAGTAGCTCCCATTCATTCCTCCCCAAGACTTCCCCTTTACTCCACGTTTCTTCTTTTGTGTCTCGGATGTTTCTTTTGTTGCCTGTGTCCTCTCACATTTTTCAATGCAACTTTATTCTAGTTGGAACACCGAGATTTATCATTTGATAACTTCAGCTCAACATCTGTGGGTTTTTGATCATGATCCGACTGCACGTCAACTTCGGAGTCATATTTTACATCGGTACCAACAGTGGCGGTTTTACGTTAATGTTCCTTCGAGTTTTTGGGGGTACGTCATCAGTAACAGGCACAAGTTCGGGAAAATACTTGAAATACAAAAAAAACTAAATAATCGATGACATTTTCTAACAAAAATTCCGTCTATCATCAATTGATGAGAGAGAAATTATTGCAACTCTGTGGTGTTTTGGTATCGAAACCTCAACATTTTTTTACATTTACACTAACTTTCAGCGTACTACTAAAATACGTGTTCACAATTTTAACCGCGTCGTCTGTTCTTACAATTTTTAGGCTACTTTAGCCATGAATAACAATTCTGTTCGTATAAGAAAGCTGCTCAAAGCAGCTTGAAGGATTTTGTTTTCACATGTTTTTAAATCGTTTGGCCGTTTTTGAGAAATTTTAGTTCTAATTCCCTGCCAATTAGCTTTTTTAGACGTATCAACTTCCAATTTGATATGAACAAGACAAGACAAGTATATTTGTCTTAAAGAACGAGATAATTTCCACTTGGTCCACAGAGATTGTATTACAAGTATTTCTAGCAAAAGACAAATATTCTGATAACATCGATGGACATAGCAAACCCATGTCTCCTTTAAAAAAACTTTGCCATTGCAATTTGAGGCAGCTCACAACAGCAAAGATTTCTCTCTAGAGCGTTTAACAGATGATATGTTGCTCTGATAGCAGCCTGGACGGAACTCTAAAATAGGTTTTAAATACGTTGAAACACTGCTTTTGTTTGTTGCTATAATGCTGTTGTACACAGCTACCTATATATTTTTTCAATACGCAACTGATATGACAAGTACACCTGCCTTGGTTCATGGGACATACAAGTTGGTAACAATTTTCATGGCATATGTATAAACTGGAATATTTTTATTCTAATACGCTTTTTATGAAAAAGAGGTTGATAAAGGAAAATGCTTTATTGGAGCTCAAGTATGCTCAAGCAAATATTATGTTTTTGTATTTTTTGTCTCTTGGCCAGAACTGTTTCATACATTCTCTCTGTTTGATCAAATTTAAAACTAATGTAATGCATTTAAATTTAAACGAATTGCCCTGGAAACTTCCATTGTCGGTAGTTGACAGAAGTGGAATACAAGTCCATTGTCTCTCCCCACTCCAGGATTCCCAGATTCTATGGACTTCCAAAAATACATAAGGAAGGACGTCCACTCCGTCCTATTGTAGACTAAAGGAATTCAATAGCTTACAAACTAGCACGTTTTCTAAAATTAATTGGGATCACCCATTTCACCTATTCTTGCAGAACTAGCCATGCAAAAACTAGAAAATGCAGTAATACGAGATAATCCTGCCTTCGATTTTTACAAACGTTACGTGGATGACTCAGCTGCTGCAATCCCTAAAGGTTCGGCTCCGGACATCTTATCCACTTTAAATTCGTATCATCCGGATATACAATTCACTTTTGAAGTAGAAAGGGGAGGTAAGCTTTCTTTCCTGGATATTGAAATCATAAGAAGAGATGACGGAAGTTTGAAACAAAGAGTCTACCGAAAACCAACTCAAACGGGACGCTATTTAAATTTCGAGTCATACCATCACATTTCTCAAAAAATGTCAGTTGTGGATTCCCTTTCTTTCCGAGCCCTTGTTATATGCGACCTTGAATTTATTGATGACGAACTAGACCGAATTCGAATGGATCTCTCTTCCAACGGATACCCAACAAACTTCATTAATGCAAGGATAGAAAAAATGAGAATGAAAGTAGCTCAGTACCAACCGGGACTGGATTTACAACAACTCCAAGAACAACCAATACGTCTCATTCTACCATACATGGGTCCATTAACAACCAGGATAACAAGTTTTTTCAGTTATCACATTGAATGTGACTTTGGCTACATTCCGGGAACAAAAATTGGCAGCCTGTTATGCAACATGAAAGAAAAACTTTCACAACTCCCACCAGGAATTTACAAAATATCTTGCAACTGCAAGGCCATATACGTTGGTGAAACTAGTAGACCCTACGCAGAAAGAGTGGAAGACCATTTCCGAAAAATTTCAAACTCGGCTGCGACTGAACACATGAAAGAATATCCGGACCACATTTTAACAATTGACTCAGCAAGTCTTGTTGAAGTAGAACCTCGCCATTTTCATAGGGAAGCTAAAGAAGGCTTATACATCCAAAATATTCCTCCGAACAAACGAATCAACAAAAACAACGGCAAAGTACTTAGTCCCATTGTTTCCACTTTCCTACTAAAGCTTATCCCCGAACTGGACTCGTAACCAAGGATGGCTATGCAACGTTCTTTATTTCAATAACATTTAGCATTTTCTTCATAAAATTATTGTAATGCGTTCCTGTGTTCGTTCTACATTTTGCCTGTATTATTACTCCTGAGGAAAAAATTAGTAAAACTTCGAAAGCTTGAGTTGATTAAACTGCCAGCATCCGTTAAGCCCTTATTTTACTTTGCACCAATTCCATTGTCGGTCTTACTATGTAAGTGTTTTACAACAAACATTTGATCCCTTAATTTCTTTTGGAAAGAATGCAGACGAATTGGCAACTTATCTCTTCAGTAACTTTCAGACCTACACCAATCCCTTATGTGTATCAGCATGACACATTAGAGTTATTCCATTGGTTATTATGAAAGGCCTGAAATCGAATTTTCTAAATTGAAATTTAGACTTCATATTCTGATTACTTAGCAAAAATGGTATACATAATGTGCATTTCGTTTTTTCTGAAAACGCAAATTAACCGAGTTATGCAGCCAAAAACAATTTTGACATGGATTGAATGGGCAAGTCCTAACTCAGCTATGGGTCGACTAACTGTGGTGAAATTTTGCATGAACAACCTCCAATAGACTGTGTTGATTGGTTTACCTTTAAATTTTCAAATTTTTTAAAAAATTGCAAATATACAGGCTTACCAGGCATGAGCCAGGGGCACCCAACATGTAAGCTAAAATATTGTAAAATTTCTAAAAATTCGAAAAATTGACATGAAATGCCAATTTTATAGTCTCATGCTGAATAACTTCTGAAACCGAAGTGACAGACTGTATGTTTTCATCAGCTTGACTTTGGTGCCCATGTCTTCAAAGAGGCGAGACAGAAACACCAGACATTCTTCTTCCAATTAAGGAAGGATCCTGTGGAAGGGGACTACAGGATACCTACTCCGTACTGGTCGCAAGCGACACACACCGAGCCGAGTAGGATTAGCAAAGACAGCTCTCCACTGCTGGTGAGCGGTCACCCATCCAACAGCTTCTGCAAAGGCCGTTGCTTAACTTAGTAATGTGACGAGAACTGTTAGGTACGTACTCATTCAGAATACCTTGAATTTTTTTAACGTCAACAACCCATTATTGTATAAATTTTAATAAGTTAGTATTGTGCGAACTACTATGTATTTTCGTTAGAATTTACGTACGCATAGCTTAAGTTTCTGCAATTTAATTTATAACGCGAAACAACGGTAAGGTAATTTGAAACAGTTATAAAAATGACCTCAACCATTCGGTTTAGCAAACATGCCATTGCCAAATTTAAAATTCTAAGCCGTGCTCAGATTTTTACAACTTGCGCTGGAAATCGCCCAAAGTTACAATTTTTCAGTTTATTGCATTAAAGTGCTAAATTCATCATATAGGAAGTATATATCCTGCCGTAATACATGGATACCGGGTATACAAGGCAAATGGTCTGGGTGATGGGTAGGTGGTGGTGTAGTATACTACGGAATTTCTACAGACATGTGCAGAGACAAGTGGGTAAAGCAAAACAGCTAACGTTTTTCCTGGATCGTAAAGTATTTTTGCTTCAATGAGATAAGACGCATACGAAAACATGCCTCACATATCTATAACTTGTATAACTCACCACGGCAGATTTTCTGTCACTCACTTTTTGCTCACGGTTGATGGAAAAAGCACAGCCAACAAAAAATCTTCCGTTGTCTGTATCTGATTGAGAGTGAAAGTGTCACAGTAATCCCTACAGTTTTTAACGCGTGATACACCACCATGCAGAATTTAGCAGCAGAATCAAATACTAGTACATCTTTTTGGGAGTATTTTGGCACTGATCATTTACGTTACAGATTGTAAATTACGGTATCCTTAGATATTGCGTAAGTCATAATATTCGTGCTAGACTGCATTGGAAATGTTACAGTAATTCTAGCAATTTGTCAAAATGCCCATGTGCATACGGTAACAAACTTGTTTGTGTGGAGTTTGGCTACAGCAGATTTGTTCGTGGCGCTGTTTAGCGTAACTGTTACCCTGTTTGCAAATACTTATACACGTGAGTCTTACAAAACGATCAACATAAATTTGAAAAAAATTCTGATCACAATTATTGCTCATGTTTAGCCTGGGTGTTTGGTACCGTTCCATGCAAGGCTCTACCATACATTCACGGAGTATCTGTGCTCGCTTCGGCGTATTCAAAAATGGCGATTTCTGTTGACAGGTAAACGACAGATTGTTTAGCCTAGTCTAGAGCTAATTTAGCCGGGTCTAGAGCTAATTTAGCCGGGTCTAGAGCTAATTTAGCCGGGTCTAGAGCTAATTTAGCCGGGTCTAGAGCTAATTTAGCCGGGTCTAGAGCTAATTTAGCCGGATCTAGAGCTATTTTAGCCTGGTCTAGAGCCAATTTAGCCTGGTCCAAAGCCGATTTAGCCTGGTTTAAAAATAACGTCTACAGACAGACACACGGACATCGACATCACATCTGCAATAGCTTCTCTGCTGAAGCAGCGAGCTAATAAACAACAAACAAAAAACAACAACAGCGAGACTGCGTGAAAACATACTTTAGACCACTTCAATAGAATATTTTCAACAGAGTTTCCTCCTCTTTAAAGTAGCTAGTAGTTTATATTAGCTAATGCTAATAAAAATCTTGTAGTGTTAACACATTATATGATGTTGTGTATAGTATTGGTAATTATGTTCTGAGCATTTATGCAAAAATAATATCGGACACGTAGAATTTAAAGCATTTTCAAATCCCATAAGCAACTACTGAGTGAATTTGTATAGTTCAACATGTATTTAATTCTTGGCATGTTTATGTAAATTTTATTAATACAGCTTGAGTAGAGTAACTTAAATTTTAAAGTGATTTAATGCAAATGCTTTAAAAAGGGTGTTGAAGGTTCAATAACCTGTATAAATCTGAACATGAACAAAAGAACCTTTTTCATAGCCAAAGAACCATAACTACTGTGCTGTATGAACTCAGCGTTTTCTCTAAATGCAAAGCTACTGAATGTTGCACGTACTCCTGCCGGCATTTCCATAGGCACAACCGTCGCCGTGATTTAGTACAGCCTGCGAGTTCGCGCCCTACATATCTCACTTTGCTCCGCACAGGCTAGTGTGCAAGTTGCCCTGCGCGTTGTGACTATTGAAATGCCGGCAGGTATATATTGTTTTTACCTGACTAGTATGCGTAAAGAAGCTGTACGTGCTTTTTTCTTCTAGAGAGACTAACCAGAACAGCTGGAGTGACGCACAAAAATCGTATGTATGTATATATGTACACACTAGAGAGCCCAGCATGCCCTACGTGCATGTAGCATGTCCTAGAAAAAAGATTGTACTAAAATATTTGTACAAACAATGAGGTATTTTAAGCCAAAGTTATTCCAAATAAAAGCTTAGATCCTTATCTCTCATCTAAAACACATGCATCGGGCCAATTCTAATATTCATTACACTTAAAAATCGTTGGAAACTGGAAGTTTTTCTTCAAAATACATCTCTTCGTTCATGAAAAATGACATTTTTAAAATGATACCTCGATCATTTGTGTAGTTCTAATGTAACGTCTGGAGAATTCAGGAATGTAATTTAAAATCAGAGAGGATTGAGAGGGAGAAATGTCGATAAACTTGTTGACAACGTACTCCTGTATCTTTACAGATTATAACTAAATTGTGTATTATTTTTTGTATGAAGCATGTCATCTCTCACTTTCCAGCGATATAACAATATTTTCTATGTAAATTATAATTGCCATGCAAAATATACTGTTTACATCCATAACTGTAATCATAAACACCGCAATTGCTATATTAATTTATTGCTGTTTTACACACCTGTTGTTCAAAAACCCGTTAAAGCAATAATTACCATAATGCATAATGATTTTTATTTCCATCATACTTCATGAAATGATGACCCTTGGTTAGTTATGATACAACTCATCGTGCAATGATAAGTTTCGGTTTCTAGAATAACTCCCGGTTCAATGATAAGCGTCGGTTATTACTATTAAAATAAATTTTACTATTATGTCACTTTTTCTGCAACATCAAGCTTCTAAAATAGTTTCAGTGTAGTCATTTGAATTCCTCATTGCAAATCATCAAAATAAGCATATGTCACTAAAAGCGTTTAAGTACTAAATGAACTCAGCGATTCACAACAGTATGTTATTATTAAGAATCGAAGATTCTTTCTAATTTCCTGTTCCGGATGTCCGTGTTAGCTCATTTTTCTCCGAAATGACTACTCCGATTTCAACCAGATTTGGTATACAGGCTCTAGTAGACCTCCGACAGAACCCTTATGAATTTCAGGTCAATAGGTCAACTCCAAAGTTCAGAGGTCACCAACGGTCGAACATTTTAAAATGAACCTGTATCATGCGGCACATGATTTTAGGTCCATTCTTTACCAAGATTACGAATCCACGGTTTGTTTGTTAAAATTTAACTATTTAGGTCATCGTTTGGGCCCTTAATTGTTAAATTTTCCAAATTAATGGATATATCATGCGTGACACATGATTTCAGGTCCATTTTTTACCAGGATTACAAATATTAGGTCCATTTGTTAAAATCCGTTTATTTACGGGCCCCGGGGTTCTAATCTTCGATTCTTAATTACTGCTTTATTATCATTTGGATTTTTCTAAACAACTGGTTTAAAAAACAATTTTTGATAGTCTCCGAAACAATTTTGCAACGCCTTGGAAACAGTTTGGTTATGTTCTTATTTGGTATATAGCATGTAAATGTAAGCACATAAATGCATGGTCAATGCACGCAGTAAAAGCGTTTGTAACGCTGACATTATAGGTATTTAGATTAGATTAGATTAAAAGCTTATTCAATAAGTGCTCTGAATAAGCTTTTAAAAATTTGTGAATTATATGCATTAGAACACAAGATTATTTTTAATCCGAGTAAAACCGTTTGTCAATGTTTTGCACCCAGAGATTATGACATTCTAAGACCGCGAATCATGTTTTGTGGATGAAGCGTACAATGGAGGGATGAAGCTAAATACTTGGGCTATGACATTAGTTGCTGGAATAGAGACAATCTTGAATTGGATCGAAGAAGAAGGGAAATATACGTTAGAGCTAACATCATAGGATCGCGTTTTAAAAATTGCAGTGACACTGTGAAAAAATATCTGTTTAGTACTTTCTTCACTTCGATGTACTGTATGAGCCTATGGTGTCCGTTGAAGGAGGTGCGCATGACAAGACTTAAAGTGGCCCACAATGATGCGTTTCGCATGCTTTTTAAGATAGGCCGAAGATGCAGTATCTCAAAATACTTTGTGAATTATAGAATTGACACTTTTGTTACATGTAGAAGAAAAGCATGCTATTCCCTGCTCAAAAGAGTTTGCAATAGTGACAACAACCTACTTCAAGCGATTTACCATTCTCAGGCTTTCAACAGCTCGTCCATTGTTAAACAGTGGAAGAATCTACTGCTAGAAGAATCAGAAAACTCTTCTACATTTTATAACCTAAATTCTGAATAATTGTTTGCATTTCTGTTGTAATATGACAATTGTAAAATTGTTTGTTTACTTTTTTGTTCCCACATTGACGAGTCCTAAAGATATAAGCACCATGCGTTTTTGTACTTGTATCAAACGATTTTTGGAGTTTGCAATAAAGAAAATCAATCAATCAAATCAATCAATTAGTATTTCGGAAAATATGATGGATTCAAGGAAACACACTCATTCACACATTTTAACAAGAGATATATTTGCTAATAACTACGGAATTAAGTTCATTAAGAGTTTCGTAATCTTCAAATGCAATTTACATAAAACTTGTAAAGTCATCTTAATCCAGGTACTTGGCACGTACTTGGATTGGTGCTTGACTTATAATATGTAAACTGTAATATACTTATATTCGTAAAAATTCCTAATAAGATTTTGCACGGACCGACAGAGGAACAGACGATGTACAATAATATAAAGTAGCTTTTTATATCCAACCGGTCAAAAGCAGTGTGGACGTGTGCCCATTACCCACGGGTTGGGTGACCCAGTTAAACCCGGGTTTTTGGGTACCCAGCCCACCTTGTTTTCAGGGTGGGTTCTGGGTAAAAGTGGGTTTTTAAAATAACTATTGGAAAAAATATTTTTTTTGTAAATAAGTGACCTTTTTGCTTCATATAATATCGAAAGTTTCCAAATACTTATAGTTTTTGCTTTTAGGAATCATTTATAACGTGATTTCTGAGCTGCTGCCTTTTGGGGCACCAAATTCTTAGCGGGTACAGAATTTGGTGCATGATATTGCAATACCCACCCATACCCAGATGCACCCACTTTTACCCAAAAACCCAGATAAACCTGTGTGGGTTGGGTTTGTGTAAAAAACCCGCGGGTTTCGTCCACTCTGGTCAAAGGTAAACCATTAAAACTCCTCGCTGCAAAAAACCTAGTAGTTTAGAATTCATTTAACCTGGTTAAAAACCCATTTAGCCCATCTACAATAGGAAAACATTTCTGTAATAGAGAATTATTGTTTAATTGGCCCCAGTTTGCAGATTTAGACCCTTTTATCCCCCAAGTAGCCCAATTTGGACACCAGGTAACTGATTTTGACCCCAAATAGCCTTATTGAATAGAATAGAATAAGACTTTATTAACGTGTTTACAGGTGCCAGTCATTACAATATAATTATTGTCGATACATGTCTGATCATTTTACCCTAACACAACAGTTCATAACTGTCTAAGCAAACATCATTGGTCCATAAGCAGTAGTAGTACCTTTTTAATATTGCCTAATCATTACCAAAACTCTAGAAACTGTTTGTTACTTTCTGGCTACTAATTTTTTTCGCTCTCCAATAACGATTTTACTACAAATGTCTTCAAATGCATCATATGGAGATTTTTTAACATCAATTAGTATACAATTTTTACAATACATGTTCCAAAGGTTTACATCAGACCACTGAATTGATTGTTTAAATAATTCTGTTTTGGGAAGTGCTACACATATCCTGTCACTGTTATTTTCTGGTCTATCATCACTTAGTCTTCTTTTTACACAAAAATATTTTGAAAACAAATTTGACTTCCTGAATTTAAATACAAATTTCAGTATTGACAGAACTCTTCGTTCATTCATAGTTAGCAGATTTCTTTTTTCTAACAGTTCATTAATGTTGATATTACCCATTTTTAGAATAAATCTATTTTTATTGAATTTTTTGAACAGTGATTGTAAGTAATATGCAACTAGAAAGCTGCTTATCTTTCTTTGAATCTTTTCTAGTATCGAAAAATCCACTGCCCAAATTACAATAGCATAATCGACTATGCTTATTACATAGGACGAGAGTAACATTTTCATTACACTTTCACTAAGAAATCGCTTGATAGAATACATCTTTGCTAATGCAGCGTTCATTTTTTAGCTACATTTTCTTCATGGGTTTTAAATGAAAGTGTACTATCTAACCAGAACCCTAAATACTTAAAAGTATGTACCTTCTCTACCTTTTCACCATTCGAGTACAGATCAGTAAATGACTGATTTTTTGACAAAGTATCTTTAGATTTATAAAATCGCATCCATTTCGTTTTCGCCACATTTATTTTCAAGTCATTTACCCTACACCAGTTCTCCAGACTTTTCAAACATTCCTCTAACTTTTTTATACCGTCATTATTATTCTTACAATCTGTGTAAATAACCAAATCATCAGCATACAGCAAATAATTAAGATTAATAGCTGTACCTATATCATTTACATACAGAGAGTAACATATTGGACCTAATATTGATCCTGGAGGCACCCCAGATTTAAAATAATACTTCTTTGACTCACAATTCCCATTGCGTAATTTAAAACTCCTATTTGTAAAATAACCAACTAGTATAGTCAATTAATAAGGCGGAATATTATCATTAAAGTTAGTCATCAACTTATCTATCAACCTTTTTTGATTTACATTATTGAAGGCCTTACTAAAATCGATAAAAAGAGCAACAGCTTTTCCTGCCCTTTTATCCAAGTATTCATAAGGATGTTGCGTAAGTACACTTACAGCAGTTTCACAGGAGAACCCTGCCTTAAATCCATGCTGATTTGGATCTAAGAATGAGTACACGCATATTTTACACCCCAAATAGCTTAATTTTGGCTCCAAAAATAAAGTACGTGGACACACTACTCGTTAATAAGTCCTTCTGCTGACGCGGCGAGCTAATTAGCATATCAAGCCAGTATCAAAGTAAATGTTTTTAATTGCCTTAAAAACATAAAGTACTACTATGTTTTTCTATCAAACTAATCAATTTTTTTAAAATCTATTCTACAATACGTACAATTAAATATGCCGACGCTTACGTCTACAACTGTAAGTACTGGCGCACTGTCGCGGGTGTATGAAATTAACAGCAATCACGCAGTTACATATTGTAAATGTTTGCACATTAATTTATATTGTATATATATCCAAGCAAATAATCCATGCTCCTACAAAAACAGAGGCAAAACCCACACTCCACAGTCTACGCAAAGTAAATATTTCCAACTGCGCAAGATAAAATTTAAGTTAGCACGCTCATTTTTATCATTTAATCAGTTTGAATTGCCACATTGCTAATTGTAGGTAATTGTTGGCATTATTAGCTCGCTGCGTCAGCAGGTGAGCATATTAACGAGAAGTGTGTCCGTATGTTCGTGTTCTCGCCTTCTTTATTCTTGGGGTCTATACTAGGCTATTTGGGGTCAAATCAGGCTATCTGGGGTCAAAATCAGGCTATTTAGGATCAAAATCAGGAAATTTGGGGGCCAATATTAGGCTATTTGTGGTCAATATCAGTTAACTTGGGTCAAAGTGAGGCGATTTTGGGTCCAAACTAGGCTAATTTGCGTCCACACTAGGCTATTTTGGGTCCAAACTAGGCTATTTTGGGTCCAAAGTAGACTACTTTGGGTCAATATCAGTTAATTGGGGTCCAAATTAGTTAATTGGGGTCCAAATTAGTTAATTGGGGTCCAAATTAGTTAATTGGGGTCCAAATTTGTTAATTGGGATCAAAATCAGTTAACGAGGGTCAAAGTCAAGCTATTCTGGGTCAACCTCAGTTAAGTGGGGTCAAAGTCAGGCTATTTTGGGTCAAAATCGGTTAATTGGGGTCAGGCTATTTGGGACTATAAAGGTCGAAATCAGCGAAGCTGTGTCTATTAGACGTAGGACATTTATAATAGCATTATTATCTATTATATAGATGTTTTGCCTATTGTAGATGCGATAAATAGACTAAAAACCAGGTTAATTGGGGTCTAAATCCGGTCGTTTGCAGCGAGCATTTTTAAGGGTTTACCATTGGCTGGATAGGTAATTGTAGGTAACGTTCTTAGTAAATAAAGGCAACCAAATCAACTTCAAATCCTTATTCAAAAACCAATGGTCTCAAAATTTGGCCATTTCCTACAAATAGTTGTGAGCGACAATACATTTGTAAAATGTTGACTAGAAACGTAAAACTATTTTCAAATATTTGCAAGCTTAGTGGTAGCCTTGGTAGCTTACACACAATTTGGAATGATAATCAGAAAATGCTAAGATTCCAAACTAACGAGGAACCTTAAAAGTGAAAAGAAGCTTAAATGGTTCAGCTACCTGCACTCATTTGCTTTGCTTGTCATCATCATTCAATGTCTGCTTATCAAAGACACATCAGTCTTTACAAAAGCCCAGGAAGTTATTGCTATAGCAATAATGCAGTGCTTGACCACGCATGTAGAAAATATGCAAATGAGTTGATTCTCTACATGAATGGGCATTTTCAGTTTGCCCACATGTATTACTCTGACACCAAAAAACAGAATACTGCTCTTACCGAGCAGCTGAACATGTTATGGGGTCAGATATTCACCGCAACTGGACTACTATTTCCTATTGAAGTAACTGCTGTACACTGGATGGATCCTTGTAGAGCTTCGTTGCCGGGCTACTGGCTGCTGGAGGAATGCTCTGGTGACCGGGTGAACATACCAAAAGTAAACGCCTTGGCTACCACACAAATACGCAATCATCTGGAAACGTGAGTATAATTTTTAAGAACTATTGATACGGAAAAGTCCTTTTAAAAACTTTTTTCAGTTATAGTGATATCCATCAAAACGACGAAATAACAACCTATCAGAAAATACAAGCTCGAGGCAAATACAGGTTTTAGTAACCTTGGCAAATCACATCTCCCAAGTTGGCGCACTCACTTCACTATTCATTGCTGCAGTATGTTGTGTTAGCGCGGGCTTTGCAATGCCGATTCGATTTGTTTGGACTTCATACACGGTGATATTGATTTTCATCTTCCTCTGTTGCGCAATTAATGGGTTCCTGTTATTGTGGTCTGCCTAAGCGGTATAGTATCCGTTTACGCAGAGTCAAAGAAAGTAAAAAAACATCCATGGTAAACCATTAAAAATGCTCGCTGCTGAAGACGATAATATGATTCCAAACATGTAATAATAATAATAACCCTGGTATAGAGCCGATTTAGCCTGGCCTAGAGCCGATTTAGCCTGGCCTAGAGCCGATTTGGCCTGGTCCAGAGCCGATTTGACCTGGTCCAGAGCCGATTTAGCCTGGTTTAAAAATAAAGTCTACAGACAGACAGACGGACGGACACACGGTCACCAACATCTGCAATAGCTCTTCTGCTGAAGCAGCGAGCTAATATTGCTGAGCGTAGATTGGACAAGCAGTTTAAGAAATCCAGACATGAGTGTAAGTTGCTTCAGGTTTTTTGGAAATCAGTAGATTCGACGAAAACTAAATTTGGAGCAAATAATTACGTGGAAGAGCTAATAAATACCCTGGATTTTGCTCTCAGCATGTCTGTTCAATTTCTGCTGGTCAAAAGTTAAATATTATACATTTTGAATTTACAAGTCGAACCCATATTTTGTCACTGCTTAGAACAGGATAGCACGGAATTTTAAAAGTGATATACAAGTGTGGTCAATGCGTTTTCTAAACATAAAGTGGATCGGTTGCATTACATTTTTGAAATTTTAAAGAAACTACTAGTTATATGTTTATAAGTATGTAATTTCACATCTAATTTTTATAAAATATTACCATTTACCAGTTTTCTACATCAAACAAATAATATCTGCAGGGAATGTACTATGTACCTCTAACCTGCGTTTTATTTTGTAAAAATTTACAAGCTCTTTAATTCTTTAACAGGTACTATTCAAACTTTGGAACCATATAAGTACGACGACTGGACGTCACGACGACGACGGACGACATATTTTCGTTTGGTAAATCACGCAAACTTTCGGAATTACACCACGATCTGAATAGCTATCATCTTTACAATTTACAACTGAACGGGAATCTGACCACAAACTCATAGATTGAAACTTTACTGGATTACCATTCTTGGACGTTTTGGCATATCGAAGAGAGGAAAACTCAATGGCCATTCTATTTACCGAAAAGCTATTCATACCAATAGGTTCCTTCATTATACATCGTGTCATCCAATGGCCCACAAGATCTCCGTAGTTGATGGTCAAGTTAATCGAGTAGTAAAATTATGCGATGACATTCACATTCCCAAGAATCTGGAATTCATAACCAATACCCTACAAGACAATACTTATCCTTAGTCTCATTAAAAGAAGAATCGCAATTCAGATGAAAAAGGTGTCAAAGGAGAATGAATTGAATGCTAATGATGCAATAAACGTTACAGTTCCAGAAAAGACTGAAGAAGACTTCCAAAAACGAGATATTCTGCTCTATGTGGGAAAATCAACTGATGATTTAGCAAGACACTTTCGTAAGCACACGACGCTTGAGATTGGCTATGTACCCAGAAATAAAATTTCCAGTCATATCAAATTTCAAAGATAGGATGTCTGAAATTGAGGCTGGAGTTTACGAAATCCCATGTGACGGGAATGATACCGAAGAATGTAACCTAAAATACATAGGTGAATCCAGACAAGAAATAAATACTACGGCTAAACAACACATGCAACATATCCATAATGCCAACATTGAAGAATCAGCAGTTGCAGAACACGTATGGAATTCTGGACACCAAGTGGACCCTAGAAAAGTTCGCCTGATCGACAAGGAAAGCAACACAATACGGAGGAAAATAAAGGAGGCCTTGTGGATTAAGTATTAAAAAACACCATGAATAAAACTCAACGCAAATCCGTAAAACCTGGTTGGACTCACATCCTAAGGCAAAAAATTTTCGAACACAGGAAGAAACTGAGGAAACGGACTAAATAACTACCTAAGAGAAATAATTTATGATTTTCAGAATTTGTATATACATGGAATGAGTTGTTTTCATTTTCTTTTGGGATTGCCCTGATGAAGATAACCGTGTAATATCGAAAGCTAGGCAAAATAAATAAATGTTTACTACTTCAAAAACCCCGTTTTCACGTATTATTCATATAGGTATCCTACAAATAGTAGGAGCAATCATTTTTTGTTGCTTTGTGGTTTGCCATGCATGTATGAAAAATGAAAATACAGTCAATAATAAGGTACGCGTCAAGTTAAAATTCATCTAAAATCAACAACTGCATTTTTATAATGTAACTCATACCTTAGAGAAACTAGACGGTTTGCAAGCAAATATACGCTCGTAGTAAACACATTGCCTTTTCTACGCTTTCATTACATGCGCATCTAAACTTTGCTTGCTTGGAAAAGTGAAAGTTTAGGTATACCCAAGCGAATCTCAATAAGGGCGAAGAACAACATTATAGAGAAAATGCGTACGATGTCGATATAGTGAATATCAGAGCACGCAATCTGCCCCAGTTTCGTTCCATACAAGAAAATCGATATTCAGAGCAGAGCTTGCAGCGCATGCTGCACTTGCAAAAACCTTGAACTCGAAAGCGAGAAAGTGAAAGTTTTCTCAAGCTTTGTGTAATGCCACCTTGTAGTGTTATACTTAACTGCGTTACGGAAACGTTACCCTAGTTTTGCAAATGCTTATTGCTTTAATATCAATCGGTTTCCTTTATAATGCAATGTGTTTTGTAAAACAAATTTTATGACCTACTACTGCATTTGTATAACATCGTGTGAAACTTCAAGTTTGCCAAGTTTTCTAATCCAAATAGTTTGTTTGATTATTGACTTTTTCATTAAGTTGAGGTACCAATTATCCGATGCCAAATAATTAAATAATGAAAATTGCAATGGTTTTAGTAAATTATATTGGTATTAGAGTTTTTCTTACAGATGAAAGTTGGTAAATTTCAAGTTGAATTACCTTTTTTTGTAAAAAAAGTATGCTGTATTGTGCATGCTGTGTGTAAAGTGAAGTGCAGTATTGTATATTTTATTCAAGAGCTTTTATTCAGGAACTTTCTACGGATGCTTTAAGCATAAATGCTCATAAAACTAGATTTAGGGACAGAACAAGGCCAGGTTACCTTTTCCAGCCGTGAGGTTGTGAAGATTCAAGAGAAAACATCTTTAAAACTATCATTTTTAACAAATTCAGTTTTAAGGATAAGCCGCAGATTTGAAGCCTAAATCTTCAAATAGGCTTCATTCAAGGCGTCTGAAGATCCATTACCCAACACTTGAAAAAGCGCATAAACCATTACTAGGCAAATGAAATTCCGATTGACAACATGAACCAACACATGCAAAATGGTAGTTTTGAGAAAATGACGGTTGAAGCTGGTGAATGAAAATTCATATCCTTATTCGCAGGTTTTTTTTCAATTATGTGTGTGATGAAGTTAAATTTCTATTTGTTGCAGTTTAATAAGCAAAAAACACTCTATCAATCATATATGATTTAAACATTTTCATAATTGTTTACCAGGGTACTACAATTGATTCAAAACATACGATCTATTTTACATTGTTTTTGTTGATGCCATAACTCTGCTTTGGCTCAACGGATTTCAATGAAATTTTCAGCAGCTGAAAGCATAAAATTTCGTCTTTCATTCTGGTACCAAATCTCACTTCTCCCCAAAATGCAAGTGTTGGTTCATGTTTTCAATCGGAATTTCATTTGTCTGGTAATGGTTTAGGTGCTTTTGCAAGTGTGGGGTAATGATTCTTCAGACGCGCAGTATATCACCTAAGATATACATAACTTTAATGTTGTGGATTTTTCAATAATTTTCTGGTATGAAATCTCAGGTATGGTCTATTAGTATTTCGGATCTGGTGTTTTTGAGAAACAAAGGAAACTTCCGCGTTTCCAGTTTCACTACATCATTTTTGTAGCAGGACACAAGGCGCAGAAGAAAAACGGTGGTGGCGTATGGTAAAAGTAGAAAACTGCGCATCAATTTTAGATCTTGCATATTTTTGCTATAAAGGCTGTTTTTGTCGTTCTCCAGCTCAGACGTCGTCGGATCTTTCCTCTGACTACAAGCGTTAGCATTTCCTTCTTCTGCTGTCACTGTGTGGCAAAATGAACACAGAAAACGAATTAATTGTGATTTCCCAAACCTAAGTCTCAATTTCTCCAATGTGTCAAGAAGTTCAAACACATGTAGCTTTTCAAGTATCAACGGCATGGATTCATTCAAAACCTTTTGAATGATCTAAACTGCTTTCAATTTTCCTTAGAATGTACGGTGTTTTGAGTGTGGAGTGCATCCTGTTATACTTATCGGGTTTGGCTGTAAATATTTTGGTGGGTATTGCGGTTTTACGAAAGCGAAAAATGCGAACCAAACAAATTTACTAATTCTTCACTTGGCTGCTGTGAATTTACTTGGGATTTTGTTTTGCATACCAGCTACTCTACTTGCAATTATTTTCATTCGTAAGTACATTTGCTTCTGAATTTGAATCTGGAATTTGGTAACTTACATATTAAATCTTTTAAAAAATATAGGCATATTAATTTTGAATTAAAATCTTATAGCATGGATACTAGCCGGAGTAATGTACAAATTGGTGTTCTACATTCAGAGTTTTCGTACTAGTATCTGCTTGCACTATATTTGCCATAACTTAGGATCGGAAAAAATTCTGTGTGAACGTTCATGTTCAAAATCTTTAAAAAACACTATTTCAACTTTAGAAGCATTGTGTACTTTAGATATCGTGACATATATCATGCCAGGCCGTTTTTTAAAAACTGTTCTAAGCGTGAGATTTTCTTTACCGGTTTATCATCTGGCTAAGCAGTTCGATAGTTTCGTTTCCAGGGCTATTCAATTTTGGACACGTTTTCTCCCAATAAGCCAGATTACTTTCTTGTTGCAAAGAAAACTGGCATAACTCTCTGCATATTAAAGTATATTTTGGTTTTGTTAACATTGTGATTTGCTTACTTTTTCCTTTAATAACAGTTTGCAACATGTCAATCAAGAAAGTTCTTTCCAACTCGACGGGCTCAAGTTATTCTGCCGAAACTTTTGTATGTTCACCACATGATGGACAGTGTCCAGATGACATCAATCGCGATAAAAAATTCAAACTTTGGGAATGCTACGCGTTATAGTAATAGCGGGTTTTGTGGACTGGCTATCAGTTTATGGTGTTTCATCTAGACTAATATTTTTTGGACATCTTGAGCCAAACTCCTGGGACATGATCCCATTTGAAGACATAACGGTCATTGCTAATGGGGGCGTGCAAAAGTTGCCTAAGTTCAATACTGTACATATTTTATAGCACAACATTCCGTGAGACTTTGAAATCCATGTTTCACAGAGGCTAGGGCATACTGAGTGCTGAATAAAACAGTCTTCTCTCAGCGGTGGAATTGTGAAGTGTATCATGATTACCAGAACTCTAGTCTAGTGTACGGAACACTGTGTACCAGACTCTGGGACTTTTATTCTGTAAGATGTAGCTGATTAGCTTATACCTCGAGAAATGTACCTTCAAAGTTTACAAATTAGTTAGTCTGTTATCGGTACTACTATTACGTAAATCAAATATATGATAAAATCCAAAGTATTATCACTGTCCCTTTGCAGTAGTCACTAGTGCTTCGTTCAAAATCTGTAATTATAATCCATAAGTATGATTCAGTTGATTGATCCGCTAATCTCTTGAGATATATTTGTCTCTAATTAAATTAACCAAATGTTTTAAAATGCCCAAATCTAAATTGTAACCCAATAGAGGTTTGCAATAAAAATTAACCAAAATGAATGAAAATAATGATGTTAAATATAATAATATCTGTAAAATACATTAAAATTTTGAGAAAATCAATAAAGTGTTTTGAAACTTAGTTGCTTCTAGTATGCACGATAAAGCATGAATGGCATTAAAGAATTTTATACTCGTGAAATTAATATTTCTGAGTAACGGTCAGTTACCAACGGACGGTCATTTCCAGTGGCTTCTCGGACAAAATGTCTCCAATGAAATTTCCATTTGTTTATTTTTAGAGAACATGTTTTTATTTTGAAAGTTTTAAAAACCCACATTTATGTACACCGGATAAAACAAAAAATGAAAAAAAAAACACTGCTAATCCTTGCGCCATGAATTCATTCTTACAAACGAAAGGCACTCATGTAGCTCAGACTATTTACTTTATGCATGTGAAACCGGAAAGGAATAAATCCGAAAAAAAGTATACGAACACGTACCCTCTCCTGGTGACATCGACATGACACTGATTGGTTGCAGCTAATTAATAACTTATTCAAAAGAACAATTTTAGTAAACTAACACTGCCTTATAGATTTGTTAAAACTCGCTTCACACAATGGTGGCATGAAATATTGAAAAAACTATTAAAATGAAGACAAGAAAATAATGCGATTAGTGTGTGTCATTTCGTTAGTTGAAAATGTTGATAAGTTGTTACGTTCTGCATTTGAATGAAAGAATTTGAAAGAGCTTTTATTTTCTTTTGAGCTTTCTTTATGATTTCATTTCTTTGTTGGTTTAGCAGGTTTGTTGTTTATTTCGATTTTTTCAATGAATGAAAAAGTAACAAACGGATGTAGGAACATTTTTCCTTTCATTTCTGAATAAGTCCACAAACGCGTTGATTTATCGAAACCACTTAGCTTCAGTATTCTCTATTTTTTTCAAGGTATATCAGATTAGATAGAATATCAGGTAGTTGCTGAAGATCCTTTTATATTTATGCTTATCGATGGCAACTTTCAGGTTGTGCTATAAAGGTGCCCGTAGAGTCCGATTACAAGTACATTTACAAGATGAAATGCTTGTTTTTGCATTTTACTGAATTCAATTGTAAATGTGAAAACTATAAACGCAAAATAGGAAACTGGTTGATTTTGTATTCCAATTCACATTTGAAATTGCATTCTACATGTTGCTAGTTTAGACTTTGCATTTGTTTTTTCCTATTGTCCTACTCTCGAGAGTTGAAAAGAATCCAACTCTTGATTTTGGCATTGTACTTCCAATTTTGGCACCAAAATCGATGCATTGCATTTGCATTGCATTGTACTCTAAACACCACATGAGAATAGGAAAGTACAATATGAATGCAACTGAAATTTTGCAATTGACTATAAATGCCACATTATGAATTGGAATTGGAATGCAATCCAAAATACCACAGTATGAATTGGAATGCAATGCAAATTGGAAACTATAAACGCAGAAGTGGAATTGGAATGCAAAATTTTGGCATTGTAAATGTACTTGTAATTGGACTCTACAGGCACCTTAAGAAAACCCATACTTTAAGATTTGTGCTAAATGATTTTTTCACAAACTTCGATTTGTGCTATATGACTTTTTTCAAAGACTTCAAATGATGCTATATGATCTTTTGTGGCAATTTGAACTGATAGTTCCAAAATGTGTTTCAAAATATCCTGATTATTTTGGTACGAAAGTTCAAATTGCCCCAAAAAATCATATAGCATCATTTGAAGTCTTTGAAAAAAGTCATACAACACAAATCGAAGTTTGTGAAAAAATCATTTAGCACAAATCTTAAAGTATGGGTTTTCTTATAACACAACCTGAAAAGTTGCCATCGTTATATAGTCTGAAGTGAAGAAACGAAAAACCAACGTGTTACAAATCTACGAAAATTTGAAAACGCAAGCTTTGGAATAAAATCAATAAAGGAGACAAAATAACTTTGTCTGGCTTGCAACAGGCTTATGTGTATACGCTAAACAAAACCTAATAGACTATACAGACCAGCAAATATTATGATTAATCAACCCACACAATAGTTACACGGAATTTTGGGTAAATGTATAAACACTCTATTCCAATGCATTTTATTATCCCAAAGTTTCCAGGTATCCACACAAAAGACGCTGATTTTGTGAAGCGTCCAGAAGCACTGGTTAATCCGCACGTGTTAATTCAAAAAACAACTTTGCAGACTCACCGTTAATCAACTGGACTGGCCATTAAGACTCAAACCCCAGAATATTAATATACTCAATTTTTCCTGCTTACCTTTTATTTTAACGATCAAAAAATTGTGTCTAATGTTTATCTTCCTTTCAATGCTCAATTGAGTCTGAAGCACTAGCTTCCGCTTCAGTGAATTATTTCCAGCATTGCAAGTGTGTGTAGTTTTTGGGAGGGAATCAATGTAACTTGTTTGTGCACTAATAAGTCCTCTGATATGTTTTTGTAGTTTTATGTGACACATAGTTTTCTTTCATCCACTGCATACACTCCTATGCATTTCGCAAATCAAACCCTCAAAAATTAAGGAAACAGGCTTTTCAACATGAGAATGATATATGTGATATAGTAAAAATCCAGATTACTTAAACCCAAGAATTATTAACCAATGTATATAAAACAATCCATATTGCAATAGTGTATACTGAGTATACATAGCAATAAAAATTTTACTATTATTTAGTAATATGATCACACAAACAGTTGATTGTGCTTCATGCTTGACAGCATGCCAAGCTTATCTATTATGCGAAAAAGACAGCCGTGTCATGTGAGTTTTAGTTTTAGTCATTTCCCACATTTTACTTTTATCCCCAAAATATAAGTACTAAGAGTTTTGAATTATCCAACTTTCCATGCTCATCAGTATATATTCCTTTGGGTTTCTAATCCAACGCTAACAGCCAATAAAGAAACATGCTTTCCTACAAGAGATAATAGATTTGATCCCTTAAAAGCCATTATCTTTTGTTCACAAAGAGGTAGTCTTCTGCGAGCATCAAAACAACCTACTTGCTACACAAAAGGTTATGAGCAAAATACACCATCCGTACAAAAGTTGCTATTTCCAAGTAACGCCAACAAATGTTTGTCAGTGGACATGTGTTCACCCACATAAGCCTATACAGTCTTATCACTAATGGAATAGTGTTCTTCTTGTGATTTAAAGCTTGTAAGCTGGGTTTTCCTAATCCTTTCAGTGACATTGCAAAACTAAGCTGCAAGCGATTGACGAAACAAATTTTGTAAAAAGCGCAAAAATCTGAAGAAGCATCTACTTAACACTTGCAGCTTTGATCGTACTCAGCAACAGTTTCTTTGTCACCAACGCAGATAGACATTTTCCTGCGAAAATCTTTACACGAGCGCATCAAAATGAGCCTAGTCAAACAGACTTTCACACGAAACTCACCAAACCTATATATTTTACACATAATGTTTTGTTCAATATGAGTACAAAACAACACAGAAGACAAAGTTTATCTCATGTCCCAAAATCGATTGATACGAAATTGTTACTTGAAGATTTTCTTTGTTAAAGAATGTCTACTGAAGTCTAAAATAAAAGGAAACCAACAAAATCCTTCGAGTCATTCCACGAATAACTCATAACAGCTATGGTCACCCAATGAGGCGTCATCCATTAATGACATCACTTTCAGGGGTAGGTGGGTCACTCGGGAAAAAAGGTGACGGCCTATGTTAAGGGCCCTATCCTACAATGCTAAAAAAAGTGACAGGGGTCAGTGGGTCACTCGAAAAACTGGTTTTGTAAAGTGACGTCATTAGTGGACGAAGCCTAGAGTAAAATTTATACACACTCTAAAAATCCAACAAACGTGCACATCTTAGCAAGCTGTTAGTATCTACAATAAAGTATATATTTTTCAATATCAATAACATTAGCATGCGTGTTCTACAATAGTAATTAATAAACATTGTATAAATCTGGTTGACCAGTTGAAATGGACTATAAAAGATGATAAAAACTGAAGTCATGTTTTAAAAAGGGAAAATACGTCTACAACTACAGATAAGAGCCAAGAAGTTACACATTCACTGCTCATATTTGAAGCCTTCTGTCTCTGGGAGCTTTAATAAGTGTAATGATTTTCCATCACTGACTATTTCTGAAATGCGATGTGCTTGAAGTGTTTTCAAGGGCTCGCTAATATCATGTAGCAGACTATAGTTGCCCAATTATTTTCTGGTTTATTTGGACTTATCCCATTTGTGTAGTACGACATAAAGAAAATGATATCCGTTACAAGGTATATCACAGCTTTAATAAAAAGGCATGTCTCAAACAAAACAAACGTTGAGGTTTTTTATTGGTAGAAAAAAAAAATAAAATAAATAAATAAAAATAAAAAGCTGTGGTTTAGGTTGATATTATCGTGACTAGGTTTGAACAACGCAGCATTTTAAGCAGTCCCTTTTAATCCTACTATACGACACCTCGTTATTTGTACTGTTAGTACTGTGTAAAACAAATAAACAAAATGCTGCGCGTATACTTTTTTTGGCTTACTAGGCAAGCTCAAAAAGTGCCGCTCGCATACATTTGAATCTTATGTCGTTTTTAATAGAGTTTTAGGCGTAGAATCCGGAAATGTAATCTGTGTTTTGTTTCGAACATTGATTCGGGTTGTGCCGGCTCTTGACCTTGTGTAAAGTTTTGAAAATTTGATTACAGAGTTTACATGTAATTTTAAATCATAAAACTGGATTCATATTCAAATTCTACGCAGGTAACGTGACTAGGAAACATAGTTTTGCCAGATTTATTAAAAATTGTGAAACGGCCTACTCTCAACGTTTCAGTTTTCCGGTTAAATCCCAAACAGCTTGAATAACAGGCAATTTTAAAATGCGTATGAAACAAAAGTGGACTTTAAATTCGGATTCTAGACCATTGTATAATCACATATTATACTACGACAGGAAGGACCAGACTAGTTACGCTAGTCAATCGTTTATGTCAAAGGTTAAAAACTAACTGATGAGTTAAGTTGGTAAAAATGATGATGATGATGGTGGTGGTTGTGTGGCTTTTTGTGCAATGAACGATAACGATGGCAATGCAATAAAATCAATGCAGGGTTAAAAACACAAAGATTACGGAAGTCAAAGAAAAGGTTTAGTCATTATTAAAACTGCTGAAACCACAATTGGCGTTTTTTAGTGGTCAGCTTTAGTCAATTAAAAATGTTACAAAGTACGGAGAGTTTTACAGCTTCTTTTCATGCTAGAGCTCCATCACACTCGGAGCGTAGATACGGACTGGGCCAGGAGGAATGGGTGCACTTTTCTTTTATAATATTTTTCTGTGGCTTTCACAAGCCTAATATTACACATCACCGCCACGTAGGTAGTTACAAAACCATGCTTTACCTTTTAAAGACAGATTCTACCACAAAATGTATCATCACATCACATTGGCTTCTTACACATTTCAAATTTGTTACAAGGTATAATATTGGCTTAAAAATACAGATTCATTCATACATTCTGCTTGGTGAGTAGGTGCACACATTTCTCAAAATGATAAAGATCACACGCATAAAAAGTACATCACACAATATATGAATACACATTTCTAAGTGTTTTAGGTCAAAGCAATATTACAGATTACAAATAAATAGCTAAGATGGCAGCAAATGTCACATTTCCATAAACTGAACAAAGTCAAAACAAACTAAGGAAGACCATGACAAAAGGTTCTTTACACTCCCCACCATTGCATACTTGTTTGCAATTTAAATTATTACAAAAAATAGTGTACTATCACAACACAAGTATTCCAGAAGAGAGACGGATCCACTTCCAGCTCCAGACAGCCCAGGTTTCCCCATGGACTTTGTGGAATACAACACAACACCCCAAACGCAACATAACCCTTTCGTAACTGTTTAAGGTTATTAGCCTCACGCCCGTCCAGATTAGCTGGTCCAGAATGCAGTGAGGATCCCTTGTCCGAGCTGTTGAAACCAGTCGCGAATCCGCTCCAGCTACAATACAACCAAAAGAACAAATTAAGTACACACACAACAACATAACATTACTGATCATTAATTTGAAATTAACACTCAGTTTGTGTAGTCGTCTCTTTAATTCTCCTACTAATGTTTTCACCCAAGCTGATCGAACTACACCATCGTCACCAGGACAAGTCTTCACTATTTTCCCAAGCTTCCACTTCGTCACTGGAAGTTGGTCATCCGCCACCACAACAAGGTCTCCAGGTTGAGCATTGTCACGTTTTTGCTTCCACTTGAAGCGTTGCTGAAGAGAAGTCAGGTAGTCGTGTTGCCACCGCTTCCAAAAATGCTGTGTCATCTGCTGGACTTCCAAGAAGAGTGTTCGTTGTCCCACCACATGGTTAAAATGAAGATTAACCGATGTTACCCCCGCTTTCCATAGTCCACCTTGGTGTGGAGCTGAAGGAGGGTTAAAATGCCACGTTTTCCCTTGAAAATCGTCACTTGATAAACTTGTCACTGCCTCCAGGTGGACAGTTTTGGAGGATAAACACACAAAAATCACGAACCATGTTTTAGTCACTGGAAAGTGTCGTCCCTTTCTCACTTTGGTTTGGAAAAGGGCTGCAAAGTCTACTCCCACTACTCCCACATGGAGAAATGGCTGGTTGGCGGTTACTCTTCCCATGGGTAGGTTACCCATTAGTTGATGAGTGGTTACTGCTTTTGCACTTCTGCAGATAACACATTTATTCACAAAATGTCGCAAAGTAACAAGAGCACGGATAACCCAGTAACTTTGCATCACGAGCAAAGTCAATTTGTAGCCGCTGTGGAGACGGACATGATGAGCTTCTGCGATGATGATCTGAGTGAGCAGATGATTTTGAAGGAGGATGAAAGGGTGACGAGTTGGTACGGGCAGCTGAGACTTGTCGATTATTCCACCAACTCTGAGGACTTCATTCTCGTCAAAGTAGAGAGGTAGTGAACTTAACTTGCTGGATGCAGGTGATTCTTTTCCCTTTTCCAACCAATGAACTTCCTCCGGAAATGCCTCTTTCTGAGCCCATGCAACCAGTCTTCGCTTTGCATTCTCTATTTCTGCAACACTGACTGCTCCTATTTTCACAACTGTCCTTTTGCTCACTAAAATTACAACAACACTGATTAGAAAAACAGCACAACGACACAATTTTTTAAGGGATGAACACTGGGCAAACAGCTGAGCTTGTGTGTTGACTTGAGCATGATGAAAATAAACAATCTGCTTAGCTCTTTCCTCCACTTTAATCACCTCCTCGTCATCCGTTTCCACTGATAAATTAGGATATTCATCCTGTTAGAGCCATGATGGCACATGCAACCGCCACCACAATGATGATTCCGCTAACTGCTTCATTGTCATCCCTCTAATTGGGTTGTCTCCACTGCTCACAAAACGCCACAAATCTGGAGGAGTCAGCTCCTTCACCGCCTCCACTAATAGTTTAATTGCACACACACAATTACAACTGTTTATGTGGCCCTCGGGCTGGCATTCAGACCGCTTCTCTGATGCTCTCAGCTGCTCTTTCCTTCCGTTGAAGGGCAGCTTCACTCCATATCTGCCTTCAGGAAGTTGACACTGCGTCTTCACAAATCGACGCTCACACTTTTCATTCACAAATGTTATGGAAAGGTAGCTAGGAACCTCATCCATTTCACAAAACTTTCTCGGCGCACTGCTGATTTCACAAGTGGGGGAGTTAATCCGAAAGGATTGCTGTTGCGGTGATGGGGCTACTTTACCACTCAGTACCCATCCAAAAATGGTATCTTGACCTACTGGTGAGGTCTTGTTGAGGATTCTCAATCCTGATTTGAGAATGTAAGGGGCCACATCCCCTCCAAGTAAAATATCTATTTCTCTACATTTGTAGAATTTGGGATCGGCAAGCTGTAGCCCCCTCAGATGACTCCAATTCCTCATGTCGTGCTTCTGACCCTGGGTAGGCTTGTTGATGATGCCCGTTATCGTGCCAACGGCGAATAATTTCACTTCAATACTCTCGTTAGAGTGTTGCGAGTAAAGCCTTATCACTGACTTTAGCTCTGCTTTTGCACAAAATGTATCTCCAACACCGGTCACCGTCACATCACACTGTTCCAATTTGGCTCCAAGTTGCTTTAGCACAGACAACTTAATGAGACTTCCCTCACCACCCTCATCGATAAAGGCCTTTAGCGAGTGTTTAATGTTCCAACTGTCATAAACATCCACTATTGCTGTCTTCAATAGAGTTGGGTTGCTGGCGGAGAATGCAGATGTGTTGATGCGAAGGCTGCTGGATGACGATGACGACTGCGGTGTATCACTAGTACTGGTTGCCCCCTCCACGCTGCTGGTGGTGGTGGGGGTGCTCTTCAGCCTCTCAAAGTGCAAGAGAGTGTGATGCTTCTTGTCACACTTCCTACATGAGGAGGACTGACATTCCGCCACTCGGTGACCATTGTTGAGGCAGTTGTAGCACATCCGTGCTTCCTTGACGGCTGCTACCCTCTCCGCCGTAGTCATGTCCTTCAGCTTTGCACACTGACTCAGCTCATGTGTGCCCCTGCAAAGCTGACAGGAACCGAATGAAGAATGGTGAGTTTTGATCACTGTTCCACTGGTTTGATGCCTTGTTGAGTTCACTGGCTTCACAGTTCCCCTTGCGTGCAGCGTACGGATGTGTTGCCGAATCACTGTGGCCGCTGTCTATGTAACGACCCGGGCCTATAGGCTTTGGTCGATAACCCCAGCTTATAGTATATCGTTCGATTCGGGTTGACACTAGGAGTTCAATTTCGAAAGCCGTTTGACTCCTTGACCTTTGACCTTGGGGTAATTTGAAAACTCGTGACCTTTAGTTTAAATTTAAAAATGGACTTCACCATTGGATTTAGCGCATTTGGAAACCCTTATATACTGATTTTCACGTTTTCAAGTGTACAGGGGCGCGAAATATTAGAAATTTTTAATCCAAAAACGCCCAAATTTCGAAATTTTGACCCTTTATAATTCCGGCCGCCCTCAAGATTCGCAGACCACTCAGAGCACATTAGATAGAGCAGATTGGGTTCTATAAGCTGGTATGCTCAGTTTTTGCATGCAGCGAGGGCCGGGCGAGTTATTGACACTTAAAGTTTCAAAACTTGGACATGTCAGACTATGGGGAGCAGTCATATCCCTACAGCACACAATCGTAAGATTAAGCTGAAAATTGTTTTTTTCAGTTTATAATCTTTAAATCTAATCCCATATCTAAAGAATAATTGTTTTTGGATTATAACATATGTTTTATAGTTAACCAATCAGTAGTTAATTAGGTTAATTAACTACTGATTGGTTAATTATGTCAATTACTTGACTTTTTATTTAATTATTCTAATCCAGGAACACTTATTCTTTAGATATAGGATTAGATTTAAAGATTATAAGCTAAAAAAACAATTTTTAGCTTAATCTTACGATTGTGTGCTGTAGGGATATGACTGCTCCCCATAGTCTGACATGTCCAAGTTTTGAAACTTTAAGTGTCAATAACTCGCCCGGCCCTCGCTGAATGCAAAAACTGAGCATACCAGCTTATAGAACCCAATCTGCTCTATCTAATGTGCTCTGAGTGGTCTGCGAATCTTGAGGGCGGCCGGAATTATAAAGGGTCAAAATTTCGAAATTTGGGCGTTTTTGGATTAAAAATTTCTAATATTTCGCGCCCCTGTGCACTTGAAAACGTGAAAATCAGTATATAAGGGTTTCCAAATGCGCTAAATCCAATGGTGAAGTCCATTTTTAAATTTAAACTAAAGGTCACGAGTTTTCAAATTACCCCAAGGTCAAAGGTCAAGGAGTCAAACGGCTTTCGAAATTGAACTCCTAGTGTCAACCCGAATCGAACGATATACTATAAGCTGGGGTTATCGACCAAAGCCTATAGGCCCGGGTCGTTACATAGACAGCGGCCACAGTGCGAATGAAGCTTTCAACTTCTGAAAATGTTGGGGGTTGAGTGCCATTGAGCGTCTTTGCCCATTCCGACTTCGTTTCCCCGTCAAACGTTTCAATCACTAACACTGTCAAAATGTCATCCCACTGGTCTGTAGGTCGGCACATGACCTTCAGACTTCTCACTGATTCCAATGTGCACGTTAAAAGTGCTTGCAAATCTGTTGCAGATTCAAACTTCTGCGTAGGCTGGAACAATAGCTTTTTCACATGGGAATGGATGATTTCCCGTTGATTGTTGTACTGTTGCTCTAGCATTGTCCAGGCTGCTACGTAATTGGCGTCCGTTATGATAAATGATTTTATCAGGCTGGCTGCTTCTCCTTTTGTACAGGCTTTCAAATACTGGAGCTTTTGTGAGCCTGACAGATGTGGATGACGATGAATGCTGGCTTTGAATAAGTCTTCAAAAGTTGTCCAGTCCTCGTACTTCCCGTCAAAACTGGGAAGTGACATTTCCGGTAATTTGAAGCTTGTCTTATGTCCGGCAGGTCCCACATGACTAGCCGGTTTCATGTCATAAAGATGTGACTTGATGTCTGTGTAGCACTTCTCCATGGGTTCCAATGTCTGTTGTTGGAGGAGAAATGCATCGTCATCAGTTGCTGTTGCCAGTATTGCTGAATGTGCAGTATCCAACTTGTTCCACATCCTGTCAGCGCTGTCCAGATGTGCTTTAATTTCCCTGAGGTCACTGTTGACTGATCAATAGCTTTTACGGTCACTAGTAGTCCCTTGAGTGACCCGTACCAAGCGTTACGTATTCGTACATCTGCCATTTTTACTAAACTTCACGCACAAACCACAAAAAGTACTGTTAAAATGTCAAAAAAGTTAAAATCAGGTCACTACAATGTTTAAAGTTGGTTACCTTGGTTACCTTTAATTGCTTATGGCTAACCTTGATTGCTGAAGAGTACCCTCGGATACCTTTAATTGCTTGTGGGTAACCTGATTGCTGAAGAGTACACTCGGATACTTTTAATTGCTTGTGGGTAACCTTGATTGCTGAAGGGTACCCTCGGATACTTTTATTTGCTTGTGGGTAACCTGATTGCTGAAGAGTACACTCGGATACTTTTAATTGCTTGTGGGTAACCTTGATTGCTGAAGGGTACCCTCGGATACTTTTAATTGCTTGTAGGTAACCTTGATTGCTGAAGGGTAAATTCGGATACCTTTAATTCAGGAATGAGAAGGTGGGATAAAGACTTTTTCCCATTTCCCGGATTTTACCGGTAAAATACGATATTATACACTTGACGTTGGTGGTGAATACCACCATACCCTATCCAAGTGTCCAAAAGTCCAAATAAGGCATAATGTGAAGAACACTGTTATACAGGAATGGGTAAATCCCACCATTTTGATAAATCCCATCCCAGTGGGAAAAAGTCCAAAATGTCCAAAAGTGCCTTAAATGCACTCGTATATGAGATATTGTACACATTTAATTTGTATCACTTTGCCCCATTTTAAAGGCTTCTTTTTGAACGAAAATTAAAGCTAAAGCTTAAATTAAAAGGTATCAGGCAGCTGACTGCAGAAAATCGCCCAACTTGGCATTGTAAACAGTAGCTAAGTAATACTAGTAGTGTACTAGAAAATATAATATGATCATCATTAATAGAATTGAACTCAACCGGCACTAGCACCACAATTATCGGCCCTGACACGACAATTTACAATTGGTCATGTTGACATCATGTCAATGACACGTAAAAGAGATGCATGAAGTCAACCAACGACACGGTTTTGAATAAAACCGAAGAAGATATCTCGGAATGACTGGGATAGACAGGGACAAGGATGGTGCACGGAGTGTTAAATTTAACTCCAAGCCTAGTACCAGGAGAACCTTTAACGAATGAACAGATTTTGGAAATTGTGACCCATTGAACGGGAATTAATTAACTGCTATGACATTTTACATTTTACATTTCAATGTCTCCAGCTACGTTCATTTTCGGCGAGTGTGCCTTGAATCAAGGCCCTTGATTCCATGTTACACTCCAATGAATGATAGCATTCGTTAAATGCACTTCTTGTCATGTGATAGTCATGTTCATGCCTCGTGTTCAGTACGAGTTTGTTGGGAACTGATAATCAGTTACTGATTGATTTTTAGTTAATCTCGCTAATCAACTAACTCCGACTCTGACACAGACTCCTTTGGCAAAAGAACACAGATTTGTCTGGCACTGGCACAGCATTTCCCGGTGTCGACTGATGTTTTGTATCATGCAAATTGTATGTTAATTAATTTATTATTTTTTGATGCCGTTCTCCTTTATTTCCTTCGCCTTTAATGAGTTTAAATCTGCTGTTGCTTGTTTTGTTAAAATTATTTTACCCCTTAATTACGATGGAGGGGATAAGAGGTGATAACAGGGGAATGCTGGTTGTGTGAATAATGATGATAATGAGTGAGAGACCAATTTGGTTGAGGAGGTAAGATAGGAGCAAGTGTACTGCTTAACTTTATTGGACTCATTGCCGAATGCCGAATGAATGCTTGGTTACATTTGCTTGTGCTTATATAGTACGCTGTCGGTGCGTAGGTAATCTCACCGAACGTTTTGCGGAGCAACAACGTGACAAAGATGACGAATCATGTCAATGACTAATCATACTAATCAGCATCAACGTGAAAGGGCGAGTCATTGCCCGCACGTTACTCCTTCCTTTAATATAACAGTGTTCGTCTCATTATGCCATTTTTGGACTTTTGGACATTTGGATAGGGTAGGGTGGTATTTGCCACCAATGTCAAGTGTATAATACCGTATTTTACCGGTAAAAACCGGGAAATGGGAAAAATACTTTTTCCCACCTTCTCATTCCTGCTGTTATATTTAAAGAAGCGGTATACACAATTTTAATAAAACAAGCAACAGCAGTTTTAAACTCATTAAAGGCTATGGAAATAAAGGAGAACGGCATCAAAAAATAATAAATTAGTTAGGATACAAAACATCAGTCGACACAGGGAAATGCTGTGCCAGTGACAGACAAATCTGTGTTGTTTTGCCGGAGGAGTCTGTGTCAGAGTCGGAGTTATTTGATTAGCGAGATTAAATAAAAAATCAATCAGTTTCAAACAAACTCGTACTGAACACGAGACATGAGTATGACTATCACATGATAAGAAGTGCATTTAACGAATGCTATCATTCTCATTGGAGTGGAACATGGAATCAAGAACCTTAATTCAAGGCAAACTCGCCGAAAATGAACGTAGCTGGAGACCTTGACATGTAAAATCTAAAGACTCAAAGCAGTTAACTAGTTCCCGTACAATTGGTCACAATTTCCTAAAACTAGTCATTCTTTAAAGATCAACTGGTACTAGGCTTGGAGTTAAGGTTACCACTCCGTGCACCACCATTATCCCTGTCTATCCCAGTCATTCCGAGATAGTTTGTTCGGTTTTGTTTCAAATCCTTGTAGTTGGTTGACTTTACATGTCATTGACATGATGTCAACATGACCAATTGTAAATTGTCGTGCCAGGGCAGATAACTGTGGTGTTTGTGCCGGTGGAGTTTATTTCTATTAATGATGTGCATATTATTATATTTTGTAGTACACCTAAATAAAACTAAGCTGCTGTTTACAATGCCAAGTTGGGCGATTTTCTGCAGTCAGCTGCCTGATACCTTTTTATTTAAGCTTTAGCTTTAACTTTCGTTCATAAAGAAGCCTTTAAAACGGGGCAAAGTGATACAAATTGAATGTGTACAATATCTCATATAGCCGTGTATTTAAGGCACTTTTGCACATTTTGGACTTTTTCCCGGGAAAAACCTTTTTCCCACTGGGATGGGATTTATTAAAATGGTGGGATTTACTCATTCCTGCTTTAATTGCTTGTGGGCAACTTTGACTGCTGAAGGATACCCTTGGTTACCTTTAATTGCATGTGGGTAAAACTAAGTTACCTTTATTTGCATGTAGGCAGGAAGTTTTTGTAGGATCTATTGCCGTTGTGAAAATGCTGTAGCCCTTGGCGTTTAAATGATTCAAAAAAGACTACTTTAGAAAAGGTACTTTTTAGGTATCTTCCGGTTATCGCATTGACCTGCAAATCAATAGGGATCGTTCCATGAGGTGTAGCTATCGATAACTGAAAACGGAATTGAAATAGGTCAAACGGTTGAGGAGTTAGTGTGCTTACGGAGAAAGGGACGGAGGAACGGCCAGACACATCAAGATGATCGGAGTAAAGGTACACTAACGTGAACCTTAATAAGTGACTAGTAGTCTGGTGGTGTTTTAAGGCATAAACACCGTCTTCTACCATTTTGCAAATGCCTGCTAAGAGCCAATATATGGTAGTCGCGGTAGCAACAAACAATCCTGCAACTGTGGTATACAAAATACATTCCAAAGGAGGATTGGCATTCCCCTTGTTACACCGTACCATTTTTTATTTGTCTTTATCGGATAGATCCGTTTAAGTCGGAACGACTGCATAAAGTCCCATTGAAATTGGTTAACTGGGACCAATATTATGGGGGTTCAAAGAAATTGCTTAACATGGAGATAAATGGGGGATAGTACCTATTTCAATTTCAAACCAAATTTTCACCCCAAAGAGCGCTGTTTTTGGGACAAACAAAATATGTATCGTAAACTTGAGGCCTTGCACATATTTTTAAAATCTTAATCTTGATAGTGTTATCTCGTATTTTTTTAATAAATTGGTTTTGAAAAATGTGAGAAAATGTTACTGCACGGTGGTAAAAGGCACTTTATCTGGCGGCCTAAAAGAACAAATTTGGCGATTTCAATATAATTTCACCATAGTCTTTCCCGCTGGGTACAAAAGACTTAAAATGACTTTCAGACGAACATTCAGGGTAAAAGACTATAATGAAATTATATTGAAATCGCCAAATTTGTTCTTTTAGGACGCCAGATAAAGTGCCTTTTACCACCGTGCAGTACCATTTTTCCACATTTTTCAAAATCAATTTATTAAAAAATACGAGATAACACCATCGAGATTAAGATTTTAAAATATGTGCAAGACCTGTAGTTTACGATGCATATTTTGTTTTTCCCAAAAACAGCGGCCCTTGGGGTGAAAATTGGATTTGAAATAGGTACGATCCCCTATTTACCCCCATGTTAAACAATTCCTTTGCACCCCCATTAAATTGGTCCCTGTTAACCAATTTTAATGGGACGTTTTGCAGTCGATCCGCCTTAAAAAGATCTATCCGATAAAGAAAAATAAAAAATGGTACGGTCTAACAAGGGGAATGTGAATCCCCTTTTACTGGAATACATTGCACTAGGAAGATACGATAACCAAACACCAAAATGCGGTTTATATACGCTAAAACTAAGGTTGTTCACAAGTTTCTGAGAATTTTTGAAAGTTACTTACCTAGTAAAATAGCTCACAAACAAGTTTCCTCATGTGTTACAAACAACAACACAATATCCAAACTACAGAAGTAGTTGTGGTAGGGAGGTTAAATTTTACTTAAAATTAGTTTCAAAGAAAGAAAACCGGGAATACTCCAAATCGCAAAGACTATCACAGGAATGAAGCTAAATTTTGACATGTGTTATATTTAAGTTATTGTGGCTAACGGGTATTGATAGGATGTGGGTTAAGCCAAATGTTAAACTACACACGGAAATACTATTCCCAGGTAATACTGATTTTACGTTCGGTAATAAAATACTGTCCTGCTAATTGTACGTTGCTACAGCTGTAGTGCAGTATATTTTAATCCTAATAAATTTTAAAATAAAAGCTTAACTTTGGCAAAAGAATTCTGTTTACAAAACCAAAGTTCGTTCGGTAAAAGTCTTTTATCTTTGTTAGATTTTTATAGCACCAAAATTGTCTCGACTATCCATCGTGCAATGCGTTGAAAAAGTCAGCACGTTGTTCAAAATTTGAACTAAAATAAATTGCAAAGCACATAGTTAAGTATCGCACTATAAAAGTCTTAATCAGGGCTTTAAAGCAAGATTTTTTTGCAAACCGACTGTAAATTTGTAATGCTGGTCAAAAACTGACCTAAAATCATGTGTCGCAGAGCATGTACGTTGTAAAACTGCTGTATCTGGCAGTTAAGATCCTGAATCAGGGCTTTAAAGCACGAATTTTAACAAACTGGTTGTAAATTCGTAATGGTGGTTAAAAACTGACCTAAAATCATGTGTCGCATGCTATAGGTTCTATTATGAAAAGTTGTGAAATCGCTGCGACCTCTGACCTAGAGTTGACCTATTACCTGAAATTCAATAGGGTTGTGGCGGAGGTGCTGTAGTATTAGTGTACCAAGTTTGGCTGTAAAAATATGCATCGTACAGCATGCATGCTGTAAAAACTGCTGTATCTGGCAGTTAAGGTCCTGACTCAGGGCCTTAAAGCACGAATTTTAACAAACCAATTATAAATTCGTAATGCTTGTTAAAAACTGACCTAAAATCATGTGTCGCATGATATAGGTTCTATGTAAAAATATTTTACCGTTTGTGACCTCTGACCTTTCTAGTTGACCTATTGACCTGAAATTCAATAGGGTTGTGCCCGATGTACTGTAGTATGTGTATACCAAGTTTGGTTGTAATCGGTGCAGCCGTTGCTGAGAAAAACGCATACGGCCGTACGGACGGACGGCCGGAACACAATATTATCAAGTATCTTAGCGATACTTAATAAGTTGAGGTAAAAATCTTTTAGTCAATGCAAACCATAGAACCAAATATTGAATTTTGCAAAGTGTGCAAGTTCGAAGCTACATTTATAAGTAGAAAGCTATAAAAGTTATTGTGACATGTGGTGCTCGCCTACTTGTGTCATGTTATTGATAAAAGTAAGTGTCAGAAGCCGAAGAGGCATTTAGTTTGTAAGCTTTTAGGGCAAAAATGTAGAAGCCCGCTTTTATTGCAAAATTCCAAACTCGTTGTGAACGCAACGAGATTGCGTGCATTTAGAGGTGAATCGGAGGAAAGGTCAGTCTCGTCGTCGTCGTGGGCTCATCATTTCTTCTCGTCAATCGTCAGTTCGTTACTTCGTCATTGTCACTTTGTCTTTGTAGAAAGTTTTGAGAGTGAAATTTTTCATTGTAATTTCTTGTTGAAATAAAGGGCGATATAATCGCAATTAAATGTTAACTGTTTCCCCTAACTGGTCCATTATTTTAGCCTAGTTGCTTAGCTATTTTTAAAGTGTTGAAAGTAGCATTTTCGTCAGTTTTAGCTGTTTCATAGTCACAGTCACGGATATAAGAACAACAGGGAACTTAGGGGTAAACTGAGTTAAGGTATCTACCAGTTACCCATAATATAGTCGAAATCTAACAATTTTGGAGGCACCAACCGTTCCGTGACCCGTGGCAAGAGAGTGATCAGCTGAGAACTGTGAGACGTGAGGCAATATGGCAGTTATAGTGGCAGCAGTGGATATGGCGTTGTTTGAAGCAGAGATGACGGGTTTGGAAACAGAATTGGCAGCAGCGGACCCTGATGTGGACATAGTGTCGTCAGGTGTAGAGACCGCCATAATGCTGTATGATGATGCTCTGGAAACGATGAACAATGCGTGTCTGGAGTTAGCTAAAGATAATAGAGACCAGGAAATGGTGGACATGAAAAAGAAGTGGACCGAGTTCTTCAAGCGTCTAATAGTGGCTGAGAAGAAGGTCAACAAGCTATTTCCAAAATTAGTGTATAAAGGTATGGTCTCAACAGCACCGGCAAGCTCTAGCCTCCGGGTTAACTTGCCAAAGTGGAATATGCCCAGAGAGAAGGACAGATTTTTTAGAAAGCCTTTGAGGATAACCGAGGAAGTTGTGGATAACAGCTGTTCTAGTAGTTCAAGTATTGAGGATGCAGAGAAGTTTAAGGATGAGTCCCAAGAATTTCTGATGCCTGCCCAAGGGTGGGAGTTTTCTGGATCTCTGGAGGAATTGGGCGTGACTACAGACACGTCCGAAAACATCTTGTACCCTGTTGTGGAGTCGTGTTTGCCTGATGATATATTACAAGTGTGGCAGCGACATGCAGAGTACGAAGAGAAGTTGGAAAAGTTGATGGTGTTTTTGAATGCAGAAGTCCCCATTAAAATGGATCGGTCGTTGGCAAAGATGCAGTTTTCTCCGGCGGCAGTGGATCCCACAGTAGTTAAAAATGTGGACAAGAAAAATGAAAAGGACACCACCATTTCAACATTAGCAAGTTTTACGGTAACCACCAGTCAAGACACGGGAAATGATAAGCTATCATGTGTTTTTTGTGGAGATACCAGGCACACATCGGAACAATGTGGAAAAGCCAAGATTCAGATGACCCTGGAGGAAAAGAATCAGACCCTGAGGGAAAATAATTGTTGTTTTAAATGTCTGCGTCCCGGCCATGGCGAGGAAAAGTGCAGAAAATATTTAAAGTGCTGCATTTGTCATCGGGACCATTACGAGGTTATTTGTTCGGGTGGGAGGACTACTGGACAAGGAGTAACCATGATGGCAGTGTCTAATCAGAAGGTTGGTGGACAAGATGAAATGTGCAATAGTTTTCCACAGCAGCTTCAATTTGTACAAGAAAATATTAGTGGACATGTCAGTCAACAGCAGCCGGTTCAACAGCAACAAGTTCAACCGCATCAGTTTCAACAGCCACAGGTTCAACAGTCACATGTTCAACCGCAACAGTATCAATTGAGTCAAACAAAGATGTCCCATACTAGCAGTTCTAAGAAGCCGGGACAAATTGTTTTGGGAGCAATTGTGGCGAATCCGGAAACTCCGGGAGGGCAGTGGAAAGTCAGTGTGATCCGTGACCAGGAATCGGTAGAAATATCAGCAAAAGTCGACAAGAGGAAAGGCAATTCAAGAGTAGCACCTGGAGAAATGAAGATAAAAATTCCTCGGCTTGAATTGCTAGGATGCCAAGTTGGAACTCTCCTCACCATTAACTTTGTGGTAATTTTTTTGGAGTTTAAAGGACCTCCAGTACAATTTTGGACGGACTTCCCAACAGCGCTTCACCTGGAGTTAGTGACAACGTTGTCCACACGTGGATTCTTGTTGGCTATGCAGCGTTTTATAGCCAGAAGAGGGAGGCCGACGACTATCTACAGTGATGATGGGTTAAATGTTGTGGGAGCCAGCAACGCCTTCAAAAGGATCAACTGGGATGAGGCTATCCGCTTCGCAGCTGTCGACAGGATCAAGTGGAAATTCAATCCACACACCGCGGTGTGGTGGTGTGGATGGTGGGAGGTGCTGGTCAAACAGCTGCTTCGTCGGTTACTTGGAAGAAAGTCTGTGGAATATGAGGAGCTCATGTCCATTTTGTGTGATGTGGAGAACACGTTGAACCTTCGCCCACTCACTTTTATGTCTGATGAGAAGGATGATCTGCGACCACTAAGCCCAGCTTATTTCCTGAGGGACAATGCCAAGAGTTTTCTCCCGGAAGCGGAAATTGTGGACGAAAAGGAATATAAGGTGCGTGCTAAAGTGTGTGCCAACATACGAGAAAAGCTAAGATGTCGTTTCCGAAAGGAGAGCCAGTTGTTGCACCGCGGAGGAAAAAAGATGCGTACTGTGAAAGTGGGAGATGTGGTCATCATTGAAGATGACAACAAGAAACGTTTGGAATGGAGTCTTGGGCTAGTGGTCGAGGTATTTCCTGGAAGAGATGGTAATGTCCATTCAGCACTGGTCAGGACGAAGGATGGAGTATTCACAAGGCCAGTACAACGGCTATTTTTAATGGAAATGGCTGAGTCGGAAGAGGATTCTGTTGAAAAACCCGGACAAGTTGATGAGGAAAATGTGGACGAAGCAACTCCTCAAGTTGTGGAAACGGTGGGAGAAGCAACACAGGAAGTGGAAACTGTGGGAGAACCTCAGCATGTCAAAGAAGAGCCTAAGATGTCACGTTATGGGCGGAAGTACAAGAAGCCGCAATAATATTGTTGATTTAGATTTGTTTAGTTCTTTTTTTAAAAAAAGTTTAAATTGTTTCATCAGATTGTTAAATGTAGATTGTTCTTTTAATTTTTGTTAATTTTGTAGATATCCCACTTTTTAATTGTAAACAGGAAGGGTCCATCTAGTGTTTTGTGTGAGCGTGGTGCGTGGGCTGAGACCTGGGCCTGGGCTGGGCCTAAACAGTTGTCACGTTTCCCACATTTACTTGATGTGACTTCTGACTGTGTAGTATGACCATTTCCTGTGCTATTAGGGGGAAATGGTCAGTGGGAGTATGTCAGAAGCCGAAGAGGCATTTAGTTTGTAAGCTTTTAGGGCAAAAATGTAGAAGCCCGCTTTTATTGCAAAATTCCAAACTCGTTGTGAACGCAACGAGATTGCGTGCATTTAGAGGTGAATCGGAGGAAAGGTCAGTCTCGTCGTCGTCGTGGGCTCATCATTTCTTCTCGTCAATCGTCAGTTCGTTACTTCGTCATTGTCACTTTGTCTTTGTAGAAAGTTTTGAGAGTGAAAGTTTTCATTGTAATTTCTTGTTGAAATAAAGGGCGATATAATCGCAATTAAATGTTAACTGTTTTCCCTAACTGGTCCATTATTTTAGCCTAGTTGCTTAGCTATTTTTAAAGTGTTGAAAGTAGCATTTTCGTCAGTTTTAGCTGTTTCATAGTCACAGTCACGGATATAAGAACAACAGGGAACTTAGGGGTAAACTGAGTTAAGGTATCTACCAGTTACCCATAATATAGTCGAAATCTAACAGTAAGGTCGTAACTAGTATCAAATGGTACTGGCACATTCAAAGCTTATCACGTAGTATCAAACGTACTCACTACGGTCTGCTTTGTCAACATAAACTCGTGGACATTTTTAACTGGAAATCCTCAACACGAGTGCTTCCAAAAGAGGCCTGTCAGGTAGACTTTCACAGAAAAGTCTTTGCAATATGATGTTTCGCACGATGGTTTGTGTACAAAAAAGTAGACAGTTGTATTAGTTTTGGAGACAATGCAATAGGTGTGTCTCAAACCAGATAAATACGAAACCAACACAGGAATACTTTCTTTGTAAAAGAATCTCTCGTTATTCAAATAGAAACAAACAATATTCTTGAGAACCATCTTTAAGTTAATCACAGAAAGCTTTTTACACCACTTGCGTGATATTTATATGCTTTTTAGAAATCAAACAAACAAAGGTCACGTGCACATGTTCCAACCATATAGTACATTTAATATAGAGTACAGTTTCACATACAGCAGTTCAGAATAAGAGCCGTGTATTCTGTACTATGCTAACAAGTTAACAATGACATAACTTACGTGCGTTTTTCCGCTGAAAACTAGTTCCATAACCAGAAGACACTAAACACATAAATGTGCTCCTGCAGAGTAACATAACCATTGTCATGTGTCTTACTCGTACTGCGAGCATCTATTAATAACTTGCACTCAATATGACATTGCGTTTTTAATGCGTAACTCGTTTTTGTACAGCTTGTGCATTGTATAGAACTTAGAAAGTGTAAACAAAAATATGCTGTCCAAACACAAGCTTCTAAGAACGCACGAGTGACGAGCAACACCAACATAATATTCCCATAAAACAAGTACTGAGAATATTACACTCTGTCCAGTTAATGAAACAACGACCTACCATTTCAGCGTATCCCAGAAACGGTTCCAGGCATTTACCCGAAACTCACAGTGAATGTTAGCCATTGTTTATGTATATTGCAAGCCAAGTTTGAGGAAATTTGGTTTGATCGTATAAAAGTTATAGCCAAAGTTTGAAGGTTAATCAAAATTAGGTGTTCAGAAAATATAGCAACGATTTTAGACATTTTTTTTGTTCACTTATCCTCTAAAATTGTGTTCAAATTGGTTTAACGACACTTGATAATTAATCAGCTGACAGAATAACTGCAGTGAACGACTATGTTTGAAAAATATTATAGATAGCAAAACACTGAAGGTCACTCCGACTAAGGTGCAATTGGTGAATTCTTCGGTTAACTAAATCCACACTCTTCAATGAAAATTAAGTTTTTAAAATCCACAGCAACTTAGATGTATGCAAAATTGTATTTAAATCTAATTTGTAAAAACCACTTCAAGTTTGAATCCTAAACTTGGCATACAATTTCCATGAAAGATGGCTAACATTCACTGTGAGTTTCGGGTAAATGCCTGGAACCGTTTCTGAGATACGCTGAAATGGCTGGTCGTTGCTTCATTAACTGGACAGAGTGTATGTAACTGTGTGTAAAACAGAGTACGTCCCCAACAACCGAATTTTTTTTAAAGAATTACACTACCAGGAATATATTATTTCAATATAAGACTTTATTTTAATGTAGATGTACGGTCACACAGATATAATATTTGCCATTAGAAAACCTGCAAAATTGATTAGTATTTTATTCAAGTTACATGGAATACTGAAATAACTTCGGTACTAAATAAAATTTTACAGTACTTATTTGTGCCTTACACAACTAAAAAATTGATTCTTCTGCCTTTCTACAAAAAGAAGCCATTAGCGTCAACAAAAAATGTTATCAATAGGTGGGTAACAAATTTTTTATTCTCATTGCAACAAAAGGTTAATCATCAGTGTACAACATTAAATGAAGCTCATTTGATATACAACAGTTTCTAGAAAAGTATAACACATACTTTTAAAATGCTCCCACCTATTAAAAAAACGCCTACAAATATTGCAAACTTGACACGGGATTCTGTAAGCACTATGTCATAACAATTGTTTGTCTCTGTAGGGCATTTACTCAGGTTTTGTTAACATGTTCAAGCTTTAAATCTACACATAGGTTGTCTATGCCATTTGTACATGTTAAAGACTAATGTTTTCTTATGGTAAAACGATTCATGAGAATTAAAGTATATAAATGAAATGTAAACTTCCAAATGTCACAATTCAAAACCAAATATTTGTATTAAGTCTTGAAAACATTTACGACATCCAGTTTTGTTTGCTCATTCAAAATGCATAAAAATAAGAAATTTTATCAAATCAAATTCTAATAGGATATTTTTAGATCAATTTTCTCTTTTTGCGTATTTAGCAACACAACGCAGGCAAATACCAAAAAGGTTTTATTCTACATTCTTGTTCCGGGAAATACAAAATCTTCAATTACAGCCACTTTTCCTTTAAAATATGATATTGATATTTTAATGGATGTAAATTCTGGTAATTACAGGTTGTTTATATACCTATCTGAGTTATTTTTGTTTATTTGTTTGAACCCTAATGTTCAAGCAAGCGTTCAACCATGATACAACCGTTGCTACAAGGAACATCGCGGTTTTAGAAATACAGTGAAACTACTTTCATTCTTATTTTGCGCTTTATTTCAATTTGCGTGGAAAAACGTCGTAAACACAAGACTAGTATTCTAGCAAAAACTTCTAAGAACGCACGAGCAACACAATTCTAAGGTTCGTATTTTACCTAATAATAAGAATACTAAGTAACTGGCTTATGAAACTAGCTCAGACTACATTGTCAACAGTATTGATTCAATACAGTAGAATTCGACTCAACACGGATTACATTCAAATGAAAAATGTACTATTCTTACGGGAAAATATGGTCACAAAAAAGTGTTTGCGTTTCAATCAAAATAAACTAGTACATATAGCATTTGAAACACGTTCCAGACTACATTTATTATATTGCACATTTTCATCTTTTAGATGAAATGTATCCGACGACCACCTTCGAAACGTGCTTCTATTCATATTGGTTAATTTTCTGTGTAATTCAAGCTCTATGTTAATCCCAGAAAAACATTGGTCACTGTCCAAGCATCGTCTAACCAGAGTACATGTCAAAACAAGTTAACATTATTACTTATCCGGTTTTTATACTCCATCAAATTATCACTACTCGTACTCAGTCACTGTTACTTCACAGCCGGCAGTCGGCACACTAATTCTTGTTTACACACTCAAATACAGGGACAAATTCTGCATGAGATATATTTCTATTTCAACGCAAATAATTTGGAGAGGTGCAAAAATTTTAATATCCTATGTACCGAGAGTAAACATTTCCACACAAATTAGCATCGCTTCGTGAAAGCTATATTACAGGAATTCTTTTAAAAACATATCAAAATATTGAACTCGTGTATTCTACGTAATTTTTGCAAAACATAAAATAGTCGGAATGTGTATTGACATAGTCGGATGATATTTTAACTGATGCCGTGAAAAGATTCAAAGAATGAATATAATGTGCAAAATATTAAAAATAACCGTTTAATTTTACACTACACAACGCTGACCCAAGCATATCTAAGGATTTTTCAGGAAAGCGAAATTCTTGTGTAGAATGTTGTTTACATTGTTAGCTAAAGTTATGTTGGTCGGTTTTCAGTAATTAATATGTAGTGTCTTCGAGGAAAAGCTCATGCAGAAACTCTAGCATGTCGTAACAAACCGGATGAAATTCCTGAAAGACAAACGGTTACTTTCAAACATTTTATTCTGGATCAAATTGGACTATTTTTTATATAATTGGTAATTTGTAGCACAGCGTATTCATTTTTGTTGACTGGCTATGATTATTGTAGCACACGCTGACCCAAAAATATATATTGAATCAATAATAATATATAAATACAAAATATATATCAAAAATATATTGAAGACCTTTTATTATCAAACGAAAACTAGTAACAGTAATAATGTCACAGTGCCAATGTGCCAAAATCTTTTCGGCTCCGTCTAAATATGTTTGACATGATATACTGTATGTATCCATGGCCATGTGTTTGTATGGTCATACGTGAGGAATAGAGCTGCTTTGGGTCCAAACATGCATTGTTGTATTGTGCAAAGCGTATCCAAAGTAATAATTTAACCTTAACGTTATTAGCTTCTCCCTCAGCAGAGAAGTAATTTAAGATAAAGCGTGCCCTTGTGTACGTCACTAAATTTTCTCCGCAGGTAAATAATTTTTTACATCAATTAAAATTTTTACATTATTAGGATACGGTGTGTCGTTGTTGGCGTACTATTTCTATATATCCGCAAATATGTTTTAATTTTTTTTTAAATCAACCAAGAAATTCCTCACAAGGCAAACCTCCGCATTTTGTGTACAAAACTTGCATGAAGCTTTTTTAATTGTTTGCTACAGATGCATTTCAATCTGGCAAGGTTGAAGCATAACTGATGGCATGGATGAGGTTTTCGGTTAGATTTTAGAACTATCTAAGGACCCTCCATGTTGAGGGGTCATGATCACAGCTATTCAAATCTGGAGTGAGAATCTTATATAAACCAATTGTGACGTCAGGGTGTCGCCGAGCATTTTAATTAGAGCTTCGAGAATTATGTTTGACATTTCTGAAGAAAGTAAGCATTCAAAGTATGCCCGTAGGACATGCTTGCTGCAAAGACATTATGGATATTTGACACCAAATAGCGTGGAATACAACGCCCAAATGCGACAGTTAGAAACCAAAACTTGACGGTATTGTAAGCTTAGTAGCCAAAGAGCAGTCTAACATAAGTCTACGGTCACACGTACAACGATAAATGTAAAGGCTCTAATGCTATAGTAGCGAGCTAGCAAAGGTATTGTACGACGTCACTCCACACGCAACTTTCTCTCTCTTTCATATGCAACTAGGTTTAAAATATGAACGCTGTTGTTGAAACAATCCACATTTACAAAGTTAACAATGACCGTGCTGGGTTAACTCTGCATGTTTTGTAAATGTATTGTAAATGATTTTATGCCATATGTCTACGCAGGACAACGTTGTTAACCCATTCGCATGGTTTTAAGAAATTGTTTTACTATAGTTAAAGTGGGGAATTGTTTCACAAATTCGGTTCGATTATGTGGCAAAATATTATTAACGCTGCCTTAATAATAATAATAATCAGTTTATTGTCCAATGGAAAGCTACAACATATTTGCATATTACACCACCGACAATACAATACTTGCTTTGTTACAATATATATTTTACATTACATATATATTGATTAAAACTGGGGTGATTCTTACCTGGCCAATACTAGCAAACCTGGGTATCTAGAAAACCTGAAACTACCCTTGGCGTAGCAATTTGGAAAAAGGTTGACAGCTAACAGGGCATTTACTAAAGTTATCCATAAGTATATCCACGGCTCATCAAAACCCATAGTCCTTAGAAGGGTACTCGAATACATGCCCCTTTCCCTCACAGAAAACTGACACAACAACATATCCACTTTCAGCATCGCCATTACAAAAGAGCTTAATTCCCATTTTATCTGCTTTGAAAGGAATTTATTGTCTAATTTCAATGTTTCCTTTGCAGCCAACCAAACATTCATCGATGAAAATGTTTTGTCCAGGGTTAAAGAAAAAGCCAAGTCGTTTGTTGAAAAGTTTCTATCTTTTTCGAATCTTGTGACCAATCACCACGTGTCACCAACACGCTGCGAGGAGTCGTCACAAAGGTAAAGGTATTGCATTTCTTTATACCTGTCACCATCCGTCATAATAACAACCCAATCTGTAGATTGGGTTGTTGGACTAGTAACTTTTGTTGGTTTATGGTCGATTCTCATGCATATGCGCGTTGCTATCATACTTTGAATATCCTCCGTAATAAATCGATTGAAAGTTTTGTCACGTTTGCAAATGGTTGCTTTTAAACTGGTAACGTCATCAAAGTACTTATTGTTTTGGTCCACTATAAGATCTAGAAATTTGGTTTTCAGGAATTCAACAAAAACATTGTAGTTCCACACTGTCTCCAGTAGGAATGTCTACAAAGGTTAACTCGCTGGCAAATTGTAGCGGAATAAGTACAGATGGGCTATCCACATTAGTCCTAAGCCAGCATGTGACTTGACTATACTGACTGGAATCCTGGGTGTTGGAGTTTAGATCTGATTTGGGTTCTGTGCGGTAAGGCTTAGATTTGCGGTAATAATATTGCAAATCTTGAGATGTACTGATAAAGGTGACGGCAAGAAAACTCCTGGAACGGTTGCTGAAATTGCCGATTGACTCAATGGAGAAAGTATTGTTGAGGTAATCGTATTGGGAATTTAGCCGGGATTTGAGGGGGAACAACGACGGACAATTTGTGACGTGAAATTAGGTACCGATGGAATTGTTTAATTGATTTTATGGGGAGGAACCCAGCGGGGCCTTCGAATTGGAATATGTTCTGAGACAGAGTGTAGTGGTGGTGGCGGCACTGCATTATTCGTGAGGCCTCTTTGTAGATGCGCTAGAGGAAATCGGAACAGTGAGAAATTGACTTGCTGGAAAAGATCCAAATCAATCTAGACGTTTGATGAGCTATTTGGCGTCCTTGTTGTCGAGCCGAAGGAACTAACTGGTGCCCTGTTTGTGGAGCTGGAGGAAATGACTGGTGTCTAGTGTGTGGTGCTGGAGGAATTATCTGGAATTAGTGAATTTGAAGAGGGAAAATGATATCTTCCAGGGAAATCTGAAGAGGCAGATTGGTGTTGCTGATGTAAAGGAGGATAACAATCTTGTAAACCGCCATCATAACCTGTTGTATTGAGTTTGTGTTCTTAATTATCAATCTTAATTAGCATCCTTGCCTAATATTCTTATGGTCAGTTGGATTGATCAAAAATGCCATCACATTCACTTTGTAGTGTTCTTGTTGTGCTAGATATCATAATCATTGATGAGTCCTCACTCTGTTTACTTCCATTACAATTTTATGAGTGTCCCTATTTTGTCATTACTCACTACTCATTACCGTACAGAATCTCACAAAGAATACATAGTCATTATATAAAATGCAAAAGTTCTAATCCATTTGTCTCCAGCACAAGAGCTTATTCTGTCACTTTTGACTGAATGTTCTATTCTGTAACTTGTGTGTTTTATTATGTTAAAACAACTACTTTAATCAGACCAAAAGCCTGTGATATTCAAAAATTATGTTGATTCCAAGTCGTGCTCCTTTGTGACTCACGCAATGTAGTTCTCGTAAGGGTAGAACTATAAGAACCGCTCTGACTATAATAACCGCTCTGACTATAATAACCGCTCTGACTATAATAACCGCTCTGACTATAATAACCGCTCTGACTATAATAACCGCTCTGACTATAATAACCGCTCTGACTATAATAACCGCTCTGACTATAATAACCGCTCTGACTATAATAACCGCTCTGACTATAATAACCGCTCTGACTATAATAACCGCTAACCGCTCACCAGTCACAAAGGGGGCTCAGTAGTGCCCAGTTCTATTACTACACATATAATAAACACACACTCTAAAACGTCTGCACCTATGTCCAATACCTTGCCCAATTATTCTCATTTCTATCCGATTCGGACCATAAACAACGCATGGGGACTTCCGTTAATTGGTGGTCTCGAATTTTCCTCCCGATGGTGTGTTTGTTTCGTTTTTAGGAACCTCTTTCCCGCCGGTTTTCGGGGGCCCCACCGTATCCACTACGACGGTGCATGCCTTGTTTGCCTCCTCTTGCTTCTCGTTTGCTGCTGTGGCCTCCAGCAACTGAGCGCCCTGGAGGATACAGTCCAGTGTCCAGCGCCCAATCCAGTGTCCAGTGACCATTGTTCTACCCTCATGAATCACTTTCCCTCCACCTTTCAGAATTCCATGGGAAGGTTTACTTTAAACAATTTTTTAATTACGTGGCAGTAGATTAAGTATAAATGGCTTTGGCATTAACACTTTTTGCATTATCCATTATTTGAACTTGTAAATTTTATCTGTCCATTGTTATACATTATAGTTCAATGACAAGTACTTTACAACTGATAATTACAACAAAATGAAGGTTATTTTTGGGGTCACACAAACACCGTCTCAAATAACCCCCAACGAGCCCTGACCACGCCAATGGGGCACTGTGCAACAAATTTACAATTTTCAATATTCTAGCATTACATACGTATTTCAAAGGCAATGGACCTTTCAATAGTCCTTATTTAAGAAACCAGTGGCTCTAATATATGATATTCTACATTGCTGGCTATGTACATAATAATATGTGTGACACTTTAATCAATTATAAACTTAAGTCAGTTTACCTGCTAGACAAATATTTCTCTTTACATCTTATTTTATATTGTTCATCAGCGTTGCTTACGCTACTGTCAGCTAAGTTAACAGGACAAACTCCGAGGGTATTAGAAAGCGTTGTGGTTTTCAACTAGAATACAAAAACACTATTTGCTTATTATAACTGCTGTTTGTGTGCAGAGAAAGCATGCACACTCACTCTTTGATGTGACTAATTTGGCAGTCAACTGTCATCTCAAATCTCGCCTTGTGGCTAACAGGAACACTTGTATTCAGCAGGTATATTGTTTTACAACTACTTTATTATTATCTAGATGGCTTGTCAATTACTACATCTGTTTATTTGATTAGGTTTCTAAAAAATTATTCAAAAAATCACAATGTTTTCTCGTGAACAATTACTCGACATTGATATTATGTTTCCTCTAAATAGTTCTTCTTTTTAAGACTTACAGTATTATAGTTTCTTCTCCGAAGCACTATTTTGGCTATGCTACAATAGAAAATTGTTCTTTATTATAAAATGTGAACATGGCGAATGAACATTATATACGCAGGTAACTCTTTTCATTCAGAAAGTTAGGTTGACAATCAATAATCACATAGTGATTATTTCCGACGATGAAATATATCAAAAGTCTAATCTAATTTAATCTACCACACCACAGTAAGTTATTTTTACACTTACCCTTCATCCCAGCACAAGTGTGACAGATCGTTTACCTGCACCATATCTAACCAACAATTTTATCCGATTAATGATTTTTGTACATCACAATTGCGATTTAGTATATGAACGTCAATGTTTTTCAAAATATTACGTTTTACTTAAAGTCTCTAAAGCCTACAAGGCAAATCATTTTAATTAAACGGGCCTTTGATTTTCGTTTCCAAAAAAAACTGGCTAGAAGTAACCTGTTTAAAATAAGAAACGTTTGCATATTGCTTATAAAATTAAAATTAATTTTTACCGAATCATGGACATGAGCCAAATATTTCCTGCTCCAAAACCAAAATAAATTGTGCAGAATGTGAGTATTCTACCACAGAATTTAGAAAAGCATTGCTGCATTACTTCATCCACTATTTTCCACATTATGAAGTAGCAAAGTAAAATGTTTTGAGCTGCTGCTGGTGCTGTTGTTACTATTGCTCATCTCATTTTACCAATATTTTAAATGATCACTACGAACTCCTCTGTTTCTTTAGTCTCAGGTTGTTCTGTATTTGCAACAAATCTTGGAACTTAATTAACCTAATTGTAATCGAAGACGTGTAGGTAGATCAGTAGAAGTCATTACCACGTTCTCATTTGTGCTTGTAAAATGGAGTTGGGATTCATATTATGCATTCTAGGGGTATAACATCTTTGTTGTTATACTATTGTCTGCTCCTATACGTAACAAAATACCATGCTCTGCCTGACTCAGAATCAGGATTTCTGTTATCACAAACATACCCCATCTTCTAAATTATACCTTACTCAAACAAGCCACTTTTCGTTTACGATAACCAGAACTAGACCCAGAACTCGCACCAATTTTCTGCCTTTCCTATTATGTTTCTTTTTATTTGCAATATTTTGGCCCTTAAAAATTTATCCAATCCAATCTAGTCGTCATTCAAGTTGAACTTAATAAACAAGTGACTATGCTACTGCATTAATCCAATCATCATATAAACAATACCAAGACAAATGTGAATATGCTTCTTTCAGAAACCAGCTAAAACTTATCTAAAAATAAGCAATATTAAATATACTGCCACTTCTTTAAAATGTGTTACTCAAAACGCCATAAACGTTGAATTATCAAACCAATAACCTCAACTGGAACGCACTAAAATTATGACGCTAAATTAAATTATATGAGCGGGTTATCAGTGATAACTTATCACATATTACTACGTAAACGGTACACTAACCGGACATAACAGCATCAACAGACATATAGTCGATTTTCTCAATAAGAATGGCGTTTAGAAAAAAATACAAGTTTTTGGTCATGCTGCTTTCAAAATCTTTAGTTTACGGCAAAAATAAAAAAAAACTACTTATTAGTTCAAAAACTTCAAGTTTCACATAAGAACTGAACATACTGCTAGTAACCGACAAGCGTCAGCTGATTCTACAGTGCTGCCACCCAGCGTGAAGAGCAAAAAACACAATATAGTAAGTTCTCTCACCTTAAAAATTGATTGCATTCGACCAAATATTAAACACTTCTACAATTCCAACTTGCTTGTGACAATTCAAGTACTCCCTCGTTTGAATACGGACCTTTGTTACTTAATATTCAGTTCTCCCAAAGCAAACCATTCAGAAGATATCCTATAATTCTTCCAACATAATCAAGGGCGTACATGGTCTCTGCGTAGTAATATCAGTATTTATTCTGTGTATCAAGATATTGCTCCTTCATTTTCTTTTCGCAGTTGAAAGAGAAAGGATCCAAAATCTCAAGTACTTCTCTGCTTTGCTCTCTGCGTTTGATTGAAAGTGAAAGCGTTGCAACACGCCCCAAACTTTCCAACACGTAAATAGCATTATGGAGAACTTCACACTAACACTTAATACATCCTCCTGGGAGTTTTTTAATAGAGATTCCTTGCGCTTCAATTTATGGATAACAACAATCTTGATTCTTGCCTACGCCATTATATTCCTGTTAGGCTGCCTTGGAAATATTGTCGTAGTTCTTGTCATTTCGCGAAATGCCCACATGAAAACAATAAGAAACATGTTTGTTCTGAGTCTTGCTACAGCAGATTTGCTTGTGGTGTTGTTTGGCATACCTGTTACACTAATTGCTAATATTTACTCACGTAAGTTTAAAAAGAAAAAAAACTAGCACAGTTTAATTTTTTCAATTGTTGACCAAATCTTTAATTTAAATTATTAGCGTGGGTGTTCAACTCCATTCCATGCAAAACGTTACCGTACACTAAAGGAGTATCCGTGTTTGCGTCAGTATATTCCATAATGGCAATTTCAGTGGACAGGTAAATTACAAGTGCAATATTCTAATTGTCTGTAAAACATCATTTTTAGACAATCCTTGCAAAGAGAAAATAATTGCAAAATTTCCGGAAATGAATGGTATTTTGTTACGAGCTTATTCTGCTACGAGCATCATATTGATGGTTACTTTTCGATTTGTGCTTTATGAAAATCTCTGTATTGCGATAGGTGCTTTATGACTTTTCACACAAAACTAAATAGGTGCTATATGACTTTTCTCAGAAACTACGATTGGTGCCATACGAAATTTTGGGGCGAAATGAGATAAGCTATAGAAAAAACTCCGCGAGAAAATTACGATCATTTAGGTACCAAAATTTCATATCACCCCAAAAATTCATATGGCACCTATCGAAACTTGTGAGACAAGTCATATAGCACCTATCTTAATATAACGATTTTCATAAAGCACCAATCGAAAAGTAACCATCAATATGCGAAAACACTAAATTCTAATGACCAGTTGAATATTTCGACTGTGATTCTAGCGCACTGACTTTTGTCTAGCTCTCTAACCATTGTTTAAGTAATAATATTACATATTATGTAAAATGGAGGAAATTCGCATTACTGCACACCAAATTATGCATGAGAAATGGGAGAGATTTCTATATTTACACTTATCCATGCATTTCCTTCAAAAAGTCATTCATTCCTAGAAAATCTGCAATAATTAGCTCCCTGCTTATTTTAGAGGTGATGTGTCTGTCTGACGGTGTGTCTATGTGTCCGTCTACTCTATTTTTGGGCTCTGAACCATAAAAACAGGCCTTAAGCCGGCAAAGGAGGTTTAATTGGTCCTAAATTAGCTGAACAGTAATCACGAATCTAGAAGTTTTTAGCAGCAAGCATTTTAATGGTTTACCGTGGACTAGTTTTCCAGTTGCAAAGGATTGCCTTAAATGCAACAAACCAATGATTTTTTGCAGACAAAAATTTACATGCCCATTTTATATTTGTGCATTCTGTTTGCCGTGAAATTAACGTGATTAAAATTTTTGTTTGGGAATTCAGAATCCGTGAATTATATCATAATGGTGGACGAGGTTTTTCAAAATTCCAAGCCAAACTGGTTATACATTCTATTTGGATTTTCGGATTAATATTGAACTCTCCGTACATATGGGTGTTTACTGTGGAGTACTCTACAGATTTGGTTGATTATGGCTATCCTCATTGTGTAGAAAAATGGACAAATCCTCAATACGAAAGTACATATTTCGTAGCAATTCATTTGGTTCTTTGTTTTCTTCTTCCTACCTTTGTCATTACGGTTCTAAACTTTGTGATTTGGTGCACTATTCACAAATACCAAGCGTCATTAGAGCAACGAAATTCACAACGGTATAACTTTACTGGAATTACAAAAACTTTATTGATTATAACTATAATGTTTGTCGTGTGTTGGATGCCGTTGTATTTGCTCATGATAAAAATCAAGTTGTTTAGTGATGACACAGAGATTTTAAATAGTGGTCAAACAAGCTATGTTCAGTATTTAATTCCAATTGCACACTGGATGGCTTCCATTAACAGTTGTATAAATCCAATTTTGTACGCGTATAATAATCAACAATTCAGGGATTGTGTCATAACATATTTTAGACGGTTTCGGAGAAATTAGTATGTATCACTGAGGTCTTTATAATTTTGAGTGACATATTATTTTAGGTCAAGCATATATTAAAGACAACAGTAATAAAACCTGAAGCATAAATATAGTAAAATTGCTGTGTTGAAAACCATCAATAGAGTTTTTGCTAATATTTACACATACAAAAATATCTAATAAAATTTGTATGCATATTTTTATCGTTTTATATAGGTATAAATATTATTTGGTTTTTTGAAAACAAGACAAAAAATTATTTTTCAGTGTTGCATCATCAGTCCCGGAATACAGTTTCCCTTTGCTTTCACATCAAAAAGGGAATTGATTGTAACTACTATATATTATACTGGAACGGTTATTTACTCTGAACCCCATGATTTTATCGTCATTCGTCAAGTATTAAATATTTTTAAAACATTAGGGCTTAGTTCATGAACAAACTTCAATATTCGGTTTATCATTCAAATGTTTTATCCTGGCTTGGTGGACAAATGTTTTCAAATATACATGTGATTTAATAATTTTCGTACAGACCTTATAAATGCTTAAATAAAAGAACATAAATTTGGAAAATATAGTATGTGTAATATGTGATATGGTATCACCTAGCTTTCTCCGTTTTGCACATTGTTCCTAGTAAGAGACATGCCAGTATTTAATTGCTGTTACACGTTTTGTTTTACAAACACTCTGGTGCTCTTGTTCTAACACACCAGTTACAAGCAGCTGTGGGCAGTAGTAACGTAGTAGTAACACACCAATATTTTGTACATAAGGTAAACCGGCTCTGATAGTAAAATATAATATAAAATATATCAGTCAATCTATCAAACCCTTTATCCTCTGAATAGAAAGGAACATACTACGTTAACGCACTTTACTTCCACATTGCATTTTATTACACAACTTTCGATATGTTTAACCTTTACATAATACGCACATAATGTAGTGCGATGAATTAGTGTCAGCGCAGCTCCCTAGAATTATGTCTGTTTCATCTCGCTTTACCGTTCAGTTGCTACTCTGAACCAGAGCAGAGCAAAGTATGTAAATAGCACGTTTCATTGATTACTCTTGCAAAGAGTGTAGTGTCTTTGGAAATGATATGAAATAGATTTTTAAGGTTTACGTGTAACAGAAGTATCTCAAATTGTCGTTTGTATACTTCAAATAGAAAGTCTTTAATGTTGAGCGAAATGTTGTTTATATGTTGAATAAAGTTTAAATAAAAACATGATCAAGCACATTTCTACGATAGCAAATATTATCCATGATGTTGGTTTCATTGGCGTCTTCCTTCTTTTAAAATCATACAACAATTTTACATAAAGTACAAACAATATAAAATTTTACTTTCATGTGATACGACCATGCAGGACTACCGCCGAGTTTAAAAACAAAGGAGCTCTTAAATTTAGAACAGATATCATCCTACATCAGCGTTTTGTTTTGTTCCCTTGAAATGTTTTAAACAATAAAGATATTTTTTTAATTTATTGGATGCGCCAAATCCGGCCTTAGTATGCATGTTTTCTGTATTTTCGGTGTTCATATATGTTTTGAACTTACAGCATATATTAATTGAGACCAAATCTTTGAGTGCACTCATACAAATGTGTTGAATGTTATCCTACTGTAAAGTTACCGGCAAAGTGTCGGCCAAATTCGTTTACAAACTTAAGCTCGGCTTATTTGTCCATTTTATGGACATATAAGATTCTCTGCTGCGCGTCCGTCCGTCCGTCACACTTCAACATACAAAAACCACTCTAACAGCCTCAGCTGCAGCTTGTGCATACTCGACTCATACATAGTGAGATCGTACAGAGTACAGACCAAGCACAAGACACGCTCGATATCCATCCACACGTGTTGGCATAAGAGAGAGAACTTTGTCCTATCTTACACATGTACTTGGCTCTTTGGCAGGGTAAACGAGCTGACAAGCAAACAATGCAGACTAGCTGGCTGGTGTACTCCCCTTGTGTTCTCGCGAGCTGGTGTACTTGGTCTGGGTTTTCAGTAGACACACTCAGCCCAACACAATATAGGCTAGTGGCTAAAGCGCTTGACACGCCACGATGGCTGTGAGCATGCTACTCGGGGTCGCGGTTTCGATTCCCCGAGCTGATACTTTTTTTGCATTTTAACTTGAATTTAAATTGAAGCAAAACATGTAATCAAGCACACACACACAACGCAACGTCCCAATCAGACACAAAATTTACATTATAATCATATAAAAATTTTACAATAAAATGGACAACCCTACATTCTTACAAGAATTTCATTAAATTACCAATTAGAATTACCATTCATATTTGGTTTCTGAATTTCAAGGCGTGTTCACAATCAAAATCAATTAAAACTGCATGTGTTTGAATTGTACCTGATACACGTTATAGCTCAAAAGTTGGATAATATGACAACAGCTTGTGACAAGCTCCTTGTCTTAGAAAATAGTAAAGGACATCAACATGCTAAACCAAGATTATGAAGATTGCGCCAAGAGTGACGAACCATTGCATGAAAATTTAAAATACATAATGACAGTTTTGTATAAACACTTATCTAAAATTTTCTTGGTTTTACTTAAAGGGTGTGTACTTGTTATGGAGACATTTTTGAAATTGTGATATTTCCTAATATTTAAGCTTTATTGAACTACACTATTTTTTAACATTTAATACTACTAATAGTAACCAATATTCACATAAATTAAGATTCATTGACGCTGTCACTTTGATTGTGATTTTTTTTTAATAGTAGGAAAATCTCGGAGTAACGTGGGTGGGTTTTGTTGATTGGAGTATCACGCTTTGTATAAACTCCAAAATGTTTCGATTCCTCTGGCCAGTGGAATATCTGGAGCGTTTTGGATTTTGGTACAAAATCGGTGTTTTGAGTTTCCAGGTAGGAGTTACGTTCTTGGCCTCGTGTGAAGTGGTCGTGTCCGGCCAGAGGATAACTTTTTCGCGGTTATTGTGCTCAACAATAACCGGAATTAAACGTGCCATCACACATTCCTCAGGGCCCTTCTTTCCAGGCATAGTCCCCTCGGTAATATAAGGTTCGGAAACGCTCCCATTTTCGTCCATAACCTGCCATACCGTCAATATTGTGCTAAACTTGGCTTTTAGCTGCACTTTTTTGCTTCGTGGAACTTTCTTAGGGTTGAAAGTAAGGAAGTATTTGTTTTCAAGAATATCTTGAGCATCCCAATAGACGTAGTCCTCGTCATAAATAACATGGGTTTTAGAAAGTTTTTTTTGTAAACAAATCGGGCGTCAAATTTTGGACCGTGCTCCTGATCCTTGACACACCTGGGTGCCGGCTGCTTGGTGTACGCTTTAATGCCCAACTTGTGTAGTTTAATTTGTCCTAGCGCTTGTGGGCTAATGTTGAGCTTGTTGGCTGTAGCGCTAATTGAAGTGGAGGGCTGTTCGTTGAACAACTCTAAAGCCGTCTTCAAGTGTCTTAAGGGAGCCAACGATACAAAACATCCTTCAGAGAACCCACAGTCTGGTGTTTTTGTAGACTAATATCCCTGAATTATTTTGTATATTACAGTGTGGCGCTTACGCTACTCTACAAAGTGTTTCACGGTTTTAATCTTTGACCTATCAGGGACATTTTCGAAGTAGGATATAACCCGTTTTGAAGACGCTTCATTTTCCCAAGATTTCACGACGATGCGTTATTTTTGGAAAACCGAAAAATACATCATATAACCCCCGAAAGATGGGCTATCTTATAATGCATTCGATTTTTTATATGCTGCCTTCATTTGCATATAATTTCTATTCGCATGAATGTCTCCATAACAAGTCCACACCCTTTATTTTGAAAGTTCCGCCTTAAATCTAAAAAATAACAAAATATTACCAAAGGTTTTCGCATATACTATAAATAATATTATCGGAGGATTTTGCGAGCACATTTTACTATGCGCTTATGAATAGCCTGAGTAATACCGATGATACAACACAGGGTACTAGCTTCACAACGTCAGAAGGTCTGAAAACCTATCAAGATAAAACCTTTCTCATTCTGTTACGCGTCTTGCAACCAAACGTACAACACTACTACCAGCACTATCTAGTTTAGCTCTTAGCAACCTGATTTCCTGCTACCATTTCTAACCGTCGTTCACTACTGGTTCATGGAAAGATGTCATAACACTGAATACTTTGTTCCATGATGCTTTCACAAGTTTAAGTTCCTTCATCCAACCAGCAACTTCTGTAAAAAAAAAGTCAGTCACATGATGATTCATACACAACAGTTATTACAGCAACTGAGCAAAAGTATTGTATACTTGTATATGTGTAGATGAACTAAATGTAAATAAATGTTGGAATTTATTATTAACGGGAAAATAAATTTTTGAATAAGGAAAGAAATGCAATGAAATTGACCAATTAGTACTTTTAACATTAGTCCACAAAAACACTTGGATGCTTACAAGAATTAACATGGATAACATTTATTGGTTCTTTGATTAGGCTGTGTGAATTAGAAGTTTTTCTCAAAGCTAAATTTTTGAGTGCTTTCTCTTGTCAACAAATCAAAAGGAGGGAAGGATTGCTTTGTTTTGGAAATGTAGGCTTTCCGTTTAATGCGGCAGAATCATTTCTGTTTCAGATCAGGTCGATGGTAAAGCCGGTAATGTCCCTCGGTTATACAAGTTTGAAAACTACAAAAAATATAACAAAAAGCTTAGCTTTTCCGTAGCCGTTTCAATATATATCCAGAAACGAGAAGTAATATTTTATTGGAAGTAAAAAACAAGAATTGTGTTACTTTATAACATGTAATAACTTCCTAACAAGCGTATTTCAACCAACTTGTAAATTGATGCCTAATCTTATTTGCTGAGTTGTGTTTACCGACTCGAACAGAATAACTTTATAGCATGGAGGTCATAACCAGTGGCAAAGTTTCATTGATATTTTTTAACTCCTAATGTATTAACCTTTTCACATGGCAAATTAAATACGACCATTTTTCCTGCGTTTTCCTGTTTTCCCTGTGAATTCAGTTTACGTTGGCCTGCATCCAACTTAGACTGCATCCATTTAGACCAAACAAAATTTTGGTTGAAACAAAACTGCATCCATCTATATTTTGTTTTGGAAATACTATTGCCAAATTTAAGTCACAGAACATCAATACCTATAGTAGTTTTGATGATTAAATGAATAATTATCTGCTGCACAGTGTTTTTTTAGCATTTTTAATATGGTATATTTTTAATATGGCATCTTGTAGTAGGAAGAAACATTAACACCCAGATTAACATATACTACTCACTCATTTTTAATTTAAGATAGGTATTTTAGCTTACTTGCACAGCTTGCGCATAGTATTTTTAAATGTTGAAATCAGAGATGTCTAAACCCGCCGGATTGGGTTTAAATGGGTAATACTGCGTTTTTGGGTTAAAACGGGCATTATTGGACATTAACGGGTTTTATTTTATAATACATGTATCTATATGGGACCATAGAAAATGGCGCCATTTATGGGTTTAAATTTAACATGGGGTTTTATTATTGCCCAAAAATCCCAGGTGCCGTGTGGGGTTCATTAAAACTCGGGCAAAAACGGGTTACTCGGCCTAGATTTTAACCCGCGAGCCATCTCTGGTTAAAATCATTCTAATTCGCACTTTGTACTGGTTACTGTCAACGCTCTTTTAGTTGGTGGTCTTAGGATTTTACTTGTTCATCACGATATCACCAGAAGAGTTTACTTATTTTTTTACATAAATATTAGTGCAATTTTGACTTGTGGTATATATTTTCCTGTTTTATTGAGACTCTGCAAGTCAGTGAAAAAAGTTGAACTTCTTACTATTTTGAGTCAACTTTATGGATGTACTATAGAGAATAGCATATTGCAGCTTCTTACAATGAACGCAATTGGTTATTACATGCATATTCATGTTTAAAGGAATTATATTAGTTATGTTCCGATTGTGTTGTGCTTAAAAATTTGGACGACTTTGTTTAAAACAATTCAATTTAAAGCATTTGAGAATCTTTAGCTGAACTTAAAAAATAATAGATGCTTAAAGTTTAGAATGTTGTGTTTGACTAGCTTTTTGGTTTGGAGTACATAAATATATTTCAAATATGAAACTATGTACCTATACTTTTATAGCAATTCAAACAAAAATCAATGGCTAATTTTAGGCAAAACTTGAAAAGAATTTATTGAAGCATTTCTGTTCAGTACGTACGGTCAGCATCAAGTACGTACTGGTTTAAAAAGCATAGAAAATAAAGTAGACGGACAGACTGACCCGGCATATTTGAAAGCCAAACTTTTTTAAATATCTGGAAGCAGCAAGCTAATGCTAAAGACTTAATAAGTTTGGTTCTTCTAGAATTGTGTGGAACTCATCAGATATGTAAAATAACGATGGCAACTTTTCAGGTTGTGTTATAAGAAAACACATACTTTAAGATTTGTGCTATATGAAATTTTCACAAACTTCGATTTGTGCTATATGACTTTTTTCAAACGCTTCAGGAAGTGCTATATGATTTTTTGGGGCAAAATGAACTTTTGGTACCAAAATGTTCAGGAAATTTTGAAACGCATTTTGGTACCATCAGTTCAAATTGCCCCAAAAAATCATATAGCACTTCCCAAAGCGTTTGAAAAAAGTCATATAGCACAAATCGAAGTTTGTGAAAATTTCATATAGCACAAATCTTAAAGTATGTGTTTTCTTATAGCACAACCTGAAAAGTTGCCATCGTTATTTTACATATCTGATGAGTTCCAGACAATTCTAGAAGAACCAAACTAGAAATTAACAGGAAAGGGCTATGCAACCTAAGGGCAAAAATGTTGGCCTCCCAGTTTATTGCTAATTCTGAAAGAGCTTATTATAAAGCTCTACAATTTTGCAATTTAAAATCTGTCATTGTTTCTTAACGTTGTCGAGATATGAACGAGTTTGTAATTTTAGCTCCCAAAAGGCTTCTTAGTAAACATCCTTTTTTCAAGTCGTGGCTACCCATCGCGCCCACTTTTGATTTTTGATCTTGATAGCAGTTTAGAAAGAGCGTTAAATGAGAATGTTTTATAGAAGTTACTGGAGTGGTCTTTTGCATACGTCGAAGTTGTGGTAGGTCAAACATGGAGGTGTTGTTTAGGAACAACTTTCTTCTAAATCGTTGTAGCTTCCACTACACACCTCCAATTTTCAAAGTAAATAGGTATTTGAAAGAGTAATTAATAAGGAGTCTATTGCAGGAAAAATCAGGGCAAAACGTCATTATTTGCAAAAGTTACAAAGCTCTAAATTTGGAGGGGATGTTCGAGAACCCTCAAAAACAACCCTATTTAAATCCAACGTTTGGCCACGGGCCCACTTTTGATTTTTGATGTTGATAGCAATTCTGAAAGCGCTTGTTCTGAAAATGAACAAAAGGAAAGAAAATAAACAAGGTTGTTACTGCCAGCTTGCCGTATATGCCAGCTTCAACTGAGGATTTCCTGTCTTTGTAGTTTAAATGGTGTGACAGCTTGTTGACAGGGATGTATCCAATTTCTAGTGTCGTCATTTCACGGGTTAGATTTGCGAGTTCGTCAGTTACAACTGGAAAATATGGATATATAGCACGCTTTTGTAATTCATCTTGGTCCTTAGATTGGCTATCAGGTACGTCATCTTGTGTAGTAGCTGAAACGGGAAAATGGTTAGTGTTGTTATGTTCTGCTTCTAGCCTCCATTTTTGAATCTCAATGCGTTTCTTTACAAATGCTTTCGGGTATCCATTTTGATAAACACTTTCAACTAAATACTTGTTAAAAATGAAGGAAGCTAGAAGCACGGTCCTATCACTTACATTTGATGGAATGCCATCAAACTTTAGTACTATGAGACAATTGGGTGCAAATTTGAATCCTCTCAGTATAAATTATAAACCATTCCATCAGAATTCTGCTTTGAAATTGTTTAATCCCCGATGTTTGTCACATGATGAATTTATTTCAGAACCTGTTTAAGATATGTTCTATGCCTAACATAGGCAACTCAAGATCATTGTTGTCCTTCAACAATGTCATCATCATCATCATCACCACCACACCACCACCACTCACGTAATCTGCACACACAGCTTTAGCAGGTTTAGAGTAACTTAAGCAATAAGCAAGAATAGTATAAGAATGAATGTTACATGAATAAAAGGTGTTCAGTTGGTGAGTAACCACACACATAACATTACCTCTTCTTGTTCTTATGCCTTCATTATTACTTGCACCTGCATATTATATTATCATCATTCATGTGCACAACGCAGGACGAGTAATACCAAAGCATAAAACACTGGCAACCAAGCCGAAGTTTTGTTTTATTTCCGTTGCATTTTTCCCTTAAGTACATTATATTGTTTTTTTTGGGGTCCGAACCTTTTGACCCGGGTCTGTCTGTTTGCTTGTGAAGGGTAATTTGTGAGTGTTGGACTCATCATACGGAGAACCCGGGGAGCTTGGCCAGGCCTCCGTTCCAGCCCGGATCGGGTCATTTATAAAATACCGTCAGGTTTACATTATTATCATTTTATTATTGCATGCATCTTCGAATTATTATTTGATTTTTGTTGTATCTGTATGTTCGTTACACCGTATTATGGTGTCTCTTTTGGACTTGGTTTAGCTGATTGAGTATGAGTGGATTTTATAAAAGAAAAACTAGAGCTCAAGGTTCAGCAACTCCTAGAGATATCAACGACTTTATTATTTCACAACGTGAACAAAGACGCCTTGCCCGACAAAATCAACCTCGTCTTCCTCCTCATCTGTTTCAACTTATAAATTCTCCTGTTGTTACTACTGCGGTTACTTCCCTACCTCCTCTTCCACCACGTACCCAATCTCATCCTCCTCCTTCATCCTCCAATAACCCACCTATTCCTCCTGGTCAGTTTATTCCTTCACGTGACTCATCCCTACTCCTTGCAGAAGAAAGTTTCTCCCTACCTCCTCCACAACGCGTCCGTCCAAAATCTCGTCGTCACCAGCTCTACCAACCCCGACACGAAGATACTTTTACTGATCACCAACTCTACAGCGACCGTTTTCACCCAAATCCCCATCCGACAACTCAAGGCTCTACTCCACCTCCTCCAGGCCCTTCCAGTCATCCTTTCAGGTCACCGAGAAAAACGTCCCCGCGCCGAGGATTCCCTCATTGACCTTTCTGAGCCCGCAGATCTCCAGAAACGCCCGAAAGCATCCCAATCCGTCTCAGCGTCCCCCGAAGCCGAACCCGTAGCAACCTCACTTAATCCTTTCACACGTTCACGTTTGACAGCTCGATCTCCTCCACAAAGTCAAGCTCACCTTGCAACGACCTCCGGTAATCAAGTTTTTGTTCCAACTTCTCTTTCTACTTTTTCTTCTCACGTTTCTTCTTCCGTACCTATTTCTGTCTCAAATCCTGTTTCTTTAAATCCTGAAATTATACATCATCAATCTACTAGTTCATCTATTGTCGAGTCTGAAAGCATTTTGCCATCCGCACCTATTGCATCCTCATCAACTAGTAGTGCTATACCTCAATTACCTACTCACTCTCGTTTTCCTATTAATCGTGATCCTGCTGCCTTATATGACGATTTTGTCTCTCAATTACCTTCATATAAGCCTCCTCCAAATCCTAAGCCTACAAAACCTGGTTTACTTTCTCGTACTCTTAATAAATTAACTAACGCCTTTTCTCCAAAAGCTGAAAAAGTTAAGGTTACCATTGGATATCCACTTGATCTTCACACCCGAAAAACAGAATTAATTCAAGCTCCTTATTTACAATCCCCTACTGAACTTCCTAGCTACCAAAGCTACAGAAGCTGCACTTCCTCTTCTAATTCTCCTGATTCCACTACTACTCCTTCTCCTACTACTACTACTGTCTCTGACTCCCGCATTCATTTACGCCCAGCTACTTTTACGCACCAACCAACCACCGAATCCTCTTTTACATTACCTACGCCTTTAGATCCTCCTCGCTCATCTCCTCTCACCTATCCATATTCCCACAATTCGGATAATCCTCCTGTCACTACTGCTGAACAGTCTTCACGTAGTCCCACTAAACACGTTCGTTTCTCTGATCAATCCACCTTTCCAAATTACTTTCCTGTTTCTCGTCCAAGTTCTCCTGCCGCTACAACAAATAAACCACCTCCAGTATCCACGGAACATACGTCTCCGGCCGATACCGACTCTGACCACGAAGCATCTGTCGATTCCTACTTCCGCAACTTACAAAATAAAACTCCTATCACTTCTTCTACGACCTCTTCGTCCACTATTTCAACTACAGCTCCTAACACTACCACCACTTCATCTATTTCGATCACCACTTCGTCTACCACTTCAACTACAGCTTCCTACACTACTACCCCTTCAGCTACTACTACGACCACTACCACCACCGCTAGTTCTCCTTCCACGACTAGCTATACTAAAACCACCACTTCTAGTTCACCTTCTACTTCCGCCAAATCGACTTCTAAACCGTTTTCCACAATGGCTGCCCAAATGGTCTTTATGAATCCGTTCAACATCCACCCATTCGATGGCACAGGCAATACTGCTGATTTTCTCAAGAAATTTGAACGCTTCTGTATCCTTACTAACATGACTGATGCTGATGCTCGTTTACAGTTATTGATTTCTCTTTTAACCGGTGCTGCCAAGACTTGCTATGACGTTCTCTTGAAAACCAACTCTAAACCAACTGTTGCAGACGTATCCGCCGCTCTTAAAGCCAGTTTCACTTCCCATACCACCAAAGCTGAATATCAACGACTTCTTCGGAATCGACGTTTTACACCGCCAGAATCGTACGAAAAATACTTCTTTGACATTCTTCGTCTGTGTGACAAAATTCAAAAAGATATGGCACCCGCTGACGTCATCCAAGCACTTCTCAAAGGACTTCCGGAAGACATTGCTTTCCCAATTCACAACTCCAATCCCACAACTCCAGACAAAGTTCGAGAACTATTGGTCGAAAACGCCAAATTTAAATCTTTTATGTCTATCGACAAACCGGATCCTAAATCCAACCCTACTGAAATGGACACTAATGTTTACTTCCTCGTACAAACTGCTGTCCAAGAAGCTCTCCAACAATTAACTATGGCTGATGAAGAATTTCCAGAAGCCGATGTCAACTATACTCATCACCGAGGTCAAGACCCGTCCAGAGGACGAGGGTTTCGTCCATATCAGAGCAACTTTAAGCTGAATCCTTACCGTAGCCAGCCGGTGGGCTCTGGGCAATCCCGGGGATTTAATCAATACTACGATAAAAATAAGGCACAGCCTTCCACTTCGTTTAAACCTCAATACAATCAACAACAACAACAACAACAACAATATTATCAACAACAAAAACAACATCAAAATCCGACGTTCTGTAAGGAATGTCGTCGACCTTATCCGTTCAAGCGAACTGGTTGGGTCCATCAGACACTCTGCGATGACGAAGAACATCCGTCTACAAATGAGCCTTCGGCATCTGGGTACCTAATGCTCCGAAGGTTCCGAAGTCGATTCCTTCTTACTCCATTTGCCAATGGTTTATTTGCATTACATAATTTACATCTTTAGACGGTTTGGTATATTCATGCATACCAGTTTTAAGACACACGTCTTTACAGAGCAAAACCTTAGCAAACACCATAAACGGATACATATTTTATTAAAATTACTTTCAGATTATATTGGTAATACATTTGCATGTTGGTACGTAAACTTAATCAATTTTATTGTATATATATTTGCCATAATAAAATCTCGAAAGGATTTTTTAGTACTTGCTCTGTAAAGGAGCCAAAGAGTTCATTACGCAGCTGATCAGCTGATGTTCCAAACCAACAGCAAGGCAAGCACGCTGGTGCATTTTGCATAACATGATGTAGATGTCTCTGGAAATGGTAATTGTTTTGTGTCTGACGTGATTAGAATCAGCTGTCCAATTAATATGCATACCTACTCACATTGAGAAAAATTACTTCATTTGCCGTTGCTGGGGCAAAAGGAAACGCCCAATGCAGAAGATTTTATGGTAAATTTGTGCCGGCCAAATGCTAAGTTAAATCGTTTGGTTTGTCGGGTATGTCTGCTGAGCCTGTTTTATACAAATTATTGTTTGCTTTTCACTTCTATTGCCCTTCTTGAGCTTCCCTTCCTTTCGAAATGCATTTTGCGTTTCATTTCTCTCCTGAAAATAGAGCAGTGCACTACTTGCTCAGTTGACGTGAAAAGCACAAGAAAATGACGCAAAAGGGAAACCTTGTATACCTACTGTCGTGAAACCGGAAGGAAAAGTATGAGAAAGGCCAATATGTAAAAGCCTTTATACGCATGTAACACCTTCAAAAATTTCAATACATTTTTCAAAATTCAAGCACATTTTTCAGATGTCAACAAGGCCGTTGTGCTACACACCTATGTAATAAGTTCTCTCAAGTGAAAGCATCAATTTATTACCAATACAAGTACTATGCTCCATACATCTACTCCTGTATTGCTTTTCAATAATATAACAAAATATTATGTATTTTACAAATTCATACTGCAGGGTTTTATTATGACTATCGAACAATATACTAAGCAGTTTTTATTCATAAACAATTCACATCTATAGGTGAAGCAAAAACAGTATTTACATGAAAACTTGTTATAAATCAGTAAATGACATGGTTATACATAAAAGTAGTGTGCAATATTTATTTTCGCACATAATACCTATATAAAATATAAGACAGCAAAATTTTATTATAACCATTTTATTCCTCTGGCAAAAACGAGTTTAGGAAATACTCAGGTGCTTTAACAACCACCTTTGCCGTCAGAGCTAGTATTGGATTAAACGTGAACATGTGCAATTGCAACACCTAAAACTAGACAACTTTGCCCTTCCTGGCTACTTGAAGATGTCGCGTCCCAATGTTGTCGGTCCTGTAAATCTAACTGATTTAAATTCAAAGTGTCACAGTTTGGTTGGGTATCTTGATTCTCATAGACTCTGCGCCGCCTAGTAAAACGTTGCTTTTCTTGTCCACCACCAAAACAATTTAGCGTTTTACATATTGATCATAAACATTCCCAAAACTTTGTGCTGAGAAGAACATAAATAACAAGATTTAAACAACTGTTGAGCGCAATGAATAACTGAGCTATGGGTTTAGCAAAATTTTGCCACGAATCATTATTAGAATATTTGAAAAACTTTGCTTCTAGAACTAACACGTGAAACGGCAACCAACACAAAAAAACGTAACGATAAGCACAGTGAATATTATAACAAAACTTTGGTTCTTTATACGCCTAATATTCTCCAATGAAAGGTAAGCGCGTCGTTTTTCTTGGCCACCTAAATATGGAAACGGTTGCCCTAAAGCACTTTTCCATATTAAAATATTGCAAGTTGTTACTACAATTGTGGGAACAAGAAAACCAAATGTAAGATGTACTACTACGTAATATATTTTTTCAAGTTTATAGTTGGTCCAAATTTCTTGGCAATACGGTAGAGCACCAGTTTCCGGGAAGTGCACCAGCTCAAAAACAAATAAATAAGGAAGTGTCAGGAACGCGGCAATTGTCCAAATGGAAAACATAAATTTTAGCACACTGTAATTAAGAAGCCGAGCAGAATGCATTGGGTAGTTGATTTCTCGATATCTGAAAATAATTTTTATAGGTCCATGAAGTTTAGATTTTAAAACTTTGAAACAGAATTAATGTATATGGCATTCTTACCGGCTTATGGAAACAGCAATTAGAGAGAATGAAATAGAAAGTCCGGACAATCCTTGAATATATGAAACCGCCTTGCAAGTTTTTTCGCCAGTTATCCACGCTGTAATTAATTTGAGAAAAAATTAACGGATCGCAAAACCAAAATTTATACTTAAATATACTAGCGTTAAGAAAAAAACCGCTTGAGACACTTACGAATGAAAATATTTGAGGAAAGATTCGCCGGTAGGCAAAACAAAATCACAAATAAATTCGCCTCTGCCAAATTTGCAATAAAAAGATTTTTTGGTGTATGCAATCTGCGGTTCCATCCCACTACAAACATTACCAAACCATTTAACACCAAGCCAAACACAAACAATATAGCATACAGAAACATAATCAGGTTATGTACTTCCGTGAAATCCGTATTTACAACATTTTGGATCAATGAATAAATCTGTTATTGATTGTGTGTACTTTGTTTTCTCAAAACTACAAATATCCTTGCTTGTTCTCCCACTAGATAAATAATAACTTGGGGATGAAGAAAATGTGACAAACCCAATTTTGTTATCCATTTTGTTAATGGATAGATATTCAACTTCGACAAACGGAGACGGAAATGAAAATGACGTACAGCAGGGATCATAGTCTAAAGAAGACTGTGGCCACGAAAATCAGAGTTTGTGGTAATAAAGGAAGGTTCTCGGATATTGAAATGGTATCAAACGCGAAAAAGCTGGTGCTCTTGCTTTCACTGCACAAGCATACGTCTATCTCTGTCTGAAGCAGTTCACATTATACCTATATTCATACAAAGCCAAAATTCTTTGAATTTAACAAGACTGGTCTGCTATGCGTTTAAACTTTTTGTCAGGCTAATTCTGTAGACAACTTCGCCCTAGCACTGTAGAGCCACGGAGATACAGAGGTCAATTATTTTGGAAAAAGGTGTTCTCCAAAGTGGTAACTACTGCAACAGAAAACCATCCTTAGAGTTGGACTTTTAATGGAAGAAAATGACTATGTTTCTGTATAACCTATTCTTAGAATTCTCTGTCAACAATTATTACAGTTTCGTATACAATCTTCCCCTGAAATCGTACCTAGAAAAGCCCGGTTTATTAAAACAGGTTTGGGGCAACGAAAAGGGCTTTACACTTTTCCCGCCAGTTTATTGGTGACCATTTACTTACTTGCAGCTTTAGACTTCATTCCATTATGGAAGTTGCAAATTTTCTGTCGTGCTATATTTTTGAATTGTTGGGTAACATTTTGCTTCCGGGAAAATAAAAAATCAGTATCAAAACGCGGCTCAAAACAAGAGATCAAATCTAAATCTACAAGGGCGTGGCTTATGCTCTTTGGAAGAGTACCTAGAAACTTCAATGTACAATGTGGACGCTACGCCAAATCCCGACACACAACGAAGTCATCACAATCCACGAAGCCGTCCAAAAGTGGTTTTGGTAAATACCGGTATTTACCGGGAGAAATGGTATTTACCACTTTGAAGGTAGTGTGAAATGGGAAAAACCAATTAAAATGGGGCAGGATGATACATAATTAGTGCATATTATTTGGGTTTTTCAAATTTTCCACTACTTTGGACGGGATTTTCTCGTCCCTGTCACAATCGTATTTTATAAACTTGTTTGTATGTTATTGGTGCCAAAATGCAATTGCGATGAATTAAAAAAATTGACTTTTTGAAATAAATCATATGGAAGGGGGAACAATTTGTGACATTCAAAACATTAAAAATTTAATGATTTTTTAAATTTCCCTTTTAACTTTAACTGTGATTATTAGCTCGCTGCTTTGCAGAGGAGCTATTTAAGCAGTTATGTGTCCGCCCGTCCGTCTGTCTGTCCGTCTGTGTGTCCGTCCGTCTGTTTGTCCGTCCATCTACTTTATGTTCTAGGGTTAGAAAGTATTTTTATAATCCTATATTATAGTTTCCTCTCGGTATTTTGGGTCAAACGGACAAGTTTGCAACGGTCTTATGGCAAATCCTATGTTGACAATTCCCATTTTAACTCTAATGCTAACACTGTTTGTTTAGGATACAATGCTAACACTATATATTTCAGATCCAATGGTAACACTATATATTTCAGATCCATTGCTAACACTATATATTTCAGATCCAATACTAACACTGTATATTTCAGATACAATGCTAACACAATATATTTCAGATCCAACGCTGACACTATATATTTCAGATCCAACGCTAACACTATATATTTATATTAGTATAGATGTTTATATAGACGCAACATATAGATGTCTTGTTGGACTTGTCAAATTTTATTATACAAACACAACTTGCATTCGGCATACACTTTACTTATTCTTTTTGTAATGTTCTACATAATTTCTTAGGTCTATCAAGACCTCTTTTAGTATCAAGATCTCCAGTTACCGCTTCTGGAGGAAGATCTAACTTATCTTTCAAGACAGCAATGCTAACAACATGCTTACAAATGAATTATTTCAAAAGGTCTACACAGGTACATTTAAAGTCTGATAAGAAAGATGATTCTGAGTAAGAAATCCTACGCAGTTCCTGATCTACATAATTCTCAAAGCATTTCCATTTTATGATTGACTAAGAGCAGAAAGCGATTGTGCTGGAGTGGTTTGCAAGTGGAGTGACACTCCGTCAAATATTTTGACATTCAGAGCTGAAAAGCTTAAGCAACTTTGCAAGAAAAACAAATTTACGCAATCGCATTTAGGAATTAGTGCAATCAAACTGCAAAAATGACACTGGTGATGTGATAGCTGGAGCAAAGAATCATTGTAACATTTCCATTGATAAAGATGCACCATTTGTTGTGATGCTCTGTACTCTATAGGGAATACTAATGAAGAAAATTGTGAAAATCTCCATGTTTTGGGTCAGCGTTGCGACTTAAAGGTATAGAACCAGCAACTATGATTAAATATATGCCAAAGTACCTGGTCTGCAACTAGATACTTTAGCATTCCATATTCTTAGTTTAATTGACTAGGCAGAATAAAATTTGACAGGTCCAACAGGATATAAATATTACGTTACTTATAAGAAAATGCACAAGCAATTATAATTATTTGTAATAAAAACCAGAATACTCATTTAGCTATGGAAAAAAACTAAGTGCTAACTGAAAATTCTATTTTTTTCATTCTAGGATTAAAAGTTTTAAATCCCATAGCTAAAACCAGATTTTTCTATAGATCAAAACCTTTTTCTCTTCTGCCATACTGCGCGCTTTATAGACTTATGTTTAAAATATATTTACCATAATAATGATAACGAGTAAATTAGTCATGGTTTTAAGCATTAATATACAGTTTTATTTCTAACAATGTAATGTACGAAATCTGCTTTGTTAATGTGCATGTGCTTTGATATATTTACAAGGTACAATAAGAACATACAAGGATATCTGTAATGCGTTTGTTCCAATACAAGTAATTATTTCTAACAGCAGCTTGTAGCATTATAAAAGCAATAAATTCACCGTTTGATCAATATTGAAATTCAACAGATTTACCGATAACTTTGGAGTATAGAAATTGCTATAGCCAATATATATTTTCATTGATTGATTGAGATTTGGTATATTTGGCATTCAACTTTTTGCGAGGCATTAATACCTTGTTTTAATTATAATTTTTTTAATTAACAAAAAAAATATTTCCGCAGTTGTATGCGACCATAGCAGCGAGCATGTTTTAATGTTTATCATGGATATTTAACTTCCCGCCACTAATGCCGAGACAAAACGGAACACCATTGGTGGTGTCCAGAGTTCCAAAACCTTGGCTTGGCATTTGTGGCGGAAAGTAACTAATCACATTTAAAGTTAACAGAGCAATTTAAAAAATGATCAAGTTTTTGATGTTTTTAATGTCATAAATGGATCTTCTACTTGCATATGGCAATCCCAAAATAGCCAATTTTTTTAATTCGGCAAATTTGAATTTTTTTGTTTGTTTCTTTTACACCACCAGCTGGGTCGTTATGCAGGCTGAATTGTTTTTTCCAAACAATGATTCTTTTAATTTTTGCCGATCACCGAGGATTGAACTCGGAGCAAGGCAGCCTCAGTAGCATTGGTTATAACCACTGGGCTATGCCAGCTCGGCATATAAATCTTATAACGCAAAATGTTCAAACGCATTTAAATTTAAAATGTCCAACTCTTCCTTACGTTACCTTTATTTAACTTGATATTTTTTTGTGTTATTATTAGATTGACACTAATAATCGACCAAAGCACAAATAATTTTATTCTTTGTATCTTCGATATACAGCTGTCAGGAGTTGGCGTAGCCTAAGCTAAATGTTTCAAAGGGAAAGCTGCAGATTGGAGTGGGGGAGACGCTGAAGAAAACTTATTCTTTCATACTTTCATACCCATTGCTTCACCAAAACGTATCCAAAAACATAATCCATCTATCAAATACACACGCTATATATACATTCCTCTTTGCGCTTTGTGGTCACAACCAGGGTTCATATGATAAAAATATCAGGAATCATTAAGTCAAATCAGACTGGATGATGTCAAAATCAGGGAACATGGGTCAAAATCAGGCTGCATGATGTCAAAATTAGGTTTCATGGGGTCAAAATCGGGGGTCATGGGGTCAAATAAGGGGTGGGGGATCAAAGTCAGGATACGTGGGATCAAAATAAGGGGTCTTGGGGTCTAAATAAGGGGTCGTGGGATCAAAATCAGGGCTCATGGGGTCAAAATGAGGGCTCATAGTGTCAAAATCAAGGGACAAGGGGTCAAAATCATGGGACAAGGGGTCAAAATTAGGGGTCATGTGGTCAAAGCCAGGGTTCATGAAGTCAATATGGTCCGCAGTGTAACGTTCCAAGTGCACTAAGTACAATTGTCCCTATACCAAAGCATAGCAGAGAGCGCTTCCACAAAATATTATTAATCCCAGACCTCAACTCACAATACACTACCACAGTGAATGTGCGGAACAAAGAAGCATCTAGAACCTTCGGTCAGTGAGAAACGCACATAGTGTCTCTCCTGCTATACACTCCCGCAGTAACATCTCGCAATCCTGCTCCACAGTAAAGCTACACTCACCGATCTCATGATCGCAGCAGTAAGCCATCGGCAAGGACAAGGACGATGACACCACAGTCAGGCAGTAACGCTCAAGCAAGAACCATCGGAGCAGAAGCAGCACAAACACAATACTATAATTTCTTATTTTGTTAATTGTGAGAATTAAATGAAGTCAATTATTAAAAGTTAGTTTTAATTATTCTTAAAGTACCCCGTATTGTGTTTTAACATCACTTCATTGATTACGGAACATTGGTTAGTTAATTCAGTAGATTAGAAGAACCGCACCGAGAGTTCTAGCATATGCATTTTGCATGTTAGAATTGCTTTAAAGTTGTGTAGAGGCTAGTTAGAAGAATCATGAGGAATTGATTAGCAATCGTCTCTAGCAGAAGCCTAACACAACGGTAACCAGTGAGTTACCCCAACAGTTATATTACAGCAGGAATATTTAAAATTTTAAACGACATTTGTCGTGTTTGTAAGTGGCTAACTATCGGACAAATATTCAACCGGAGTCCGTGAATTTTTATTGGCTAACTATCGATTCTTACCTGTAATTCCTTTTCTTTTCGTGATATAGGGAGTTTTTACAGTACTAATGATTATTAAGGCATTTGTGTTGGGTTGGATTCATACGTTCGTCTCAGAAAATGGATAATCATCATGATCATAGGGTTCGAATTACCTCGCAGCTTGTTTTTTCCCGTAGTGTTGGTCATCCAAGGGTTCTTTGTTTAACGCTTCTTGAGATTTCAGTGGAACTAATTTCGGTGTTTTGTTACTGTATTTAGGTATTTATGTATTATTGACTCGCAAAAAATAATATATGAGCTCTGCTGAGGGGTTTGGTCGTTCCAGTAAAGACGCCTGTATATTTCTTACAAGTCCACAAAATGAGGTGAAACGTAATCAAAGAAGGACAACCGACAAAACAATGAGATTATGATTACACACAATTTGTTCTCTTCATATTATTCAGCATGTGTGCAAATAGGCAAGCATTTTTAGGCACGAAGCAAATGGAGAACTCAGTATTTACTCCAGCTCTATAAAGTCTTACTTGCGAAACAAATACACCAAAAAAAGTTCGTTCAATAAAGAGTTTTGATAAATTGCTCCGCTTTGCAATTTATCGGACTCGAAAATGACAAAAGCATTTCCGGTATTTCTTGCTTTTACAAGAGCCAAATGGTATTTTGATTTTAACTGAGGTGGGTTTTTAGACATATCTTTTATAAAAAGCTTTGGCTGTTGCTACTTGTTTTTTGCCAACACTTCTTGAGTCATAATTTTAAGAGGTAATGATTTTAGGGTACTACAAGTGTAAGTATTTTGAAACTTTTATTTGCAATCCGACGTCTTGGCTCGTTTTACTCAAGTCCTCATCAGGGTAGCGAAATTTTAAAAGAATCAAATTTGAGTGTTGCAGGAAAGTTGCGACAAACGCTTTTTGGGTTTCTCTGATTCAACCTTCAAACATTTAAATGTGTTATTTTGTGTGGAGTTTATTTTAAGTTTAAAACGTAATTTAACATGTTAAGAACTAGCGTTCAATTACCCAACGATTACCATCAGAAATTGATTTGTCAAATACTTGTTATACTTTAGTATTTGAGCATTCACAAATTTATTGAATATATTTTATATTTATTTATTTATTTTAATTGTAATTCACCGAATTTCATTAAACATCGAATGGGAACCATCCAGGCGTAAGTTCCCTCTGATCGCCAAGAGGAAAAGGACGTAACTGACTCTTGCATGAAAAAGCAAAAGGGCGTAACTGCATATTTGGGGTAAAATGAGATTAGTATTCCAATAAAATTTCCAATGCTTGACGATCATTTTGATGCCTCAAAAAAACTAAAAAAGTTGCTGCTACAATATTTGGGCGGCAGTGCAAAGTAGACGACCTACATGTGCTACAAAGACAAGCAGAGTTGATTTTAATTCAAACTAGAATAAACTGCTGATTTTCGCTTACTTTTTTGTCAAAACATAAAATAAAAAGTTTGTTTTTATGAGAACTTAATTACTTTAATAATTGAAGCTGCTGGCAGAGATTTGTTGGATTTACAAAAATTAGCAAAGTTGTTAGATAGAATGCAACAGTTTAGTTTTCCTCTGCTATTCAAAAGTGCTTAGCGGTCACATACGCCCTTTTGCTTTTTATGCAGAAGTCAATTGCGTCCTTTTCCCCTTGGCGATCAGAGGGAACTTGCGTCCGGTTGCATCCCATTCGTCAAATATTTTTGCATAGTTTGTGTAGGAAGTGCTTGGTTACGCCAAGAACAAGCCTAAACTAATTGTAAGGTTTGCAGTCAGGTGCTTTGCTTTTTACACAGATGACACATTTTAGTTTTTGTCAGCACAAGTCGACGACCTAAATAAGCTGGTTGTAAAATTTCCAGTTATCCCTTTATCAAATGCCTTCAATCATGACACAAAGCATTATGTGCCAATGTTACTAAGCACTACAAGAAATTTTTGTAATAATGTGGAATTAACTTTTACTACTTGCGTAGGCGCAACTGTTGGGTGTACCTTTTTAATCATGCATGTTGTGTTGACATATCAACAGATTTCTTAGACAAAACCACATTGTTATATACAATAATTGTCAAACTATGCGTATTGAAGCGGACGTTAAGTAGCGACATGCTGTTTTTTAGTGAAAAGGTTTACCCAAATACTTATGTCTTTTTAAATAGCATATATTATATTATCAGTTTGTCTTATATACTTATATTAACATTATGCCTAACATTTAGTATCATTCTAGTTAACCACCTTTTTAAACCCCCTGGCGTAAATTGCCAACAAAGGTAGTCTTTCAGTTATAGTTGCAAATAGCTTTATATTTACAATATGCTATTTTTTTTCGACAGTAAATCAACAGTATTAGTATTCACATGTTTTCTCCACGCCAGGCAAAAAAAGGCTCCAATTATTCACGTATTATTCGTATTAGTATCCTAAGCACAACATGCAGTAATCTTATCAAAACACTTCTTATCAACTCCTAAATTAATTGTGTGGGTCAGCTTATGTCACTACAATTACTTAAAAATTCAAAATTAGCCTAATATTGTTTGCCAGTTTGCATTTTTAAATGCATACATGTTACACTGTTAAAATTCTGAAAACGTTGGTTACACTGGTTAGTAGGGTCTTCCCAATAAAATAACAAATTGATTGGCGAAGTGTTAACATTGGGGCGTATAATCTAACTTTAATGATGGGTTTAAGTCGAGTTTAAACCCCGTTTAGGATTATGCTAATCATGCAACTTTGGTTTAAACTCAAGTTAATCCAGAAAGATTATTCGAGCAAGATTAGCTAAAGTTATGCAATCCGACACTTAAAACTAAAGTTAATCCAAAACTTACGACCGGTCAGGAGTCTTCGTAAGCCAGTTTACGCTTGCTTTTAAAAATCGAATTAAAGTTAATCTCACTTAATCTTAATCGCAGAATTTGCCCCAAATTTACGGAATTCGGATTAAATTTTGGATTAGACAGGATTAGTTTAAACCCGGATTAATGGAAAATTTACATTAAACGCCCCATTATTCATAATAAAAATATGATTATCTTCTTTTAGCGTCAGCGTCACTGTTACGAGCAGAAGCAAAATTTGTAAATTGGCGAGACATGATTTTATCGATTCGGGTTTGTATTATCTTGCGGGGATATCCGTCATTAATTTTGCAGAATTCTACCAGCTTTACTTAATGGATCATCGGCAAACCAGTCAATTAGTCATATACACATTATGTTTTGAAAATAGGATTTGATTTTCCATTCTATTCTCCTGGTTTTTATTAAATGCACATTATTGTACAATTTGACATTGTGTTAGAATCTTAAACTTTGGGAATTACATTTTCAATAACAATTTCTGCAATTATTAAACATTTTTTCTGTGGTTGTAATGGGTTTCCAAACATTCCTAGTGTTATATTAAAATTCATTTGGTCTCATAAATGTGAACTGAAAGTTATAAAAATGTATAACCTGAAAACTAAAATCTTTTCAATGTTTGTTACTAGTGTTTCTAGTCAGTGCTTAAATTTTAGTTGCTGGGAATTAACTTTCTATTATCGTAATAATCTCACTATCACTAGCAGTTTACAATTGATTTTGGGTGGCGCTATTTTAAATCGAGAAATTTTCCAAAGTCATAATTTTTCAAATTGATAGAAAAGAAGAGTTTGCATGCATATGTACATAACTTTATGCCATGGTATTAGCGAAGCAAAATTTTTTTTAACAGTCTTGTTAAATAAAGCTAACATAATGAAGTTATGGGCATTTAAAATTTACATGATTTTCAAAATCAAGTGCTGTATACAAACAATTTGAAAGGACAAAAGTTTTCCGCTATTAGTACTAAGCGAGGTTACTGTTGCATTTTGTACTTTAGAAGACGCTGATTACAATGACATGACACTCCGGGATAAAGATCGGTTTCTACTTCTCGGAGGACAGCAAAGTCGCAACGTGGGAAGCAGCACCTTGAGTTGGAGAAATTATATTTACCAAAGGAGGCGGCGGAGGAAAAGATACGGCTCAACTCTCTTCGCCAAAAGGAAATCGACATTCGATTGAGCATGCTAGCAGAAGACCTTAACATTGACCTGGATTTGCATTGCCTAGGGAGTGATGATGAAAACTGGGCGAGTTTGTGGAGTGTTCTGAGGAAGATGACGTGCATGATGCGGGTAAAGAAATAAAAACTTCCACTGAAAAAATAGAAAAGAGATTCGCTAAGAAAAAACCCCGAAGTTCCTGATGCTTGGAAGGTTGTGACAAAACACGGCTTTCTTGGCTCGTTGGGATCTGATGCAGAAAATGCGGAAGAGCAAGGGGCACGTGAGGCTGTGAAAAAACCCGGCTACATTGACCACCAAGCTCCAAAGCCAACAGTAAAATCCTATAATTTTCCTTATGAAAAAATGAGTAAACCAGTAAAAAACCCAGTATTTCTGTTCCGTGCCCTCGACGGTATTTCCCTACTCCGACAGCAGCAGCGGTGTGTCATTCCCCATTGGATCCAGATAACAAACAGAAGTTCGACTACGACCACCACGCAAACTGGAAAACGCACTAGCAGCTTTCAAGCACAATCTACACCACAGGTGCCACAGCCAGAGAGACAAGACTGTGAGTTTCCGGAATTCAGCTTCAGGCACCAGTGTGGACATATAGGCCTTGGCATTGGTTCAGGCTATTTAGCAACAAAACACCAATACTTTAAAGTTTGTGGCACGTCGCAGTAACGAAAGCAAGTTAATAATATTGACGGGGAACCCACTGAACTGGCCAATCTTCATACACTACTATCGGCATTCAGCAGCGGATTGTGGCTTCAGTCAACCCCAGAACATGGCCCAGTTGCAGAAAGCAATAAAAGCAGAGGCAGATAAAACAGTGCAGGCATTGATGATCGTTCCATCAAACCCTATAACTGTAGTCAAGACACCGGAGCTGCGTTACGGTCGTCCAGAATACGTAATGCAATCTTTGGCGGACGCCGCAAAGCAAACGCCGTCATCAAAGGAAAGATAGCTATCTAGCATTCCGGATTATTCTAATAGTGTCGCAAAATTGGAAATTTTTCCTGATTATTGAGTGGAGGTGTCGCTTTGCGCCCCAGTGCTGGCGGAGGCAAACAACTTTTGGAATTCTGTAGAAGACATGCTATGCACCTCGAAGATGGACAAATCCAGCGGCGTGCAAAGAAGTACTACCAAGGTCCCAGAGGAGCTGCCCACAAGGCACCACCACTTCTAGTTTTTACACAATTCCCCTTCAGCGCTTGCCAAGTCGAGACAGCAATCTGAAACTTATCCTAAAGAACTTGTCCATTCAAAGCACAAGCTTCTGCCTTCTCTATAAGACTTGCTATCAAAGAGCAAGCACGAGTTTTTCTTTGAGAATTTTTCTGATTGAAAGTTATTTCGGCCTTTGCCATCAAAATTGTAAATATAATAAATTATCCAAAATAAAGTTGATCTCGTAACTGCTGAAAACTCTGCCTAGCCTTCATCACTGATTTGGTCTTATCAGAAACACTGGTCCTGTGATCCGAACCTTCCTGTGACAAAGTGAGATGAAGCGGAACGTGGGAGCATAACATACGGCACACGCATGCTCATCAAACATATTAACTGTTGAGCGCCAAAAACGCCCCACTTACCGACAAATAGCATCAACAACCTTGTCACAACGGTCAAGGCACTGAACACAACAGCTAATCTATATAACCCCAGCTCATGAAGAAATTGGTGGTCAAGGTCCCTGACGCGATGCGGCTGCAATTGGGTAAGCACGTGCTGAAGAGTAGCAGTGGGAAAACGCTGAAGGACCTGCAGGAGTGGATAGGAAACAAGGCTGCTGCTGAAGGGATAGTTACCAGGGAGGGGAAAACGTGATGGTGGCAGTAGAAGGAGGAACAACGAGGAAATGCCCCTGTTGTGGTTTCCCCTAGATAAGGCACTTGTCCTGACTAGTTTGGTGCACGCATAAATGCTTTAAAATGTCTAGTTTTCCTATTGCCTGCTAATTAACCCGCTTCCCCGTTACACGACTATGCTGCTGGCTAATCGACCGAAAGTGCCCGTATTTCCACGAATGAATACTTTAATTAACCACAGTACACGCCGGAGAATCTTTAATTTAACAGACAAGTAGGATCTTTATTTATTATTTATTTATTTATTTATTTCCCAAAATGGAATCACATTTATTTACGAACAATAAATTAGACTGAAATTATTAACGACAAATTATCTCAAAGACCAAGACCAATCTTTCACTTTGTAACGAGTCAAGTGTAAAAATCAATGAATAATGAATAGACAGACAGAGAGACGAGGAACAAGAAAAGTACACGATCATCCCTTTGCCAAAGTACCGGACTGCATGGCTCCCGCTCACACCGTACCAGGACTGCATGGTCATTGCGAGTGAGATGACCGTTGCCACTTTTTACAGAAAAACATGTTGCAATCCTCTGAAGGAGGGAAGCAACGAATACATTACACGCTAATTTTACAGGGGAATCTAAGACTCTGAACAAAGACACTTTTTCTTATGACTACTCTTTCCAAGCCACAATTTCTTCTTCCATGAGTCCGTAACAGCCCCAGTTGTAATTCCGAATGGCATTATGCACCGGAGTGCAAAGATTAAGATTTCAAGTCGAGTACGGTGGACAACCGCTGGAAGCTGATGCGGGAAAAGGGACTCTGTTAATAGAATAGGCTACAGCTTAATTGATATTCTAGTTATTAAAAAAATTAAATTGCCTTGCAACAAAAAAGCAAGTCTCTATAATCAATATAAATCCAAAATGTGATCTAAAATAATTTACTGATTATGCTGTACATAACATATACTTGCAATTATTCAAATAAACAGCTAATGGCAAGCCACTCAAAGTGCTAGCTGTTAAAGACGATTGGTTTGCAGAGAAAGCAAAACTGACTCACACACAATCGCATGACAATCCCTGGTTTAGGCCCCATTTACACTGGTCTAAGGAAAATAAAGTGGACACACGGACACACTCACGAAAACGACATCTTCAATAGCTCTTCTGCAGACGGAAAAGGGCCCTATTTATATACAGAGCACAAAAACATGTTTGATGAAAAAGTAGCTTAAAACATTTTGAAAATTACATTTGACACAGTTTTCTTATTGATCCTCCAAAGCTCTTATCCTGTGCTACCCGGATGACGAACTCCGAATTTAGCTTAAGTATAGGTTATTGCTGCACGTGTTGATCGGCTCCTTAGCGCTACGGCTAGGAGTAGTGGCTACGCCTCTACTCACTCCGGCAAGGGCATTAGTTCAATTTTAAAATTTTTTGGTATATTTTTTGTTAGTTTTTTTTACTTACGTTATCATGAATATGCAAGCTGAATGCACCATTATTACTAGGATTAGGATGCCTTTAAACAAAATTAAATTAAACTTAAGATCTCTGAGCAATTAATTGTAGCGTGCAACAAGAACCTTTTTTTCTGCCTTTCTCCCGTTGCGTTTTTACACGTATTTTTTAGCGTAAGTTGGAACATGTTACAGCAAGATTTTGTGTTGGGTTAAAAAACGGGTTGGTGACTTAACTCCTCCAGACAACTCATCCCCGGACTATTTTCCCTGGATAATTTCCCCCTGATTTTATCCACAAATTCAGCGAAATTTCTCCAGACAAATTTTCCCTACTCAAAAATTTCGTCAGACACATTTTTCCCTGACAAATTTTTCCACCTTTAAAAAATATAGTGTATTTGGTTTTTTAAAAATAAAGAAATTTATCATAAATCACATTTACCAATCACATTAAATGCTTTCATTAGAAACCCACCCAAAGTTTATACTTATAGTAGGATTTACCAACTTATGGACTGGGATTGCTATGTAAACAATACATAAGCAGGATAGGTTCTATTACAGTCGCCCAGTCCATACGTTCATAAATCCTACAGTAGAATTATTGGAAATGTTTTATGAGCATTCAATTTAAATATTTTACGACTGCATTGCCAATTTTCTGTGGTATTTGCTTACTCTTACATTGACTATGATGAAGATCTTTTCTAACTGGTCTTTTCTCATTATAGGTATGTATAGGCTAATCAGGAATGTGTTGTTAGGGAAAACAGTGTCGGGTAATAATAAATCGAGGAAAAAATGTCCGGTTTGGTGGAAAGTTTGTTGGGATATATTTGTCCGTTTTGACGAAAAGTGTGTCAGGGGAAAAATGTCCGCAGGAAAAAACAACTAGAGAATTTTTGTCGAGGGAAAATTGTCCGGGGTCGAGTTGTCCAGGGAAAATTGTCCGGGGTCGAGTTGTCCAGGGAAAATTGTCCGGGGTCGAGTTGTCCAGGGAAAATTGTCCGGGGTCGAGTTGTCCAGGGAAAATTGTCCGGGGTCGAGTTGTCCAGGGAAAATTGTCCGGGGTCGAGTTGTCCAGGGAAAATTGTCCGGTGTCGAATTGTCCAGGGAAAATTGTCCGGGGTCGAGTTGTCCAGGGAAAATTGTCCGGGGTCGAGTTGTCCAGGGAAAATTGTCCGGGGTCGAGTTGTCCAGAGAAAATTGTCCGGTGTCGAATTGTCCAGGGAAAATTGTCCGGGGTCGAGTTGTCCAGGGAAAATTGTCCGGGGTTGAGTTGTACAGGGAAAATTGTCCGGGGTTGAGTTGTCCAGGGGAACGAAGTCCTGTTCCCTTAAAAAACATAATGTAAACACATCGTTTCTTGTGAATCCGCTAGTCAGTTGTTGCGAATGTAAGTAGAGAAAACCATTACCCATTTACATTCAATAAAACATTCAGTTTAGCTTTCTGTTGTTAAGGTAATAGTCATTACAAACTCAGGCTCAGAGTATAAAACTCCTGAGAAATATGTAAAGCAGCGCTCAGTAGTTAACTGTCTGACGACCGTGAAGGTTGTCTGGAGGACTGTGAAGATGTCGCAATCCTGGACTGTGATTGTCCGTTATACATGGCTATGACTGCCAAGAATTTATGAAGCGTGAAGCTTCCCCTGCTCAGGCATTGTGACTTGCCTCCCTGGTCATTGAGACTTGATCAGGTAGACACCTAGCTGAAGTCGGAGGTCAATGTTATAGCATTTAAATCACGGGCACATTTATACATGTTAATGTATTTAGCTATTCGTGATGATGAAGATGATGAAACCTCTGTCCTATTGATGTTCTTTCCTTAGAATAAATTATTATCACTGCAAGAATTGATTGGCTCCTGCGGACCGACTCCTTTATTTCTCTCACTGTTTCTTATGTGGGATTGCATAACTGTTACTAGCATTGTTAAGCATAATAAACCCTCACATCATTGGCATTTATATAGTATCTACATTACACAAGTTGTGTTGCAAAAGATGTGCCTTGTAGCTTTTTGAAGTGTAATGTAATTCACAAGCACAAACATTAGACTTTCTCTCAAAAACCTTAGTTGTCACGTAAAACGAAAAAAAATTGTTAAAACATAATTGTGGATTGTGGGGATATTCTATGTAAGCTTTTTTGGTTTATAAAAGAAAACATGAGTTCGTAGCTTGACTAGAGAATGAAAGGTAATTTACGCTTACGGATAAAAATATTCTTACATGTCACATTGCATGCACGTTTCTAATGCAACGATTTATTTGAATTATTCAGCAATATAGCAATTTCTTGGTTCTTATAAGCAATGTAACACGACGTAATCAATGCATGAATGATCAAAGAAAGGCGTCTGCCGTGGTCTTTCACTTATTGCTAATTGTCTTTCTTACATTGGCTTTTACAAGACCAAACACTCGTCGTAAAAATAGTTTCTGAAAAAACTAATTATTACTAGTGCAAAGCGATTTCTTAAGCATGTTTTTATTCGAGACGTGATATAAGCTTATCATTTCTACAGTTGTACTAAGTTAAACGCACCTTACGGCAATGATCTCGTTCCGTGGGTTTTAAAGTAAAACACTGCTTATATTTGTTACTCACAACGTGTCTTCAGAAATGTTGCTCAACTAAATTGTTAAACTAATATTTTCCATCAAAGTTCCCAAAAGTTATGTTTGAATCACATATCAGAATAATATGTGAAGTGTCCCTTTTGGATGCCGAAAAACCAAAGAATGCTCGATAGTAGAGTTAGAAAAGTATTCGCAAGTAGTTTAAACCTGCAAGATCAGCATTGTAGCACTTCAGAAACTTTTATGATTTTGAAGCATGAAAAGTACTTCTGAGCCTTTAATGTTGTATTTCAATAATGTGTATTGCGTGAATTTTAAATAATTTTAAATTGAACTTTTATAAAAACAAAACGTGGATAAACCCTTGCGTATTTTAGCAGCTACGCAATTCTGCTTTGGATTTGAATCGAACCAGGATTGTTTCTATTGGCTTTTGCTTTATTAATTCTCATTTGAGAAAAGATTAAATATAGCGCATAGAGCTGTAAACGTGCATACGAACGCACTGTCAAATACCGTGTCATCTACACATCATAACAAGCAAAATACAACAAGAATTGGGCAGTACCCGAAACGTTCTGTATACGGCAAATCAAAACATTTGAAAACTGTGTTTAAAGTTACTACTCAAGCTCAAGGGTTATCCCACAATATCGGACAAAACTTCATCTTGTATGATAATAAAAACTCCTCAAAATTTATTTAATAAATTTAATTCACAAATTTCTAAGTGTTTTCATCTTCATGAATATTAACATAGGTAATAAAAGGTAATAAGTCTAGAACAAATTAAACAGAGCCGCAATCAATTTGTCTGAAATTACTTGATCTCAATAAAAACTCAACCTTTGTACCAGACATTAATTCCACAAACTTTGCACGACGTATAAAATTCTATCCTTGTAACTTTAGTTTACTGAATTAAAAACTCCAAGAAATCAAACTGCCTGCCTTAGTCTACATGTTAAAGAAAAGTGTCCTCACACTGCCCAAAGTTATACAAAGTAGGTTTTCATCATGCTTTAAGACAAATATGAAGCCTTAGAAATCATAGAATTGAAAAAAGCCCGAAACGTGTTTTTATCTTTCCTAATTGTAAAACAGCATCTTTATTTAAATTTAGATTTCTACTTTCTTACTAGCCCAATTCAATTTAGCCCAATAACAAATGGATCTACGTACACAAGAAATATTTTTTATTTTTAGCAATATTTCATTTGCGTCAAGACAATTACACTATCCAATATCAGAAGTTCAGTCTCTTAAATTCTTAAATACAATATCCTGTTTTTATTAAATTTACGTTTTTAGAAAACTAGGATTTTTTAAATTACGCTATTGACCCATGAACCGATTAATTCATGAACCGGAAAGAAGAACGTGGCCGTGGCTACATCCACAAATTCTGGAATGCTACCCTTTCCATGTTTTATCGAATTTCAACATAATGCATCGCCATATATTTTTATTATGATGTCAATTCTTGTGTGTCAAATCGTATCTGTATTTTAAAATTTCTCTGATGAGGGCTCGCGTTTTTGAGCCGGTATATTTGATTAAAAACTGTTCCTAAACATTCGATGAACCTAGAAATCAACATTTTAAAGAATGTTTACCCACGATTGATAATATTATATTCATGTACAATGGGTTAACTTTTCGTAGTTTGTTACATACTAACCATTATCAAATCTTGTTATGTACATTAATTACGAAAACCACATATAACTTTACAACGAACAAAAACTAAAAATTATATGCACATAATTGGTCACCTAAATTAAGCTATATTTCATCATCCTGTTGCACATAGCTGCTAAAAAACAAGCTTAATACCACTCGCATTGACTTATTAGCCAACCTACATGCCTAAACATGAGCGGGTTCTGTTGCAACCACGGCTTTGCTTTTTTGGCTTTTCTCTATTCCTGACAAAACTTTTGCTTTCAGCTTTATAACAAAATTTGCACAAAAAGGCTTGTTCAAAACTTTTTATTTAGTAATGCATACAACACCGGATTGACACAACTGTTACAATTTCCCAGCAACTGTGCAGCAGGAATTATAGCAAAAAACCATTTCTGTTCAAACGGTGTCCCTGTAAAACCGTCAGTGTAATAAAACTTCACTCTGATCGTAATAACTTGTAGAGGCAGCCAGCACAAGAAAAATATAAAAGCTATTCCGGTGAACAATTCCAGAAATCAAATTTTTCAAGTGTTTTCATCTTTGCAGGAATATCTACGGTTTTGTGAATATAGGTTTCAAAAGCTTTCATTGCAAGTATCCTCCTACGATAAGCAATATACAAAACTAATATTCCCGTCAGCAGCAAATAAACAATGCTGCTGATATCTAGTAATAAATGGAGTGGATAGATCTTTTTTTAGTTAAATCCCAACTTAAGATTACCCCTATAAGTCATAATAAAATTTCACCCAAGTCAGTTAAATTGCAATTCAAACCCCATATCAGTAAAATCGCAATTACAATTCAACCACCCTTACGTATACCGCAATTTAAAAACCCATCCCAATAAAACTGCACAATTCAACCACCCTAATTAAAGCTGCAATTAAAATTGGATACGCAAATATCACAACTGGATGTAACTCACTCCAGTTAAATGATAAAAGTTTAACCCATCTTAGTAAAGTCCGAATAAAACTTAATCCATCTCAGATAAGTTCAAAATATCAAAACTCTGTTCATGCTCTAAGCTTTAGAGGATGGTTTTACGCAAAGGATTAAATTTCAATTATAATTTAGCCCATCTCAGTTAAATTACAATCAAAATTTAACACTTCTTAGTTAAAGCATAATTAGAATTGAGTCCATCTCGGATAAATCCTAATTAACCCATCTTAGTTAAGTTACAATTAAAATTTAGCTATTTTATGTTAAATTGCTATTTAAAACCCCATTCCACTTAATATGAATTCAAATTCTAACCCGGACAAAGTTTTTGTTCTAAACGCAAACTGCAGTTAAAATTTAACCAACCTAACGTGAACCGGATTTAATTTAAATCCACAAATTTTACATTAAAATTAACCCAGCTCAGTTAAATCATAATAAAGCATTTAACAGACTTGACTTTAATTATTCGCAATTAAAACATAGATCTCTTCAGTTAAATCACAATTAAAATTTAACCAACTTGACTATATAGCTATAATCATCTCTCAATAAAATTAAAAAGTTGTAGCACAAACAAAAAACTTTGCCCCAGGCTGGAGTCGAACCCCTGACCCTAGTACATGGGCACATACAGCACACTTCAGCGAAGCGAAGCGTAGTAACAACACAAAGCCTCGTGAGTTGAGCTGGGTGCATCCTCACAGCCGCAGTCATCATATTGTATTATAGATAAATATCCTGTTGAAGCAAATTGGTTTAGGCAAATGGCATATTTGTACAATGAAGATGATATACTGATGGTTCACTCTTTATCACATAACGATAATTGTAAAAACGATTGTAATTAAGAATAAGAGATATGTTAGACAGTGGGAAAAAGTAACAAAGCACTTGTAAATCTGTCGTCAGTAAAATTTAACTACAAAATTCTGCGTTTTCAAATTAAGAACAAGCTACAGGGAAGTATATATTTATAGCAGACAATTTTTGCGGAGGTAAAGAGGTTTTGTTTTGTGCCTGCCTACTCACCCCTCTTGAAATCGAAGAAGCCGACAAGTATAAAGGTGTGTTGTGTTTGAACCACGGATTAAATTTCTAGTGCCAGTGTGCTAGAAAAACTGAAACTTAATACATTATACATATTGGTCACATTCTTTATACGTCCAAATTCTGCACGCCCTTAAACAAGCAGGACGTCAATAAAGTGAAAGGTGAAACTTATGCATCCACCACTCAGATATATGGTACAAAGTTTTTCATATATGGGATTTATTTTTTTATATTTAGTATTGTGTAAAATGGCATATCTAATCATGTTACTTTTCAAGGACAAACATTTGCCGTGATGGCACTTGAATGTAAGGTTCCATGTATCCAATAAGCAAACTATGAACACTCTCATTCTTCTACAGAATGACATTGTACTAAAGCCACAAAAAATATATGCGTAAATGTTTTATTTATTAATATTATTATTAATCCTTGATCAGCATCTCACACAAGTTGTTGTTGAGCTGAGGACTTCTCATTAGAGGGAGGGACTCTAAGAGGAGAACCCTGAATGCCACGTCACCCCTAAGGACTTGGGCGCTCCCAGCATGATGGGACAAAGTTCCCGATCACAACCTACCTCACCCCGTACTGGCGCCCTAGCTTTGCTCTGTGTTAGCCATAACGCAAGGTTCCACAGAGATCGCTAGTTTGCACACACCGAGCCGAGTGAGGATTAGCCAGCAGCCTTTCCACTGCTGGTGAGCGGTCACCCATCCAACAGTAAACTGGGTGTTGCTATTGGCAACCAAGCATAATTAGTAATGCTAAATTAGAAGAAGCGAGCTTACGCACTCCCGCAGAGATACTTAGCTCTTTCGAACAAGACTTTTACAGAAAATAAAACGATATGTTGATTAATGCGGCAGCTACTTGCACAAATGACACTTTTGCACATACACTACCATGCTTTGTGCAACATCGTATCTTATATTGCTGTTTTCAATTGAATATCCTAAAATATTGTTTGTGCAAGTAACTGTTGACTCAATCAACACATTTTACTTTCTGTAAAATGCTTGTTCGAATGAGCTATTAACTGTAACCTTCCGACATGTAATGACAGAGTTACTATGCATCTTTGTGCACAAGTGAAGTAGTGCATTTTTGGAAAATGTTTCTGCAGAAAACATAAAGTTTGCAGCAAATTATATTCAAAACTACTATGATGCTATAGTATTGATGACACCATGGCTGCTGTCCGCCCACGCCAGATTACGAACGTTGAGACCATGCTTAGTGCCTTCCATAGAAGTGCTCAATTTACCCACGAGGTGGAAGAAAGTCTGGCCCTTCCTTTTATGGATGTTTTAATACAGCGTGAGAAGGATGGCGGTTTTCATTTTGAAATTTATCGTAAGCCAACCCACACGGATAAATACCTAGACAGGGATTCTACCCACCCTTCTGCACACAAAGTAACTGTTGTAAATACATTGGTTCAACGTGCGTTACGTTTATTAAAAGGGCGGAAATTACACAAAGAACTTCGACATATATGACATATCCGCAATGTACTTGTTTATAAGAAAGGATATCCTTATCTTTGGGCATGTAAGGCAATTAGTCGTATCAAACGTATTTTTGGAGTACCTAAGATTGACCCTCCAGAAAAACTACCAAGGATTATCCTGCCTTATATCAGGGTTTTACGGAATCCATCGCTCGACTGATTTCTAGAAGTCTTGGTAATTCTATTGGCTATATCCCTTTCACTAGGATGTCGGATATACTTACGATGCATAAGAACAAGCCACCAGTTTTGAATGCAGGTGTCTATCATGTCAAATGCACATGCGGATATATTAAGTTATATTGGACAGACCGGTAGGGATTTGTCTGACTGTATCAAAGACCACAAACGGCATTGTAAAAATGGAGACCTACAATCAGCAATATCAGAGCATGTATGGAGTAATAAAGATGATTCGATTCTCAAGAACACTCCATATTTTGGGACAACGCTAATATATTTGCTGCTGAGAAGAACAAATTTCTCCGTGATACAAAGGAAGCTATTGCAATTAGGAATGCAACAGCTAGTGGCATCCCCCTAATGAACCGGAAAGAAGAACGTGGACGTGACTACCTACCCACATTTTTGACATCGTTACTCTCCATTCTTTATCGCTTCAAAATTAAAAATATACTATATTTTTTAATTGCCATTTATTATTCATTCTTCCCTGACGAGGATTTGTGCTAACAAATATCCAAACAATCAAACAACAATACAAAAATCCAAAAAGTTGGAATAAACTTAAATTTACTAAAAAGCTCTCGTAGTAGCCCAAATATTTTATATATAATTAATAAAAAAATTCCCGGCATTGACTGTTAAATCAGTTTAACGCAGAACAAAAAAAAATCCTGGCATTTGAGTGTTCCATCAATCTGATTTCTTTAACGCGGAAATAGTCAAATTTTTCTGTTGGCATTTGAAAGTTCCATTCAATCTGATTTGCTTAGTGCAGGATTAATCAAATTTTTGTCTGCTGAGGTGTTCATGTTGATTTGTCACATAAGCTTTCGCTACTTCGCTACATGTAGGCATGTGCCTGCTTTATTTTCATTGTCAATTTAGTTTATTCGAAGTGACAAATTTTAAAACTTGCATGTTCCCACATACATTTCAAATATTACGGATCATTTGATGAACGTTTATGCGTGGATGGGCGTATGTAGAAAACGTACAGAGATCAAACTGTGTTGATTATGTTATTATACTTTATCCAGTATATATTTTCTCTTTTGAACGTTTTGAACGAGTACACTTGACTTTTATTTTGTTTAATGGCACGCTGTGCAAATAATGCGATATAAAAGCGTGTACATATTTATTTTCTTGTGCAAACCCTGTACACTTGTCTATGCAAGCTACCAATTCAAAATATTGGCGGAAATAGGGCTTCAGCTAGATTTTTAGTGTCATGTAGAGATACTTAAAAAAGATCACTAGAGGTCAAGCTATGTATTTCCAAAGAGTTGTCTGTCAGCTTTGCCAGGGGACCACAAAGATGCCCTATTTTGCTGCAAGATATTATGCCACAATACTGACTAAACTTCTAGAGAGTGTTTTTATTCAGGACCGGTCGAAAAAAAATCCGTGTTTTCGGATTTGCCCCATTTTTCCACAGTAGTTAGGCCCTCACTAGAGACTCTTAAAACTGGAGTTTGGAAGGGCTCAGTTAATGGTATTTAGAAAAATTTCAAAAACATGATTTTAAAAATTACTTTAAGTTTAGTCGAACATATTGGCTTATAACTTTTCCGTGTTCGTGCTTAGAATTTTCTGCTTTCCGCTAATTGTTAAGTGCATTAGTATTGATCTTTTAAAAAAATCACTTGCCATAATGTGCATATACTTTGCAAATTAGAACGGCTTTTATGATGTCTATCGAACTATGTCCATTTTTGGTGATCATGGCAACTTTTATATTAAGAAGCGTACGGTGCTGAATTTGCCACGTCCGTGACGACAATAACTATACTACATTGCTGCAAATACCCAACGACCAAAATTTCCATGGTTACAAAAAATATTCGTGTTTCCTTAAAAATTACGTAATGCGACTTCACCGAGTAACCCATGCTTTTCAACCTGCCGCTACGTTGTGAGCTTAACAAATTAAACAAGCCGTACACTGATTGAAAGACCTTAAGTTGGGCTATCTAATGGTGCATTTTGTTTTGAGATAGTTGCTTTAGTGAACAGTCCAGGAGTCTTCGTGCAAATTTGCCCCATTTTTAGTGAAGGGCCAAGTTTTGAAAAGAACACTCAATTTTTTTCACAGAAAGAGTTTATTTTAAAATCTGACTAGTGTCCACTCTAGAGTAGCTTATAACAAACAAAACTTACATGAGTATTTTTGGACATATTGCGTCTCGCACATTCTGGCCACTAGTTTGTGTAGTGCACCATCACAACAGTCCAAAATTCATGTTTTCCAAATCTTGACAAAATGGGCACAAAACTTTGAAAACAGTTTTTAAAAGTTATAATCCGGCTTGTATATCACGTTTCCAAACTACTGGCATCATTTATTCTCAATTTTTGAAAATTTACAAAATTCGTCAATCAGCTGATTAGCATAGGTATCAGCTGATCAGCTGATTTGTTTATTTTAAAAAATCAACCTGTTTTACTTATTGTTTTCGTGAATTTAGCGTGTTAAGTTCAAGTTTTGTATAAAGAGTGCTGTAGGAAACGGATGTATTTCAAAGCTAAGGCGCAGCAGCAACAGAAGTAGCAAAGGACGATATGCACAACTGGCCATTTTTGGCCCCCAAAATAAAAATTGAGCTTTTGCTCTAGAATCATTAAACAAGCAAAAAGATTCACTCTGGTCAGAGTTTCACGTTGATTTGATCAATATGTCAAAAGTTATGAAGTTCTGAAACTTACGTGTTTAGTGACCCGACAGAAGCAAAAGGCCACCTACTGGATTTACTTAAGTGGACATAACTTTTACACTACAGACACAAGCTCAAAGGTTTAGAGGTCATTCGAGAGATTTATAATCAGCAATTATTATCCACATTTACTTCTATGAAAATGCAGTATTTTTCCATGATTTATGGGTGACCCATTATGCATGGGTGCCGAAAAACTGCAACTGTACACACAAAAATTCACTTTGCACCTAAGCGGTAGGAGACACAGGGCAGCAAGATGCATCAGAATAAATCACTGAAACAGGGCTATTAGAAACTCTGTACCGCGGACCAAACTTTTCGTACTTTAAAAGATATGGAGGTTTCTTACAATTTTGGCGTAATTGTTGAATAAAACGGACCGTTCTCTGAACTGCAAAGGTGTCCGTAGTGTAAAAGTTATGTCCACTTAAGGCGTCATCCATTAATGACATCACTTTTAGGGGTCGGTGGGTCACTCGGGTCAAAAAGTGACGGCCTATGTTAAGTGCCCTATCCTCTAATGTTAAAAAATAGTGACAGAGGTCAGTGGGTCACTCGAAAAATCGGTTTTTTAAAGTGACGTCATTAGTGGACGAAGCCTAAGTAAATCCAGTAGGTGGCCTTTTGCTTCTGTCGGGTCACTAAACACGTAAGTTTCAGAACTTCATAACTTTTGACATATTGATCAAATCAACGTGAAACTCTGAGTGAATCTTTTTGCTTGTTTAATGATTCTAGAGCAAAAGCTCAATTTTTATTTTGGGGGCCAAAAATGGCCAGTTTTGCATATCGTCCTTTGCTACTTCTGCTGCTGCGCCTTAGCTTTGAAATACATCCGTTTCCTACAGCACTCTTTATACAAAACTTGAACTTAACACGCTAAATTCACGAAAACAATAAGTAAAACAGGTTGATTTTTTAAAATAAACAAATCAGCTGATCAGCTGATACCTATGCTAATCAGCTGATTGACGAATTTTGTAATTTTTTTAAAAATTGAGAATAAATGATGCCAGTAGTTTGGAAACGTGATATACAAGCCGGATTATAACTTTTAAAAACTGTTTTCAAAGTTTTGTGCCCATTTTGTCAAGATTTGGAAAACATGAGTTTTGGACTGTTGTCATGGTGCACTACACAAACTAGTGGCCAGAATGTGCGAGACGCAATATGCCCAAAAATACTCATGTAAGTTTTGTTTGTTATAAGCTACTCTAGAGTGGACACTAGTCAGATTTTAAAATAAACTCTTTCTGTGAAAAAAATTGAGTGTTCTTTTCAAAACTTGGCCCTTCACTAAAAATGGGGCAAATTTGCACGAAGACTCCTGGACTGTTCACTAAAGCAACTATCTCAAAACAAAATGCACCATTAGATAGCCCAACTTAAGGTCTTTCAATCAGTGTACAGCTTGTTTAATTTGTTAAGCTCACAACGTAGCGGCAGGTCGAAAAGCATGGGTTACTCGGTGAAGTCGCATTACGTAATTTTTAAGGAAACAGGAATATTTTTTGTAACCATGGAAATTTTGGTCGTTGGGTATTTGCAGCAATGTAGTATAGTTATTGTCGTCACGGACGTGGCAAATTCAGCACCGTACGCTTCTTAATATAAAAGTTGCCATGGTCACCAAAAATGGACATAGTTCGATAGACATCATAAAAGCCGTTCTAATTTGCACAGTATATGCACATTATAGCGAGTGATTTTTTTAAAAGAACAATACTAATGCACTTAACAATTAGCGGAAAGCAGAAAATTCTAAGCACGAACACGGAAAAGTTATAAGCCAATATTTTCGACTAAACTTAAATTAATTTTTAAAATCATGTTTTTGAATTTTTTTCTAAATACCATTAACTGAGCCCTTCCAAACTCCAGTTTTAAGAGTCTCTAGTGAGGTCCTAACTACTGTGGAAAAATGGGGCAAATCCGAAAACACGGATTTTTTTTCGACCGGTCCTGAATAAAAACACTCTGAAGCTTCCAGATATTACACCCCAAAATTGATGGGTACCCTCGGTTACCTTTAATTTCAGGTAGTAACCTTGATTGCTGAAGGGTACCCTCGGTTACCTTTAGTTGCTTGTGGGTAACCTTGATTGCTGAATGGTACCCTCGGTTGCCTTTAATTGCTTGTGAGTAACCTTGATTGCTGAAGGGTAACCTCGGTTACCTTAAATGCGTGTGGGTATCCCTCAGTTACCTTTAATTGCTTGTGGGTAACCCTCAGTTACATTTAATTGCTTGTGGGTAACCCTCAGTTACCATTAATTGCATGTAGGTAGGAAGTCTCTGTAAGTCCTATTATCGTATTGAAAATGCTGTAGTCCTATGGCGTTTAAATGCTGCAAAAAAGACTACTTTAGAAAAGGTACTTTTAGGTACCTTCCGGTTATCAGATTGACCTGAAAATCAATAGGGATCGTTGCGAGAAGTGTAGCTATCGACAACTGAAAACCCAGTAATCGTGTATCGATTTCTCAGTAATTTAACAGCATGCAAAGGAACGGCTGTTTTAATATCTGAAAATAAAGCTCAAGGTTACATGAAAAAGTTATTGATTTCTGGGTCTCTTAAAAGTTCAATTCTGTCTATAAGAAAGGAATGTGTGACTCAATGTGTGTGACTCAATGTGTGTGACTCAATGTGTGTGACTCAATGTGTGTGACTCAATGTGTGTGACTCAATGTGTGTGACTCAATGTGTGTGACTCAACTCAATGTATGAGTACAATTTAAGGAGCCACATACTTCGTTTGTCTTTAACGAATGATTGTCTATAAAGAATCTGGCATTTTAGATTGATGTTCCAAATTTTATACTGGAACATATTTTTCTGAAGATATTCAGGCTAAATACCCATCAAGTGCAAAAATGTGTGGAAATGTTTTGGCTATATTCATTGTTCTTGCAATAGGTACGTTGGTTGCCGTAGGCGTTTTCGTTCTTGTAGGTAATGTAATTTTTATTAAAAATGCAGTTATAAACATTTTTTATGCATTGCGGATAGTGTTCAGACGTTTCACGTTGCTTTTAACTTCTAATACATAATACATACCTCTCAAATCGAACCATCGCTTACAAATCAAATTCAAATACACGAGGAAGTATATTTTACTTAGCGCAAAAGTTCTTTGTATTATTGCAAATCAAACAAATTAAGATCCTTATCGAGTTCAAGCAAATTGTTAACCATCTCATTTCAACTATCATTTAAATTGTACACACTTGTATCACGAGTTGTCATTTAATTGTTTCTTAAACTTCACATTATATTATAAATTTTGAAATAAGTACGTATTGATATAATTATTTCAACATGCGTCAGCTATGTCCAAATTTCCACTATACGGATTGGTTTTCACAAACTATGGATAAGGAGTACTGCGACAAAACTCCTATTACATATACACTATATGTTTCGGGTTTACTCTTTACTTTACTTTACAATTCGGGTTAAGACCTAACCACTCTACATAACATGCAGAAATGTATGTTAATAATAAAGTACACAATGCATTAAATAATGATAACCTCTATGCTATTGTAACCTTAGACATACGTAAAGCGTTTGACACTATAAATCGAATTCTGTTGGGTGACAAAGTTAGAAGCATATATTATTGACTCTAGATGGTTTATGGCTTATATTGAAGATAGGCTACAATTTGTTTTAGCAAATAATACTATTTCCAGTGTAATTAAAATTATAAGTGGCTTGGTGCAAGGTGAAGGGCTATCGGGAATTTTATTCGCATTGTTTATCAATGATTTGCCAAAAGTCGTAGAAAAGTGCGAAGTAGTACTGTATGTTGATGATTCTCAAAATGGTTTAGAACTGAATATAGGGAACCTAAAAGAAGAGTTAAAATTATTAGAGAAAGATTGCAAACTAATGACAGATTGGTTTTCTGACAACGATTTAAGTGTAAATGCAGACAAAACTGAACTCATAATTCACAGTAAAAATTCCAATAACGTTGTTATAAAAGATTTAAGAATAAATGTATGCGGTACAGATATAGGACCAAGTGACAAAATTAAATATTTAGGACTAATAAAGGATTCTACACTTTGTTGGAATGAACACATTAATTACGTGACTAAAAAATGCAATCGATCTCTATGGTCTGTTAGATCAATACGACACCTACTAAATTCAAACCAAGTTAAGAGAATTGTGGAAGCTATTGTGCTATCTCTATTATACTACCTCATAATAGTGTGGGGTAACGCAAGAACGATTTATTTAAACTCTGCAAATAAAGTTTTCAAAGCATCAGTACAACTTGTATGTGGTAAATATTATGTTAAAGAAGAAAAGGATAATCTTAATTGGCTAGATGTGAATGAAATGTACTTGTATACAAAGATATGTTTTGCTTTCAAAACTAAAATTAAATTGGGTCCACAAATATTTCATAATGTATTAAACCATAGTGCTGTTACAACATTTGATACAAGATCTGGTACACACTTTGTAGTTAATCGTGATAAATGCAATGATTTACTTGAATATGAAATAACAAATGCATGGTACAAAGTACCTACTGAAATACGTGATATTGTTGAATATAAACTTTTTAAGACTGAAGCTAAAAAATATCTAATTGAGAATCGTCATAGTATTAACCATGAAGGATGTGATTTGTCATGTATAGATGATGTCATTGAAGATATAAGATATTTACTAGAATATGAAGAATCGAATATGTAATATATTAATCGCTAATTTCTGTTAAAACTATGTCCCATAATACGTTAACTATGTATAACTAATTACTAATACTTTTACATGTTATAAATAATGAAAAATGATTTTGTAAAGATTATTTGACAATGGTGCAGAATTGAGCTATCACTAATGATAGCTGTACGTGGTTTTTATATCCTACAGGACGGACGATTTTCCCATGTACCACCTAAAACATTTAAATTAACTAGTGCCGGCGGGCCGGTACTCAAAACCTTACCCGTAACAGAGAATTCCTCCAAACCTATATTTACATGAGACTGGTTTTTATTTGCTGCGTAAAAAGTATTGCGTGACATTTACATAGGATTAAGCATTGCGTGACATTTACATGGGATTAAGCATTGCGTGACATTTACATGGGATTAAGCATTGCGTGACATTTACATGGGATTAAGCATTGCGTGACATTTACATGGGATTAAGCATTGCGATACATTTACATGGGATTAAGCATTGCGTGACATTTACATAGGATTAAGCATTGCGTGACATTTACATGGGATTAAGCATTGCGTGACATTTACATGGGATTAAGCATTGCGATACATTTACATGGGATTAAGCATTGCGTGACATTTACATAGGATTAAGCATTGCGTGACATTTACATGGGATTAAGCATTGCGTGACATTTACATAGGATTAAGCATTGCGTGACATTTACATGGGATTAAGCATTGCGTGACATTTACATGGGATTAAGCATTGCGATACATTTACATGGGATTAAGCATTGCGATACATTTACATGGGATTAAGCATTGCGATACATTTACATGGGATTAAGCATTGCGATACATTTACATGGGATTAAGCATTGCGATACATTTACATGGGATTAAGCATTGCGATACATTTACATGGGATTAAGCATTGGCCTAACTTTAACATGGGATTAAGCATTGGCCCAACTTTAACATGGGATTAAGCATTGGCCCAACATGGGATTAAGCAAAGGGGTGACAAACTTGTTCGTTTTACCCGAAATACCGAAAACAAATTATAATATAAGCCCACGTAGACGGATTAGGCTTTGTTTCTGTTAATGAGATTAAGCATCAGGTTTTTGTGAATGAAATTAAGCATTAGAATTTTGTATATGGGATTAAGCATTATGTTTTGTAAATGAGTTTAAGCACTAGGTTTTATAAATGGGACTAATAGTAAGCATTATATTTCTTAAATTGGATTAAGCATTAGGCTTCATAAATTGAATTAAGCATTATGTTTTCGTAAATGGGATTAAACATTAGGTTTTTGTGAATGGGATTTAGCTTTAGGTTTTTGTAATGCTTTAACTTTTCCATTTGATTAGACGTCATTTTTTAGGATTAAGCATTGGCCTAACTTTAACATGGGATTAAGCAAAGGGGTGACAAACTTGTTCGTTTTACCCGAAATACCAAAAACAAATTATAATATAATATAACGAATTTGTCCAGCTAACATAATGACCTTGGTCGAGGGCGTTAGTTGTGGAAAGATAAATAAATAAATAAATATGGTATATTGGGTGAAATTGTAAAACCTTTGTGTTAAAATTATCTCAATACTATATTAAAAATATGGTAAGAAAATACAAATAAAACAGTACATACTAAACATTTCAATGTTCCATAGCTTTTAATGTTGGTATTATATACAATTGTGTAGCGGGATATACCAGATAATGCTTTGTTTCTCTTAACTCACTAGAACTGCCCTTTTGTGCGACGGCTGTTTCCAGAAGCAATCTAGTTTCTGCTATTTATGTAATTTATAATTTTAACTTACTGTAACTGTAACTTTATCAATTGTATCACGAATTAAAGGTAACCTCTTTTACGTTTTTCATGAAAAGGCGTAGATAAACGTTTAGGTAATTAAATATTGAAGAACTAGATGTTTCAACCTACTTAATCAAAGGAATATTCTATGCTCTAATTCTCGCAAGAATTCGCTAAGTTAAGAAACCTGCAAAACTGGATATATAGGAAACTTGCGACCATTGTGCTCAAAATGTGTAGCCAGAGTTACAATGTTGAAATTCAGCTTACATGTTTTCATTTGTTTGAAAATGCTTCGTTTGATACCCCACATGCCAGGTGGTTTTAAAATGCTTGAACTTTTGCACTTTTTTGGCTTTAACGGTCAAACGGTTATGCATTTTGAAAAATTGACGTCAGAATCGTTAATTGAATTATAAACTGACCTAAAATCATGTGCCGTAGGCTATGCCATTTGGTAAGATTTGAAATCTTTGTGACATTTGACCCTAAAGTTGACCTTTTGGAATCATCTTCAGAAATCATTGAAATATGTCGCTTTCTAAGTGTTTCTAAAAAGAATTCTTCAAAATTCTTGAAAAATGCGGCTTCCGGAGTCGTTCAAATATAAATACTGCCATAGCGACCACACGATTTCGAATTTTGAAAATTTGACGTTTGATATCGTTCATTTGGCCAAACATTTGGGAACCGTCGTGACCTTTGACCTTAGAGTTGACCCTTCGGGCTCATCTTCGAACTCATTTAAGCGAGGATGCTCCTGAACATTATGCAAAAAGAATATTTCAAGAAATTTGAAAAATGCGGCTTCTGGAACATCTAAAGACGGACAGACAGACAGAAGGACCAGACAAAACTAATAATTTGCTTCGAGGTGGCAAGTTAATAATGAAAAGTTTGTCATATGTACAAATACAAAACTCATGTTAGTTAGCTTCAAAAAGCATCCCACAAACCGTGTAGTTTTAGCAACTGATTAATTATACATATATTAAGCAAGAGAGAATTATCTTGGTCACGAAACACTTAGAAATTACAACAGCTTTCATAATTCGATTACCTGTTTATTATCCAATAAAAATAAGGGAATATTTCAGTCGACCCTCAAAAAAACATTTGTTTTTCCTCATTTTATCATGCCTCATCCTCTCGTGCCCAAAAATTAATCATTATTAGCCCTTAAATGATTTTCTGAGGGATAAGCAATTATTTTTGTCATTTTATTCAAAATTAAGTTTAAAGTACAGCCTTATATCTACTTTATTGATGGGTCGGTTTTCAGCCAGGGGGTTGGTGACTTAATTGCCCCGGACAACTCATCCGCGGACTATTTTCCCTGGACAAATTTTTTTTGGACAATTATTTCCTGATTTTATTTGCCAATTCAGCGAAATTTCCCCGGACAAATTTTCCCTACTCAAAAATTTCCTCCAATACATTTTTTCCTGACAATTTTTTCCTTATTTAAAAATATAGTGTTTTTGGTTTTTTGACAACAAATAAATTTACAAAGTCAGCAATCAAATAAAAACACCCATGTTTGTATATAGAAGGATAGGAAATGTTGTATGAGCATTCAATTTAAATATTATGTTAAGACTGCATTGCCAATATTCTGTTATATTTGCTTACTCTTAATTGACCATGACGTAGATGTTTTCTATCTGGTCTTTTCCCCCAATATCATTAGGCTGTTCCGGAATGTGTTATTAGGGGGAAAAGTGCCGGGGAATAATAGGACGAGGAAAAAATGTCCGGTTTGTGGGAAAGTTTGTCTGGGTAAATACGTCCGTTTTGAGGAAAAGTGTGTTGCTGTTTGGGATTTCAGAGTATTATTCGTTTTATCAGGTTTTTATGGTGCCGCTGGAGAAAATTATTCAATTTCATCTTTTAAAGCTCTGGCACTGGCTCTGGACTGGCTTGTTCCGATTCTGAGTCACTGCTACTGCTCAAGATGCTGCGTACTTTTTGCCAGCCAAATGCCTTCTCAGCCAAGTAGACCTGCCTTCTATACCTATGCATACCTGACAAATGATGACGTACATGCATTTTATGCTGTTGAACACCAAATAATTGTTTATCCCTCAAAAAATCATTTAAGGGCTAATAATGATTAATTTTTTGGCACGAGAGGATGAGGCATGATAATAAAAGGATGGATTAATGTATATTTAGGGGTAAAAAATTACATGCCTTAAAATAATGCTTGAAGTTAGTTTGAATCATTTACTAGTTTGGCCATTACGAAAAACTTTTGTAACAATTAAAACAATTTTAGTAGGAAAACGAGTAGCAGAATACGAAATATCTGAAATTTTGATTCTTGAAACTATACACAATGCTTTACTTACCGATTTCATAAACTCTGAAAAATTAACCTGCATAATTAAAAGGAGTTTCTTTCGTAACACACTAAGTGCTGTTATCTCACGACAAAAATCTACACTTATTCTGAAATTCACCTACCCTATTATGTAGATATCATTAATAGCATGCGAATCTTAAGTTTTCGCAAGCATACTAAATTGTAAAACTGTCTGCTAATTTACTAAATATTTAGTGCGATAATCGATTTGGCATGAAACACATTAAATAATTACTAGGCTTTGTAGTAGAAAGAACATTAGTATACCTATAACATAAATATAATTTTTTTATGATACACTTGTGCGTCATCTTGTTACAAATGCTCGTCAGCATAATTGTTTGCGTAAGTTTTGACATTTACACGTAATTTAGGCTAACGTAGTTGACCTCTTTCAAAAAATCTTTTAGTTGATTGCCGCCCTTTCAACTTGTCAGACAAATTTGTTTTCTCTCAGACAAAATTTCTATCCTGTTAAAACATGCTGGGAGCACGAGCAACCAGGCTGACAATCCTAGCTGTAAACATAGCATACTATTGGGGCTGCATTGTATACAAAATCGTTCCAGAAACTCCAAAAGCCAAAACTGGTACAAAAACCAAAACTGGTACAAAAACCAATGCTCAAGTAACTGTGTATGTATCACCGAGCAAATTTCGTCAAGCTTGTGTTAAATCAGTATTTTTTCTCTTCTGTATGTACCCAAATTTTCTGGCTTATCGACTTGTAACAATTCTCCAGGCAACAAAAACCAATCCCGATTTCCAGGGTCAAAAGCGACTACAGTTCACCATCCAAATGATTTATCTGTCATTTGGCTACTGCCTCGCGCCAATGTTCCAGCTACAATATCTCCTTAGATGGAACGACATTCCCAAAATGCTGGAAACTTATCTAAAGTTTTTCAAAGTTCAACTTCCTTCAAAAAAGCCTACAGCTGAAAATACTCCAACAAAAAATGCAAAACAGCAAAGCGCCAGAGGATTTGCATTTCTGGGACTTATGACCGTGTTTGTAACAATGCAAAACATTGCGCTGATTTTGAAACGACCGGAAAAGCCAGACTGCTTGACCAGTTTACTGCCAAACCCACAACACTCCTATCTACCAATTCGGGCTGTAGTGATCTTGGTGCAAATCTACTTGTGGCTATACTTTTGGATCTGGTGCATGCTGGGAATAAACTCATATCTATTGGCTTACCTTTCTTGCCTGTCTGCAAAGCTTATACAACTAACGTAAATATGTAAAAACTCGGCATTACATTTTAGCGCAATACAAGTTCTTAAAATATTTCTAAAATTTACTTCTGCAGAAAGTCTACCTCTACTTGGGAAAATTATCCAGTATCCACCATACGTCAGCTACAAGTGCTGCATAATTTCTGGGCTTATAACCACCAGTTTATATTCATTCAAGCATTGTCATTCTCTTGGAGCGTTGAAGCGGTTTTGGCTCTATTTGGCACTGTTAGATATCCCGGTCTAGTTGCGGTGAAAGTAGCTGGAGCTGCTTGCATTTGTCTAACTACTCTAAAAATTGTCTATGGAAAGTGCGCAGGTCTGAGCGAAGCCTCGGATAGATTGTTTCGCGGATGGACTGGTGGGAAACGAATACAATTGAGGGAAGAAAACAAGGCAAGTTTTTAAAACGATTTATTCGTTCGGTGAGAGGATTTCGAGTGTACATTGGAGGCTTCTTTTATGTGGAGAGTACTACTGTGCTTAAAATTATAGATCAAATTTTGAGCGCTGCTGTGACACTGATTTTGCTGTAATTCCCACAAGTCTTTACCAGGAATGAAAGATGAAATCATTAATAGAAAACTTATTTGTTTACGTATATAGTCAACAAACAAGAGTTTTGTTGCATGTTCAAATAGCTAAATCTTAAGTGGGTTGATAAATAAGTGACAAGTTGAAAAAATCTGTTTCTAATTGAAAACTTATTTTTGGCAATTACACCATTCGTACTAACTCCAGCAACCCTCTATTTAGAACTCGGCGTTACCTGTTTATTTCTAAAACGTGTATTTCCCAACTTATTTTGTAGTTTATTTATTGAATTTATAATTTTTCTTTTAATAGTTTGATAATTGTGCCACTTTTTAAGGTGTGTTCCAAAATTATAAAATCACACATACATTTTCAAACATTTGTTCACCAAGCCTGTCCAAAGCTATTTCATGACAAACCTATTTTTGGAGTTTGCGCATGAGTCAACCCCTAATAAAATCCCAAAGTATCCAGAAATTCTGCTCACTGGTTTTTCATAAAACGCAAAAATTCAAAAATTCCACGAAAAATTGACTGTTCCGAAATTATAAAATCAAGCAATACATCAGCGCATATTATCACGGAGTCAGTTCAAAGAAGCCGATTTCGACATTTTTGATTAGAACAGACCCTCACAGTGTTAATCCAAGAAAACTTTTGAAAAAATATGAATTTAGCAAAAAAATCCCTATGTTACGTAATATTCATGATGGATAAAACAGTGGTCGACACTTGGAGCCTCCAAGTTGGAGGGGTACATTGTATCACAAAATTTTGTCAATGTGGTAGTATTATGCAATAAGTTCTACTCCATTTTAATCCGCAAACTAGTTCAAGCCAATAGTTCTTGCAAATTAGCTCCACATATGTCGTCATCACGCTAAATAATGCAGATGTCATTAAGGTACCTAACGTCATTTATGGAAACATGAGCATATTTTGGAATGGTATTATTTCGGAAGTTAAACATACGCATAGTTTTATATGGCATTAGTTTTTTTTCAACAGTTTGACATCAGAAAAGATAAGTTTAGTAGGATTTGAAAAAGCATTTAGGGCTATTAAAGTATTTACATCATGGGAACAATTACAAGCAGTTTTGGACTTTTAATCTGATATTCCTAAATTTCGATTTTACATTTTTCGACTTTGCGTATGTACAAGAATTGGACTAGCCAATATCTATGTATTACATTTAATGTAATTGACGCTGCAGCAACTTTCTCTGTTCCATAAAGATGATAGCGGCAAGTGTGTAGCTGACTTATTCTATTACACAGATTTCTATATCTGGATCACGCCACCAGCAGTGTAACCAACATGTCGTGTGATAGTATGATGGCGTCAATCTTCGGGTATCATTATCAGAGCACACATATAATCCCGTTATTTCTATAGCTATAGGCATTGTCTAGAGATGTACTACTAGACAAAACAGATATTTTGTTGTTATATCATGTATATTTTATAAATACATACGCATACATAAAGAGGTCTGTGACATAAGCATGGCGTATAGCTAATGTAGAACTAAATAAAAATAATGAGTAAAATTATGATTGGGTTTAGCGTGACGCTTTAAATATTTTGCTCCGGATCAAGCATGGACAAATGTAATATGGAGTTAATCATAGACAAATTTAATTTACTTCGGAGTTAAGACTTATGGAATTTGTATTGTGTTAAGCATAATAGGGAATTTGTGTGGGGTTAAGCATGGAAAGAATTAGCATGGGGGTAGTATGCATAAATGGTGCATGGGATTAAGCATGGAGATTTGCGTGGGGTTAAGCATGCAGGGAATTAACATGGGGTTAAGTATGAACAAATTTTACATGGGGTTAGGCATGGGAAATTTCTGTATGGGGTTAAGCGTGTAAACCCGGGTCATTTTGTGCATTTCTCCCGAAATACCAAGAGGAACCTATAATATAGGGTTATAATAATATTATATTAAGATATTTGTGACAATATATCATAAAGCTTTGTTTAATCAGCAGATATGTATTGTGGTCTGAACCATTCCAGCCCGCTTAAATCTGACAGGATTACAAATGATGGTGTGGTTTGAGTGAATGTTTTCTTGTTTCTTAGAAAGCTTTAAGCTTTAAAAAAGAGAGCTTTAAACCCTTCAAAAGTCTCTTTGTGTGATTTAGAACACCTACTGTGCAAAACTACAGATTATAACAACTTACTACACATGGAAGCGTTTAAAATGTATTGTATTTATACTTGGATGCTAACGTTTCCAAACAAACTTCTGCAAACAAAAAAGTAGATCACGGTACATAATGTATTTTGACTAAACGCTTGAGCAATTTGTTCACACCAGCAACAGAGAAAAGGATGCCGAATGCTTTCATTGTACACCTAACGAGAATGAGAAGAGGAAATCCTTTACATCTGTTTTGTATTAAAAAGTTTTTACTGCGTTGCTCAGCACTATGGATTTTTATTTCAGTTGAAAGCTTTTACCTCGTATTCTTTTAGAATCGCTAAAAGTAATCCCAAGATTACCCTGACTGACAGTGTCTCTGACTGGCCCTGACCTAAGCTGACTCTAACCTGTTAAAGAAATACGCAAACATACGATCGGAGGCATATTTGTTTAAACTTATATATAAGTATGTTGTAACGGTTCAAATGGTCGTTCTTAATTAAAAGATGACAGTATTAAAAATCGGCATAGAAATAGATAGTTTTCAGTCTTAGATAAGATTCCTTTAAGTAGGCAAATATGTTGATGGGGAAAACCGTTTTTCGGTTTGAGTAAATATTTGATTTTAAATAGGTGTGTTTGCACTAACACAGATTCAAAAACGCTGTGGTATATGTAGTTAACAAACTTTCTGTATGAAACTGCGGGATTCATTTTAGCAGGTTATGACGTTGCAGCTTATTTAATGAATTCACTCGGTAACCACGCATCTTTCTCATGTGAAAGGAACTTCACATAAAATATATCTAGTCTAAGTATAACTCTAGTTGCTATTTTGGTGGTCGATGTCGCCTTTACGTCTCTTATTATTTTTGGGCGTTATTCCCGTTGGACTTGGGAATTTAAGAGACATCAGGGGAATTGGTGTAGTTTGAGGGGTCTTGTTGGAGGTTCCCATCGATGTGAAATGGTTCCTATCTGATTCCAACCCACACCTCGAAAGGCCGGCTTCGGAATCAGGTAGGGCCTCTCTACATGCACTCTCCTCCCTTACTTCCAGTCTGCACCCGGTGGGGCCGACTTCGGAAGCACCGCCAAGGAGGGTGCTTTGATGGGTAGACCCTACAGGTAGACGCCCATGCCGTAACACGGACACCTCCTGCTCTACACCAACTCCAACACTGCTGACAATGCTGTTAATGTCAGCTGAAGAGGAAAGTCTATGCCGCACTATAGACTTCCCCTTCTTATGTTGGTGCCTATGCTTTACATCCATAGGCTTCGGTGGGGGCATGGTGAGAAAATAACTCGACGTTTCGGTGCAAGTCACCTTCTTCAGGAAAATGTGAAAATGGATGTTGTCGGTTCAACTTCCAAAAACAAAAACTGAAACTTTGAACTTTGAAAAGCTCTAAAACTCAGCACATTAATGTATGTCCATATCTCTTAACGTTTTCGAGAAATGAAGGAGATTATAAATATAAATCCCATAAGGCCTCATAGTAAACACACTTTTTTCAAACTCCTGGCTACCCATCGCGCCCTTGTTTGATTTTTGATGTTGATAGCATTTTCAAAAGAAATTTTCGTAAAATGCAAATGTTTTTCAGAACTTACTGGAGTGTTTTTTCTCAAACGTCAAAGTTGTGGTAGGTCAAACTCGGAGGTGTTATTACGGAACCACTTTCCTTTAAATCGGTATAGCTTCCAATACACACCTTGATGTTCTAAGAATTCTACTGTAGAAAAAGTCGGGACAAAATGTCTTTATTTACAAAAGTTATGAATCTCCAGCCTTGGAGGGGCTTTTCGAGTACCTTCATAAACAGCCCTAATTCAAACCAAGGTTCGACCCCGGGCCTTTTCGGTGTTAATATCATTTTTAAAGTCCTTGTTCAGGAAAGGAACTGAGAAAATTCTGGAATGGTATCTTATCAAAATTACACACTTTGTCGTCTAAATGCCAAAATGCCTGTTCACTATAGCCGAGGCTTGCTACTTTCGCACATTGTGTCTGATAATTCATAATTTTTGGAAGATACCACTCCAGTTTTTTCTCAATTTTATTTCCAGGACAAGCACATTGGAAAATGCTATTAACATTGAAAATCAAAAGTGGGCCCGAGGTTAAAAGTTGGCTTGAATGATGGCTGTTTTTTAGGGTTCTCGTACAGCACTAAAACTTAATGCTCCGTGACTTCATGGTTTGAAAGAAATAATTGTAAATAAAAAACAAATTTTTATTAATGCATTCAAAACTGTAATGTGTTATATTGATACAAGTATACTTACAATAAGTAGTATATTGTCTGCGTTGTTGCTATAGTGTTTCAAACGCAGTAAGCAATATTTTTTACCTGTCAGTGTTTTTATGTTGGCATCGCCAAGTTACTTAATAAGCGGATCTGCTCAACCGTGATAATCACAGCTTACCTGTGTAACATAAATCCGTCGTTGAGCAGCAAAACATACATTTTTGGCCATAGAAAGATGCAAATTCGGATTTAACGCTTTAAAGTTGGCCATTATTCTTGTCTTCCTATTTTGAATTGAGCTTTTGCAAAAACAAATTTCTTGTTAGTAAAGCATGAAAACCTAATCTTACTTATAAACCTTGCAGAGAAAGTGGATAACCATAGAAGCAAAAGTTTTAAATTAAAAAGTACCGTACTCGTGTTTGATTTTATGCAGTTTCATATGAATATGCATTCCATACAACATTATTAAAATTTTCTAATAGATAAACTATTCTTCAGAAGGGCTTGACAAATGGCTGACGAAATGAAGATAAAACATTTTTTCGTCAACCCACAGCTGACCCGTGACTGCATGCTAGTCATACACTTTCAAGTTGTTACGACGAAAAAAACGGTCTGTGCTGTCAATCCACTGCTGGATGAAGGTCTCCCCAAGTGTATTCCAAGCTTTCTTATTTTGAGCTTTATGTTCCAATCTCCTCCGGCTACTTGCATAATCTCATCTTCCCATCTCTTGGTCGTCCACTTTTACGCTTTCCATCTGGAACCCAGTCAAAAATTTTGGTCCACCTGTCTGTATTTCTTGCGATCACTCTGCAAATTTCCATTTTAAGTCTTTACTGATTTTGGCACGAATTATTGAATTGTTAACTTTATCTAGCAACGCTATGCCCATCATGATTCTTTCCATCTCTCTTTGGGTAACCTGAAGGAAGACGGCTAAGTTGTGTCTGAGTTAAAACCCATGTCTGACACCCATAGGTCATAACTGGAAGTATACACTGATTATAAAGATTATATGAAGATAAAACATATCAGAGAAAAAAGTCGTTCTCTGGAAGATAGCAAAAAGTTTGTGGAACCAATTAACTATCTGAGGAAGAGTACAAAGCTCATCTAAAACATACAGCATTCATCAACATTTTGAACTGAAGTAGACATGTGGCACTATGCTGCCACATTGCTACTTCAGTAGGCCTATATATTGGTTACTGATATAGGAATGTAGAACTATGGGAGAATACATGGGAAATGTGGCACTATGGGAGAATACATGGGAAATGTGGCACTATGGGAGAATACATGGGAAATGTGGCACTATGGGAGAATACATGGGAAATGTGGCACTATGGGAGAATACATGGGAAATGTGGCACTATGGGAGAATACATGGGAAATGTGGCACTATGGGAGAATACATGGGAAATGTGGCACTATGGGAGAATACATGGGAAATGTGGCACTATGGGAGAATACATGGGAAATGTGGCACTATGGGAGAATACATGGGAAATGTGGCACTATGGGAGAATACATGGGAAATGTGGCACTATGGGAGAATACATGGGAAATGTGGCACTATGGGAGAATACATGGGAAATGTGGCACTATGGGAGAATACATGGGAAATGTGGCACTATGGGAGAATACATAGGAAATGAGGCAGTATGGGAGAGTATGGAATTTGTCAGAAATATGGGTGGAAACTGGAAATATGTGTCTTTTTAATACATTTGTGTGTACATATTCCTGCACTTATTGCAGGAACGGGCCCCTTCTAGTAATCATGTAAAGAATTGCTCATACTAATTAATAACAGTAACCAGTCAATTTTAAAAATAAAAATTCTCGCTGCCCAAGACGATAACATGCGTATTATTTACATTTGAAATTTAATTGGACAATATCCCATTTAGTCGGTTAAGAACCTAATTTAGCTAGGTTGTATTTTTGGATTGCACAATTTCAAAGATAAATTGGCATTTCGGTACTAACAGAGGCATACTTAAAATAGTCAAAATATAGTACATAAATAGTCCAAAAGATAGCAGCATGAATAATGAAAGTAGTAGAAAATAGTGGAAACGGATCATCACTAATATAACGTACTTTACTGAATTCTGGTTGCTAAGCTACAGCTGCTTTCTGGCCATCCCTTTTAAGGTTAAAATTTAGTTAGAAACAGTGCAGCCTTATGTATGTAAGTATGTAATCATGTATCTTTTATGTAAATTATACGTACAAGTGCACATTGTAACTTTAAATATGATTTTTACCTATTTATTATTGTCTCATGTATAGGAACTTTGCCGTGAATGCAATGAAGTTTCGAAAACCGGCTTATTGAGCTCAGTATTTAGGGGTTAACAATTATGAAATTAATGTTAAAAGTAAATTTGTCAGCTAGGTTTAAACCGACGGCACATATTAAGCGCACTATCCTACATTGTTAAAAAATAGTGACAGGGGTCAGTTTTATTGGTTCTTAAGGTGACGTCATTAAGTGCATGAAGCATTATAATATGCTGAACATGAATAGGGTTAGCAATATGTCATTTTTCAAATTTTTGTGGACATGACATATCAATTTGCCAAATTGACATTGGACATCAATGTCATTTTGTGTCAAATTCTAATTTTTTACTACAAATTGACATGTTATGGACATGGACACCGTTTGAAAGTCCCTAAAGATGTCTTTAAACCTAGCACACATGCCTTCAATTCACTTAATTTAAAGTTTGCTTTAAATATGTCACTCTAGAATTTTCCTTGTCACCCGATTTCTCAAAACCCACTTAATGTTTTTTTTTCTTTTTTTTTCAAAACGTAGCTGCTGCAGACGTGTTTCTGGCCAACATTTTAATTCCGGTAAATATTATTTTATATTAGCTTTCAAATAGAATTTATTTTCCAAAAATCCGTAATTTTTGTGAAAAATATCATGCCAATTTCTCAAGGGTGCACATAGAAATGTCTTTTTTTTGCAAAAAATATTTCTTCTTTTGTAGCTTGTAAGCCAAATACGCATTAGCAGGGTGATGAGTACTGACTAATGAATTGAATAAATCTCCGAATTTTTCAGATTATAATTAATTTAAAAATCTGCACTGAAGGCGATTTCATCCTACTATATTTTTAGTGGACTTGTTTGCTTTCTCACTATCTACATTTTTGTTATCAATACTAATTTTTTTCATCATAGATAGGCATTTTTGTAGTTTTCAAATCTGCTCTTAGTTAACGCAATAGAATGTCTGGAGGAGGCGAAAATATAAGAAAGTCGACCCAAGAAAACGTGTTGTGATCAGGTAAATCGTATGCAGTAAGAAAATGCCATACAAGTTTACTCATCCAATGTCGAGAAAGGAGTGTCTTTAATAAGTCCTCGTTTCGGGATATATTGGTAGTCATTTATTAATCAAATTATACATACATAGGTATTCATGTTTTGCGCAGTTTTGTTTTGACTACTCTAAGAATAGGGCTCATTCAGAAGGAATGTGGAGAGCATAAGGGAAATGGAAAGGTGACAAATTAGAGCGCCACGTAACTGTGTCACTGAACAAGGATGTTGGCGGATTGGAAGAATCCTACCTAAAAAGTAAATACAAACCAATGGCAAGCCAATAAAAATGCTCGCTGCTAAAGACGATTAGTGAGTGGGCATAGCAACAGTCACTTCAATAAAATTGCATGATAATGTAGACTCTCAGAAACCACAATGAGTTGAACTTGACATAAGTAATACTTAACCAGTTAATGGCAAGCCAATAAAAATGCTCGCTGCTAAAGACGATTAGTGAGTGGGCATAGCAACAGTCACTTCAATAAATTTGCATGATAATGTAGACTCTCAAAAACCACAATGAGTTGAACTTTACATAAGTAATACTTAATAACTGTCCTGCCCCATTTATCCTGGTTTAGAGCCCATTTAACCTAGTTTAGGCCCCATTTACCCTGGTTTAGAGCCGCTTTAACCTGGTCTAGAGCCGCTTTAACCTGGTCTAGAGCCGATTTAACCTGCTCTAGAGCCGATTTAACTTGGTCTAGAGCCGATTTATCCTGGTTTAGAGCCGATTTAACCTGCTCTAAAGCCGATTTAACCTGGTCTAGAGCCGATTTAACCTGGTCTAGAGCCGATTTAACCTGGTCTAGAGCCGATTTAACCTGGTTTAGAGCCCATTTACCCTGGTTTAGGCCTATTTACAATGGTCTGGAAAATAAAGTGGACACACAGACACACGGACACGACATCTTAAATAGCTCTCCTGCAGACGCAGCGAGCTAACCAGTTAATGGCAAGCCAATAAAAATGCTCGCTGCTAAAGACGATTAGTGAGTGGGCATAGCAACAGTCACTACAATAAATTTGCATGATAATGTAGACTTTCAAAAACCACAATGAGTTGAATTTTACATAAGTAATACTTAACCAGTTTATGGCAAGCCAATAAAAATGCTCGCTGCTAAAGACGATTAGTGAGTGGGCATAGCAACAGTCACTTCAATAAATTTGCATGATAATGTAGACTCTCAAAAACCACAATGAGTTGAACTTTACATAAGTAATACTTAACCAGTTAATGGCAAGCCAATAAAAATGCTCGCTGCTAAAGACGATTAGTGAGTGGGCATAGCAACAGTCACTTCAATAAATTTGCATGATAATGTAGACTCTCAAAAACCACAATGAGTTGAACTTTACATAAGTAATACTTAATAACTGTCCTGCCCCATTTATCCTGGTTTAGAGCCCATTTAACCTAGTTTAGGCCCCATTTATCCTGGTTTAGAGCCGCTTTAACCTGGTCTAGAGCCGATTTAACCTGGTTTAGAGCCAATTTAACCTGGTCTAGAGCCGCTTTAACCTGGTCTAGAGCCGCTTTAACCTGGTCTAGAGCCGATTTAACCTGGTCTAGAGCCGCTTTAACTTGGTCTAGAGCCGATTTATCCTGGTTTAGAGCCGATTTAACCTGCTTTAAAGCCGATTTAACCTGGTCTAGAGCCGATTTAACCTGGTCTTGAGCCGATTTAACCTGGTCTAGAGCCGATTTAACCTGGTCTAGAGCCGATTTAACCTGGTCTAGAGCCGATTTAACCTGGTCTAGAGCCGATTTAACCTGGTCTAGAGCCGATTTAACCTGGTTTAGAGCCAATTTAACCTGGTCTAGAGCCGCTTTACCAAGGCCTAGAGCCGTTTTAACCTGGTCTAGAGCCGATTTATCCTGGTTTAGAGCCGATTTGTCTCGGTCTAGAGCCGATTTAACCTCGTCTAGAGCCGATTTAACCCGGTTTAGAGCCGATTTAACCTGGTCTAGAGCCGATTTATCCTATTTTAGAGCCAATTTAACCTGGTCTAGGGCCGATTTATTCTTTTTAGAGCCAATTTAACCTGGTCTAGAGCCGATTTAACCCGGTTTAGAGCCGATTTACCCTGGTCTAGAACCGATTCATCCTTTTTTAGAGCCAATTTATGCTGGTCTAGAGCCGCTTTAACCTGGTCTAGAGCCGCTTTAACCTGGTCTAGAGCCGCTTTAACCTGGTCTAGAGCCGCTTTAACCTGGTCTAGAGCCGATTTATCCTGGTTTAGAGCCGATTTATCCCGGTCTAGAGCCGATTTAACCTGGTCCAGAGCCGATTTAACCCGGTCTAGAGCCGATTTAACCTGGTCCAGAGCCGATTTAACCCGGTTTAGAGCCGATTTAACCTTATCTAGAGCCGATTTATCCTGGTTTAGAGCCGACTTATCCCGGTCTAGAGCCGATTTAACCTGGTCTAGAGCCGATTTAACCTGGTCTAGAGCCGATTTATCCTTTTTTAGAGCCGATTTAACCTGGTCTAGAGCCGATTTAACCTGGTCTAGAGCCGATTTAACCAGGTCCAGAGCCGATTTAACCTGCTCTAGAGCCGATTTAACTTGGTCTAGAGCCGATTTATCCTGGTTTAGAGCCGATTTAACCTGCTCTAAAGCCGATTTAACCTGGTCTAGAGCCGATTTAACCTGGTCTAGAGCCGATTTAACCTGGTCTAGAGCCGATTTAACCTGGTTTAGAGCCCATTTACCCTGGTTTAGGCCTATTTACAATGGTCTGGAAAATAAAGTGGACACACAGACACACGGACACGACATCTTAAATAGCTCTCCTGCAGACGCAGCGAGCTAACCAGTTAATGGCAAGCCAATAAAAATGCTCGCTGCTAAAGACGATTAGTGAGTGGGCATAGCAACAGTCACTACAATAAATTTGCATGATAATGTAGACTCTCAAAAACCACAATGAGTTGAATTTTACATAAGTAATACTTAACCAGTTAATGGCAAGCCAATAAAAATGCTCGCTGCTAAAGACGATTAGTGAGTGGGCATAGCAACAGTCACTTCAATAAATTTGCATGATAATGTAGACTCTCAAAAACCACAATGAGTTGAACTTTACATAAGTAATACTTAACCAGTTAATGGCAAGCCAATAAAAATGCTCGCTGCTTAAGACGATTAGTGAGTGGGCATAGCAACAGTCACTTCAATAAATTTGCATGATAATTTAGACTCTCAAAAACCACAATGAGTTGAACTTTACATAAGTAATACTTAACCAGTTAATGGCAAGCCAATAAAAATGCTCGCTGCTAAAGACGATTAGTGAGTGGGCATAGCAACAGTCACTTCAATAAATTTGCATGATAATGTAGACTCTCAAAAACCACAATGAGTTGAACTTTACATAAGTAATACTTAATAACTGTCCTGCCCCATTTATCCTGGTTTAGAGCCCATTTAACCTAGTTTAGGCCCCATTTATCCTGGCTTAGAGCCGCTTTAACCTGGTCTAGAGCCGATTTAACCTGGTTTAGAGCCAATTTAACCTGGTCTAGAGCCGCTTTAACCTGGTCTAGAGCCGCTTTAACCTGGTCTAGAGCCGATTTAACCTGGTCTAGAGCCGCTTTAACTTGGTCTAGAGCCGATTTATCCTGGTTTAGAGCCGATTTAACCTGCTTTAAAGCCGATTTAACCTGGTCTAGAGCCGATTTAACCTGGTCTTGAGCCGATTTAACCTGGTCTAGAGCCGATTTAACCTGGTCTAGAGCCGATTTAACCTGGTCTAGAGCCGATTTAACCTGGTCTAGAGCCGATTTAACCTGGTCTAGAGCCGATTTAACCTGGTTTAGAGCCAATTTAACCTGGTCTAGAGCCGCTTTAACCAGGTCTAGAGCCGCTTTAACCTGGTCTAGAGCCGATTTATCCTGGTTTAGAGCCGATTTGTCTCGGTCTAGAGCCGATTTAACCTCGTCTAGAGCCGATTTAACCCGGTTTAGAGCCGATTTAACCTGGTCTAGAGCCAATTTATCCTTTTTTAGAGCCAATTTATCCTTTTTTAGAGCCAATTTAACCTGGTCTAGAGCCAATTTATCCTTTTTAGAGCCAATTTAACCTGGTCTAGAGCCGATTTAACCCGGTTTAGAGCCGATTTAACCTGGTCTAGAACCGATTCATCCTTTTTTAGAGCCAATTTATGCTGGTCTAGAGCCGCTTTAACCTGGTCTAGAGCCGCTTTAACCTGGTCTGGAGCCGCTTTAACCTGGTCTAGAGCCGCTTTAACCTGGTCTAGAGCCGATTTATCCTGGTTTAGAGCCGATTTATCTCGGTCTAGAGCCGATTTAACCTGGTCCAGAGCCGATTTAACCCGGTTTAGAGCCGATTTAACCTGGTCTAGAGCCGATTTATCCTGGTTTAGAGCCGATTTATCCCGGTCTAGAGCCGATTTAACCTGGTCTAGAGCCGATTTAACCTGGTCTAGAGCCGATTTATCCTTTTTTAGAGCCGATTTAACCTGGTCTAGAGCCGATTTAACCTGGTCTAGAGCCGATTTAACCTGGTCTAGAGCCGATTTAACCTGGTCTAGAGCCGATTTAACCAGGTCTAGAGCCGATTTAACCTGGTCTAGAGCCGATTTAACCTGGTCTAGAGCCGATTTAACCTGGTCTAGAGCCGATTTAACCTGGTCTAGAGCCGATTTAACCTGGTCTAGAGCCGATTTAACCTGGTCTAGAGCCGATTTAACCTGGTCTAGAGCCGATTTAACCTGGTCTAGAGCCGATTTAACCTGGTTTAGAGCCCATTTACCCTGGTTTAGGCCTATTTACAATGGTCTGGAAAAAAAGTGGACACACAGACACACGGACACGACATCTTAAATAGCTCTCCTGCAGACGCAGCGAGCTAACCAGTTGATGGCAAGCCAATCAAAATGCTCGCTGCGAAAGACGATGACTTTCCGGAATACATTTCCATTAAACTCAGTAAATTTTAAACTACTACATAAACTTTAAATCATTACAAGTACTAAAAAGTGGTCTTTTAGCTTGGTTAAAAGCCCATTCACCCTGGTTCAGAGCCCATTTACCCTGGTTCAGACCTATTTACCCTGGTTCAGAGCCCATTTACCCTGGTTCAGACCTATTTACCCTGGTTCAGACCTATTTACCCTGGTTTAGAGCCCATTTACCTTGGTTTAGAGTCCATTTACCCTGGATTAGAGCCCATTTACCCTGGTTTGGACCCATTTAGCCTGGTTTAAAGCCCATTTACTCTGGTTTAGACCCATTTAGCATGGTTTATAGCCCATTTACTCTGGTCTATGGAAAATAAAGTGGACACACGGACACACTCACGGACACGACATCTTAAATAGCTCTCCTGCAGACGCAGCGAGCTAATAACTATCCTGCTCCATTTATCCTGGTTTAGAGCCCATTTACCCTTGTTTAGGCCCCACTTACCCTGGTTTAGAGCCGCTTTAACCTGGTCTAAAGCCGATTTAACCTGGTTTAGAGCCAATTTAACCTGGTCTAGAGCCGCTTTAACCTGGTCTAGAGCCGCTTTAACCTAGTTTAGAGCCGCTTTAACCTGGTCTAGAGCCGATTTAACCTGGTCTAGAGCCGATTTATCCTGGTTTAGAGCCGATTTAACCTGGTCTAGAGCCGGTTTATCCTGGTTTAGAGCCGATTTAACCTGGTCTAGAGCCGATTTAACCTGGTTTAGAGCCCATTTACCCAGGTTTAGGCCTATTTACCCTGGTCTGGAAAAAAAAGTGGACACACAAACACACGGACACACGGACACGACATCTTAAATCGCTCTCCTGCAGACGCAGCGAGCTAATAAGTGCTATAGTCTAAATATATAATGGTGGCAACCTTACAGAATGTGCTATAAGAAAAGTCAAATCATACGACTTGTGCTGAATGATTTATTTTCAAACTTCAAATGGTGGTATATGATTTTTCGTGGCAATTTGAACTGATGGTGCCAAAATGTGTTTAAAAAAATATCCTGATAATATTCGCACTGTCAGTTCAAATTGCCCCAGAATATCATATAGCATCATTTGAAGTCTTTATAAAAGTCATATAGGACAAATCTAAGTGTGATGGGTTGCTATGTAACATATTGTTTATCATGTTCGTTGCGTTCCGTTTGCAAGCAACGGAACGTTCGCCGAGGTCAACACGCAACGAGCGTGCAATTAGTCAGTCAGTCGTCTTGTAGCTGTCTGATTCTGTTTGTACTTTACCTTTGTCTTGTAACTGAGTACGGAATAAAGTCTCTTTGTTAATTGTCGTTAACCGTGCTTGGTAGCGTTCGTCATTTCGTTAGATTGTGGATAAGTATCCAGCATCGTGTTATCTTAGTAAGAAGCATAACATTACACAAAGTTTGTGAAAAATCATTTAGCACAAATCGAAAGAGGTGACTTTTTTATAGCACGTCCTGCGATGGATATGTGAAATATTTGAAGCGGTATGACTGTCGCCGTGTCTCTGTACGCATTTAAAATGACTCTGATTGTACAGGTGGCTCAATTTAGCAGGCTTGCTGGCCTGTTGTCTTAAGCATCATTTGGGCATTGCATAGGAAGGGAATAGTAGCAAATGCTAGCGCACAGGACTAGGACTTATGGTATAAATCCATACATCGTATTGGGCATAGACTTTACATCTGGCAATTTTCCAGCAATTAAAGGACTTGGAACGCTGGAAACGGACTCGGAAGTCCGTGGGCTGGTGTTTGTTCAATGTAATATTTGGTAGAACAATCCCGTGTGAGTGGAAAAAGGAAAAGGTGAATATTATGGTGAGGTGAATAACACCCACCACCGCAAATATTAACCTAATAAACGTCTAAACAGTTAATTTATTTAGTTGTGGGTACACCAATTGGTGTTTTTTGCCTGAAGTCTGTTCTTTTCAGTGACTTCGCAGAAATGGAAATTCCGTTTCACTCAAATCATTCGTACAAATATTAGGAGTCATTCCAAATGATGCAATATTATAATCTGAAAATATATGAGCTCTAAATAATTTCTAATATAAATATGAAACAATGAACTAAATTACAAACGTGTAAAATGCTGTAATACTTATGCTAATAGAATAAGATCTAACGCTCTATCAATCATGTTGCCATAAAAGTTTTGTGAAGTCTCATCATCAAATCGCGCTGCTCCGTAGTACCATGTGATTGGACGCTGCGCCTTCAACATTTTGTTCCACGCTGATAAACCGGAGTACGACTGTTGTCGTACAGTCATGGGCTTCCAATACATTAATGATTTTTTAGGCCAGAAGAACTTTAGAATTTCTTTGCTATAAATGTAACCTTCGCAAATTCGAGGTACAGTCTGCCCTATAATAATATATGTTACAATTGTAACCAGAGTAAACATACAGTACAGCAGAAATGGCATGAATTTCCAGCCCGAAACAAGAATCCACGTGCCCACCACTCCAAGCCCAAATCCTAGTCCCATCATCACACCGGCAGCTCCCCGTATTCCTTCCAGTCCCAACTGATTAATGCACTGAAGTCTAGCATATTCTCTTATTCCAGATATATTTGCCTGCTTAGCAGCAATTATTTTAAGACAACTTAAAATAATGTTGAGTGACGATAGTGTCGGGAGAAACATAATCAAGGTAGTCCGCGCACCCTCAACGGTTATCCACTGACACAAAGTCAGCCGAATAGCAATCTTCAAATGTGATAATCTGTTTATTGGAAATAGGTCGTTTAACACATAGTAACCGGGATCTGTGTTTGTGAAAATGGCCAAGGGTGGTAAAGCAATAGCAAAAATGAAAAGCTGTGTGACCGCGCCATATGAAACCAGTCCGATAAAATCAGCGTTAGGATTGCGCTTTAACAGTTTGATTGTTTCTGTAAGACACAATATTTTGATATGTCCAATTCAATACCATAAATATGCAAATTATATTAAATCCACAAGCACCCACCTGTGAGTAGCAATCTTACTGTTGATGTGGTCATATCGTCGCATACTTCGTTTTTGTTCTCTCTTAGGTACTGGTAATGTGTCCATAAACCATTAAAGAAATTTTCAAAAGCTTCCTTTCCATGCAATTTCATAACAATATAAACACTAACACACAAAAATTCACACAAAAACATATCATAATATATATAACTAAGATAAACAGGCACTGTCGGTGTGTCGGATAGAGCGCTTTTGAGAAGGACATAAGCATAAAAGATAGTGTACACAGTTGTCACCAGATTTGACAAATAAAACATAACAAGCTTTTTTGGACGCTGCTCCACTTTGTATTTTTCTGTATAAATGTCAAATCTTACTACGTGAGCGTATAGGTTTTTGTTGAATAGGGCATCGTTTAGCTTCAATGCTTTCCACACTTGAGAAGTTGCCATTACAATTGAAGAGTTATAAATATACCAAATAACAAGTTTCAATTTGCCCCTTTTTTATTTAAGCGAGATTTTTTTCTACCCTCTGCAGTGGAGACTATGTGCCCTTGAGATATTGCAGCTATTGAATTTATTAATATTCTTGGGCGTTTGACCTCTTCTCTCTACGGTAAATCCCGTCCTCGGAGTTTTCTAGTGCAGAGGATTAGCCTTGCTATTCAAAGAGGTAATGCAATTTCAGTTGTGGGAACCTTTCCTAATACGGATACATTATCAGATTTTTTTTACATTTTAGATTAGTTTTTAGTGACATACTTCTGCAATTGTTAAAAATCTCAAGTGTGAACTGTTTTAGAATAAATATCATATACCTATTTAGGGGAAACTGGGGAGCCACTACAATCAAATTCATCCGTGTGAGACAAAATGTCAATCCTCACAGGCACACGACAAAGCAATAAATACGAAAACTTGGTCAATAATATATAATAGTTTTATGTTGGCCTGTTTAGACAAATTGGAAATATAAGTGGTTTATATGGTTGTTGCAGAATCAAGTATCAAAAAGCTAAACTAAATAAATAACACAATTTTTTCCTTACAAAATGAGTTCAGGAAACCATAGACTCAGGTAATCTAAAGTTTAATTAATATTATAAAGGACCCTATCCATTCCTTATGGAGTCTGGGCTCAAAGCGGATGGTTACAAATCATACACCATTTGAACGCTCTTGTTGCGTAAAATATTAGTGTCAATAGGCACAAAACCCAATTTGCATGCGCAAGTCCTGTTTTGGGTTCTGAATATACCGTTCTTCAACATTATATTTTACAGTCTCTTTCATTACTTTTTGCTATGAACACAAACTACACCACGGACAGTTATGGTTGATAGCTCGTTTGTCAGAGTACTGTTAGGTCAACATCTTGGCACATTAATTGGTGACATACTGGCTGGCGCATTGAGGTTTTACTTAGAACCCTCAACGTCTTGTCTACAACCTCCTATCTATCTACTTCAATTTTTGAATGTCGATATTGCAATTGCTGCAAAGACAATCTTCCAAGAAATTAATTTCTTACCCGTAGATTTTTGCAAGCATCATCGCCTTACATGCACTCTTCTGCACAGTGAAATCAACAAAAGCATGAAGCTCAATTAGACCGTTCTTAGACTGATATACTTTTCCAGACAAATTCATTACATCTTCTAAAGTAACTATAAGATAACAAAATCAAGGCTGTCCATTTCTCCCGGCTATGCCGCATTGCTGCACATAGTCATTTAAGTTTCGACACAATGTATGATGGATTACAAACCGACCATTTGGCTTGATGATACCCATCCCAAACGCACTAGTAGCAATCATTATGCGAACAGCTTCATTTATCCAGCTCTTCATCTTGGTATTTTTAACATCTTGATTAAGATCTGATTGGTACGTAGCGCATGAAACTCCTTGCTGTGACAGATGTGACGATAACTCTTCACAGTCTCGTAGAGTTTGGCAGTAAATGATCTCACTTTCAAGGGGATTTTGCTGGCAAGGGTAAGTACAAATTGTTCTTGATCATCATCATAAGTCTTAAAGTGCAAATTCGATCCAAACAGTGGATCCCGAAAAATAGCAGCATTGTTCACGTTCAATTAAATTTTGATTTCCTGCAGCATCAAAAGTGTCAAAGTGGCAGATAACGCCAGTATTGGTATATTTGGGAACTCCCGTTTTATTTGCTTGAAGTGCTGATTGTCACGACGAAAGTTTTCCCCTATGACATGTGTTACGTGTACAAAATTATTTACCGGATAATGTTATAGTCTGTATATTTTAAAAAGTATATTATGCTTACCCCATTCACAATAACAATGTATCTCGTCCAGTACAATCATATCCAAATTCAGTGAGCCATCTATGCTTGAACATTTTAACATATTTCGTAATGCTTTGCTTTTGCAAAGCTTTTCTGGCGTTGCATACACAAACTTTGTTTCCATTGGAAGAGTAGGGATCTCCTCCACCATCCAAATTGCGGTATTGGAATCATAAAGGGCAACCGTAGATACTCCTATTGAAGTAGAGCATTGTTCATAGATGAGAGCTACTAATGCTGATACAACCAAACAGTACCCTTCCAACACACAGGCAGCAACTTGAAAGATTGCACTTTTTTCCAAGCCTGCAAATCATTCTCATTATTCAGTTCGTAATTACATGTGTGTTAGTGGTGTAGTCTACTAACCTGGCAGTATCTTTTATAAATTGTTAATATAGTAATATAATAATGTCTATTTGTTGGCATTATAGCTACCACGTCAATCCCATTTAATAAAGCATTTATAGCAGCAAATTGAGATTGAGGTAAGTGCGAGATTCCAAACTTTATATTGGCAGTTAATCTGGCTTGAGAACAATACGGAAAGGAGTCACAATCGTATACTGTGTGGCTGCTGTTCTGGTTAATTTCAAATTCGGTCAATTCACCAATACTAACATTATCCGAATTCAGCATATCCGGCAAATTGGCCGCCAAAGATTTCATTCGTTCGTTGCGCTCCTTCTCAATATCATACTGCTCAGCCAGCTTATTTTTAGCTGATTGATTAACAAAATCCAACCGAATTCTAAGCCGAGTCTTCAGAAACAGGGCAATGGCTTCAGAGGGAATCTCTGGATACTGTTTTCAAGCGCTTTTGTGAAACCAGCAAACGACTCTTCTACCATCTAGGCTGTAGTGGTATTCCCATTGAGTTTGAGAAATTCCGAGTACAATTTATATCCAGAATCACTCCAAAATTAAGAAGGCAGTATAAGACATGAATTTGTTAAATGCATTATCCAATGGTTTGGAGTTGTATCATACTCAGCTTTTGTTGCAGACAAATTAGGGTGCATTTTAAACAGTTTTTAAGCTACAAACTTAAGGGTGTAGTCACAAGCTTCATCTTCGGTAACACAGTCTATAAATTATCGGCCTGTGTTACTTGGTTTTAATGCAGACAATTGTCCGGTTGATTTTCTTTATTTTTAGATTCAATGTCAAGCGTAATGGAAGCAAGCTTCCTCGCTATCTATTGCGTGGTCAGAAGAATGTTGATGCGGCTTGGCTTTCATGAGTTTCTCAACTAGCACCTCCGTTAGCATAGGTACCTCCTCCTCGTCGTTGTTTGTGTTGCATTTTCGAGAAATAGTGGACAATGAAGACATACAATGTAACTTTAGCCTTCTTATTACTTCTACAGCAGTAGGATTCCGACTAGTCCCAGTTGCTCGCAAACGAGAGAAAAAAAATTTCTATTGCATCTTGAGTTGCTGTTCAGGTGTGCACATAGGAGACGTTCATTACACTGTTGTTCAAGTCTTCAAACTCCATTTGGGTTGATTTATTTGAAACCATATATCCTATTTGAAAGGTGTATACATAGTTTTTCCCGATAACCCTCATTTGAATCGCGGCGCTTGTAGTATCTTCAAGAGTCTTTAACTGCTCAAGTAAATACATTTCGTAAGGCATGCGGTCATGGTCTTTTGCGTTACAGTGGCGGGATATAGAAAGATTAAAATTTTCCTTGAACAGCTGATTAAAGTCCGCTTCGAAGTTTTTTCCGGAAAACGAATACGCCATGCTGCTGCCGTTTCTTTATTATATACATGGAGGGCCGGTCCAACTTTCATTTTGTCTCGATGCCCAAGTTCCAAATCCTCTGGAACTAACTTAAAGTTGCGTTTGATTTCATTTGGAAGTTCATAATGTAGCAGCTCCTGAAAACCCTTTTTGGTAATTGTATTTACACCATCAATTGAAATCCCAGGCTTTAGTATATGATTTCGGAGCAAATAAATTTTGTTGTTGTTTGGGGATGTGATATAGTTTTTCACGACAAATTGATCCCCTTCCTTTTTAGCTCCAATTCCCAAAGCGTTCCAGAGACCACGATATTTTCCTACCAAATTGAACACAACACATCGTATAACTAGTCCGGCAGACTCTAATCTGGCTATGTAATTGAAAGCCCATCCTTTGTAAGCTTCTCAGAAAAGTCGAAAGCAAAAACTTGCTTCCAGGGGGAGAACAACCCTCGCACAATGAAAACCGTTACGTTGATTTTTTTCCTATCCTGTCCCTGTCCTCTGCAGGAAAGTAACCGAAGCTTGGGTCGATTCCCATTTCATCGTAAGTTTACTTTCAACACATCTAAGACGTTTTGCAAAACTCCAGGGTGAAAGTTGACCTTTCGAAGTGTCTTTACAAGAGTGTCACTACATGGAAGAGGATAATGTAGCTTCTGTAAAGTTTCATGCGTTCGTGCCGTATCGAAGTTTCAAACCAAGGAAAATATTATGCAAGTTCCAGTGCTTATTTTTCCAGTCATAACTCTGCTTACTTGCACATCCATCATGCACGTGGCTAATCTAGTTTTATGTAACTAATGCAGTTCCTTTTTTGCTTGTGCCACTTCTCCCCGTGAGTATGTTTTGGTGATCATGCTCCTAGATTTTCTTTGAATTCTTTCGTATGACTTCTTCCAAAATTTTGCGCTGGCCTTAGCCTGCTGTCCAGAAACTGACTTATCAAAGCGTTTCACTTGTTTCTGTCTTAGCAAAGATTTCAGGGTGGCCGTTGACTGTTGTTGCAAACTATTTTGCATTAAAACAATTACAAATGTTAAATTAGGCATAAGATGTTTTTGTCTTGTGGTTTTGTTCGTTTTGTGCTTTTGTACCAATTGGGCGTTGTGGTTGTCCATACTTTTGTTACAGCAAAGTTGAGATGCTTTCCAACGAGGCATCCCCAAGGAAGCTACAAATCGTTAATAGACTTAGAATTGCACTTGGCAAATATAATCAATCGGTAGATAAATTAGTTAGAAAGTTCAATTTTACTTGATTTGTAGTACTACGCTTTCTGAAACTTGTATTTGAAGCATGGTGGATTCTTTTGGAAGCATACAGTTTACTACATGAGTTGAAATGGGACCGTCTATTGAAAATATACTTGCATAGTAGAGACTGACATAATTACGAAATAGTTCCTACATTAAAATATTATAAACCTTGAGCTAAACCCCCTTCCGTTGGATACGCACCAGTCTGCAGTTTTGATTTTAAGTCTCCAGCAAAATCGGATTCCTTAAAATGAATGGAGCCAATATTCGAATATTTTCCCAGGTGGCAGCTAGCGAATTGTTCAAACTTTTTATGTAGTTCAGGGTTCTTGGCTACTTCACGTACCTTACAGAATCGCAATGACTTGTCCTTGTCATTCTCACGAACCATATTGGACAAAAAAAAAAACGAATTGGGAACGATAATCTCAATCGACTAAAGCAATTAGTAAATAATATCCAGCTAACCAACACAAAATACCGCAAACCATTCTAATATGATGTTAGCAGGCAATATGACATTGCTTTTAAATTTTAGAATTTGGGCCAGGTCAATCGTACATACACTGCTAGCTGGATGCTTGAATGCATGCATGTTCTGAATACTCCTGAAAGTATAATTATTTTGACCAGTTATGATTTAAAACATTTAAGTTATGAAGGAAGCAACCTCAGTAAAAGTTTTGAAAACGAAAAATTGTTATTCATGAGTAATGAAGCATTTTAGTTTTTCCTGCATTTGTCATGTCACGTTTGTCGTCACTTTGGCCTGTTGCTAGCGTTAACGAAAGAGGACCTCTTATCCACTCTAACGAAGAATCGCAATTTGTTCACAAGCGTTTTGCAATTGTTACGAGCAGCCTTATAGGAAGCATACCTAAATACATCGTGTAGGATATCGAACATCAAACAAATCTTTAAATTACGCATTCAGATTAGCTGCACTAATAATAGTTAGGAGAAAGCGCCATTCTTCACACCGTGTAGCAAAAATCAATGAAATAGACTGTACTTAATGATGCTGAGAAACGGTATATTCAGAACCCAAAAACTGGACTTGCGCAGGCGAATTGGGATTTGTGCATATTGACACTATTATTCCAAACAACAGGATGTTGCAAAATTGTTCATGATTTGTCCTGTTTGTCCGCCGTTAACCCAGACTCCATTAAATGATAAATATGGTCCTTTAAGCAATATAAAAGTTTATATAGTAAACTGGAATAACAAATTAAGTTATAATTAAATTTTGGTAAAGTATATTTATAGTAACTGAACAATTGCAATTTGTGCTTCAATTATAATTGTAATTTCAGGTAAATTAATATTTAAAAAATAATAACATTTTTTAAAAGAAAACTGTGAAAAACAATTTAAATTATAATTTACTTCTTAATAACAAATACAAATACAATTTGTTCTTCAATATTACCAAAACAATTAAAGCAATACATGACAAAACATATAATTTTGTGCTCAATACGGCTTTCTTTGCCAAACACCCAAATGGCTGAATGTGGTATTAAAGTTTCTAACTTCTTGATTAATATACAAATACGTATGACATATAAACGAATAATTTTAAGAATTTAAATTCAAAATTATTTTAAGTTTAAGAGGAATTAGAGACGGAGATCATGGATGCCATAATGAAACGACCAACAGTGTTTATTCAAGCTTTCAGTTGTATCCTATAACCATCATCAGGAATACTAACATAAATTACAAGACATTAAAATATAATGAATGCAATTAGTACATTTAAAAAGCAGAGTTGAGGTAGCATTGTTGTTCCATTAACTTGAGACGCGATGAAGTTCCGCATGTGCGATTCCTTGTGGGTCACAGTCCGCTATCCTTGTGAGTATAGGTTTCAAAGTTGTAGTGGTTTATTATTTGATGAAATAACCAGAGATGATTTGAAATTATGCTGGTAATGGTACAAATAACTTCTTATCGACACGACAAAATGAGTATTTTAGTATCTTTATTCAAGCAACGGGTTTCGAATTTGCAAATAGCAATTTCTTCCTCAGGCTACAGAACAAAAGTAATGATGTTACCACTAATACAATATTAATTATAAAGTAGCAAATATATAACATATTTCAAAATATATTCACATAAGTTTTACTTAAAATAGAACTACAAAAAGGTCCTTAAAAATGAACGTCCTTATTTACCAAGCTCTTTGATGCATTTGGTACGCTTGAATACAATTTTTAGTTCCAATTCTCTTGTTGTCTCTTTTACCGAGTTGAAGTCAACATTAAATATATCCTCTCCATGTTCAGAGAAGAATATATCACTAGTCCCTAGTTCAATTATTAGCTCGATGCGTCTGCAGGAGAGCTATTTAAGATGTCGTGTCCGTGTGTCCTAGTGTCCACTTTATTTTCCGTAAACCAGGGTAAATGGGCTGTAACCCAGGGTAAATGGGCTGTAACCCAGGGTAAATGGGCTGTAACCCAGGGTAAATGGGCTCTAAACCAGGGTGAATGGGCTCTAAACCAGGGTAAATGGGCTCTAAACCAGGGTAAATGGGCTCTAAACCAGGGTAAATGGGCTCTAAACCAGGGTAAGTGGGGTCTAAACCAGGGTAAATGGGCTCTAAACCAGGGTAAATGGGCTCTAAACCAGGACGGGCTCTAAGCCAGGATAAATGGGCTCTAAGCCAGGATGGGCTCTAAACCAGGATGGGCTCTAAGCCAGGGTAAATGGGCTCTACACTAGGGTAAATGGGGTCTAAACCAGGGTAAATGGGCTCTAAACCAGGATGGGCTCTAAACCAGGACGGGCTCTAAGCCAGGATAAATGGGCTCTAAGCCAGGATGGGCTCTAAACCAGAAAGGGCTCTAAGCCAGGGTAAATGGGCTCTAAACCAGGGTAAATGGGCTCTAAACCAGGGTAAATGGGCTCTAAACCAGGGTAAATGGGCTCTAAACCAGGATGGGCTCTAAACCAGGACGGGCTCTAAGCCAGGATAAATGGGCTCTAAGCCAGGATGGGCTCCAAACCAGAAAGGGCTCTAAGCCAGGATGGGCTCCAAACCAGAAAGGGCTCTAAGCCAGGATGGGCTCCAAACAAGAAAGGGCTCTAAGCCAGGGTAAATGGGCTCTAAACCAGGGTAAATGGGCTCTAAACCAGGGTAAATGGGCTCTAAACCAGGGTAAATGGGCTCTAAACCAGGGTAAATGGGCTCTAAACCAGGGTAAATGGGCTCTAAACCAGGGTAAATGGGCTCTAAACCAGGGTAAATGGGCTCTAAACCAGGGTAAATGGGCTCTAAACCAGGGTAAATGGGCTCTAAACCAGGGTAAATGGGCTCTAAACCAGGGTAAATGGGCTCTAAACCAGGGTAAATGGGCTCTAAACCAGGGTAAATGGGCTCTAAACCAGGGTAAATGGGCTCTAAACCAGGGTAAATGGGCTCTAAACCAGGGTAAATGGGCTCTAAACCAGGGTAAATGGGCTCTAAACCAGGGTAAATGGGCTCTAAACCAGGGTAAATGGGCTCTAAACCAAGGTAAATGGGCTCCAAACCAGTGTAAATGGGCTCTAAACCAGGATGGGCTCTAAACCTGGGTAAATGGGCTCTAAACAAGGGTACATGGGCTCTAAACCAGGGTAAATGGGCTCTAAACCAGGGTAAATGGGCTCTAAACCAGGGTAAATGGGCTCTAAACCAGGGTAAATGGGCTCTAAACCAGGGTAAATGGGCTCTAAACCAGGGTAAATGGGCTCTAAACCAGGGTAAATGGGCTCTAAACCAGGACGGGCTCTAAACCAGGACGGGCTCTAAGCCAGGATAAATGGGCTCTAAGCCAGGATGGGCTCTAAACCAGTGTAAATGGGCTCTAAACCAGGATGGGCTCTAAACCTGGGTAAATGGGCTCTAAACAAGGGTACATGGGCTCTAAACCAGGGTAAATGGGCTCTAAACCAGGGTAAATGGGCTCTAAACCAGGGTAAATGGGCTCTAAACCAGGGTAAATGGGCTCTAAACCAGGACGGGCTCTAAACCAGGACGGGCTCTAAACCAGGACGGGCTCTAAACCAGGGTAAATGGGCTCTAAACCAGGGTAAATGGGCTCTAAACCAGGGTAAATGGGCTCTAAACCAGGGTAAATGGGCTCTAAACCAGGGTAAATGGGCTCTAAACCAGGGTAAATGGGCTCTAAACCAGGGTAAATGGGCTCTAAACCAGGGTAAATGGGCTCTAAACCAGGGTAAATGGGCTCTTAACCAAGGTAAATGGGCTCCAAACCAGTGTAAATGGGCTCTAAACCAGGATGGGCTCTAAACCTGGGTAAATGGGCTCTAAACAAGAGTACATGGGCTCTAAACCAGGGTAAATGGGCTCTAAGCCAGGGTAAATGGGCTCTACACCAGGGTAAATGGGCTCTTAACCAGGGTAAATGGGCTCTAAACCAGGGTAAATGGGCTCTTAACCAGGGTAAATGGGCTCTTAACCAGGGTAAATGGGCCTAAACCATGGTAAATGGGCCTAAACCATGGTAAATGGGCCTAAACCATGGTAAATGGGCCTAAATCAGGGTAAATTGGACTAATTTTAAGTATTTGGCCTAAACTTAAGTCATTGTAGTATTTGAGAGTCTCAATTATCAAGCAAATTTATTGAAGTGACTGTTGCTATGCCCACACACTAATCGTATTTAGCAGCGAGCATTTTTATTGGCTTGTCATAAACTGGTTTCTTTTTGACGTGTGCAACAATGCTATTCTGTAGAATATCCTTGTTCTTGTCAACAGAATGAAAACGGAAAAATGCCGTAAATAGCGGTTTTGTTGGCGGTCCTATTTTCTTCTTTTTCCTCACTACTGCAGTACTTTAACATAATTTCAGGATTATGAATAGCTAAATGTTCACGTAGTATTAAGTTAAGTTAACGGGAGTTAATTTTTTTGACCTGTCTAAACTGAACAGCCTTCTAAAATCTGAAGTAGCTTATCTTTGCAATACCCTCTTTGCAAGAACGTATCGTAAAGCTTCATAATAGCATTTATTCTGCTGTGTTCATTCCTGCATATTCTTATAATTCTTAATATCTGTGAGAAAAATAAGGAATTTTTAAGGTGTTGGGAGTGATTTGGTTAAGCGTGTAGATATAAGTGTCTACCCACTGGTTTTGAGTATACTGAAGTAGATATTACATTTTCATTATGATTAGATACATTAACATCTAGAAAGTTATTGTTAGTTTCACTGCATTCGTGTGTGAATTTAAGGTATCTGTGTTTAAGCATTACATTTAACCATACATTCATATCTAGAATATTTGAGCTTTCAGCAACCAGGAAAACGTCATCAAGAAACACTTGAAGCATTACCCATCTCTATACCTCTATGTTTGTAAAATAATTAGTTTTCGTATTTGACAAAATTATAATCCAAACTTAAACTCATTAGTTCTAGAATTAGGGGAAATTTTTTATAATTGAATTTACATGAATTTTTAGCATAGGTTTTGCCCTTGGTTATTATATGCTTTGAAGTTGTGGTGAGAAATGCATTAGCGATCCATCCCAAATTGATGATACAGGAAATCCCCGGTTAAGATTGATTGTAATTAAAAAAATAAAATCCTAAGAGGATATAAAATCCTATCTGCAGTAAATTACATCGCCAATAATAAACTTCATAAATGAATGACTAATGAGATTGGTGGTTTTTAAATTTGCAAAAACAAGTTTATATTGGAAGTAAATTCAATTTATGATTGAAAAATAATGCACGCAATAATATTCCGAATAAACTGGTTTTAACCTGGTATTTTTAATATGCAAAGTCTCAGTGATAGAAGAAAGATTTAGAGACAAAACACAAAAAAAACAGAACAAATTAGGAAACAAAAACAAAACAAATTAGAAAACAAAAACAGAAAAGTGTCGACACGTTTATTTCATTGTACAGTCAACTTGCTTTTGCTTGTAAATGAAAACAATTTGTATGGATTAATTAAATTCTGTTTACTAGGTTCTCTAAGTGATTACCACAATCATACATTTTTGCAGGATGGAAATTTAGTTGTTGTTAGGAAATAATTGCGTTTTATGTTCTTAGAAATGGTTATATTTTAAATTGTAACTTGTATCCCAAGGACGTTGCCCTGTTTAGTAAATTGTTGGGAGCAAACTTGCCTGGGAGCTAAAGTCCTATGGGGGCAAATAGTTTGGGAGCAAATGGAGCAGGGAGCAAGTTGGCATGGGAGCCAAGTGGTCCGGGAGCTAGTGGCTATGGGAGCAAACTTACCTGGGAGCAAATGGCACCGGGAGCTAATGTGTCTGGGAGCAAGTGGATCGGGGAGCTCACTGACCACCGGGAACTAGTTAGTTCGGGAGCTAATAGCCGGTTACCCAAAATGCTATAAAGGTAAAATTTAAGTTTTTTCCGGGACCTTAGATAATCCAATACATATTATACAGTTGATTACACAATACTGTTTTATTCTTCTTTTCAAATCTTTACAAAGCATTTAGAAATTGCACTGTTGATGTACACAGATATGGTCATTGCATCTGTAGAAATTATCCAGTTACCGCAGGAAAACAACGGATTTGCAGTTTTGCGTGTACTCAAGCATTCTGGGACAATCTGGGCTGCTGCGGTATATACTGCCTTTTTAGGGCCACTATATGAGCTCTTGAAGCGATTATAAACATACAGATGTAAATAGAAAAGCCTACCTCTTGTGTAAAAATGCATGCTAGAAATGTGTATTTGGTTCAAATGTGTAGTAGTCTTGTAAATTTCGGCGTAAGCTAATAGTTGTGAATTTGACTTATTTGTAGTAAACAAAAAGTTTTTCGTGATTTTGTAAGTGGTTCGGCTAGAACAAAAAGTACTTATGTTGAGTTCGTTATGCTATGTTTCGATTACAAAAATATAAAATGTGTCTGATACTGTCCAAAACTGATATCTTGAAGTTGTGTTATTTGAAACGCTTGTAATAAAATTGCAAGTGAAAGTTCACTGCTTCCTTATTTGGGTTTGTTTAAGAAAAAAGGCATGGGGCAGATAAAAGCCAGACAAACGACAAATTATCACTTGTTATAATTTACGTATAATTCTATACGACAGCAAGTAGTTGGTAATTGCAATTGGAAATGATAAAAGTTTACAGGTTTTAAAAGGATGCAAAACACATAAGTAGCAAACTAACGCTTTTAAGTACATTTTGTAGGTATGCTTGTATATAGTTGAGTTCCGGTGCTCTTTCTGTCACGACAAATGCAATTAAAATTTGCCAAGGACACTCTAGTGAAATAACACAAATTTGTAAAGATATGAAATGAAATTGAACAAAATTTTATCTAGAGGCATTGCGTTTAGGACATTCCACATGCAAACTTGTCTATGCCTCTTGTGGTTTTCGTATACGTTCTGGGGATACATTTTTTTCACTATACTGCTCATTCGTTGCAAGCACTTGATACGAACAATCTGCATGCGTTGTGAGCTATTTAATTTACTGATACCTACCCAAGTTTTTCTGGTATACTAGTACGTAAGAGTGTTACATTGTTGCTTAGTTTAAATCAATAAAATATTATCAATACAAAAATTGAATAAAATTGACTGCAGTATTATTAAAGTGGTGAAGTGCATATTGATTCGTTTGGCAATTTAAATATAAGATATTGTAGTTAAAGTGGCGTTAAACCTATCTTGTTGTGCAAGCCAACGTGGCAATTAAAATGGGAAAGCCAACTAGTCTTTCCTGTGTGTGAATTTTGACGAAAAAAAGTTCACAAATTCATTGGATATTCTGTTTATTTTTTAAAACCAAAGGCAATGGTAAATGGTAAACTCATATTTTAGTTGTGGTTCTAGCTATATTATTTTGTAAAAATAATTTTACACAAATGGTAGGTTCCCTTTACAATTGTCTGGGAAGTGTTTTCATTACTTTGCCTGAACTGGTCATTAAAACCACTTAGTTACACAACAAGCCACAGGAAATGAAGAAAATTAACTTCATTATTCTAAGTTGTAATACAGCGGGTCGGATGTTTAAGTAGCTATAGGTTTATTCCCCTAAAAGTAACCTGACGTTTTAGTACAAAAATAATTTTAAATTATAGCTAACCAGTTATCCTTCCTTGCCATGTTGCAATAAACGCTTCCGGTGGTTGGGCTGTATGTCTACGTTGCTTTATTGATCAGTTTTGGCTCAGTATTAAAAACGTTTTGCAACCACATCAACAGGGAACCTATTTATTGGAAAGTTATTTTGGTTGGAAACACATTTGCTAAATTAAATTTCAACAAAACAAAAATACTTACAACTTATTATATCTGGCAGCACAACTAAAATATTCATTTCAAATAGTTGAAACGCTGTTCACACATTGAAACCTATAAAACATGGCTACCCCACTTATGTGGAAAGCGTTTGAGCTTCACGAAAACCTATTTACCAAATGCTTATACCGCCACGTACTAGCCATCAACATTCCCAAAGAAAACTATAACGTTGAGCGTCGTCCGCCAACACTTTTAATGTTTTACCTTTCAAACCTCCTTATATTAACGCAATGCTGGTTTTGTACCTATAATATAGTACAACATTTTGTGTTTCAAAACAAAACTATACCAGACTTTCTTATTTATATTTATTGCCAAGTACTCTTATGCTCAACAATATGTGTGTGTCTAAACGTTGGTATGATTTGGGATGAGGGACTTACAATGCAACATATGCACCACATTGCAAGTTTATGGGCACTAGATCGCTGTCTTAGGAACGATAGAAGCAATAAACATTGCTCAATCTCACTTTCCAGACTAATACGTGCAGGTAAGTATTTAAAGCCTGAAAGATTAAAAAAACACTCGATTTTCAAGCCGTTAACATTCTGGCCATATTTTCATTTAGAAGTGGCTAAAATGAGTAAAGGGAACCAGCCGGTGGATGTTGTAGGACTTATGATGAATGTTATGGTTTTGATGCTTTTCATTTCTGCGCTGGCTTTTGCACCTTTGGGGGTATTTGGCAATTTCGAACCAGCCTATTATGCTTTTGAAGAACTCTTTGTTCCTACAACAAGCCAGGTATGGAAAACAGTTAGCAGAATAGCTCGTCTGGTATTCAGTCAGTTGGTTGTTACGGAATCATGTCGGTCTCTTTCCATGGTCTTACTTCCTGGCGTATCCTTATTTAATATTTACATAAATTGCTTAAAAATAATTGCTAAAGTGTCTCCAAATCCAGTTGGCACTCAACAATATACAAATTTGCAGTGTGTAGCTCAGATTGGACTTGAGCCAGTTAGAAGTATTGCTGCGCTGATGATGGGAATTGGGTTTTTTCTGGGAGTTATGGGCACTTGGATTTTAGTTTCGGGTTGGAAATTTATGCCAGTTAGATTGTATTTCTTTTTCTCCTGGATTACGATTGTGACATATATTGTTCTTTTACAAACACTTCCACGCCTTTGCATGTGCTATATATACAGCTTGAAACTTCTTAGGGTCTTGTGGCCGCGAAAAGCAATAAAGTTTTGGAAACTCATAGACTCCGGAAAACGGAATTGCTTCGATTTGAGAATTTGGAGAAAAGTGTTGAGAGCACAGCGACCAATAACGTTTTACTATGGAACAGCACAATTTGATGATGACACTACTCAGAACTTTTACGAAAATGTGTTTTATCGGACAGTAGATTTAATACTGATAATAAGATAATGTGAACTTAGTCTCAACAGCTTTTTAATGTTTTGAAAGTTAGAACCATGCAGATATGTTGTAAGTCTATAAAATGATGTTGAATTTATACTGTATATGTATGCATTATAAATATCTATCTGTTAACCACTCTACAAATAGTGATCTGAATTTTTAAAATCTAGCTAGTACGAAATTTTACTTGTAATGTGTTACAATTATTGCAAGAAATAACCTTCCAATTTGTAACCACATGAAGCAAAGTAAAAGGCTGCTATAACTGGCCTACCTATACCTATACCTACCTACTATAATACCTATAGATATTATGGATATCCAGAGGAACGATTTTACTAATAACGTTGGAATTATGTTATCACATTTTAATATTTTCAGGCAGTCATTTTTCAAATAGTCGAAATGTTTTCGAAAAACAGCAAATGCAACCTTCACATTGCGAAATATACTGGCTATGTAAAATTGGTCAATGTGTACTATGCAGTTAGACAATATGGATTTTTGAAAACGTTCAATGTAAACATTGACTAAAATAAAATTAATCAATTTCGATGGCTTCACAATCTAAGGAACTAATGCAAAAGTGAGTAGCAAGAAAAGGAACTATCCCAAATGTGAGTAGCGAGCCTGGGCATTGCTGAATTTATTTGATATGCCGTCAAATCGACTAAAATCCAAATCGATGGAACTATCCCAAATGTGAGTAGCGAGCTAAGGAACCAAAGCAATGTTGGAATATATTGATAAGGAACTATTGCAATCATGACTAAATAAAAAAGGCACTATGGCAAGTTGACGCGAGGTGTGGAAAAGGAACAAATGCAAACTGTGCGGCAAAATGAGATTTATTGTGCACTGTGTTTGCTATAAAATTTCCTACATTTTGATACCAGGATTATTTGCGTACCCCCTTCGATCACCGAGAAATCAAGTCTGTCATGTATTCCTTTCCAGCAAGTGTTTTTACTAGATATTTTGTGCGATAAATTTAACAAACCGATTTGATTTATTTAAGTTTAAAGCAAACAAAGGACCTGTCGTAATTTTAATTATTTGAATACCACAACAATAAATTGAAAATAAATCCGGACAAAGTTCATCTTGCAAAATGGCGACTCATTTGGAATCGGACTTCTTCAGTGAAGCCGAACTAATGGATATCTGCAACGCGAATAACTGGCCCCCTTTACCCAGAAAACCAAAAGCAGTTTTCAAGACAAACTTTCCGAAGTTATTTAAGAAACCGATTGCAATTACAGAGAAAATACGAAGACCTTCAGGACTTATTACCCGTTCTCCCAGAAGACTGTCATCAATTGTATAAAACATTTCTACATTAGTAACATTGATTTGTACTTTGTAATTGTAGTAGCAAGATGATGCTTGTGTTTGTTGATTGTAATTAACTTTCAGAAGGTTTTGAGACAGTTATTTTTTCTTAAATGCAAAAATTTAAGTAAATATCCGACCAAACTTATTTTGCTCATTTCTCGGAATTTACTTTTTCCAATAGTTCCTTTTCCACACCTTGCGTCAACTTGCCATAGTGCCTTTTTTATTTAGTCATGATTGCAATAGTTCCTTATCAATATATTCCAACATTGCTTTGGTTCCTTAGCTCGCTACTCTCATTTGGGATAGTTCCATCGATTTGGATTTTAGTCGATTTGACGGCATATCAAATAAATTCAGCAATGCCCAGGCTTTGCTTGTAAATTGTTAATTTTATACGTAGTTAGTAAAATACATTGTCTAAATTGTACACATAAATAAAGTCTCACAATGTCAGTAATTTTGTGTCAAAGTAACATTAAAAACTGGTGTCAGTTTTTAACTCTCGAGCTTTAGTGAGCTCCTTTACCCGCACTTGTAGTAGTCAATACCAGTTCTTTTTGTCCTACGATATTTAAGAGCAGCCCTTGTCAGCGAACACTTTATACTAACTACTAATTGCTGCGGTTTCAACTTAATTATTTGTAGTTCCCAAGCTTCATAAAACAAAAATACTCACAAGGGAAACTTTTCAGGTGCCAGGGCGATCCAGAGACGGGATATACCGATTCTGGTGAATTGAAGGGCCTTGATTACGAATATGCATTTTGTTTTCTGTAAAACTAATGTTTTCAGCTTCTACAGGTGGATTTATTTTGCGAGCGCAAGCTGTACTTGACGCATTTCAGCATAAGCTCAGGCTAAGATAATGCCGGTGCTCCTCTCTATTCTCTCTTTTACCTTTTTATGGCTTGTGACTTGTGCCAAGAAGAGAGAGGGAGGATGAGGAGCAAGCAGCTTGTTGTGCTATGCGCAGAAAGAAGCAAATGCGCACTCTCTTACGCGAGCAGCAAAAAACTGGAGAGGCGAGGCGGGAGCAAAGCTTTGCTCCACTTATGCTGAACTGCATCAAGTACTGCTTGCAAGTGCTACATAAATCCAACTGTAGAGGATCAAAACATTAGTTTTACAGAAACCAGAATACAGATTCGTAATTTACGCTCTCAAATTGACCGGAATCGGTATATCTTGTCTCTGAATCGCACTGGCACCTGAAAAGTTTCCTTGTAATCTAGAAACTGCAACTAGGTATCCGCTAAAAACAAAAATCTCTTTCAAGCGCCAATCAACTCTAATCACCTCAACTATTTTTGCTGACGTTTTGCCCAAATTATTTGTCATCTCTTTAAATCGTTTTGCTGTTCCTACCCAGAAATACCGTAAGCCGTTTTCGTATACGTTCTCCAAAACTATTTTAATTTCTAGTGCTGTTTTGCTTTTAGTATATAGTCGACTCATTTTTGCATGGAATATGGAATCCAAAGTGTTTCTTAGCTGTTCTCCAGAAAGCTTATTTTCCATCATTAGTGTTAAAATTTTGCAAATAATCTAGAAATTCTAAATCCATTTGGCTTGACTTAAATGGATTAAGGATAGACTTGGAGTCATAATGTGGTCCTCCTTCTTCTTTCCCATCTGGAACTTTGACCCAAAGCCGGTCATCGTCAGGACCTACGTTGAAACCTTCAGATTGTAATCCAACTTTAGCATAACGTATTACTTTCCTTCGAAATTTCTTTAACTCAACAAGTCCATTCTTCTTCGCTTTTAGCTCTTTCGCATATGTTTCAATCATTGGAAATCTGTACCCCTGACTTAGAACCTCGCTTAGAGTTTCCATAATACGTGAAGTTTTCCAAAAGTAATGCAAAAATATTTTCTCAGGCTATATTTCAAAAACGTTAAAGATATCTGTAGGTCCGATTCGTCACACATATAGCCCAGGTACTCATGTATGCATTCCATTATCAATCATAAGTATCTTTGCAATAATAAACGAACATTAGTTTTAAACAAATTTGTTAATATTTTGAAGTTTCGTAAGTGATGATTTCTTTCGACTTGGGTATTTTCCCTAGGAATTGTCGAAAAGCCAAAACTTGGTACGTGTTTGTTTTGTCGTCATCTAAGTATCTAGTGTAATGGCCACTTGATTCAAAGACAGAATTAACTTACCAAAGCAAACACGAATTTGACATGCAACCTCGTGCACCCGGTTCTTTTCAAATTTTTGAGTGACTGTTATTTGATGTTTTTATTAGAACTATATATAACATTTGGAATGGTAATGACAATATGTGTCATAAAGCCCATTAATTGCTTATTATTTAAGAGTACTTTGTTTGCTATTATTTATTTGCAGTTCCCAAAAATAAGGCCAGATTTGTCTGCATCCTTACTAAAATTGGTTCGTTGGATTGACTTTGAGATTGAATGCTTTCAGTTACTTCCGTAGAAGGAAAGAGCACAGTGCACTTGTATCAGATTCTACTAGACTTACGGTTTACCTAACGCATAACCTTTTTTTCTATCCGACTTGTTTTGCCACAAACTGCCATTTGAAGTTATGGAACACGAAAAATCGCCTTCAGAAAACGATGAAAAACTCATGCCTGATTTTTAACTTTTCGAAACTTAATAATATAGTAAGCTAGGCATGTGATATTTTGCATAGGTAATTAGTAACTACTACCCTAACAACCTACAACATTTCAGGCCTACCAATCTTTAGGTAAAAATTTTGTGTACGTTGAAGTCATTTGCATTACTGTTGGAAAACTCCACGTATGTACTTATGTAATAAACGTAATATTGAAACTTAAAATGCTTTCTGGTTGAACTGAAGAGCTATTATGCTGTATGAGATTAGGGACCAGGTTGTCGAGGTAATAAAATCTGGAGTCTTTCAAAATAATTTCCGTCAAGTTTTCTGGGTAGCTTTCTACCAGCAGGTATTGGCATGCTGGGTTAGTAAACTTGAAGTTGTAGCTAAGATAATTGGAACACTGTAATTTGGAGATGAGTGTTTGCAGATCGTCATCGTCCAATAAGAAATGATCAAATGTTTTGCTATCGTGAACAACATTTAAAGCAGTTAAAGGACTTAAAAGATTATGTTGCAAAAAATTACTGAGAAAATCATTTGTCTCACTTTCCGATACAAAATGTAATGAGCGTAAACTCAGCAACTGCAAGTGTGGTTTAGCAGAAGTAATCACAGTTAAAACTAGAAATATTGCTGTCTTAGTTTTCATGATAAAATAATGAAAATTTTTAATTATCAGCATTGAAAACATTTTGTGCTGAGAAATATACAAATTTGTGAGGTGTCTAATAAAACTGTTCTAAATAAAATGACCCCAGATAATATCTGGCTTTCAGAATTAATGGATTCGTTTTATGAAAACGATGCAATTATTTTAGAAAAGAATGGCATTATGAACGTAGTAGAAAATATCTTGGAACAACAATAGTCGCTAGATATAAAGGAAGCTAAGTTACACAAGACGCGTGAAATAATTCACGAGGCGCTCAAGCCAGTACATTTGTGTGTTGGTGAAAGTGAGGGATAACGTATTATATAATAGAATGAAGGATAATTACACATATAAGTGTAATGACAAGAAAAAATGGTACCCTAACTAGAAATATAACTCAGCCATAAACAGATACGTGAATCCAGGTTTCAACGAGTTGCACGCGGGCTCTAGAGTTATCGTAAATAAAGCTTAAAGTTTATAACTTTTAGAATTTTCTATTTTCTTTATTTTACAATGCTTGAAAAAAGCCAATCATTATTAGCTCGATGCTTCAGCAGGAGAGATATTTAAGATATCGTTGTCCATTTGTCTGTCTGTCCGCCTGTCTGTATGCTTTATTTTTAAACCAGGCTAAACGGGCTCTAAATAAGCAAAATGGGACTTAAACCAGACTAATAGGGGCTTTTAACCAGCAAAATAGGTTCTAAACCAGCAAAGTAGGCTCCAAACCAGCAAAGTAGGCTCCAAACCAGCAAAGTAGGCTCCAAACCAGCAAAATAGGCTCTAAACCAGCAAAATAGGCTCTAAACCAACAAAATAGACTCTAAACCAGCAAAATATGCTCTAAATCAGCAAAATAGGCTCTAAACTAGCAAAATGGACCTTAAATTAGACTATATGGGCTTTAAACCAGCAAAATATGCTCTAAACCACCAACATAGGCTCTAAACAAGCAAAACAATCTTTAAATTAGCACAATAGGCTCTAAACCAGCAAAGTAGGCTCTAAACCGGCAAAATCGGCTCTAAACCAGCAAAATCGGCTCTAAACCAGCAAAATAGGTTCTAAACCAGCAATGGACGCTAAACCAGGCTAAATGGACTCTAAACCAGGCTAGATGGACTCTAAACCAGGCTAAATGGACTCTAAACCAGGCTAAATGGACTCTAAACCAGGCTAAATGGACTCTAAACCAGGCTAAATGGACTCTAAACCAGGCTAAATGGACTCTAAACCAGGCAAAGTGGACTCTAAACCAGGCTAAAGGGGCTTTAAGCAAGGCAATACCGGTTTTTAAGAAGCCCAAGTATGCTTAAGTCAGCCAGAATGGGCTTATATTACTTACTGTACTCATCCAGGATGAGAGCTAGTAAGATGAAATACAAATAGAAATTTTTTCTAAACTACACTGAAATTTTTGTAAATTATTGGATTGGTAACACATACGTACTAGTTTAAAAATGAATCTTATCCAATCTAAAAGATCTCTTGTAATTCTGGAAATTTGAAAAATATTTGGGAATACAAACATAAGGTTCTAAAACGTATACGTTTAGTTGTTGAATACCTGGTTCAGTGGTTCATTATTAACTAGAAAAACTAAATCCATCACACGGTGTGGTACAATTTGAGCTTTGAAACATCTCGAGCACAAGTCACCTACTGATGGCTGTACATATTTTATTTAAAAGTGGAACAGACCATCCAAAAAACATTCTTGTCCCATGACGCAAATAATGTAACGAAAATTTTTTAATTGAAACAAACCGACGTCTCGGCTCAGAAGAGATAGAAGTTTCACAACACGGCAATTGGAAAGTGGCTAGTTCTGAATTAAATACAAGAACCTACGTAATTGAATAAATACCGTAAGCAACTTGCCGAATTACATGAAACATGACGCCCAAAAACGTTTAAAAAATGTCCAATAAACGTTGCAAAAATTCCAAAAAACGTTGCAAAAATCCCCAAGAAACGTGGCAAAAATGCCCAATAAACGTAGCGAAAATTCCAAAAAACGTTTCAAAAATCCCCAATAAACGTAGCAAAAATGCCAATAAACGTAGCAAAAATGCCAATAAACGTAGCAAAAATGCCAATAAACGTAGCAAAAATGCCAATAAACGTAGCAAAAATGCCAATAAACGTTTCAAATATACCCAGAAAATGTTTCAAAAATTCACAGAAAACGTGTTGAAGATGTCCTGAAAGCGTTTCAAAAATGCCCAGAAAACGCGTTAAAGATGTCCAGAAAACGTTTCAAAAATGTCCAGAAAACGTTTCAAGGTGCCCAGAAAACGTTTAAAAAATCCTCAGAAAATGTTGCAAAATTGCACAGAAAACGTTTAAAAAATGCTCAGAAAACGTTTCAAAAATGTCCAGAAAACGTTTAAAAAATGCTCAGAAAATGTTACAAAATTGCACAGAAAACGTTTCAAAAATGTCCAGAAAACGTTTAAAAAATGCTCAGAAAATGTTACAAAATTGCACAGAAAACGTTTCAAAAATGTCCAGAAAACGTTTAAAAAATGCTCAGAAAATGTTACAAAATTGCACAGAAAACGTTTCAAAAATGTCCAGAAAACGTTTCAAAATTTCACAGAAAACGTTTCAAAAATGTCCAGAAAACGTTTCAAAATTGCACAGAAAACGTTTCAAAATTGCACAGAAAACGTTTCAAAAATGTCCAGAAAACGTTTCAAAATTGCACAGAAAACGTTTCAAAAATGTCCAGAAAACGTTTCAAAAATGTCCAGAAAACGTTTCAGAAATGTCCAGAAAACGTTTCAAAAATGTCCAGAAAACGTTTCAAAATTTCCAGAAAACGTTTCAAAAATGTCCAGAAAACGTTTCAAAAATGTCCAGAAAACGTTTCAAAAATGTCCAGAAAACGTTTCAAAAATGTCCAGAAAACGTTTCAAAAATGTCCAGAAAACGTTTCAAAAATGTCCAGAAAACGTTTCAAAAATGTCCAGAAAACGTTTCAAAAATGTCCAGAAAACGTTTCAAAAATGTCCAGAAAACGTTTCAAAAATGTCCAGAAAACGTTTCAAAAATGTCCAGAAAACGTTTCAAAAATGTCCAGAAAACGTTTCAAAAATGTCCAGAAAACGTTTCAAAAATGTCCAGAAAACGTTTCAAAAATGTCCAGAAAACGTTTCAAAAATGTCCAGAAAACGTTTCAAAAATGTCATAAAAAGGTTCAAAAATGTCCAGAAAACGTTTCAAAAATGTCCAGAAAACGTTTCAAGAATTGGCTGGTTAATGGGCTGTTCAACGCTGCCAATAGTACTAGCGCTACCTGTACAAGCATTAGACATTAAAATCCAAATTCTTAAAACAAGGTAGCTTTAGTTGATTTGCTCAAAGCCTAATATTACTTGTAGTAGTACTTATTTTAGCCAGGAGCCTGACTAATCAGCTGAAGGTTAGTACTTAGGAGATTCACAGGTGCAGGTGTAATAGGTTGTTAATCCCGGACATTTATTGATTAGAAATTGGAATTAGAATAAATTCACTGAATCATTGAATTGAGTAGTTAATTATTAAACCTTAGACGGTCCGGTGTGAACTGCCTAAGTGGGTAAATAGTTGTTGATTTGCTGACGATCTCCGTCCTCTTGGCTGTCGTGGTCTCCGTGGGGTTCCTTCTAACTCAGAGCTGAGCTGGTTTCAGCGTCTACTTTTTGAGACTTTGTTAACTTCACATTGGCGTTTTCAAAGTATTTTACAATGAAGGAAAAATGAGTTGAAATAATTATTAAAACTAAATCACCTCACTACATAAATGCACACGCTCGTTCCCGAAGTTGTATTGCACACTTACCATGCTGTTTTTTTACGTCGATAGCCAACTAATCCTCTCCTGGCTCTGATTTAGGATCTTGAATCAATTTCCGAAACGTAAGGATAGTTTAGTGGCCACTAGCATTGTTGTCCGTCTTCAGAAATCCAGTTTTTTACTGAAACGACACAAACGCCTTCGTCTGCGTTGAAAACCACAATCGCAAAGTTTTTTTTTCTTTTGAAAATCCATTTCGTCAAATTTCAGAAGTACAAGTGTAAGGTTCTCGTCAGTCTGAAAAGTCACTGCAACGACCGCTCAAAGATCTGCAACGACAGCTCAAAGATCTGCAACGACCGCTCAAAGATCTGCAACGACCGCTCAAAGATCTGCAACGACCGCTCAAAGATCTTCAATGACAGCTCAAAGATCTTCAACGACAGCTCAAAAAGCTGCAACGACCGCTCAAAGATCTGCAACGACCGCTCAAAGATCTGCAACGACAGCTCAAAAAGCTGCAACGACCGCTCAAAAAGCTGCAACGACAGCTCAAAAAGCTGCAACGACCGCTCAAAAAGCTGCAACGACCGCTCAAAGATCTGCAACGACCGCTCAAAGATCTGCAACGACCGCTCAAAGATCTGCAACGACCGCTCAAAGATCTGCAACGACCGCTCAAAGATCTGCAACGACCGCTCAAAGATCTGCAACGACCGCTCAAAGATCTGCAACGAAAGCTCAAAGATCTGCAACGACCGCTCAACGATCTGCAACGACCGCTCAAAGATCTGCAACGACAGCTCAAAGATCTGCAACGACCGCTCAAAGATCTGCAACGACCGCTCAAAGATCTGCAACGACCGCTCAAAGATCTTCAACCACAGCTCAAAGATCTTCAACGACAGCTCAAAAAGCTGCAACGACCGCTCAAAGATCTGCAACGACCGCTCAAAGATCTGCAACGACAGCTCAAAAAGCTGCAACGACCGCTCAAAAAGCTGCAACGACAGCTCAAAAAGCTGCAACGACCGCTCAAAAAGCTGCAACGACCGCTCAAAGATCTGCAACGACCGCTCAAAGATCTGCAACGACCGCTCAAATATCTGCAACGACCGCTCAAAGATCTGCAACGACCGCTCAAAGATCTGCAACGACCGCTCAAAGATCTGCAACGACCGCTCAAAGATCTGCAACGACCGCTCAAAGATCTGCAACGACCGCTCAAAGATCTGCAACGACCGCTCAAAAATCTGCAACGACAGCTCAAAGATCTGCAACGAGCCTTTTTTTCTCTTTCCAGCTGGTCGATCAACAATATTGGTTTTACGTTGACGAAAAAACAACGCGGATCAGATATTGTTACCATGTTGGAACTTACGTTTTACTTACGTTGATTTGCTTGCTTAGTAAAAATCCTAATATATTTGTAAAGTATCGAACTTCATTAGTCCTTACTAATTTCCACGTGCTACCGTGCCTAATATGTTTTTGTTTCATTCATATATCATGTATTTACCAAATAGAATAAGATTTTTATAAAAATAAGGTTTTGTGGTGTTGTCAAAAACAAGATTAATATTTAATCTGTTATTTGGGCTTTAGAATGTACCCACTTAATACTGTGATGAAGTTTAATGTAAAAATCGGAAAACCGTTGTGTAGGCTGAAGCTGAATCCGGACGGCTGAACGAGTAAGTACAGCGAAATTACAAATACAGAATGAATGTTTTTAGAAATTTGGGTGAGCAATTGTGCATTTTTCTGTTTATATTTTCGTAATGCAGATATTCATGAGGACGTTTTGCAAACGCCATATCGTCAGGGTCTTTCTCCGATATCGTAAATGCAAAACCGGCCGGTTCCAGGATCTCGTACATGAAATTTCGGCCTGTTCTAGGATATCGTACATAGAATTTTGGTCTGTTCTAGGACCTCGTAAATGAAATTTTGGCATAAACAAGGACCTTGTATATACACTTTAGGGTCGAAATGAGATATGGCTACCATGTTGTTGCCCATTTCATTCTGCGCATTTTGATGTGTCGTTCGTTTAGTCCGTTTGTTTACAAGTGCTAGTATCTATGTAATGGTGAACCTACAAGATGCGAATGTGCTATGATGAATGGCTGCATTTTGATCAGTTTTCTTATAAAATCAAAACGGTTAAGTCAACCAGCCGTCATTTCTTGGGTTGCCAAACATATTTTTGATAAAACCAGTACACATTTGCAAGTTTGCATAATTTTTAGTGCCAAACTTAGTAAATGTTCTGAGGAGCACTGAAAATTGGATAGATTTGTTGTCTGAAAATTGCTGGAAACGCACTTACGAGGTCCTGATTCCGACCAAAACTTCATATACGATATTTTAGTTCGGTCCAAAATTTCATGTACGATATTTAGATTCCAGCCGGATTTTCATGTACGAGGTTCTAATTCAGAGTCTGAATTTCCGACCGCAATTGCACTTACGATATCGGAGAAAGACCCCGACGATATATCCTCAAAATATTTACTACCGGAAGCATTGCATGCTGAGGTAGTTAATGCGATCGATCACCATGTTTATCTGTCTGTTTGTCTATCTGTGTACACAAAATCTCAGCAACTACTGGGCAGATTTGGCTCAAATTTGGCAAAATGATTGCTTATGTCAATAACGCTTCATATACCTATTTTCAGGCTTATAGCTCAAATTTTCAAAAACTTGTAAAAATGAACGAATGAGTTACGTGTTTGGGCATTTAACGCTTTCTAGTATATTTGAAATGTGTCTGGGCATTTTCGAAACGTTTACGGGCATTTTTGAAACGATTAGTGGCATTGTTAAAACGTTTTCTGTGCATTTTGAAAGATTTTCTGTGCATTTTGAAACGTTTTCTGTGCATTTTGAAACGTTTTCTGTGCATTTTGAAACGTTTTCTGTGCATTCTGAAACGGTTTCTGTGCATTTTGAAACGTTTTCTGTGCATTTTAAAACGTTTTTGGTGCATTTTGAAACGTTTTTGTGCATTGTGAAACGTTTTCTGTGCATTGTGAAACGTTTTCTGTGCATTTTGAAACGTTTCCTGTGCATTTTGAAACGTTTAAAAGCATTTTTGAAACGCTTTTTGTGGGTTTTTGAAAGGTTTGTTGTTTGCATTTTTATAGCGTTTTTTGGGCATCATATTTCATATAATTCAGCAAGTAGCTTCCGGTAGTTACTCATTTACGTAGGTTCTTGTTTAAATTACCACCAAAGGGTAAATTTAGAAGAATAAAATATAACCCCACGTTTTAAATTTTTCTGAAGTCGATTAGTTTGCCATTGTATCTCCCTTACTGAATACTGTGCTTTGATTTGGATCTGCGTGCTCACACCGTATTCATTTCATCTGCACACTTTGAGCAGTCTGGGTATCTGCTGCTGGCAATAACAATAACAATAACAAATGCTCTGATTGGTTGATGGACAGATACTTTCTAGAGAGATGGAACGTTTCACAAAAACTACGTCAAACAACCAATCAGGACATTTGTTGTTGTTGTTTTGCTAGCAGATACCTAGTACTGCTCAAATATGCAGATGAAATGAATACGGTGTGAGCACCCAGATCCGGATCAAAGCACAGTAAAGATACCCCTGTGAGCTGTTCTGTAATCAGCAAAAAACCAGTGAATGTTTCTTCTATCGTACAGAATCAATCTGATAACACATTGTAATGCTATGCGACTTATGAGCGGAATTTTAACTGGTCTTACTCTATTTTTCACCCGAGCAATATTAAAAGTGCCTAAATGCTCAAAAAAATTTCCTAAGAATTCATGAATTTTAGCAATAAATTAAATAAATGAACAAAGTGTTTGTATTTGGAATTCAAAATACGGTTAGTGTTCTATTTTTAAGTTTTGCAAACTTTTAAGTTTTTACAGAGATCAATGTGTTTTTGGCTTTTGATTTATAGCAGCAATCATTTTCTCAACGGGAGTAGCTTTAACTTGAGTATGACTGCTCTTATCTTGAAGTTTCACGGCCATTGCGGATCTGATAAAGTCAGCAAACTTTGGACTAACTGATTCGGGATATCTTCCAAACTCTTCCATGTGCTTGCGACCTTCCTCCAGTTCATGGGCTGCGTAGTCACAACATTCCATCAGGACATTATTTAGACTTGTATCGTCACCTGTTTAAAAAAACATAATCAGCTCAATGCTAAACTTTTCTATAATGTACATTTTCTATAATGCGCAGTAGGATTGTTTTTAGCTTACCATCCCATTGATTAGGTTCCACTTGAGTTTGAATTCCGCAAAGTGCCTGTCCTCCATAACATTGCCTGGAATCAGTCCAGTCTCCCCAAAACAAACCATCTCCTTCAATATAGTCATTAGGTTTCTCGCTGCAATAAAATCTAACGTTATTTGTAGCCGTATCATCTCCACTGTTTCTATTTGGCTCTACACGCAATCTAAAGCCAGTTAGAACTCCTGGATAGCAAGTGAAGATATCCCCCCAAACACCAAATTCTCCTTCGGTACTGGTAATAACTTGAGTTTGTGGTCGGAACGGATCTCCACAAAAGAGATGAATGGAGTTTAGGGCTGTGTCATCGAGTAGGTATTGATTTGGTTCGGTTTTTAGCTGAAAGCCTTGTACGTAACTGCCAGAACTACAACGCTCGAATCTTCCCCAATCTCCCCAGTTGGTAAGGGGAGGTGAGGTAATGTTGTGATTTGCAGTGGCTAAGGCGATCAAGCCTAAAAATACTCCAGTGTAGCTAAATGCCGTTCTGATTGAGATTTTTTTAACTGGTGTTTAGCGATAGTCAGGTTGGAACTGATGATACTGCAGGAAAATTGTAAGCGTATATATACGCAACTGAACTGATCTGAAATGAAGAAACTATGTACTTTCCATTTTATTTTGATTTAATTTGGCCTTCGCGTCCGATGATATCAGAATGTTTACAGAACTATATGAAATTTTGTTCTGTATCACCATTTGTCGTACTTGGACTGTATGAGTAACGAGTAACGCAAGTGATTCATTCAGAATGAAACAAGAGAATGGTAAACCATTAAAAATGCTCGCTGTGAAAGTTCTGGGGTTTAGACCCCATTTAACCTGGATTAAAGCCCATTAAGTCCATCTATAATAGGTAAAGCATCTCTATAATATATAAACATCCATGGTAAACATTAAAAGATGCTCGCTGCTATAGACTTGAATATCGTAAAAATATATCACAACAACTTAATTTTTAAGAAAAAAGATCTTAAGCCATTCTGCCAAATGCAGAGACCTCCCTGAACCTAAGTAAGGGTAAGGTCTACCTAACCGCCCATTTAAAATGTATGGGCCAGTTTTCGTAACTATGGCAGATTAGGTATTCCTAGTCTAGTTTCTTAGGTTTTGGACGTCTCTGCATTCGGCTGATTAAACTTACTTAGTTTAAAGCCCATATAATAGATAATAACCAACCAACCCCAAATAGCCTGATTTTGACCTAAAAAAGCCTGATTTTGACCTAAAAAAGCCTGATTTTGACCTAAAAAGCCTGATTTTGACCTAAAAAAGCCTGATTTTGACCTAAAAAAGCCTGATTTTGACCTAAAAAGCCTGATTTTGACCTAAAAAGCCTGATTTTGACCTAAAAAAGCCTGATTTTGACGTAAAAAGCCTGATTTTGACCTAAAAAGCCTGATTTTGACCTAAAAAGCCTGATTTTGACCTAAAAAGCCTGATTTTGACCTAAAAAGCCTGATTTTGACCTAAAAAGCCTGATTTTGACCTGAAAGGCCTGATTTTGACCTAAAAAGCCTGATTTTGACCTAAAAAGCCTGATTTTGACCTAAAAAGCCTGATTTTGACCTAAAAAGCCTGATTTTGACCTAAAAAGCCTGATTTTGACCTAAAAAGCCTGATTTTGATCTAAAAAGCCTGATTTTGACCTAAAAAGCCTGATTTTGACCTAAAAAGCCTGGTATGGACCCCAAAAATTAAGTAGACGGACGGACAGACAGACGGACAGACGGACACACAACTGCTTAAATAGCTTCTCTGCAAAGCAGCGAACTAATAATGGTCTTATAATATTGGCTGGTCTAGAGCCGATTTGTGCTGGTCCAGAGCCGATTTATGCTGGTCTAGAGCCGATTTATGCTGGTCTAGAGCCGATTTATGCTGGTCTAGAGCCGATTTGTGCTGGTCTAGAGCCGATTTATGCTAGTCTAGAGCCGATTTATGCTAGTCTAGAGCCGATTTATGCTGGTCTAGAGCCGATTTATGCTGGTCTAGAGCCGATTTATGCTGGTCTAGAGCCGATTTATGCTGGTCTAGAGCCGATTTGTGCTGGTCTAGAGCCGATTTATGCTGGTCGAGAGCCGATTTATGCTGGTCTAGAGCCGATTTGTGCTGGTCTAGAGCCGATTTATGCTGGTCTAGAGCCGATTTATGCTGGTCTAGAGCCGATTTATGCTGGTCTAGAGCCGATTTATGCTGGTCTAGAGCCGATTTATGCTGGTCTGGAGCCGATTTATGCTGGTCTAGAGCCGATTAATGCTGGTCTAGAGCCGATTTATGCTGGTCTGGAGCCGATTTATGCTGGTCTAGAGCCGATTTATGCTGGTCTACAGCCGATTTATGCTGGTCTAGAGCCGATTTATGCTGGTCTAGAGCCGATTTATGCTGGTCTAGAGCCGATTTATGCTGGTCTAGAGCCGATTTATGCTGGTCTAGAGCCGATTTATGCTGGTCTAGAGCCGATTTATGCTGGTCTACAGCCGATTTATGCTGGTCTACAGCCGATTTATGCTGGTCTAGAGCCGATTTATGCTAGTCTAGAGCCGATTTATGCTGGTCTAGAGCCGATTTATGCTAGTCTAGAGCCGATTTATGCTAGTCTAGAGCCGATTTATGCTGGTCTAGAGCCGATTTATGCTGGTCTAGAGCCGATTTATGCTGGTCTAGAGCCGATTTATGCTGGTCTAGAGCCGATTTGTGCTGGTCTAGAGCCGATTTATGCTGGTCTAGAGCCGATTTATGCTGGTCTAGAGCCGATTTATGCTGGTCTAGAGCCGATTTATGCTGGTCTAGAGCCGATTTATGCTGGTCTAGAGCCGATTTATGCTGGTCTAGAGCCGATTTATGCTGGCCTGGAGCCGATTTATGCTGGTCTAGAGCCGATTTATGCTGGTCTAGAGCCGATTTATGCTGGTCTAGAGCCGATTTATGCTGGTCTAGAGCCGATTTATGCTGGTCTAGAGCCGATTTATGCTGGTCTAGAGCCGATTTATGCTGGTCTAGAGCCGATTTATGCTGGTCTAGAGCAGATTTATGCTGGTCTAGAGCCGATTTATGCCGGTCTAGAGCGGATTCATGCTGGTCTAGAGCCGATTTAGGCTGGTCAAGAGCCGATTTAGGCTGGTCTAGAGCCGATTTATGCCGGTCTAGAGCGGATTTATGCTGGTCTAGAGCCGATTTAGGCTGGTCAAGAGCCGATTTAGGCTGGTCTAGAGCCGATTTAGGCTGGTCTAGAGCCGATTTATGCTGGTCTAGAGCCGATTTAGGCTGGTATAGACCCCAAAAATAAAGTGGACGGACACACGGACACACTATCCGTTAATAAGCTCACCTGCTGACGCAGCGAGCTAATAAACATGAGAATTGGAATGACGATGGTGAATTGGCAAAACACTTGAGAATGAAGACAACCTTGATTGATCGGACTGATGAGTCAATATAAAAACTGCACGCAAGAACTAAGTATTGGCGTGTATAGTATAAGTTAGATTTGATTGAATTGAAAATTATTATGAAATCCATATAATTAGTTATATGCAAACATCATAAACAGCTTATCTTCCGTGATGAAAGGGTATTCCGGCAACTGTGTCATGCATATGAGTAAGTTTAAATATGATTGAACACCTTACAAGATAAGGAATTGCATCTGACTCATTTTAATTTGACGTCAGTTATTAAAACTACACAATCAAGTTTTGGAAATGAGACTGACATTTATTTGTTTCTTTGAGAAGGACAATTTCCGATGAGTCAAAAGAACCAGTTATGTTTTAAATCAAGTTTGCATACAACTATTACCTTTACAACATTAGGAGCTTGGATTGACCTGGCTTTATTCGAATCACCTATAAACTTTGAAAATGTACTTACACGAGTACAAAATAACATTTACATACACATATTATCATACTATGGTCTACAGTCAAATGTCTGTTTGCGTACTTGCTCATTATAGCCAGTTTAAGCATATAGAGAATATAGATTTAACAATTTACTTCCCTGTTAACAAATCAATATTGGATTGACGTCAATCCCAAAGACAGTCAGAAATACTTTCTTACAAATCAATTTCTTCGACTCATAATTGTCTCGTGCTTTTATCCGCGTTGCCTTAAACGATTATAAAAAACATTTAAAAATTCCTCAGTTAACTATCCTGATAAAGCATGTTTCATTAAGGGGTCGCTTTACAAGAAATCCTCCCCACAGGTATCAAAGAATTGTCTGAATAGCCGAGGGCATTACAATGTGGTAGGTCACAACTACATCCATGAAACTTTTCTGGAAGCTATAAAACATTTCAGCATACCCCGACTAACCATTTTAATAAATTTTAGCACACTTATTGGGCTAATCACAAAAAATCTTCCATATCCCACGCACATTGGTTGGCATGATTTCCAGAACCTTTTAAATACTTTTATATCCCAACCATGCCTTTCACTTTTTGAAATTGTAGTCATTATATATTTCCACGAACCTCTTGTTTTTGCATTCCACACACTCATCATACCCAACATTTTCAAAACTACACCCCAAACAAACACACAAACACATCCAAACAATAACATCAACCAGCGTACAATTTCTGGTAGGATTGCCCAGCGCTTATAACAACTGAGAAAGCAAAATATGCACAAATACCAAATTATTGTTTGAATTGGTAATAAAGCAGCTGAGCTTAAGCTATTTTGTAAATTAAGCAAAATTTGCATAGAGCGATACGTTATTACAAAATTATGTGGAATTCTTAAATTATTTTCTGATCGACGACCTCTGTTGTTTAAGCCCAGTTGAAACTCTTTGGCATATATGGGCACAAAGTAAACTAAATACGCAAACAACAAAACTAGCACAAAAATTACTATGAGTCCAATATTAATTACACAAAGTGAATATATGAAACCAAATACTGTTGATAAGTAGACATTTCTAGCATTGGGAAGAACTTCACATGTTAAGTAGAACACGCTATATGGAAATAGAAAATAGTGAGAAATAAACGCAGCTCCAATGACACTAAAATAAAATACGGTTATCCATATCATTTTAAGTAGGTTAGTATTTTTACAATTATTGTCGGAATTGTAACGTTTAGGCATAAAGTGAATTTCAAAATGCTTCAAAAACCGTAGTCCAGAATTTATACCACATACAACGCTCTCGGCTTTAAGGCAAAAAATACTGAGACAAATTATTCCTCCTACTGAAATCAAACAGATTATCATTAGGTAGAGAAATTGTTCGTAGTTGCCGGCAATGCGCATTTTCAGAACCTGGTAAGGAACAAAAAGGAGCACGTATTGGGTTGTTATAAGCCAAGTTATGAAGGATTTTAAAATTCCAAATTTTGTTACACACAAGCTATCTTTTTCTGTGTTGATTAGAATGGGTAGTGCACCAAAGAAATGGCTAATCCTGCAAAACCTTGCAGTAGTTTTAACCAGTTTTTTACTGTACATTTTGAACTATTTGCACTTGAAAAACTGTGTTAAAGTTATACGTTTTACGATCTTTTATAGCAAGCAAAACTTTGTACGCTTTCACTCAAACTAAATCAGTTAACTAGCAAGTTTTTTCTAACATTTGCCACGAGCCACTTGTAAAGTCAGTATTGCAAAATAGTTTAATAGAGAGGTCGATAAAATCAAAAATAAAAAAACCCTTGTAAATTTTGAAGTAAGTAGCCGCATTTAAATTTTTATTCAAAATTAAAAAAGTTGTGGAAGTCCAGTAGGGTCAGAGAAACCTATTCCAAAAAACAGAACTAAAAAAAGTCTTAAGGGACCGGAGTTATGGCATTTTTAAATTTGGCCGCCAGGGGGCGTGCGCTAGGGAAAAGTTGGGGTGTCAATAGGTGGAGTAGGACCTAAGGAACCTATTCCAGAAAAAAAATTGAAAAAAGTTGTAAGGGACCGGAGTTATGGCTTTTTAAATTTGGCCGCCAGGGGGCGTGCGCTAGGGAAAAGTTGGGGTGTCAATAGGTGGAGTAGGACCTAAGGAACCTATTCCAGAAAAAAAATTGAAAAAAGTTGTAAGAGACCGGAGTTATGGCTTTTTAAATTTGGCCGCCAGGGGGCGCGCGCTAGGGAAAAGTTGGGGTGTCAATAGATGGAGTAGGACCTAAGGAACCTATTCCAGAAAAAAAATTGAAAAAAGTTGTAGGGGACTGGAGTTATGGCGTTTTTAAATTTGTCCACCAGGGGCGTGCGCTGGGGAAAAGTTGGGGTGTCAATAGATGTAGTAGGACCTAGGGAAACTATTCCAGAAAAAAAAATTGAAAAAAGTTGTAAGGGAACGGAGTTATACACTTTTTTCAATTTTTAGCGCCCTCTGGTGCTTTTTTGTGAAAATGTTTTTAGACCAGGCGCGAGGTCTTGTTGAGAGGTACAGTTTAGAAAAAAACAGAATTCAAAAATTCCAATTCTAAGGGGCGTTTTAGGGGCGACGGACGGGCGGGCGGTCGGACGGGCGGACGGACCCGGAACACACCAAGTGAGAGAAATGAATAATTAGCCTGCGGCTACTTAATTAGGAACGACTTTCAGATAACCTTTAGAATATACGAGGATATAAATGAGATAGGGTTAAAAGCGTAAATATGTTTTTGGAATTTAAATACGAAAATCAATATATCTGGCACTAGCCGAACATACATCCATATACACATTAGTTGAATAGGGCTATCAAAAGGCAAATCTTTCAAACCATCAAATCAGACTAAACACAAACAGGCTATTATGTATAAACTATAAATAAATTAAAGATAAGGGTAAGTAACTTAAGTTTTATCCTAATAGAGTTTGAAAATGAATTTACTCTGTTTAACGCTTAGAATACCAGTTAAGTGACAAATTTTCAAAAACACTCATTTTTTGTAGTTAAGCTTACTTATTAAATGACCACAATAAGTGCAATATAATTTGGGACAACTTATTCAGCTTGTTCAGCAACAATTTTTTGTAGATAAATTTACTTAAATACAAAAGACCCTATTGTTTTCAAGGTACAAGTTGTAGCTTGTTTAACTTAATTTAGTATTCCGATACGTTTACAATATGTTTTATATTTGAATACAATTACATAGTTGTGCTGATATTTTTACCAAATGTGTCCTAATGTGCTATTACCCAGAGCAAACAGAATTGTCCTTTTATGGAGTATTTTTTTCAAATTAGACCTAGTTCACGTCTTCTATAATAGACTATTACATTACAAAGCAGGTAACATGCCTACATGTAGCAAAGTAGCGAAAGTCGAAGCAATAGTTTCGTGCCGGTCATTTATATAAAACGTAAAAGATAGTATTTTTGAAAACAAAATATCGGTAATTCAAAAAAAGTTGAAGCAATAGTTCCGTGTCTGACATAAAATTAAAACGTAAAATGTAGTATTCTTGACCAACAAAAAACGTTGGTAACTTTAGTATAAAAGTTAAAACAATAGTATTGTGCTGCCTTTATAGGTATTTAAAGCGTTACATGTAGTAACATGGTTATAGTAATGAGATAGCTAATATTACTTACGACCTCATAACGTTTGACCGCTTTGACCTATTGACCTGAAATTTCGGCCACAGCTGCAAATTAACGTGACACATGTAAATGCCAAGTTTCGTTTAAATCAGTTAAACCGTTATGGAGATATTGCACAGAGAGACGAAAGGACGGACGGACGAACAGGTTTTGCCATCTTAATAAGTTACTTTCGCTACCTAATAACAATAATACGTTTGACTTCTAGTAAAACCTTAGTTTACAGAACAGTAATAATCATTTGAAGAAGAAGCTGAAGTCAAGCATAATTTTTATTACCTATAGGGTGGGATCGTGTACCGGGATAAGAGGGGATTAAACCGATTTTTGGCTTATCCTAATCGCGTAACTCGTTTTAAACCAAAAGATTAGGTTTTCGCTTAGCCCGACACACTTAAGCCACAATTACGCGATACTGGTATAAGTCGGCTTAGCCGGAAAACGAGCTTAAAAGGCTGCGGCCGGTCGGACCAGCCGTGCAGCTGGCTTGCAGCTTTGCATGCAAACAACGTGAGCTTTGCCAGTTAATTTCTGCTGTTAAAGAAATAAAATTGTAGATACGTGTGCGTGTGGGTAATTAGTTATTCACAGAATATAAATCAATGTCATAACATATTTTTTCCACTCCACCTTCAGTGGATTCATTCATTTTCAGCAGAAACTAGTACAAAACTTGAAGTAATCGAATTAATTAAATCGACTTGACTCATTAATGGTGGCTGATGGTGGTCACACGTCTTAAATTTAACTACATGCATTTTTATGTAGGTGATCTCGCACTACTGAATTTTTGGGAGAAAAAAACGTTCACACAAAACTGTCACTAACCACTGATAAGTTAGATTTTCGACAAAATTACCGTTTCATCATTTAATGGCATAAAAAGTTGTTACTGTTATTTGATAACATGTATTTGTTGTGTAGACTGCTGCTAAGTTGTTATTAATTGGCTGCTGCCTGCATTAAACCATTGCTGCGCTACGTATAAGTTTGGCTTAAGCCTAATCGCGCCTAATCCAAATTTTGAGTTTAAACCAAAAGTTATACGATCTGAATTTTAAACTGGCTTAAGCCAGAATTTGACAGGATTAGATTAAATCTAATCTAAACCTTATTTTACGCAATTCGACCCATAGTGATTTTCAGAAAAAAATACAGTAAAAAAGTTTGTTTAACGAGTTCCACACAAACACAATAACGATGATATATATTATGTAAAAATTGTTATTTAAATTATTTGCATGGTTCTTATCCGCATTGTGTGTTTTACGTAAAAGTGCAGTCAAATAAAATTTAGGGGTTTAATTATCCACAATTTATCACGCCTACCTTAACTTAAGCTTTACCATACACTAAAAAAGGTTTACAGTTGTTATAGGTGGAGGCTATGCCAACTCCTGACAAAAACCAAAGTCATCATTTGCGTATTTCAAGAACTTGTCTGTATATTTATTGTCGTCAAAATGCAATAACAACGAATTAAGAATTTTGGCTATTTTGGAATGAATGTATACGAGTAGACCAACAATTTGTAACATTAAAAAATTCAAAAAGTTAATTATTTTCTTAATTGCACAGTTAACTTTCAGTAATTGCGATTATTTACTTTCCGCCACCAGTGCCGAGCCAAGTTTTGGCGGCTTTTGGTACTTTGGATTCATCCATGTCACCCGTGTTCGGAAAATATTCTTTCATTTTATGTTTCAATGGAAAGGCTCCTTTCTAAACTAGTTGGGCAAGTGATGATAAAGCGGGCCCGTCGATTTGGATTCGTGGAATGGGTCCAGGTTTAACGTTTACTCGTCTAAGGAAAAATTTAAAATAAAATAAATTTTGTATGTGCACACTTAAGCACATAATTGATAATTAGCTTATTGACTTACTTGGTAACCCATGTTAAACAATAGACACTGCACATATAAATTTGTTCCTTGCTTCCAGTTAAAGTTTTTAGCTAAAACGTTTGTACGGTTAGTTTTATGCATATTTGCTTAGTAGCCGTGTAAGGACAATCATGAAACCTGAGGCATGCTCTTTGATATTCATTTTTAGAAAAATATCAAAAACTCCTTCTTTTTGTTCATATTCAACACTTTTATTTAAATCTTCCCACCCAGATCAGAAAGCCCAACAAACTTGGAAGTGCGATGGGCAGCGTATATTACACAGGTTCTATAAATCTCAAGCTGTACTGAAAGAATGGAGGATTTTGCGTAATGTTTCTATCCCGTACTGTATATTTCTTTGATTGGATAAGTATAATTTGTGAACGACACTTCCAATGCTTTGAATTGAACAAAACAAATAAATGTCTACGAGAAAGCAAATGTGCCACGTATAGGCTTGGAATTTTGAGAAAGGTCAAAGTGATTTCTTTGTAGTATTCTAATTTCCAAGACCATCGATGGTTGCTATGCAGAGAACAAAAGGATAATTTAATGGTGAAAAGTCCATGCCCGGATAGTTATCAAGAATAAAAAAACAGTCCTGTGCACCAATGGGATCAATATAAGCAGTCGAATTATTTATAAAAGTCAGTGATGAATGCACCGTAAACATTTTGTTGATCTAAGCGTTTCCTGCAAGATACAGGTTTAAGAACAACTGCACGTAAGAACAGCAGCAGCAGAATTAAAAAGCAGAGGCATATATTCAAATACTTAATGAGATTGCAAGGGTTTGACCCAAATGTATAAATTGAATGAAAAATTAGGAATGGTGAATTGGCTTACTCTCACAAAATATATTATTATTATTAGATTTCAATGGTAGCCTCCTCATGTATAGCTGTAAAATGTATAATGAGGCATCTTTTACGGAAAAAGATAAGTGCAGCCCAGTTCAAAAGACGGAAAAAGATATGTGCTCGCCAGCATGTACGGCGGAAAGAGATAAGTGCAAAATTATGAATTTCAAGATAAATGGAAAAAAACATCCGCAGACCGGTTTCATCAAATGTTACAGAATCGACAACAATTATTACTTAACTGCAGTAATGATTTGTAAAATTGATGACACTGACGAGAACGTGTTTATATTAAATCAACAAATTTGAAGCTTGGACTGCTTCTGGTATTCAAAAAACTGAAAATATTACAATGAACTTACAGAGAGCCGAACTGGCATTCAGCTGCAATGTAGATGGTATAAGAAACGGGTATTGAAATGTAGAGAATTCTATGGCGGTTTTTATGATGTAAACATCTCTCTTTCCCCCAAAAATGCACATATTCTTTCCGTCGTCGATTCTGACGAGCACATATCTTTTTCCGTAAAAGATGCCTCGATAAGGGAAGAACATGCCAAAACCGTGGAATATCCAAATAAATTGTAGTTCAGAGTGTCAAAAGTTAAAGTGTCCATGTGTATAGGTATACATTTTTTTCTTTGTGCGTTAAAATTGTATTTAAGAAAAGTTATATAAACCTCTAAACTTTGTGAAAGACTTTTCAGTGTAAGAATACCCGAGTTGCTGCTAGCCAGATAGTGGTTTCAGCTCTGGTCATGAGCAATCCTGTATTGGGATTCTCCTTTGGAGAAAATCCTGTATTGGATTGCCCCAAAATTTTTCGTACTAATGAGTTCCTAAATTGGGACTCTATTTCGGTATTTATAAACTTAAATCAACAAATTAAACTACAACTAAAAGGAGAATAGTTATGCGAACAACACGATATGCGCCCTGAGTAAAATTGTTCTTCCTAATTATCATTCTACTCGAGAAAAATCATAATGACATGCGTAAAACCAATTCATTCTTCTTTTTCTACATAACGAACTAAAACAAACTCCATATAAATGCCAGCAGTTAGTTTGAATTAGAGCTGTAAACGTGAACACGTACACGCGTGTACACGAATAAAAACCGTGTCGTGTGCACATTGTGTAGAGCAAAACACGACACGAATTTGGCTGTACACGAAACGTTTTGTACACGGTATACCAGTACACGAAACGAACACGGTTGAAAAACGTATGTGTTTGACAAGCTTTTATTCATACTGAATTCGTATGCCACACTCGTACAAAACCTCATCATGTTTCCAAAAACTGTCATCTTTTTTAATTGTTCTGTGGGTATAAAGACGTTTTATGTGGGAAAGTTGTTCTTGAAAGAAAATCTTGATTAAAACTTTAGAACCACTCAAGTTTTCGACACCTAGTCGCAATGAATACCATTTTGTTCTTATTTAAACTGTATACTGTATACGATTTGTACACGGTTTTTATCGTGTTTTGCTAAACACAAAACGAATACAACACGTTTAGGTCGTACACGAAACGAACACGGAAAAATAATATCGTGTTGGCTTGTACACGACACGAAATTTTGAAGGGTCAAATCGTGTACACGTTTACAGCTCTAGTTTGAATATATTTTATACGACAAAACTAGTGATGGTAGATAGATCGATGTTGTGTTTTTATGTCTATACTTTCGATGAGGAATGAGCTATAAACTACGAGCATGACTGATGAAATATGGTGGTGCTGCTGGGGCAAATCAATGCACAGGTTCCTTTACTGACTGTATATCAGTTAGTTTTAGCTTGACTTTATTGATCGCTAGTCAGAAGCAGAGTGGAGACGAAATCACAAGATTTGGTCTTCAAAGACATTTCATATCAGACAGTTCAAGGTCGTATCATTTTTCAGCAAGTCTTATCGTCTAGCAATAGATTAACATATTTTTTAAATTATATCTATCTATCTGGTGGTTCACTTACACCACAGTTAAGATTCAAAGGGAATAATATATATTTATTTTAAAATATAGAACTTCAGGTACAAATTTCTTACAGGCGTCGGACAGTGCGCATAGTTTTATATTATTCTTAAACAACGAACTAAAATTGATTCAGAAGCTAGTTTCTATAAATGATATAAAGGCTTGCTATGACATATTCTGAAGTGTATGATAAAGCCAAATATAATTTAAAGATATATAAATTCTTTTTGAATAAATTTTCCCTCGGAATAGAACAACGTTGCTTGTAGAATTTCATAATTTACAGTATATTTAGTTCCAAGTTTTCAAATACAATTTTTTATATCATTCTATCAACTTTTTCTAAGTTTTCTAAAGTTTATTGAATGCTTTTACATTCTCTTAAAATAACAAAATTGCATCAAACACAGGATTTGCTAGATTTTTGCTAAAGTCTCTAAAAAACTGCTTATTCATTTTAGAAAATGGTTTATACATTAAACACAAAGGTTGAAATGACACTGCTAGCCTTTTCAAAATAAGGTGTTCACCTTCTTCAAAAAACTAAACCAAAAGCTTGCGTTCTATACATATTCTATTGCTACTACAAATAACGGTATCTCCCCATTTTGTAGTAGCCTCACATGCATATTTACTCAAAGTAGAAGAAATAATCACTACGGCAAAAAGTAAAATCCCGACTGATCCACCAATTATACACAACAGTATGTACATTTGGATTGGAACCAAGCTTTTCCCATTGACAATCAACCAGCCAAACAAGACTACTGCCCAAAAACAGCAATTTATTGCTAACGACATTGCCTCGCTTATAAGATCCTCAAATGTTGAAAATACTAACACCATTTTGTTATACGCTCTAAATAAACTGAGTAAATATTTACAATCCTTTTCAGAAATTATTTGAAACCGGAAGTTCCAAAGTATCATGTAGAGTTTATTAAGACCTACGCAAAAAACAAGTAGTAAATGTTAGCGTTCTAGTGCACTCAAAACCGGCTGATGCTGTAAGAAAACGAGACACGTAACAAAAGCACTTTACGTTTCATTTCTGTTTCAGGCTTTTACCGAATACTTCCAGAAGTATAAAGTTAAATGGATCAATACGGAAAATACAATTATACATGGTAAAGGGCGCAAAAAAACAACTAAAGCATGTAGACACTAGTCAACTGGTTTGGTAATTTTGATGCCAGTTTGAAACCGTGAATTGGTGGAAGCAAAGGATGAAAATTAAGTAATTGGTTAATTCCACTCAAGCAATAACTATGTTTCCATGATAGGCCTACAACACCACAGAAGCCACCACAAGCAATTGTTGCTCCCAAGTGAAGCGCAAAATTACCGATGCTGTAGCCAAACTCAATTTTAGATTTTACAAACAGATGAGTGGACACGTTGTAAAAGCAGCCCAAGACAACAAGTAAATTAAAAATTGTAGAGGATATAAAGAATATACAGTACAACCAATTTTGTTTGGAAAACCAAGTTTGGAGAATTTGGAATTCCACTCTAAAATATATTGGGGCATGTAAAAGTATTGACGTTTGTGAATTTGAAAAATTAATACGTCTACTTTGAATAGTACTTGCAATTGTTGACAAGTAAAGTCCCGTCTAAATAATTTATAATAATTTGGAAAGCACATTTCTCAAAAAACAGGGAATATATAATCATTGTGTCACAAAAAAGCGGCAGAAATGTTTTATAAAAAAGTAGTCAAAACATGGACAAACAAGTGCAAGCCTTCGTAGACAAATAATGAATACTACGCGTGCATAGTTTTCAGCGATTTTTTATCTAAAATTTAGTATGCATGGAATTTTTTGTAAGTTGGTTTTTACTTACTAGTGTTCGATCTTTGGGCCTGTTATGTGATTTGTAGTTTACACTTGTTTTCAATAATAGCTAATCTAAAATTCGTATAACTTACCACGGAGTATTTAACAATATGTAATTGTTTTGACTAAACATGCATGAAAGCTCTCCATGATAAAGTCGTCTTGTAAAACTTGTTCAAATTACAATAAACAATCGCAAACTACTTTGGAGGCGTTCGAATTTTAATATTTCTCTCAAAAATATGGTTCCAGTCATGTAAAGTACCAATTCCTACTTTTACCGAATGGTAGCCTCTAGGTTTTGAGACACCAAAATTCTACAAGATTTCTTAAATTTTCATAAATTGTCAATCACTTGTAGGAATTTTATGTAACTCAGTTAATATATTTGTAATAGTGCCAGGATGTATGTGCAGTGAAACCAGACTAATTAATTAAGTTTACAAAAAGTTAGCTACTTTATTAGTTTGGCCCCTATCAATTGACACAGACTGTAGTGTGGAAACAAGCTATTGTAGAAGCTTGACCAGGAAGTGGATAGCTAACTTGGCTTGTTAGGAGTGAGAAGGCTTACGGAGTTCAGCCCTGTATTGGGATTGTCTCCATTCTCGTACAAAATAACCCTATGTAAGGTTGAAGAAAGGTTCACGTATAAACAACCAGGTAACTATTGCCAATTTTACTTCTGGAAGCAGCCAGATATTATACCCCAAAGTTGATTGTACTTCTAGAACTGCATGGGGGTAACCTTAATTGTTGATGGGTACCTGTCGTTATCTATAATTGCATGTGGGTAACCTTAATATTTTATGGGTACCCTCGGTTAACTTTAATTGCATGTGGGTAACCTTAATTGCTGATAGGTACTTTTCGTTACCTTTAAATGCATGTGGGTAACCTTAATTGCTCATGGGTGCCTTTGGTTACCTTTAATTGCATGTGGGTAACCGTAATTGCTCATGGGTGCCTTTGGTTAACTTTCATTGAAAGTACCTTAAAGGACCAATGTTTCCTATTAGGTACCTTAATGTTTACATTTGGGGGAACTTAATATTAAGTTTGAATGGAACGTTTTCAAACGCGGGATATCTTAAAATTAAGTTTTCACACGCAGGTGGTTGTGGCGTGGGCACTTAAAATTCAGTAGATTCAAACACGTTTCAAACGTGGTAAAACTTATTTTTCTGCAGGGCAAGTTCACTTCTTAAAGTGGCAGGTCTTAATAATCAGCTGTTTGTTGCTGACCTGGCTGTGGGAGTACTTAATATTCAGTTGATTTCCCCTGTATTTCCAACAATTCCCACGTGAACGGTTTCTACCCGTGTTTGAAATGCCCACGTTGTACACAACCTACTCAAAGGAAATTACCACTGTTACCCATTGCACCTGAATTTTAATTACCACATTGGCTTACATAATAATTTGTTTTTATTCCACTTTAACTACTATAAACGTGTTTTTAAGTGCCATTTGAAAGGGCCAATTTCTGATATTTGGTATTATTACCATGTCGGTATTCAAAATGCTGTAGCTCTATTGCCTCTAAATGGAGCAGACAAGACTACTTTAGAAAAGGTACTTTTTAAGTCCTTCCGCTTATCAAATTGACCTGAAAATTAATAAGGATCGTTGCAAGAGGTATAGCTATCAATAACTGAAAACTGAATTGGAATAGGTCAAACGGTTGAGGAGTTATCGTGCTTACGCGGGGAGGGACGGACGGACGGTCGGAGGAACGTGCAGACACATCAAGAGGTACATTAGCGTGAACCTTAATAAGATTTCTGGATTGGGAACTTTATGGACTCCTGTATTAGGATATAATGCAGCAGCTTTGTACTAAATTCTATGTCAAATTTGCTTTTCGTTAAATGATATTATTAAGAGATACTACCTCTCACACACTAACGGTCAGGCATAGGCCAGTGGCCCCTACTTCTCTTTCATTTACTTAATCCGAACCCAACTTATTATTTTGGTTTCGGAGCATAATATTCACTTTTCTACGTCAAATACCTTATAAGGTGCAAAATTACTATGTGTCAATTCTAAAACTGTTTTGTATATCATACTTGCAGCTGATACACGTATGATTTCCAGTAACGCTTACAAAGACAGCAACATACGGGATACTCCAGAATTTGTTATCTTTCGTCTTCAAGTAAGTTTCTACCACACGTAGTTAGAAACCTTCTTAGTTGCAATAACAGCTTTTAGCACACCTCTGCTTGTCATCTTCAAAAAATTTAGAACGCTGACTGGTCTCACTTTAAAAAAGTTGCCATGACACAGAAATACGGGCTTACACGAAATTCTAAATCTTTGAAAATGACGCAGTTTCCATTTAAATTTACCACTGTACTTAAGCTTGTGTAAGGAAAGCTCAAACTTTAACCACGATGCCCTTGTTTTTTGATTCCACACAGAAACGCATCCGAATAGTTTTAATGTCATACTCCAAATTAGCAAAGTAGCACATAGTACCAGCAAAATGGCAGCTTTTGGAACTAACTGTAAATCAGAACCAGTGTGATACAAAGTTAAAACGCAAAATATACATGTAAACCACGCGCATGTTTGCAAAGGCATCAGAGCTTTTGAGACTACTTGATTTTGAATGCGTACTATTATTTCCATCGAACGATACATAACAGTAAAGTTATTTGGAATTAGTAATTGTTTTTTGACGCTAGTAGACCGCTGGCTTCTATTTGGGTGGAATTCTTTTGCGAATATTGGAACGAACATATAATTATATATCAACAAGCCCGTAAGTCCAAACAAAGCAACCGTTACAACGTTTAACACCAACCAGGAGTATACTAATCCAAACAGAACCAATATCCACAAATTCATAAAAAATGGATTTATTTCCGTTGTCAAATAAAATTTACTTTCCGGATAGAGAAAGAAATAAGATGTAAAAATGACTGTTATTACAAAGCCACAAAACATTAAGCCTCCAAACATGCGAAGTAAACGAGTATTTCCAGGATTATTTTCGGAATCAAATGTTAAAAGCATGTAATTGGATTGGAAGTTTTTAGAAAATTTTAACAAATTGTTTCCCAAATATACAAAATCACTGGCACTTAGTCCAAACACTGTCAGCAAAATTATTCCAAACGTAGAACAACATGCAAATGCAACTAGGTAAAGAAACTGCTCGTAGTTTCCTGCCTGATGCATTTTGTGAATTTGATGTGGCACAAATAAAGTTACCTAAAGGGTAACTGTTAACCACGTTATGTAGGTTTTAAAGAAGCCAAATTTGGTAACGAGCATAACAGGAAATTTGGTGTCAACTATAACGGGCACCGCACCAAAAAAATGACAAACTCGGCAGAATTTGGCCAAGTAATTTATGAAAGTTTGACTATACATGATTTAAAGTTATGTGAGTTTTGATGTTTAACCAGTAAAACGCCTACGGACACTGGCAAAATTATTTTTATCACAAAAGTAGTTTATTTCTACTAAATGGATTATGATAATCTGATAATTGAAAATTGAAAACCTATTATTTGCTTTTTAAGGGCCAAAAACTATAAAATAATTGAGTTTAGAATAACATTTAGTGTTTGTTTATTTCAATCTAAGTGGTTTAAATGCCACATATGGTTTATAGCCTAAACAATGTCATTAGCTTTTGCCTGGCTAGCTGTCATGGCAAGATCTTTTAGGTTTGTGTCCCAGCCAGGTGCTTACTAATTGTTAGAAATCCGTGCAATATTGTATTGTCATTGAGTTTTTATATTTTATGAATTCTGCGTATTTTTAAAGAGCGAGCAGCATGGTATTGTGCTCAAGACGAAACGGGAGAGTTTGGTAAAAGCGAGTGTGTGTGTGATATATTGAGCTTGAGATTGTGTGAGATTATACAGGGAGAGATAATTTTGGTTGAGAATAATTAATTGTGTGAAATAAAGAAAAATAAAACTGAGCTTTCTTTATTTTAAAACGAGATAAAAATTGAGATTATTGTTGGTTTGTCCATCGGCATTTTATTGAGTAGTTTTGGCTAAATTATTCGGGCAAATTAAGATAGAACTGGGAGAGTCACTGCTCTGTGCGGGTAGCCGTTGCGGTGTCTCAACATTTTGGAGGCCCTGCCCAGATAAGTGAAAGTGAAAGGCGGTGTGGAACAAAAGAGTGATAAGGCGATGGATAAGTTGACAAGGGGAAGACGTCCGCTGAGGAGCCAAATCACTCGGTTGGCAAACGAGGTCAACGAATTGTGTGGCAAGGTGCCGTTGGACAAGAAGCAACTTCGAGTGAATGATGAGTTGTTGGACAAGGCAATGCAAGAGCTCGAAAAGTGGGACGAAAGGGTCAAGGGCCAACTGGTGGAGGATAATGTGGATGAAGCTGGGGAGGAAGAAGAGTTTAGGTCCATTGAAAGATACAAGCGAACGTATCTTACGGCTAAGTCCGAGATTGAGGAGGCACTTGGGGCGCCAAGCATGATTCGGGGTTCCGAAGGCTCTGTGGATGGAGAGGGACGGAAGAGGAAATATAAGCTTCCGGAGCTGCGTATGAGAACCTTCGGTGGGAATCTGAAGGATTGGCTTGGATGGTGGTCTCATTTCGAGAAAATTCACCTGGATGATGAAATGCACGCATCGGACAAATTTGATTACTTGGCTCAGTGTATGCAAGCGGGTAGTGAAGCAAAGGAGCTGGTTGACAGCTATCCACAAACGGAGGAGAACTACATGCTTGCGGTTCAGGCGTTAAAGGAGCGGTTTGGTCGGGAGGACCTGTTACTTCAGGTCTATGTGCGTGAGTTGCTGACCCTGGTGATTGGCAATGTGACGAAAAAGGAGAAGTTGCCGCTAGCTCAACTCTACCTGAAGCTGGAGTCTCATTTAAGGTCCTTGGCGGCACTTAAGCTGGATAAGGCTGATCCAGCGACTTGGCTGTTTCCACTGGTGGAATCCAGTCTTTCGACGGAAACCCTGCGCGCTTGGCAAAGGAGTCCTCTGGCTAAAGAGGACGGTGCAAAGAGAGATCCTCCAAAGTCAAGATTGGAAATCTTAATGGAGTTTGTGAAAACTGAGGTTCAGGGTGAACAACAGATTGCCTTGGCGCAACAGGGATTCCAGGGGGATGTTGGAAAAGCGAGTGTGGATAATATGAAACCCAGAGTGTCGGGAGGTAAGGCGTTTGAGAGTCTACCTGCGGTGTCAAGCTTGGTGACCACTCAGTATCGAGGCTGTTATTTCTGTGGAAGGCTGCATGAGACAGCAAGATGTTTCAAGGCTCCTGGGATGAGTATTGATGAGAAAATGAAAATTGTGAGGGACAACAAGTTGTGCTTTCTTTGCCTGGGGCCTGGGCATTCCCAACAGCAATGCAAACTGGAGGCTAAGTGCAAAAATTGCGGAAAAGGACATCATGTGTTCTTGTGCTTCAAGAATGGTGGTTTGGCAAACGTGAGCACCAAGAGAAGTGGCAATCCAAACTTCTTACCTGTGGGTAAACGTGTCAAGATAAGCGAAACTAAAGCGGACGAGTCGGAAACTCCAGCCAAGTTCCAGCAGAACAGCAATCAGTGTTCAGATACGGTACTTTTGAACACGATTAAGGTGCAAATGGAGGATTTAAAAGGTGGATTGCTCACGGTGCGTTTAATTGGAGACAGTGCAAGCCAGAGGAGTTATGGCATTTCGAGAACTCTATCCCTAGTCAAGAGCGAAAGGCTAGAGCATGAGTGGATCCAAAACATTATATTTGGAGGAAAGCTAACGGCACCAAAGCAGATTGCCAAGCATGGGGTGGCAATCATCGGCTTCAATGGTGTCAGAATGACTGTGGAGTTACTAGAGAAGAAATCGGTTACTGGATTGATACAGGAGGTCCCGGATGGACCTTGGGTGAAAGATTTTGAGGAACTTGGTGTCACGTTTCCCGACCTTGGCAATGGAGTTAGTGAAGCGGACGTGTTAATCGGGAATGATTACTGGGGGGCGATGAGGACTGGCAACATGGTCAAGCTTCCAAATGGTTTGGTAGCGGAGGAAACTATTTTTGGTTGGTCGCTGGGTGGCCCGGTCCCAAAAACAACAGTCAGTGCAATGGCTGCTGCCACTGTGACGGTATCTCCACATGATATTTCGAGATTATGGCAGTTGGAAGCCATTGGGATTCGGGATCCGATTGAGGCTAAATCCCTGGAACAGTTGCAGTCTGAAGCAATCACAGACTTTGAGTACACGGTCGCCAGAGAGGATTCTGGTAGGTATGTGGTTGCATTACCTTGGATAAGTGGAGCGAAGATAAGGGTCACCAATCGTGCGATTGCTGAGATGAGGTTGAAAGCGGCCACCTACAAGCTAAAGAAAACGGGAAAGTTTTCAGATTACAGTGAGGTGTTTGCTGCTTGGGAAAAAGAAGGAATAATCAAAAGGGTGCCTGGCGATCCAATGGATGGGCACTATATTCCTCATCGCCCGGTTTTTAAGGAGAGCTCTACGACACCGGTGCGTCCGGTGTTTGACGCCTCGTGTAAACAAGGCAGGAATCAGTCTCTGAACGAGTGTCTTCACAAAGGCCCCAACTTAATTGAGTTAATCCCAGCAATGGTGCTGCGATTTTGTGAAAAGAGAATTGGTGTTTCTGCTGATCTGAGGAAGGCTTTCCAGATGATCAGAGTGCGGGCTGAGGATCAGCATTTTCAGAGATTTTTATGGTGGGATGACCAGGGGTGTTTTAAGCTGGTGGTGTACCAGCATGATAGGGTGGTGTTCGGTATGAATTGTAGTCCATTCATATTGGGCGCAACAATTCAACACCACCTTAATAAGGCGACTGATCGTGAAATGGCTGAGAAAATGAGGAGGATGTTTTATGTGGATAATTTACTTGCCTCCTTGGATAAGGAGGAGGAAGTATTGGAATTTAAGGAACGGTGTTCCAGTGTGATGAAAGAGGCTGAGATGGATTTAAGGCAGTGGGCCTTTTCTCTGGGAAATTGCCGTCATGCTATGCAAGGTGCTAGCGAAGCGGAAAGTGAGCGCGAGATGGGAATTCTCGGGATGCGCTGGGATAGAGTGGAGGATACTCTATCCTGTGTGGTTAAAGACTTTGTCTTTGAGGATCGGGTAACGAAGCGGGATATGCTTTCGTTAGTTGCCCAAGTGTTTGACCCTATGGGGTTTTTGTGTCCTGCTTTGCTGGTGCCAAAGCTGTGTGTCCAAGTGGTTTGGGCAAGGAAAACTGGTTGGGATGAGGAGGTTCCCCAAGAGGTAAAATCTCGGTTTTTAAAATGGGTTGGTGAGCTTCCTCACTTAAGGTCTGTGAAAATTCAGAGATTTTCCCAGGTTGTGAATGCCACGTTCCGAGAAATACATGTCATGGTAGACAGTTCTCGCGATGGGATGGCAGCGGTTGCCTTTTTGAGAACCGAACTTCATGGTGAAGTTTCCGTTCAATTTTTGTTGGCCAAGGCGAGGCTTACACCGGTGAAAAAGCCTACAATTCCAAGGTCGGAGTTGGTAAGCTGTGTGATTGGGGCGCGGATCGCCCGTACAATCTGTGAAGCTTTGGATGTGAACAGTGAATGCTTCACATTTTGGAGTGATTCTGCCACGGCTTTGGCATGGATAAAAAGGAACGGAGACTGGGGTGTCTTCGTTCGAAACCGTGTAAACGAGATACTTGGTGTATCTCGGGTTGAGCAATGGAGGCATGTGCCTGGTCATTTAAATGCAGCCGATTTGCCTTCTAGAGGCTGTGGTCCGCTGCAACTTTTACGGTCAAAATGGTGGGAGGGTTACGCGGAAACAAGAGTGGGTTTCCCAATACTACCCCTGAGGTTGATGACGGGGTAGTATGTGGCGAAATAAAGAAGTGTAGTGTGCTCACAACCACGGTAAGGTTTGTGACGCCAAGGTTTTCCTCTTACCGGAAGAATGTGGCTATTTGGGGATGGATTTTGCGGTTTGTTGGTGCTTGCTCAAGGAAACGTAAGCTGCGCAAACATGAAAAAGGTGTGGTGGTGTCACGCAAACCGTACCTCACGGTTGGGGAGTTGCGGGAGGCGGAGAAGGTTGTGATAAAAACAATCCAGGAAGAGAGTTTTCCGGAGGATTGCAGAGAAATTGGCGGGATTGCCTTGGCAAAGGATGAGGAGGGGATCCTTAGAGTGAGAACACGACTCACTAACCGAAGTGACACGAAAGATTTTATTAATCCTATCGTTCTTCCCAAGGCACATCCGCTGGTGGAACAGCTGGTGAGGGATGTGCACTTGTACAACTGCCATGGAGGGGCAGCGTTGCTGAGATCAAAGCTTCGCGAAAAATACTGGATAATCCATTCGCGGAAAGTGGTGAAAAAGGTGGTTAGGAGTTGCGTGCGGTGCAGGCGCTATGCTGCCAAATGTGTGGAAGCGGAGCCGTCAACTTTGCCAGCTGGTCGTGTGGACAATGGTGTTCCTTTTGCGACAACCGGTGTGGACCTGGCTGGTCCACTGTTTTTGAGAGATGGAGGGAAAGCTTGGGTCGTGCTCTACACTTGTGCCGTTTACCGCGCCGTTTTTCTTGATGTGGTGACCAGCCTTTCTACTGGGGCGTTTTTGGGATCTTTGCAGCGATTTGTGAGCATGCACGGGCGGATGAACACGTTATACTCGGATAACGGCACTAATTTTTTGGGGGCACGAAATCTCTTTGACCAGCTGGATTGGAGAGAAGTGGAGGAACAGTGTGGAGTTAAACAAATTAACTGGATCCTCAATCCCCCCACAGCTGCGTGGTGGGGAGGTTTTTGGGAACGGCTGGTGAGAACGGTGAAGGACCTTCTCAAGAGGATGCTTGGAAGGTCCAAGCTGTGTTATGACGGACTGAGAACGGTTCTTGCTGGGGTGACATCTACGATCAATGATCGCCCTCTAACTTTGGTCACGGAGGACTCGGAGGAGCTTGTTCCGCTTACTCCAGCGATGTTCATTCGTGCAGGCGGATTTGGTCACTTACCGGAGCCGGTGGACGCTGCTGGTTTGCGGGAAAATTATCGTCGGATGACGGAGCGTATGGTGCTGCTACAACAGCGTTTTCGGAAAGAGTACCTTTCTCTTCTGGTCATGCACAGTGGTCCTAAGGTGCATTGTGCCATTAAAACGGGTGATGTTGTGCTTGTTGGCGCTGACAACAAAAAGCGTTACGAGTGGCCGCTGGGGTTAGTGGTCAAGGTGCTTCCGGGAAAGGATGGGAACACGCGCAGAGTTTTAGTGAAAACGGCGTCGGGAGTGCTGGATCGTCCTGTACAGCGGTTGTTTCCGTTGGAGGTATCGGATAGCAGCGATGTAAGCAAAGTGGAGGTTACCCGGAGTGGGAGAGTCAGTAGACAGCCAGCTCGCTATGGACAATGGATTCATCAAGTGGTTTAGAGTAGGTGGCCAAATGGGACCGGGAATATTGTAACCCGGTTGTGTATGGTTTTTTCTAATTTTTTGTAGTTTTTTCCCATACACCCACAAGAGTTATTTTATTGTTCTTTTGCTCATTAATTCACAAAAGAAGGTGGGAGTTGATGTTAGAAATCCGTGCAATATTGTATTGTCATTGAGTTTTTATATTTTATGAATTCTGCGTATTTTTAAAGAGCGAGCAGCATGGTATTGTGCTCAAGACGAAACGGGAGAGTTTGGTAAAAGCGAGTGTGTGTGTGATATATTGAGCTTGAGATTGTGTGAGATTATACAGGGAGAGATAATTTTGGTTGAGAATAATTAATTGTGTGAAATAAAGAAAAATAAAACTGAGCTTTCTTTATTTTAAAACGAGATAAAAATTGAGATTATTGTTGGTTTGTCCATCGGCATTTTATTGAGTAGTTTTGGCTAAATTATTCGGGCAAATTAAGATAGAACTGGGAGAGTCACTGCTCTGTGCGGGTAGCCGTTGCGGTGTCTCAACACTAATATTGTAAGCTGTATATAATCGTATTGCCAGGTTTAACGATTTATATATATCTTATAAAGAGTATGGGTTTAATTTTTGGTATCTGATCTAAATAAACAGTAGTTATGATCTATGTCCGATGAACAAGTCGAGAAATGATGGTTAGCTAAAAATAGTTATAAGTTTTAAATGATTTTTAAAAATTTCTGTAACTTTAAGGTAGAACTCGAACAATTGATCTGTCTCCAGCAATTATTTTTGGTTGATTATTAAAGCTATTTAAAGAATACATATAAGAATATTAATCTAACCACACTACATGAATTCAAAATTACTTTTTTCTCAAAACCTAAAGCAGCGTTTTGAGTTATACCTAATTAATTTTCAACTCATGAATTGCTTATTACCCACAAGCTTTCCTTAACCATCTATAACTTTCTTAAATGTGGATTGTCTTAAGTATTTTATTTTTTATTTGTATATTTAACTCGGTTCAACTAGCAACGCAATCATCAATGCATATGTATTTGATTACGTTGCATACTAAGTTTTTAACCGCAAGACCGATGTACTAAACGACTCAAAGAAACTTTTGTGATGAAAGCTCGTACCATAAAAAATATATGAATTGGTTTGAGCCTTCAGGTGTTGCGCGCTTCTATATAAACCATAATTTAAGGCACATTGCTCCACCAGGTATACCTTTTTGCTTATATTTTATTTGAAATCACTGAAACGGAACATTATCCTGATTGAAAAAGAGAGCAATACGTTCCAAAGGAAAGTAAAAGAAGCACTGTGAATCAAGTTTCAAAGAAGACGATGAATAAAAGCAGTGGCCAAGCAATATAACCTGTTCAGACTCGCATCCTATGGGAAAAAAATTGAGCACCGGAGGAGACTATAACACGCCCATAGATACGTGACGGAATAAAAAATGTACTTGCGATAATTTATAATTTTTTTTAAAGAAGAATGATCATCTCGGTTTCTCTATTTTATTAAGGTTCACATTAGTGTACCTTTACTCCTATCATCTTGATGTGTCTGCACGTTCCTCCGTCCGTCCATCCGTAAGTACGATAACTCATCAACCGTTTGAGATATTCCAATTCTATATGCTGTTATCGATAGACACACCTCTTGCGACCATCCCTATTGATTTACAAGTCAATCCGATAACCGAAAGGCACCTAAAAAGTATCTTTTCTAAAGTAGTCATTTTGCAGCATTTAACACCATACGACCTTATCATTTTCACAACGGAAATAGGAATTTTACAAATACTACCTACCTACATGCAAATAAACGTAACCGAGTGTACCCATCAAGAATTAAGGTTACCCACATGCAATTAAAGGTAACCGATGGTGCCCATCAACAATTTAGGTTACCCACATGCAACTAAAGGTAACCGAAGGTACCCATCAACAACTAAGGTTACCCACAAGCAACTAAAGGTAACGGAAAGTACCCATCAACCATTAAGGTTACCCACATGCAATTCCAGAAGTACAATCAACGTTGGGGTATAATATTGTCGTAATAGTGGCCGAAGTTTAATGACAAGTAAATGATAAAAGTGGCGCAAGTAATATTTGGGTAATTAGAGACTTTAATATGGAATTTAACAAGCCGAGGCCGAAGCCTGGCAGTGGTTAACTGGACAGAGATTCCCCGGTACTGACTAAAGAACAAGCGTCAAGTACTGGGTTTTTATAGACATTTTGATTCCATAATTTTAGGTAGAATATTCACAGAAAGTTACATAATATACTGATTCATGCATCAATTCACACTTGTACAAAACACGTTAAAATAGCCTTTTCTGGGCTCGAAAACAAGGTCTAGAAATGACCAAAACGTACATAAAGTCAAGATTACATAATATTTATCCGTACCTGGATTTACCCAATTAATTCCAAATGTTTCCAAGATTAAGCAATATATAAGGCATTCTATATTAAAAGGTTTAGTACCTGAAATACAACTTTATAAGACGTTTCCTGTATTTTCCCACGCTTGACGGAGCGTGACGTAAATGTTATGCTCCACTGTGATGAGCAAGTTTATCAACTAATTATTTTGTAAAGAACCTAATGCCCGATATCATTACACTTCCTCTTCTTATTAGGCCTAAGTTCCAACAGGCCAAACCTTGTCTCCATGTAATGAAATTAGAGAAGTGTATTATTTAAATTTAAATTTAGTCATAGTTTACAAATTTTCAATTCATAATACATTCAAAGAGTTATTACCCACAATGTTACAGTAACTTGTTAAGATTCGTTTGTATTGAAAGAATATCTATACATGTTTCAATTACTTATTGTTTCACTAATATTTTCATATGCGTAGTTGATTATCCACGGGAGTTGCCGTGAAGATCCAGTAGCAATTCAGCGGCGTCGTGTTGCCGTGTAGACAAATGTTAGTATGATCAACTGGATGATGAAGTAATGCAAAAGTCGGTGCAGAGACAGAACAGGCAAAACAATAGCAGCTGTTTGTTGGTTGATTGTTGTTGAATTTGAAGATGCATACGCGCAAAGTAGGAGACACTGGTAATGAGCAGTTCTATGTAACTGCATGTAGAGCCAAAAGTAGGTGGAGTTATTTCTTACTTGTATCCACAATAATATGTTTGTTGTTAACCAGGGTTGTGCGGCCATCAAAGGTGAATGGTCTGCTTAGGTGGTAGAATCCCCAAATGTATCCACAGGTTTAAAAGTGGTTGCTCATTAACTTCCTTCTTGGGAAGTGGAGACACCAAGGACCCATTGTGTTATCTTGTCAGCTTATTTAGACTGGAGACCTCAAAGTTTGAAGTTGAATGGGCAGGTCAGTAAGCTCAAAGTAAAGGACCCAAAAGTTATAATGACCCATAGGAGTGAGCATGTCCCTGGCAGGTAGGATGAAAGTGACCCAATTAAAATTCTCAAGAGTCCCGGCAGGCGGACAAAAGTTAAGGAAAGCCGGACACGGGCTGCGCACATAAATTAAAATTCAATTAGTTCCCTGGCAGGAGGACTTTACATGTCCCCAGGGCTCTCAGTGTAAGAGGAGGCTTCAGGTTCGGACCCCACGATAAATGAACAGCTTAATGTCTCTGATTCCAAGGGATGAGGTTGACTGACGGCAGCCGGCAGGAACTTGATTCCACTAAACGACCGGACCTTGAATCCACAAAACGGCAGGAACTTGAATCCACATATGGGTTGCGGCCGTAATATTTTTATTTTATACTTCAAATACATTTTAAATGTTATACTCAGGCTTGCCTTTAATGTCAGTATTATTTTCTATTCGTTTTTAAACTCAAATAAGATTCATGAAAATAAACCCGCGATAAAGTATATTCAAATCAAATAGGATCCCTGGATATTTTAAATATAATCTTACAGCTTTTCTTTTGTAGCTGATTACCGACATTTATAGTTTGTTTCTCAATTTTAAATACCTTTTTAGATTTTAAAACCATTAATAAACCATCATCAATATTTTAGTATTTTGCTTCAATTCAAAATATTATTACTTCAGAATTTATTATTACCTGGCAGGCGGTGGGAGGAGCGGCTGGCTGAATGTTTCTTTCAAATTATTGTTCTTTCAAAGTTTGTAAAATTGTTTTTGTGTAAAAATGTGTTTGTGTACCTAATGTGGTGTGTACAGCTCTGCTATGTTCAAGCTAGTGAAATGTAACAGATTTTCTCAAAATATTATTTTAAATGTCCGCAAATATGATTGCTAAGACATGTCCGTCTCTGGTGGACAAATTCAAAACCCTTATTCAATGGCTAAATCAAGTTCTATTTTCATGAACGATGAGCCTACACAAAAGTCGCATTATATTATTTAAAGAGCACATGGTTGCATAAAGATGCATCAATACCAAAACCACCTATTTATGAGCGTGGTGTGCAGCGACATTACAATATGCAAAATCAGATTACTTTTTATATTTTCTGTGCATGAGGACCTGGGCTACTCATGTAATTGTTTCAATAATAAATCCTTTTCTAAAAAATGCCCAATTAAAATATATGCAGTGACTCGATAATAATAATATGAGTTTGCCTGACCGATTTGTTATTCTTCTCTCTAGACAGAATAAATGGCTTTATATGAAATCATGCAAATCTATGTTAACATGATAAAATCCTTTTTATATGGATACTTTTTATGAACACATTAAAATATTTAATCAAGCCATTGGACCTTTAGTCGGTATACTTTGTAGTGACTAACAATAACGGCGCTAGCTAGCTAAAGAATCCACGTTCCAAGCGCCAGTGCATAATCATTTCATTTTATATCATTTATCATTTTTCTTTTTCGGGTGTGACTGGAATCTTTACAGTTGCTACTAGCCTGTATGCCGGTGTGGTTAGCACCAAAATATGACGCATCATAATATTACTATGCTGCACAAAATACTAGACCTTTATAGTCAGTAATTAGCGTCTTTATACTCCGCGGGATAATATTTCATAATTCATATATCCTTCATTTTATTTAAATCCCTTTGCATACAGCCACTGTAAAGTGCGGAGCGTGTCTCATTAACATTTTTACAAATCCATTTATTAACCGGTTACAACATTACATTGTTTTATTTCACTTTATGAGTTACCTTTCTATTTAATACATTGTTAAACAAATGTCGGGTCGCTACCATAATACACCTAAGTTGGTGAGGTTAGCGCCACTGTTAAACCTGCATAACACGTAAAGAGTGGTCCATCATGCGTCGGGGGCCAACCCGATCACACAATGCAATTTACGGTATATCCGAGCAGTATTAGCTTTCGTCAAGTCAAGTCAGATTCCTATCATGACATTATTATGAGCTCAATATAATTGTTTCTGTTTCAAAATTGCATTTTCCTAAATATTTAAATTGTGTACCGTGGCCGGGCAGCGCACTGGTACTGTGCAGTTGAGACACTTTAAAAACCTTTCCACCATAACATCTCTTCAGTCAATCACCACGGGTATTTATTTTAAGGCCCTTTTAAGGGTGCGTGACAAGTTATCCAGGACCGTCGTGTCTGCCGTCCTGGCGGGGGGAGGTACGCTCACCTGGGGATTCAATCCCCCCAGATGTATGGGGGTTTACATTTTTTTCAATAATTCATTTTCAATGTTTAAATAAAATAACCCACTTGTCACGGTATGCACTTTTAATAATATTCATACATTTTCAAAATATGCTTTTTTTTCTAAATTATTTACTTTTTCGGTCCATTACTAAATCTTTTAAAATATGATACGGTCAGAGGTCCTTTTATGTTTTCAATGAACGGCGGCACTAATGAGTGCCGGTGCTAACGGCGGCACGGCTAAATGTACTTTTGTTTTTATGAACTAATATCCCAGACTTATGTGGTTGTGAAGCGCCAATAATCCGACTAACACACGTTCCACTGTCAGAATTATGTTTCAAATTAAATGGTAAAAGATTAAAGTGCCATAAAATATTATGTATTGCCGTTTCTATAAAATGTTTCTGTTCTCAGAAGAAACATGCACAAATGTAATGACTGCCATTCCTACCTTGTGTAGCATGTAAATGAGGCAGGTTGTGTGAGTGTGTGAATCTGGTTAAAAGAAAAATAATTTTCATACTCACAATAATAATCTTCTTTTGTCCAGCCGTCCATTTTGATTCCCATCCGCCGCTCTACCATTGTTAACGAAGGTAACCATCCGCCGTTAGGCTAGGTCCTCCGGAGTCAGTACCAATACTGGGGTGATATGCGACTCAAAAGAATAAACATGGCATTAGTTTCAATTTCAGTACTTAATGAGAATCCCCAACATAATTTGTAAAAATAACTTTTGATTCCGTATTGGTATTTGACCAAACGGACGGGCAATAAAATTTGAAAATTCAAAATATATTTAAGGATATATTATGTATTACTAAGTTACCATACCATTTGCCCGTTGGGGTTGGTGAGGGGTCCGGTGACCGCCATCACCGCCATGTAATCACAAACAAGAAGTGTCGCTTACTTAACAATTGTGTCTACCGCCACTGCCTCTCTTCCTCCTCCATAAAAGAAGCGGTTAGATAGCGAATGGCGCTAACCGCAGAGAGTTTTGCAGAGTTCGCCAATGTGGTAATAGTGGCCGAAGTTTAATGAGAAGTAAATGATAAAAGTGGCGCAAGTAATATTTGGGTAATTAGAGACTTTAATATGGAATTTAACAAGCCGAGGCCGAAGCCTGGCAGTGGTTAACTGGACAGAGATTCCCCGGTACTGACTAAAGAACAAGCGTCAAGTACTGGGTTTTTATAGACATTTTGATTCCATAATTTTAGGTAGAATATTCACAGAAAGTTACATAATATACTGATTCATGCATCAATTCACACTTGTACAAAACACGTTAAAATAGCCTTTTCTGGGCTCGAAAACAAGGTCTAGAAATGACCAAAACGTACATAAAGTCAAGATTACATAATATTTATCCGTACCTGGATTTACCCAATTAATTCCAAATGTTTCCAAGATTAAGCAATATATAAGGCATTCTATATTAAAAGGTTTAGTACCTGAAATACAACTTTATAAGACGTTTCCTGTAATTTCCCACGCTTGACGGAGCGTGACGTAAATGTTATGCTCCACTGTGATGAGCAAGTTTATCAACTAATTATTTTGTAAAGAACCTAATGCCCGATATCATTACAATATCTGGCTGCTTCTAAAAGTAAAATCGACAATAGGTACCTGGTTTGTTACACTTGAACCTTTCTTCAACCTTACATGGAGTTTATTTTGTAATGTGTTTGTCCTGATGAAAATAGCAACTAATTATTGAAAGTTCGGATTTGTTATTAAAAATTCTGCCACTATAAATCCCGTTTTTATGTTAAGTCATTATCCTTTGTGTAATCATATGTGCTAGATCCGGGCACATATTTTATATTATATATGACTAATATTACCTAAAAAGTACCTATTAACTAATATTGATTTAATTTTTGTAGCATTCTCTACAGTATATATTATGTTATTAATGCTTTATAAATAAATTAATTGATTGTTGATTGCGTTGCGTTGCGATGCGTCGATTGATAAAGCATAAAAATTACAAGAGAGAGATTAGGCTTAATAGATAAATGGATTGAAATATTATACGTAGAGTTTTCCAAAGGTAATGCAAATACTTTCATCGTACACCAAATGTTTATGTTGAGCTTGATAGACCTGAAATATTGCATGGTGTTAGGTCAGTACAATACCAAGTACTTATGCAAAATTTCACAAGCGTAGGTTTCTTTAACCTTGAATTTTGAAAAGTTGAAAATCTGGTATGAATTTTTCAGCGTTTTTCGAAGGGTCATTTTTTGTGCTTCATAACTTCAAATGGCGATGTGTTGCGAAATTAATCAGTCCGATAAAAAAAGATTTTGCATTGCAGTATCCTTAAGTCCTGTAGAATCTGATACCAGTGCATTTGGCTCTTTGCTTCCATGGTGACTCTAAAGAGCATTCAAATTTGAAGACGATCCAAAGTGCAAATTTTAGGAAGGATGCAAACAAATCTGGTCTTATTTTTGGAAGCCCGAAACGATTAATAGCAAACAAACTAATTTGAATTGACAAGCATAAAATGGGCTTCATGACACTTATTGTCATTGGTATTCCTAAAGTTATATGTAGTTATGATAGAAGCATCAAAAGAAGTAACTCAAAAATATGCGAAAAATCGGGTGCAGAAGGTTGCACGTCAAATTGGCTTTTGCATTGGTAAGTGGATTCTTTCGGTTAATCAAATGGTCACCACGGTAGATACATTAGACGATTACAAAACAAACTCATACCATGTCTTAGCTTTTGAACAATTCATAAGAAAAATACACACTTCGAAAGAAATCATAGCTTAAGAATCGTGAAAATCTTATCCATTGTGTTTCACTCTACTGCTCTCATATTATTGTACGCACACCCGTGATTGAATACGGGAAATGTACACCTGTACCTGGACTATGTATGCAACTAATCAGGGGGCTGTTGCACCATAGATTTTAGCATTATCATTATCATAAAATAATGCGAATCTTCATTATTTTAATGAGTTTGGTTTCAATATCTACAAAATGATAATGAATAATGCGAAATGAAAAACGAGAAATGAGACAGCGAAAAAATAAGATTTTCTCATTTTTTTACGGTTTGTGTTTCACCATGGACGCTATCTCATTTTGATTTTGGCGTTTCTCATTTAAAAATGCTGACACTAAGGTCGGTTCTCATTACACTTTGCCAATAGTCGTCAGCCATTCTATCAACCGGAAATTCTAGTAAATCTCTTTAAAACAACATGTATTCATTGACAAAATGAATACAATAAGTTCCAGCGATGAAAGAAGGAGCAACAAATCATTCAAAAAAGAGAAACGAACGTTCTTCGACCCTGAATCAATAACTTCTTTTTGAAGCCTAATGACCAAAAAGTACCATATTTGCTACCCAATTGCTTGCAAAACTGACACCTTTTTAAAAATATTATCCACTTTCAGTCGCCAATCGTTTTGTTACACGAATAATGGTAACTATACTTATGTTGGTCAGAAAAATGGAAAAATCGCGTCATTTTAACCAAAAATCAAACTGAATTGGGTGATCGTCTGGCACTGTTTCGTATTTTGGCAGTGTTTGTGTTGCCTCATTTCTCATTTTAAAATAACGACAAAGGAAAAAATGAGAAATGATAATGCGAAAATGTGGTGTCCATGGTGAAACCATCTACATTAACATTTCGCATTATCATTAGTTTTATGAGATAATGATAATGATAACGAGAAATTTACGGTGGAACAGTCCCCTCAGGTTTAGATTTCTTGTTGACGTTTGTAAAACACAGCCCGAGAAAGTTTTTTTGCACTACTTTTGGAAAACTCCACGTAGATTAATAAATGTAATGAGTTTTGCTAATTTTGAGCAGAAGGAATTTTTAACTAAAATATTAATATTATATTCATCAAACGTTAGTTCCCACGTAGCAACTCTTAAATTGGTTGTGTATTTAGCAATGGAGAACGCATTTAATGCAATTTTTAAAATAGGAAACAAAAATCACTTATTTCTGTATGAGCATGTCTAGTAAAGTCACTCCGGCCCGTCGTAGCTTCGCACCGATTTCTTTTATAGCTAGGCACTAATATTGAAAGAAAACAACAAAGGATACTCATGCTATGCTGTGTATGGGTGCTATAAGACATACATTCATAAGTCTGGTTATTTTTGAATTTAGTAGTAGCTGTATGCCCCTAGGTGCCAAAAGAACCGGGAGGGCGGTGAAGAAGAGTGGGAGAGAAAAAGGCAGCGTGCGGCGAGAATTTCATCATCTTTTTTTGGACAGAGAGGAAACGGAACGCAGAACAGCCTTAGAGCAGCAGCAGTCAGTTGTCACTTCTAAGGACAGACTTTCAGTGGAAAGGATAGAAGTGGACAATTTTGAGAATAGATCATTTAATTGAGAAGAGATCATTTAATTGAGAAGAGATCAATAATTGAGAAGAGATCAGTAATTGAGAAGAGATCAGTAATTGAGAAGAGATCAGTAATTGAGAAGAGATCAGTAATTGAGAAGAGAGAGCATTTTGATTGAGAGGTGATCATTTAATGGAGAGATATCATTTAATGGAGAGAGATCATTTAATGGAGAAAGAGATCATTTAATGGAGAAAGAGATCATTTAATGGAGAGAGATCATTTAATTGAGAGAGAGAGGATTTCCACTTTTTTCCTTGAGTTATTTTCAGTGCTTTGGCATATTTTCAGTGGTTTGGTTGAGTTCAAGGTGATTCAAAGTTTTGGGCATTTTAATTGAGATTATGGTAAATAAAGAACAAGGTTTTTTGTGGAATCGGTCGTTTTTTAGCTTGTGTTTGTGTTAAATTGATTTCCTTCAAGTAGCATCAAGGCACGGATCATTTTTTGGGTAACTAGTCGACGGTTAGTCGGCTAGTTTACGAACAAATATCAAGGTATTTATTTTCTTCAGGAAATTAAATATTATGTAGACTAAAATGGTATTTATTATGGCATCAAAATTCCGGGCGGCAAGGTTTCGCGATATATCTTGTTTAAACTGTGTCGATCTATCCGGAAGAAGGGTTTATATGTGATTCCAATAGTCAGCAGCGACAGTACGTGTTTTTTCATTGCACGATGGTTTGATATGATTTTTGAGGGACATAGTCGCAACCCCACATAAAGTTGATTACTCATTGTTTCGCAGCTCAATAAAATGTTTTTTTGAGAATATGTCAAGCTGTGAACAGAGCATAACTACAAAAAATAATCTTACAGCTAACACTACTCTAGCACATGTAACCAACGCATAAGCTTGTACAGGTATTATACGCCCGGCTTATACTGGTAAAGTGTAATATTATCCCGACCTTCCAATATGCCGACCTCTAATCTTGTGGCTTAAGTGGCTTAGTCAAAAGAACAATTGGTGGATTTAAAAAGCAAATGGATTAGCGTAACAGTATAATTTGCCGACCTACAGCAAGCAAAAAGTATTCGTGGCACCCTGAACATTTTTTTCAAGTCTCTTTTCTTTTTGACAAATAGGGTTCAAATGAACTCATTTAAATTTTATCATACAATCGGTTACACGAACTTGATTTTTCAAGCAGCTGTTTGTCCAGAAGCATTCTAATTGTCATATAGCTTGTGTCTTGGTATCTACTAAAATTCCTGCTATAATTCTTAGGATTCCTTATGATAAATATTAAAATATTGTACTTCAACTTACATTTTATTATTTCACAAATCTCCACTGAACTGTCATAATACATGTAGTATAATCATTATATTTTCATTATATTATCGCGCTCAAAATCATAACTACTAGAATCCTCAGATAGCAAAACATCATCAGACATTGTGACACTTTTTATTTGGTGCTAAAGTCTGTTGCGATATCAAACGTGAAATTATTTCATATTGTAAAACTTCATAACGGTTGACGTACAAAATTGTTTTTGCAAAAATCACGGTCCAGTGAAATACTGGGAATAGCATCTTTGTAGTATACGAAAGTATATTGTATAAAAGAGTTAATGGAATAAAGTCCAAGACATTATGGAAGTGTATAAAAGGGTGTTCTGCAATCGTGTATACTGACATGGAGTATTTTCAATTGTATACTTGTACCAAAACTGTTCAGGATGTCAAGCACCTATTTCACATGTGGTCGGGTATTTGGACTGTTTATCGTAACCATTTTAATCCGCTCACATCTTCTATTGTTTGAAAGTTTAGAAGTAGAAAATGACGACCAAATGGTCTAACTGGAAGTTCGGTGTCTTACACAGATTCCTTATACTGCCACACAACTTCACGAATCTACTGACCAAACATATTGGAAATCCCAAATAAAATAGCACCACTTAGTATTTCGTTTACGGCCGTAAATGCTACCAAAGATTCAGAGTTAAATTCCATAGGACTATACAGATTTTGTTTAAAAGTATAACAAAGAAGATAAAAGCACAAAGGATTGTCCTGAAGCCCTCTATCCCAGCAGTTAAAGTTAAAAACCGAAAACAGTAACATATTGTATTAGTTCCAAAACTGTGTTAATTCATCGTGCCAAGTACCGTATTTATTCGATTTATACCCCTCGCTCGATTTATAACCCCCCTCGAATTATACCCTCCTATGAGAAGCGAAATTTGAAATTTTGACCCCCCTCGGTTTATAGCCTCCTATCATTTTTGATACCAACTTAAACAAAAAATATTCACTTTTATGTTGAGTTTTATGAATATAATGATCATAGTCAATACGTTTGACGCAATTATTTATACTAAAATACATTTTAACGAAGCTATAGCTGAACAGTTTCATTTAATTATAATTATCCTTACAAAATGTAGCATCAAATTTGAAATTTTGGCCCCCCTCGATTTATGACCCCCCTCGAATTATACCCTCCTTTGAGATGCGAAATTTGAAATTTTAGCCGGAGGTATAAATCGAATAAATACGGTATATCTTGATATACGAACCAATATGGGTCAAACTCATATCCTTGGCTTTATTTGAAGATTGAAACCGTGATTCTGAGAGTAAGCAAACCGTATTATGTATAATATATTAATTCCTCAAGCTCATGTTTTACATTTGTTAATCAGTTACCTTGATGAAATTCGTGTTTAAAATTTAATAGTTGATTTAGTCCATCCAACACATTGTGGTGCTTAAAAATAATTCTTTTACAGCGAGAGATCACCAGCAGGCCAAAATGCCACACACGTGAAATCCAAGAACGCCAACGTTGTACCCAGGTCTCGGCTTTACAACAATTGTGTAAAAATGTCTTAAAGGCAATCCAATATAACCAGAACATTTAAAAGCATAGAGATAAACAGGGTTGGCACCATGTCAATATGTCCATGGACAAATGACATGTCCATGACATGACATGTCATGGACATTTGGAACCCCCATGACAAATGACATTATGACATGTCATGTCATCTTGCATGTCATGTCCAAATGTCAAAGTGTCATGAAAAAATAAAAATGACAAATGGACATTTTTACTAGGCGATGCTGAATAATTAACACGCTGCACCTTGCATCAGGACACCACACTTAAAAGCATAGATTCATTGGACTCCTCAGTTCATTTTTCGAGTACATTTTCAAATATTCAAGCTCATTTGCAGACTTGAAAAACAAAAACATAAAGTCATAAGCTGGAGTGACAAGCTGTTTTGTCTCTGTTAGCGGCTATCAGTTATCCATTCCACCCACCATGGCTCTTGTTCCGGCTTCTCCTGTTTAATGCCGGAGCTTTCAGAGCCACCAGAGTTTTCTGCATCATAAGATGAGGTTGCTGCTGCCGGCTTGGATGAAGGTGGAAATTATTAGAAACAAGATGGGTTGGGTTCGGATAATGAATAACGACCAAATTCAAAAGCCTGCTGATGAACTGGAGATTTTTTCTTTTATTCCAGCAATTCAACTAAATTTTTTGGGGCATTGTGAGTTTAGAAAACGGGTAAGAACTTTTAGACATGTCAATTTGTCCGGACATTATGTCCATGACATGTCAATTTGTCATAAAATTGAATTTGACAAAAATTGACATTGATGTCCAATGTCCATGTCAATTTGACAAATTGACATGTCATGTCCTCAAAAAATTGAAAAATGACATATTGCCAACCCTGGAGATAAATAAACCATAATATGCGTTATTAGCTTGCTGCTTCTGCAAGAGAGGTGTTTATAGTATCATGTCCGTGTGTCCATTTTTCGGTCTGTCTGTATACTTTATTTTTAGGCTCTAGGCCCTAAACCAGGCTAAATTAACTCTAGATCAGATTAAATCGACTCTCGACCAGGTTAACTCAGCTCTAGACCAGAGTACACAGGCTCTAGAACAGGCTAAATGCACTCTAGAACAGGCAAAAACAGCTCCAAATCAGACTAAATCGGCTCTAGACCAGGCTAAATCGGCTCTACACACCAGGCTGAATTGGCTCTACACCAGGCTAAACCGGCTCTAGACCAGACTAAAAGGGCTCTAGACCAGGCTTAATGGGCTCTAGATCAGGCTGAATAGGCTCTAGGTCAGGCTAAATGGGCTCTAGATCAGGCTAAATGGGCTCTAGATCAGGCTAAATGGGCTCTAGGTCAGGCTAAATGGGCTCTAGATCAGGCTAAATGGGCTCTATATCAGATTAAGAGAGGCTCTATACTAGGCTAAATGGGCTCTAGATCAGATTAAGAGAGGCTCTATACTAGGCTAAATGGGCTTTAAACCAGGTTAAATGTGACAGTTAATTACAAATACATATCGTCTTTAGCAGCGAGCATCTCCAATTGGTTTTCTATTGCTGGCTTTTAGAAAAAAAGATAGAAAGTTGCGAAAACTGTGAATTCCATTGTAGATAAAATTTTGGCATGTAAAAGTATTCCCATTTTAAAATTCTAAAAGCAAATACTTCAACTTGTGTTAGGGCTCTGGTTTTCATCTTGTGGCTTTTAGAGGTACTTGTATAGATAGGCGACATATCAAATAAAACCAAAAATAATCATGTGTTCAGTGATTGTTCTATAGTGTACGCATGAATAATATGTTTAGTATTTTTTCCCTACGCTGTATTATTTGATTTATTATTAATAACAAATACAGTCTGAAACAAAAACCTTGCGTTTTTATTTGCTTTGACAGTTCACGTATGGTGAAATTTTTCTTAACACTCCCTAATCCAAGTTTCCAAACTACATATTTAAGTGATGCGATGAGTCAACCCACATTATTATTTGTTTGCTTGTAATGTTTTGTCAATCAATACTGATGACAACTCATCCTTTGAAACTTAAACTCCATACTGAAACGATATTGAGTGGTGACTTGATTGATTTTTTGTGGTTTTACCTTTTAGATGTAATATGTTATATACGTAAGTATTAGGAGACTTCAAATTCTTCAATTGCAAATACAGTTTTTCTAGTTGAAAAACAAAATTAAAGTAAACTGATTTATTTTATCATGTTGTTGTGTTCTTATAGTACAAATGTACTTGTATTTTATTTACTACCAATATAATTGTTAGTACTGCTTACCACAAGTATTTATTAGCGGATATGAGCACCAAAAATGGGGTTTTTCAAATTTTTGATGTATAAAAATACTATAACTTACTGAAAAAGCCAGTACAAGGTTCCAACTCTCTAAAACGTCTCGGGCGGCGTTGGTGGGGAAAAGTTCATTCTGATGGATAGAAGAAGCATTGGATTTTTTTGTTGACTTTTATGTGCTTACAATATACCGCCTGCCGATCACAACGTTAACAGTTTCGAATCCGAATTTTTCAGTTGGTACTAATAAATTGATGTATGCATGCGAAATTCCAAATTGTCTGAATATGATCGAACCAAATTTAGTCTGATCTACTTTTTTTAAATCTAACTCATCCACCAAAAACTGTCCATTGGCTAAATTGGTATGGGTTTAAAATTTAGGAGTTTTCTATGCTCTTAATATGAAATGCAAACCGAGCAAAAACCATGTATAGAATTGAATATCGTAAGACCCTCTAACGGAAAACTAGCCATCTCTCAAATTTTAGCACGATCTATGATCAATTTTTTACATGTGCATGAACCTGTCCCACCGCCACCGTATTTCTGTATGCAACCAGGATTGGGAACTTATGTTGGTAATATTTTGTTCAATGCATTAGTAGCAGTCTGGTCGGTTAGTTTTGCAACAAAAGTTTATTGTTTAAAATTATAATCATTTTATAAGTTCTATTCACAATATACACATCATGAATCGAATCAGAATGAAAAACCGGCAACTTATTTTAAAACGTATACAATTCTAGTCTAGAATTTCTTGATTAGGGCACCCTGCCGGAATTACTTTAATTCGAGTTTGCACTGCAAAAAAAGCTGTACTAAACAACAATATTCAGATAAAAACTATTGCTATTTAAGATATCGGTGTCCGTTTGTCCGTCCGTCCGTCTGGAGACTATATTTTTAGGCTCTAAACCAGGGTAAATGGGCTCTAAACCAGGTAAATGGGCTCTAAACCAGGTAAATGGGCTTTAAACAAGGTAAATGGGCTCTAAGCCAGGTAAATGGGATCTAAACCAGGGTAAATGGGCTCTAAATCAGGGTAAATATGCTCTAAATTAGGGTAAATGGGCTCTAAATCAGGGTAAATGGGCTCGTAACCAAGGTGGGTTTTAGGCACGCTTACATTTATATAGGTTCTAGCAGCTTGCATGTTTCAATGGCTTAACTTGGATGTTATATTTCGAAATATGTGAATAGTTATTCAGGTGTTCCAAGTAACTTAATTTAATAACAGTCCGATTGTCCACAGCAATGGCTATTTTGGGTGATGTCCATTCATTTTGGTATACAATTGCAGCCGGAAACATTACCAAGGCACAGGTCATTCACGCACATTCTAGGTTTACCGTCCTTGTCAGTGCACTCCTATTTTATCAAACAAAATAGAATGATCATGATCAGTTTTGTAGTAATATAGCAAATATTGCATATCACTGCTTTTACACACAAATACTGACCAACTTCACACATTACTGTACTAATATTAATATAGATGAACGATTTTTACTTACACCAGTACATGCCCATAAAAACAATTCGCAAGACCGAGCCAAACTGATTAGCAACAGTGCAGTAGTATTTAGTATCTTGACACCCGTAAAAGACGTGGTGGAAAAAGGAGCAATTTTCTCTAAACTCCTTAACAACTGTTTCTGCTTGACAGAGGAATGTACAAATGACATGTGATACTAATATATTTTGAGATTTTCTTTGCAATAATACTCAAAATATGGACAAGCAGTTGAGCAATTGTAAAACAAAGCTTATAAAGATGGTCTGCCGTTATCACTTTTACGTAACAAGTACCTAACAGGTTAATGTAGACCGGGCTCACATATTTCTGTAGACAAAGACATATACTTGGCTGTGAGTTGAAATTTTAGTGAGTAAAATATTTTCGTATACATTTTAATACATGGAACAATGAATAGGGCAAGCAGAAAAACAAATTCAAGAAAAGAAAAACATTTCACAAGAAAATGATCAAGAACATTAGTGTAGATACTTTTGAAATAAAACTACACGAGGTAGGCCAACGCTGAATAGTTTTAGAATGGCTCTTTATTTACTGCAACGCGTTTCGCTTTAAATAATGCTTCGTCAGGCCGTCTGAGATTAGATGAGACAAAATACAAACTAATTTTTATAAATATTGTTACAATTCTTGACAAAATGTTAAATATAATATTATTTAATTTGTAAACTTTAGCTTACCGTAAGAGCAGTTATAAAATTTAAAGCTAAGAATATATACATTGAGAATAAGCTATTTGTACAAGCCACCATGTCATGTCGTGGCTGAAGTCAAACAAGTAATTAAAGCACAGTTCAGTTCATTGAGTAAGTATACAAAAAGTTTCTATACCATACCTATATATCATCATCGTAGCAGCTCTTCTAGGTTTTTTGTCCTGCAAAATACTACTAAGATACATAGATATTTTGTCAAGTAAGTGCTTGTATTCTGCTAGGATGCATTTGTAAAAAGGGACTATTAAAAACGTATTATTTTTGGTTCTGGCTACTTCATAACTTGTAGTAGATATGTCATATTTTTCTAAAATGGAGGGAGTTTGCCTTGAGAGGCAAGAAATGAGAATTTATTTGTTCGGTTTCAGTACCATTTTTCTCTGTTTGTGTATTAGCTTAATATAAGTTTGGTACAGTAATCTATCAGGATAACCTCTATCAAGAAACTTACTATACAGTTTTTTTTCAAATGTTTTATTCTGTTTGTGAATTCACTACATAGTCTGATGATTCAAAGACCTTGAGAATTAAACAAAGAATTTTGTAGGTGAGTAGAATTATCAGATATCTCATGAAGATATAAATGCATGGACATTGGCTTTGCAAATATGTCTGTGGTTATTTCATTACATGCATTTAAGGTAACTGTAACATCAAGAAAGTTAATAGTCCGATCCTTTGCCTCGAATTTAAACTTTAAGTACTTATGCTTTAGGATTTCTGTTAGCCAGGCATTAACATTTATAATATCGGTTTAGTCAAGGATGTTACAGATATCATCGAAAAATCCTTTAGAGAAAACAAATGCAGGTATATTAAAATTGTTTTTACTTCATGCAATACTGTTATACTAGCAACTGCCATTGAGGCTGTATGAAATAACTGAACAAGTTTTCGATTTTCCACACAGTTTTCCACATTAAACCAAAATGGAATGTAGTTTATTTCAAAATGTTTCAAAAATGTAAAGCCACATTTAACCCAAATATAATGTCATTCATTCTAAAAACTAGTAATGTTAATAAAATTAATCCACAGATAGCTAACAAGCAAATTAAAACCAAGTATAGAAATTGCTTGAAATATTCAATATTTTGCATTGTCCAGATTTAGTGAGGTATAAAACCGAGAATGTAGAAAGTTGTAAGCAGTCATGTGAAAAATGACTTGAGAATGCCATTTGGTGTAGTGTAGAGTACGCAAGTTTTGGTATTTAGTAGAATGGGCGACAAACTAAAAAAGTTGGCAAAGGTGCAAAATGTGGCAAGGTAGGAAATTACTTTAGAGCTGTTCATTTTATGGAAAATTTTCCACTGCTGTTGGTTATATAATAAGTGAATCGTAGCATGAAAGTCATATTAGGACTGTTTTGATTGCTTCCTATAATGTTCTTATGCCCCTCGGATAAGGCCCAGGTCCCTGTGCGCTACTATAGGTAATGCTGTGCTACTGCTTCCCAACTTGTGCAATGCCCAACCCAATGCCGAATGTGTGATGCTTATGAAGACAGGCCAGCATGCCTGCAGAATGAGCTATGAGAGAACTACTCTCGACGGTCGCGGTTACTCAAGTGGCTTGCAGATGTGCCACACACTTTATTATATATCTTCATCTTTGCTCTTGTCCCCAAACTTGGAACATAAGATGGTGATGATAATGCTCAAAAAGGACCACTCACTAATGTGAGACAACTTCTGGAACCCCAATGCAATTGAATGCTGGGTCAAACTATTCCAGACAAATGGAAATAAATAGCAAACGATTCCAAATTTTTTAAAGGAACTTCAACTTTATTATTTCCCAAAAAATAGACAAATAGCGGGTGCTTTGCTAAGTGCCTCTAGCCCGTAGGCCGACTTTCTCTCTATCTTGGCACTACCTCAGAGAATTTGGCTTTCTCGTGCTTGGTGTGATGCCTCAAGAGGACTGATTCTCTGTATGTTGGCTGACTGCCTCAACAGGACTGACTGATCATGATTCACAATTTTCATTCCTTATTTATACTAAACTGGCTACTCCGGGTTCGAACTCGGAAAGTTACAAAATTGCTAGTAACAAAGAAACGTTTCATGACGAACTATTTCATGAAGCGATAAAAATAAACCATTTCCGGTTTCACAAAAAAACTACCATTTTCCACACAAAGAAAGACAAAGGAAAATGTGAACGTTTTACAAAGTCCAACTTTACGTTGGATCGAAGTTGACCTTCTACCGGAAGTAGCCTTTACAAAATACAAAGTTCATAATGTTGAACTTTAACAATGATCATCTTAGCAATAACAATGCTAATACTGAACGTTAACAAAGAACAACGACGTCTACAGGTTTGAAAACGTTCAGTTTACAAAGACATGGAAAAATTGTAATAAAATATCCAGATAATCCATTGTCTGTCTATTTCGAATCCAAATCCACCGGAACAGCTCTATTGGTACAATATGAGTCATGTTGAATGCGTACAGAGACGCGACGACAGTCACAGGCTGTCATACCCGCTACATTCCAAACGAGTTTCACGTCTCCAGCTAATGAAAATGGCTTGCGTGCTTGACCCAATTGTAATCTGATATTAAAGGATTACGTTCGTCTCTGGAATAAATGAGTAGTTTGCACAGAACCCGAATCACTGGTATGCTCATTGAAAGAACAAATAGTACACGTTTAATTTTGAAACCAAAAATTTAGTTTTATAACCCGTAAATCTTCACTCCCATTTTCAAAGGTATATACAAAACGTGAGCCTTCCTTAATTGCACTCTAAACAGGTTTGTTTAATTTTAATTTGGTTAATAGTTAAGGCCTAAGCTTTGCATATGTAATTAATCAGTTGTTTTGCTTTCTATTCAGTGCTGTAGCTGCTTGATTAGCTTTAAAATGCCGACGAAACTTACTGCTGAGTGCGGGGCGACCGTTCGAGGACTTTCCAGAGCTGTTGTGACCCCAAAGGTTATTCTGAAGTAGGTTAGGGAACTCGGAAATGACATCAGCAGAAAGAGCATCTTCACTTTACCTAATGGGACTGGAAAAATAAGAGAAGCCAAAGCTGCACGTCTTCTCAGCCCTCCCAAAGTCCAGCCTTACAAAGTCCGGACAATGGCACTGATTTAAAAAAATCGACGGTTTGACATCATATGGAAGCTCCCTGTCCCAAGGATAAATAGCCAAACGTTGCAAAAAAGTGTATCATAACACTGTATGCAAAGTTATTAATGAAACTTTGCACAAACAAGTCTTGAAGATGAGGATTATTCACGCACTGAAGCCTTTTCATGAGGTGACCTCACACACTTCAAGGCAAACGCCAAAGACTTACGCTCCAGGCTGGGATTCACTATCATAATTATAACAAGACATACCCATCAAGTCTCCCAACGCTTCGCCGATGGACTTTTTTGGCTTTGGTTTCTTAAAATAAAAGTTTTTTTTCCCGACGTACAACAACTTTTGACGGTCTTTGGAAACTTATGCAACAAGAGTGGTTCAATGTTTCCCCGGAAATGACCTAAAAAATCATGAATTCTTAGAAAAGACAATGTCGAGCTATTAGAGCATAGAACGGAGATCCTGTGGATGAAACTTAAACAATTCATCGACAAAGGCTTAGTTTTAAAAACCTTTAGCTTTTAGAGTGCAAATAAGGAAGGCTCACGTTTAGTAGTTAAGGATTTAGATAACAATTGCGAAGGATAAATTTGAATTATTTGTCTAATATAATGTACAGTTTATTGATTCTTTATACAGATAACACAAACAAGTATATGATTTTCAGATTTTCTAAAATTGTAAGCCTAACAATTATCAGACGAGCTTATTTGATTTTGATGGCAATCTTAAATCAAAATGTTATTCAATGCTGAGCATTTCTCTGAAACAACAAATTTATCAACTTGTACAATAAGTTGTTTTACTTTTATAATTACTGCTTATAAAGAATGTCACAGTTATCAGTTTGCGTTTATAATCCACAAAATGCCTGAAGTAGGGCCTTGCTCTCCTAAATAACCAATTTTCTACTAATCATCTACACAAAAATTAAGACGGCAATAGTTGCGGTTTAATTGAATCTTTGTTTTGCAATTTTAATTGTAGCTTCTATTAGACACCATATGAAAAAAATATTGCATTATGTCTAGTGTAATGTACAAGTTTAAATGCCGTGCTGGAAACAAAACGTACAAGGCATAAACTTTTGATTGGACGCAGCGTGAAAAAGCTTCCCATTTGAAATTGGATTGGTCGACAGCTTTTCAAACACTTATTAGCCCATTTAGTTTTACTATGGATTATAAAAGTCTTTAAAAACTTTTGTGAATGTTTATAAGGCTGTGCACCAATATCCAAAATGAAAACCAAAATGCACATAGAACATGCACTAAACAGTATGAGAAATAGGTCTACATAGTTTGGAAAACTGGAATAGAACAACATTATTGTATATAAATATGATATAAGAAAAACGTTTCCAGTAAACTCATTCATGGGCCACCAAGCATCTTGAAAGCAGTTGTTGCACATGTATCCCAGCAATTGGCAATACCGATACAAATGTAAAATGTTGCTGTGTTTTGATTCCATCCAAAATGAACTGTGGTTTTTCTGGAGGTGTCTAAGTAGAAAAAAATACATTTTTGAAAATTTGGATTTATACTTGAAACAAAAGCGAAACTCTTACCTCAAGTAAAGTAGGGTAGAGTTCAGTTCACTAATAGCTGATAAAAATATTTCTACTCCTAGTGGTATAAAAAATGCACAGGGAATAAAAAGTACGAGGTTGCTCGTTGCCAAAAATATTCTAGTGGGAATATCACCACACTTATAAGAAATTAGTGTGAATCCAATTGGAATACTATAGAAAAGGCCTGGAAGTATTGCTGCAGTGAGTGGAGGAAGTATAATTGTTATAAATGCTACTGTATAGACTATTAAAAACAGAAACAAGTTTAAATGTTTGGCTGCATCACTGGTATTGCCTAAAGTTTGTTTTACGTGAACATTTGAATTACAAATTGTATAGTTAATTAGTTCACAGAAGTTTTCCGGCTTTTTGTATAGTTCTATTGCTACTATGAGTGCTGCAAGCTTAAGTATCATACAAAACTCGTGGAAGAAAAAATGCAATAAACTGTTTTGCATTAGTCCTAACTTGACCGCCATGAAAAAGCTGAAAAGAGTTGAACAAACTATTACAAATATCCATATTCTGTTGGTTGCAATTTTGTGCCGTGTGGTTTGCATGCAGTTGTTTTTAAACCTGAAAGGAACAAATGCAAATTTATCGTTTAAACTGTTTACAACTAATAAACTAAATGTAAAATTGTTTGGCCTATTCTGCGTTGTCTTGGTTGCAATGTTTCGTGCAAGTGGATTTTTGAAAACAAATAGTGTAGCGTTGGCTACAGCACAGAGGATTGTAATTAAGTATGCAACAGTGCAGTACAGCTTTTGAAATAAGTCACCCATTTTGTTATATTTGAACATATTTTGAGCAAATCGTCAGTTGATTTGTGTCCAATTCAAAGTTTCAAGATTAAAAACTGCAAATTCAACTAGTCTTAGTTGCTAAGTAGACAGCAACAACAACAGGTAATGGTCACTCAAAACTGTAGTGTGCTGAACCAGTTAAATTTTCTAGTTATTTGAGTATTGAAATAAAGAGAATATACAAGTGCAAACTAGCGACTAAAATTTTTTTTGTCGCATTGCAGAGAAAAAAAGTTTTAAAGTTTCGGTAAGAAAAGATATTAATCTGTTTTTCCAAACCAATATGTAACTCAGTCTACTAAGCAATTAACAAGATTATTCTGCTGGCGTCATAGATGCGAATCACTGATTCTCATATGTAAAAAATTGAATTTAAAAATGGGAATATTTCAGTCGACCCTCAAAAAAACATTTGTTTTTCCTCATTTTATCATGCCTCATCCTCTCGTGCCAAAGTATTAATCATTATTAGCCCTTAAATGATTGTTTGAGGGATAAACAATTATTTTTGTCATTTTATTCAAACAAGTTTAAAGTAGTCTTATCTCTATTTAAATCTTTTTTCAAGGCTTTGCTTAGTTTCCTTCGACGTGCAGGTCCTCTTTTAGCTCCCAAGTCACCAGTCGCTGCTTCTGGTGGCAACTCTAATTTGCCCTGAAGTACTGATATCCCAATAACGTGATGAACTCATCCCCTGATCAATTCATGCCCTAATTAACTCATCCCAATCAATTCTTTCCCGTCATCTTATCCCGCAATCAACTCATCCCCAAATCTTTTCATACCCGTCAGAATGTTTCAATGCAAATGTATTCTCTCGGTTGGGGAGCACATCCTAAAAAGATCACTACTTCAGCGTACAAAACGAAACTCCAGCATGGCATACACACTTGTGCATAGCGTTTCTTTGGCCAACAGCACATTAATTACAACCTTCAGTTACACAAGCAAACACGTTATAGCAATCACTGATTGCCAATCAGGTTTCAGTAAACGATTCACAAAACTTTAGTTTGACGTTTTTGTTGTATTAAAATTGGAACAACGGGATTTTTATAATTAATGTTGGGATTTCAAAGAAAAGTTTATAAATTCCAGTTGAAAGCAGACTTCAAAAGACGTAATGTTGGAAGTTGACTTGGGTTTCGGTTCTAAAACGAGATTTTAAAAATTTGCTTAGTTTTAGGTTACACCAGATTTCGAATATGTTCGCCGAATTTTGTACGCTAATGTGACCGCATGTAATGATTTTGACGCCAGTGTAAATGCACGTTGTAATTAGTACGCTGGGATATCGTGCGTGTACGATGTATTATTTACTTAACCGGAAGATTTTTGTTTCTAAACCGGTATGAAAAGATTTGGGGATGAGTAGATTGCAGGATAAGGTGACGGTGATAAATTGATTGGGATGAGTTGATTTAGGTATGATTTGATTAGGGGATAAGTTGATGGGGATATACTGATATGGATGAATTAATTGGGATAAGTTGATTTGGGAATGAATTGATTAGGGGATGAGTTAACGGGGATGAATTGATTGGGATGAAAGTGACGGTCACCTCCTGAGCCAAGCAGGCCTGCCTTCTATGCCTATGCATGCCTGACAAATAAGAATGTACATGCATTTTATGCTCGTGAACACCAAATAATTGGTTTTTCTCAAAAAGCATTTATGGGCTAATAATGATTAATACTTTGGCACGAGAGGATGAGGCATGATAATAAAAAGATGGTTTAATGTATATTTAGGGGGAAACAATTACATGCCTTTAAAAATTAAGGCATTGATTTTGTTGGTAAACACCAGCTCCACATTCTGTTATTATTTTAATTGTAAAGCATTTTGTTTCTAACTTTGCAGAACTAAAATTCAAAGCCTGTTCTTCTAAGTTCATTTCGGATTATATCATTTAAAACTTAAGATTGTATTTATATTTTGACATGAGGGCGTTTACATGGAATTATTTTTTTTCATTTCATGGATTTTTTCATTTGTAAAGGGTTAATCCAAACAAAAGCAACTTGCTATTACATTTAACAACTAAATGTGGTTTTATATTACTAACTTGCAATCGTATTTAATTAAGTAAAATGATTGTGGGCTTCTACGAGTGTTAAGGAAAGTAATACAATTTATTCCAACGTTTCGACCTTTTATATCTTAGGTCCTCATCAGGGAAAAAACGAATAAGCGAACAATGAAAATATTCATATATAAAATAGAAAGAAGCGAAGTCCAAAATTTTGGTAGGTAGTCACGACCACGTTCCTCCTTCCGGTTCATAAGTGGAATCCCATCCTTCATTGCACTACGAATGGCAATGCATTCCTTCGTCTCACGCAATATTTTGTCATGCTCCCTTTCTATTACTGATGCTTCTTCCCAAAGTATGGAGTGGTTTTCTAAATCATCCGAGTTACTCCATACATGATCAGAGATCGCAGACTGCATGTCACCATTACAGCAGTGTCGTTTATGCTCCTTGATCCGTTCTGATAAGTCCCTGCCAGTCTGACCAATGTAATGAAACCCGCATGTACATTTAACCAAGTAGACACCAGCATTGATGCAAGGTGACTTATCTTTGTGAGACGTCAAAATATCAGACATTCTGGTAAACGGGATATAACCAATAGGATTGCCAAGTTTTCGGGTAATTATACGAGCAATAGTTTCAGTCAATCCTTTCAAGTACGGTAGGATAATCCTTGGTAGTTCGTTTTGGGTACTGATCTTAGGTTTACCAAAGTCACTCCTTATGCGTCTAATCGCTGCCTTCACCCAATTAAGAGGATAACCATTTTTGTATACCAAGACGTTTTGAATGTGACCAAGTTCCTTGATCAATTTATTTCCTTTAAGAATCTTTAATGCCCGTTGAACTAATGTGTTAACTACTGTCGTCTTGTGAGCTGAAGGATGAACCGAGTCCCAATCAAGATATTTGTCAGTGTGAGATGGTTTACGGTAGATTTCGAAATCGAAGCTACCATCACTTTCCCGTTGAACCAACAAATCAAGAAATGCAATTTGTCCATTATCTTCAATCTCATGAGAAAACTGAACATTACCATGAAACGAATTTAACAGCTTTTCTATGAGGGTAATCTGGCGTGGGCGCATAGCAGCTAATATGTCATCAACAAATCTCCCGTAGAATTTGACGTGTTGATTGTTGTCTATAAGTTTAGACTCAAGTTTCTCCATAAATATTTCCGCGCAAATTACAGATAGTGGACTTCCCATAACACAACCATCGAGCTGTTCATACAACGTATCTTTGTACTGGAAATATTCATTATCTTACATATAAAGTTATATTGAGTAGACTTGCGATTTTTCTGATGTTCTGAACTATATAAAAATAAATATACACAGGAAAACATTCTAGTTAAAAATATCCACCCATGGAACACTTAACTTTCTTGGTTGACCGATATGCCTTATTTTCTACTAACATTTAAAAAGGTCAGATATGCTTTTTTGATGAAAATGTTGACTGAATGAACTTGCTAAACACTGGCATGTTGAATTTGGTTAATTACCACTGTGGCACTGTCTTGGTTTTTATAAATTTTAAAAAGAAAATTTTCCACTGATTCACTTTATATAGAAGGGTTAGAATTTGCTGTCAGCGTTCTTTCAGCTTTTGGTTTGGCGGTCATAACCTAATTGCAGCACCCAAGACGGAGGATATTTGGAAGGAAGAAACGTCCAAGGTTGCCGTCACATGTCACAGTTTAAGCGTTTGCTTGCTGAATGTCGGATTGGATGGATGATTGTGTAAACATTGAAGCAAGTTAAAATTTATTAAGCCTCACTACCGGTTCCAAGCATTGCTAGAATGAGTTCGCTAGCAACTCAGCATTGTCGGCACTGTTGGTCAAGGGCCGCCGAGGAGGAGGGGAAGCCGGTGACAAATCCCTCTCCAAAAATTAGGATGGTGAAATCGTGTGATTTTCACCCCTCCGATTTGAACCATCCAAGTAGTAATAATTATATATATCACTCATTGTATTTGCAGTGTAAGTCAACAGTGTAATGTAACTAAGAATTCATTCATTCTTCGTAAGGTAATTCCCACGTTTCATGTTTTACGTTCTGTTTGATGCGTTGCAATTAATTATATTTTCAATTTAAACACAAATTAACGTAAATTTGGATTGCAAGGTACCTTTACCACTGCTTATGGAAATTAGAAAACTCATGAACAGTTAATTATGAAGTCTTTAATTAATTTTAAAATTTTATTATAAGTTCTGAGAGAATTTCTATCACAGATGTTTATTCTCGTTCCAACACATTCCGAATTTTCTAGGCTAACGCTTTAATGCCTTTATCAAAATCCATACCAATTAGTACTGATTCTTGCCGAGCTGAGTTTCCAGACACCAAGTTTTATATGTCGCATGAAGACAAATGTTTATTCCAAACTGTAAATTGTAAGCCCATTTATTTGAAGAAATTTTGGAACTCAAACTCGACTTCATATTGCTTGCCCAGGTATTAAAATGCTAGAATGGAACAGATATCAGTTATTGATTTTCTTGTGTGTCACACTTTTACTTTGCTGGGACTAAGCAAATCAAAATTATATAGTTTCAAAAATACAACTTTCTGTAAAGCTTTAATTTTAAAACTTTGTGTGTTCATAGTATGAAATAAGAATTTGGTTTCGCTAATAACTAGTTAATTCTTACTAACTCTATTGCATTTCTCGAACCTTCTATTGAAAATCTTAACAACGTCTGCTGGTCCTAATCAAAACGTTTTCAAATAATATAGTGTTTTATCAAATGATGAAAACAGGAAATCTCATATAAGTTAGCTAAACCAAGAAAATAATTACTCCAAACGAATCTTGAAGTTATCTCTTGTGCTGAATAACTGTAACATTTAAACGCTTACGTATATTCCAAATTATGGGAGTAAATTTTCAGGGTATTAGATTGGCAAATTCCATGTTTATCTGATACTTCTGCGTAAATTATGTTGACAGTTCAGAATAAATTTTGATCCCACAGAAGAAGACATTCTGGAATGAGCGAACATTCTTTTTTTTTTTTTTCAAAGTTTTGATAGAACTCTGAATATTAAAAGTTGTTTTTAACGACGTTTGACGACGACGAATCTATCGACGTTCTTTTCAGACATGCAACTTAAACAGGAGTCGACATTTATTTGCACATTTAAGTTGGTGGCAATATAAATTCATTTGTACATGATTCTGACGAAGCTTTTGTAATCTATACCTTTTTTATATTTTAATAACTTAAATTTCAATCGAGATAATAGCTGTTATGCACAAATAATTGGCTTAAATTATTTTCACCAAGTCAACTTTAAATCTGATTTTCTAAAATTTAATTCTAAAATTAATCTCTACTTTATTGCAAACTTTCTAACAATGACAAACAAAACACATTCTTTGCACAAAAGGACCTTATGCAAAAACGAATGGTCTGGGCCCATGCCTTATTTTCGTAGTAACACACTGGATGGTTACAGTTCATAGCTCATTCGAAAGAGCATCTCTTGCTAATTATAACAGCATATTGCCTTCTGTACTCTTGCTGAAATATTTTTTATCAATGCAATCCATACCAATTATGTGCAAACATACTAATTCATTACACATTTTTCGTAATTGAATTCACAATTGTAAAAATACAAACAAACTCACCCAAAACTTTGTGTTCTGATTTGCTGCATTGTGGAACAGGTATTATGTTTTAAAAACGCGATCGTTGTAAAACAAAACGAACAATTCTAAAAAAGTTTCTGTAGGATATTATTAAGTTTATATTAACAAAATATGATTTATATTATAATTACCAAAATGGTAATCAAACAGAGAATTTTAAAGAAAGTTTCAACAAAAAACGATTTTAGCATCATGTTACAATGCTGAACTTGTATTTCATAAATCAATTGAGTTGATCTAAACAGTTAAATTATGGACAAAACTTTGGTAATCTTAGTTATAACTCCTACCTCGTGTTGACAAGAATATCCAAAATTGGAAAGTAATGGAGATTAATTCGATTTAATCTGATTTTTCTAAACGTTGTGCCAGAAATCAGAAACGTTTTCGTAGATGAAAACATGCTTTTAAACGGTTTATAAAATCATCGGATCGAAGTGGTGTTAACCGCAATTTGTACACATTGATGCGTAGTACCTTTGTGATATTTAAATCCAACGTTGAAGCTTGCTTGTATTGAATTGAGAGACTTGATTTAAGACAAGGCCGTACCAGTGGATTGCGCTTCGTAATTTCTATCTTTAAGATTTCTTATAAATAAATTATACAGAATCGGTTGTAGCATAAAAAAACTGCCATTTGATGATATATAAACGTTAAAAAGAAATATAGGATTCGGAGTCTTTTAAAATCTTACAGCTATTTGAGATTATCAAAATTTGCAAGAATTACAATGCAAGAAAAGATTTGGAAATTTCTACGGAATCACCATGTATCAATCCCTATTACTTCTCCATAATATGAAAACAAACGGCTTTAAGCCTTAGAATTTTAAAACCATCAGTTTAGACAATCTGGTAATCAAAGGACCATATTCAAAGAACGAATGGTCTGGGCCCATGCCTTATTTCCGTAGTAACACACTGGATGGTTACAGTTCATAGCTCATTCGAAAGAGCATCTCTTGCTTATTATAATAGCGTATTAGTTTTGACTACAACTTGCTGCACACTTTGTGTTTTATGCAGAAACATTTTCCAAAAATGCACTAGTTAACATATGCACCAAGGTGCATATCAAAGCAACTCTGTCATTACATGTTGGATGGTTACAGTTTATTGCTCATTCGAACAAGCATTTTACGGAGAATAAAACGATGTGTTGATTTAGCCAGCAGCTACTTGCACAAATGACACTTTTGCATATACACTACCATGCGCATTACTTTGTGTAACACCGTTTCTTGTATTGGTGTTTTCAATTGAATATCCTAAAATATTGTTCGAAGCAGATGTGCAAGCTGGACGACTGTTAGGGGATCATCCAAGATTTTCTCGGGAATCGGATCAAGGTGATGAGACTAGATGTGGAGAATCCGAACCAACGGTAGTTAAATCAGTCGATAATTTTACAGTAAAACCAAACACACTGGATCGGGCCGTGGAGTTAAGAGTCTCGGAGGCAATCCAACGTGTAAGACGGCTAGGGCAGTTGTATGTGGAGGCGTGCAAGAAACAGAGGATAAAGGAACGACGACAGTTTGCCGAAACAGTGACGTTTGTGTGGCATCAGATTGGTAACATCCTGAATTTGGCTTATACGTACTGGTAAAACGAGTATCCTTAGTGAACAAGGTTGGTGTGACTATGGAGTGGGAGAAAAGCAGACCAATTAAAGTGATTTGTCATGCACATTTGATAAACATAAAATAAAACACAAATGAATGTAAAGTCATCAAAAGTGTGTTTGAGTAATGTTAAAAATCGCAATTATTGTATTTGTCTGTTCATTAATTATATTGAGCTGTCTGGTTTTGGCCCGAAAGTTTGCATAAAGCAAATGCGACTGGTTTTAATTGAATTCAATTTGGGGTAATGAGAGGCTGGTGTAGATTTGAATGTAGATTGAGTAGTAGTAGTACTTGAATTCGGTTTCCCGAATAATCGCTCTGCGCGTTGTAGGCAGTACTGGAAAATGTCTATATCATCCATAGGCAAAGTTTGTTGGTTAGGTAGAGTTGATGTTCTATTAGGCGCGGTGGCATTTGTGGAGTGCAAGGGAATCATCTCATGAGCACGGTTGGGAAGGTAGGGGATCTCATGGTTAGATAACACAAATTCGCATCCCGGACCTGTCCCAGTCCATTTACGTTTAAAGTAGTAGAATAGTAATAGCAAACAGCATCCGACCATCATAAGATTTAAAACGTACATTGTGATAAGAAACACGTATAATGTGTGTACAACTTGGTTTTCGGTGACAGCAGTGGAGTTAAACATGGCAGGTTGAAGGGACCCGGAGAGCTACATTTTGGTGTTTACACCAAAGAACAAAAACCATGATGGTGAGCAGAATATTCCAGACAAGTTCAGACTAGAAAAGATAGGTTGTATGATTGTTAGAAGGTAATCCGTCAACTTGAAATATGTAGAAAAATCATATACCGAATAATTAGCAAGTTGCTGAAGAGCACTGTTGTCGTGGTGGATGTGGCTGGTCAGCAACAAGTGAAGATCAGAATGCGAGGGGGCGGCGAACAGTTGATCAATGGTAGGAAATGCCACCGCAGAATAATTTTGTAGTGAGGACCATCTAGTAGGAATAAAAACTTTAAGAGGTGAAACAATGGTGTCACCTTGAACTCTTTTGCATAACACAGGGGGATAATTTGGTGAGTGGGTGACACGTGCAAAGCACAAAACAATCCAGACGGAGAATGTAGATTCCTGGAGGATGAGAATCCTGATGAAGATGACGTTGACTGACGTGAGACGCTTCCATGAATGGAAAAGTACCGTAGCAGCGAAGGTTTACTGTAAAAGGAACATTTGCAAGAGCGTAGTAGCGTTCAGCCAACTTGTTTATGTATACATGATTGACAAGTACAGAACTACACGAAGAAGAACAATATGCAATCAAAGTATTACAATAAGCACCTAACAACAAATTGTATCGAATGTCAAAATCTGTACTATAACGTTCTTCAAACAAACAAAAATCATTGTCTGGACTACATGAGAACGAGTGGTGACTCACAATAACTTTTAGTTGGACAGTTTGAACAATTAATTTAAACTTATCAACACCGTACTTACAGATTGTGTTATTATAAAGAGAAGGGATAGATCTCCCATAATAATCTTACAAGTAGTATCCTTTGCCTTATTGGGTACATTTAAAACTATGTTAATAGTATTATTCTTGGGGTCCATTGGACACCTAACACGACTATGATGATAATATAGAGACAACAAGTCATTACTAAAATATAAATCATAACCAAGAGTGGATAACTTTTGCCGCAAAATTATCAATTCGTGCTTTAATGTTGGGGAATCAATTATCGCCAACGGTAGTCGATGGTGGGGACAGTCCTAGAGGACTGAAGCGTACACTTGCAAATTTGCACTGAAGCGTAATATATCACGCCACAAATTTGCAAGTATTAGAAGCAATCGAAAATTACCAACATTCAAGTTACGGTTATACCAAGACTCGTGTTGGCGTTAGCGTTCTGCAACATTCACTAAATTATTGAACTTGTGAATTAGAGCATCATATTTTTTATTATCAACTTAATAAAAATCTAAAATCTAAGCCAAATCTAAAATATCTTTGCCTTGCTGTACCATACCTTTCTGCACATGATCCAAGAGTTTTGTAAACTGCAGAAGAATCTGAACTAGCGTGGAAAAAGTACACTTTATAGCCCAGAACCAGCGGCAGCCGCAGCAAGATCCGTCGACCGACACGGGAATGGGGTGATGGAGTATTTCGCAAATCATGTGAGAAGTTAGCAGCAGGGTAGACGGAGTAGTCCTCTGTGGTGAAGACTCTTTTTAACAAGTCAATCCTAGATTCAACATAGAGTACGAGTACTGGAAAATTTCCGGTTCTAATAGACAGGAAACATCGTCAGTGGAGTTAGCACGCAATAGGGTTGCATGACAAGCCCGGCGATACAAAAAATGGTGATAATTGGTGGGATCTATAAAAGAAAAATCATGGGTAAAAACTATTAGAGTAGACGCTGTATAAATATAAAGATGGGTCCTGGGTTGTTCCAAAAAGAATCCATGGGAGACCACGCAACAATGATTCAATGGGGGAGCTAACTGGAAAAAGAAAACTAGAAACAAAATCATGATGATGAATAAGGTACTTGATTCATTGAACAAGAACGAGTGTAATAATTGTGAGACGGGAGGTCCACTACTGCGGAATCCATTTGCAGGCTTGGTTTTATAGGAACGCCAGTAATAGGTACTTCCAACTTTGAAGGTCGAGCGGAGAATTTCTTTAATCTGTTGACGTGAGTAAAAAAAGAAGATGCGGAGGGGTGATCCAAACGAACAAGAACATTATTACGGGATAGCAAATTATCAATTATAAATGGACCTGAAAATTTAGGGCTTAGTTTGTGGGAAGCTCCTACAAGAGCTAAATTTGGAAAAGCCACAAATACCCTAACACCAGGTTGAAAACGGCTACAAGCATGGGCAAGAATCGGTCAGTAACTATATCTTGACTACGCATCACGCAAGGCTGAAGACAATGCCCGAACGGCTTGAAAAGGTGGAGGTGATCGGAGTTAAAAGAGTTAACCAAGGGTAAAGAAATGTCAACAAGGAAAACGGGTTCACGTCCATAGCATAAGTAAAAGAGTGAATGTGAGGAGGAAACATGTTTAGATGTGTTAATGCCAAATACACGTGCAGGAAAATAAACTGTGCAATCTTAAGTATGACGATTGACGTAATGCTTTAAAGCCATTTAAACGGTTTGGTTAACACGTTCAACAGGACTGTTTTCCGTTTTACTGTAAGGGGATGTAAACGTTGGTGAAGAACCAAGTGCATGTAGTAATTCAGATACAAGCAAAGAGCGATTGCAGGACTGGTTGTCCATTACAGTCGTATGCGCCGTTCCATGTACATGTATTAATTTAATTAAAAATTAAAACGACCAAATCCACGTTGGCCGCCTTTACCGCAATTAAATCCACGTCTGTAATTATTATGTGCTAGATTTACCTGTGGTACATTAAAAACAATGGGATTTGTTTAGGTCTTTACCTTCGATAATTATTTTCTCGATAATTTTTTGTCCTAAATTTCATCCACGCTGTCTATATCTACGACCACGGCTATTATTGCCCTGTCGATTATTATTATTTCTTTTCCCAAAAGTATTAACAACATGCTTTGTCTCGTTATTTTGATTATTTCCTGAATAACCTGCATTAAGGTTCTAACCCGGCATTATAAACATCCTTTTCCCAACCATATATACTTTTCAAACTGTTCTAACTTCTTTTTCACACTTTCTGGGTCAGGGGGTCTTGCAAATATATATCCCTTCCCAACTGCGCAGGAGGACTTTTTAAATCTACTATTAAAAAATCCTACTTTCCTCGCATTAGTCATATTTGGATCCAATTTCCGCATTAAAACCAACTGAAAATGCACATATGTGCCTAGTGAATCAGCATTCACATGACGATTTTCTGCTAAACGCCGTTCTAGCGATTCAGGTGTAACCTTATTAGCAAATTAAGCAATCAAATATGTACGTATATCTTTCCAAGTAGCAAGCTTTGCTTTAGCTAGGGCAAATTCCCATACCTCACTGCGATCGCAACCATTTTCCGTAGCCAAATCAGTAAGAAACGTATTATAACCATCTAGACCATCATCTTTAAGAAATAGCATGAGCTTTTTGCCTTTCTTTGCATCTGAAATCCAAGAAAAATTCTCACAAGTCAACTCGTATTTTTCTAGAAAGTTGTGAATATTGCCTGACCCATCAAATTGGATATTATCAGGAGAAGGTAGAACAATGACGGTAGTTGTCATGGTGGTAGATTTAGTAATAGGAGTTTTACCTTTAGTTTTAACTCGGGCGAGGGGGTGGTACGGGAGGGTTACTAAACTTAACAGAAAGTGGATGGATTGGTTCTGTGGAATTTAGATTAGAGTGTTCGAGTTGCCATGAAAAGGAGTGTTAAGAACAGGGGGTCTTCTACCCGGTCGGTTTACTAATTCAAGGATTTACGGTCGAGATATAGGATTATTTAGGAAACTTCCAACGTAAGTAGGATCAACGAGGGTATTTTCAAAATTATAAGGTGCACCAGTGGGAGGATGATTAATAGGAATTGCAACGATTGGTTCATGAACTAAATCAGGAAGATGTTCGGGTGCATTATTATCTGGTACGAGTATTGTAGACTGTTCATGTACTGTTGGTGAGATAAAAATGGCACTAGCTTAATCGACAAGTCCATTTAAAATTCGGCTACGTTTTCTTGCATTCAGTTCAATTTCTACTGGGCCTGGTGTTTCAAGAACTGGTGGTGGTGCGTTGCGGCGACTATTACGCGTACGTGAGGCAACAGGATACATCTGAGCTGGTCTTGTAGACATGTTTTTGCAAAATAAAAAGGTGCGGTTGATCAAGCCTAACCTTGCTGACCTTGAGGGGATCTACAATGCAACGGAGAAGAGAAGTGGTTGAGAAGATTAAAACGTAATACTTACAAAGTACCGGGATAATCTGAGAAGTGAAATCTTCCTAGGTTTCAAAACTCGGGCAAGTACAAGCACTAAATGACGTGTATGTCAAAACGAGCAAAAGGGACTAACGGTGGTGCCTACAATATTAGAATGGCGTTGCAGTTTTATGATGAGAATAAAGGTACGAGAAAAGGTGGGAGAAAAGGAGGGTGAACTGATAGGAGGATTTAAAACACAATTCACTGTTCTAGATTAGGTACCGTTAACTTACGATAGAGATAGAACCGTATACTAACCTGATGAAAAACATATATAAATATCTTAAGGTGTACGATATAATATTAAGTACCACAATACTCTAGTATATGAGATATATGAGAGTAAAGATGTTAACCTATTGACATTAACTTAAGTGGTTACGAGATAAGAATGAGTATTCTATCATTCATAAATTTTACATTTAATATACGACACACCAGGTTGGCTCTACGCAAATATCATCATTCATAAAAAATCTCATAAATAACTTAGATTTTGAAAACTTGAAAAAATGTTTGAAACCAGTTTGATGACGTCATCGGTCACCAGGGCTTGGCAGCCTGAATAGAAAATATCAATCAGTAAGCAAAAATCAAATATAACAATACAAATAAACCCAAATAAAGTAAATTCCAAGCAAGTCTAACAGTATAGAAGCGTTAGGTTTTACATTTAATCAGTTGTGTGCAATTTCAAATGCAAATTGTTGTTTTCTATGTAGGCACTGCACCGTTTTCATATGGTTTGAATTCAAATCGGTTTTTTTGCAAAAAATCTCAATAACTCGCAGCCGTTTTGAGTTTCTCAAGAACTTGTTTTCTAGAAATTGGAACTTTTATGGAAATGAGTCCAATAGTTTTTAAATTAGTTAAACCCATACTTTGAAACCTAACTTGGTTTTGAAATACCCGGAAGGTCACCTTACTCGGGTATTACTTCTATGTACTTAAAGTTGGAGGGGTGGCGTTTGGTATCAATCGACTCCATTTTCCAAGCCCTACAACATACTAAAATATCGCATGAATGAGAGTTGTTTTCATTACGGTGCTAAACTGTAATGGAAGTATCAACACTACGATACTTGAAAACCAATTTAACAACGTTATTAAACAGTCGATAATTAAGCTCATGTCACTCAAATGCAAGAATCTACCAGCATGGACGTAGTCCTTTTTTAGGATCAAGAGCTTACGAGTCTTCCGAAATCGGAAGACTTAAAACAGTGTTATGGCAGTAGTTGTTTCACCAAACCGGGAGAAAAGCCTGAATTCAATGATACAAAAGAGCCACGTGGTGTATCTCTACGTAAGGTGTGAGTTGCTGGTAAGCTGGTATAGTTTTCAAAATAAGCTTATCAACGATAGAATGTGGCGTAGGTGGGTGGTTGTTTAAGGTCGTCCGAGAACGGAAGATTTTTGGAATCTCGATTCTACTGCGCGTGAACTACGTCTATGCTGGTAGAATCTTCCATTCTACTTTATCATCCTCCATCTATCGACCTAAAACAGTATTATAGTACATTTGCAAAGCAATTGTCGATAAGAAGGCACGAAAAAAACTTTTGTGGTAATTTTTTATTCATATATTATATATATTTACTTCTTATTACAAAAATTGTAATTCGGTACAGTACGAAACATGAAGCGTTTTAAGTACTTAGAACAGAGTTTAAGTATTTTGTCTTACCATTTAATGGTTTGTTATAATACTTACAAATATTTGTGATCCCGTGTACTAACCTACAGATTTCATAATTACACAGACCAACGTTGCCTACAATTCTAGAAGCTTTAGAGCTTGATGCATGTCTGTAACTATGACCTTTATAAACACTTGTATCAATTCCAAATTACATAGCATGTCAACTAACCAACGACTAAGTGTTTGTGAAGTAACTGCCTTTTATGGTTTGCAATACGGAATTAACTTCAGTCGAAACTTGCTGCTCTGGAGTCGATACTCACACTGTTCCATTTATAATTGGGCAACTTTATTGTCTGAACTCCTAGAAGGCTAACAATTGCAATTAAAACAGCTTATTTCTTTGATAAAATCTCAAAACTTAAATCATTAATATCGGGCAGTGATTGCAAGTAACCTATTAGTATATTTACATCCCTCGTATAGTTAAATCGTGATTTAGGTGGATTCCGTTTGTCCATACCTTTCATTATGCAATAACTAAAGGATGTTAACCTAATTAATGCCCGTCTAAAGATGCTAACACAGTAATAAATGCGCTTCTATTCGTATTTATAAACGTAGAAATATACTTATTTTCATAACAATATGTTAAATAGTCTTATACGCTGGAAATAGTTGGGTCCCATTCGTTGCAGCCTTTATCATTTTGAAACTTTGACCATCTCCTGAAAACGGTGGCATGTTGTTTCCAAGTAGAAGATGAAGCAAGTAATCTCTTGACATTATCCGATACTTTTACACCTGTTGTCGTCTGCCGGAAAAAATGGAGCACATGAGGTTGAGCTTAACTGATAAGATCTGTTTTCGTAGAGACAAAGCAATAGATCATCAGAACTAAGCATAAGTACATTAGACGAAACTAAATTCATAAATGTAATAAACCGGTATTGCATCGACCATTCATGTACTATAACAAATCCCATTGTCTGTTCAAGTTCGATTTATCTTAACACTCGTCCTATCAAATTAAAGGGTATAAATGAATAAAAGAAAGTTTTCCATTCATATGTAAATGCATCTAAACCCGCGCTGTACATCTCTGGTAGTCATTAATAATATTTTGAACATTGAGCAGTATTTCTAGAAGCAAAAAAATTGATTGCGGAGTACCACAGTTCTCACAAATTAACCTAAAGTGCTTCTCATGAAGCTCAAAGTGCGATTAATCTATTTTATCAAGTCTAGATATGTTGTAGCATGTCAGGTACCCATTTCAGCTCATTCAAGGCGGCACTGTGCTGTTGTACTTGCTGTGCTAATCAATCAGTGTTGGTTCTGGCACTGCCGAAGCTGAGACATCTCTGCTTGCGATATATTTAAATAATGATTTTATCAATAATAGTATGACAGCCGCTCATCTGGACATTCAATAACCAGTCAATGGGAAACCATAAAAATGCTCGCTGCTTAAGACGATACCGAAATGCAATATTAAAAATACAACTGACCATTTATTCTGGTTTAGAGCCCAATTATGCTGATTTAGAGCCTATTTATGCTGATATAGAGCCCATTTATGCTGGTAAAAAGTCCAAAAAATAAAGTAGACGGACACAGACGGACGAATACACAGACAGACAGACACACTACATCTTAATAAGCTCCTCTGCTGAAGCAGCGAGCTAATAACTGTCAGTCCCTGTAGATGGACTTTGAACGACATAATATGCAAAGCTAGTTTGTATCCTACTGCTTCCTCTACACCTTAAATTTTGAGATTATCACCACTCTTTTGAGGTTTAAACAAAATTAGCTTACCTAAGTGCTAGTGTATTACTCCATTCTCGTGCTAGGCTGGATGACATATTTGCTCTAACTCAACTCAGAACTAATTGGAATTAAAAAGCTTAAAATATTGCGACAAATATCCCGTGCCTGATTAACAACAATACCGACTCAACTAGCAACTCACACCTCACGTAGTGCTACATGACGTGGTTTTTCTTTTATCTTTGAATTCAGGCACTTCTCCCGGTTTGGTGGAACAACTACTACCATAACATTGTTTTAGGTCGATAGATGGAGGAAGATAAAATAGAATTGCAACAACTATTTTTCTAACGAAAAATGTATTAATATTACTTGCCTGTGTACAACAATAGCGGTTGGAAAAAAGAACTAATTAAGTATTGATTTTTCATACGCGTGTCAGTGACACGCCTTTTGGTTTAAAAAACTTTTCTCGTCTCCAAAGCTTGAAACAATACACGCCAAGTAAATAAACGAAGACATTTTGGAAGCTGCAGGTTTAAATATTTTGACTATTTGTATATTTACAACTTTTGTTCCGTTTAGAATTAAGCCTACCAATTCCAAATTCTAGTAAAGAATTTTAACCAAACATTCTGTCCCCTATAAACAGAAACACACTTAAATACCACTTTAATTATTTTTTAATTGCGATTGAGAATGTAAAACTATCCTGGCTTTTTAATTAGGTTTTTGTTTTTATCGTCAGTTTATTTATAGCACTGGTCTTGATTACACACGTGTGCGCCTTTTAATAATTTTCGAGTCTTTTTCACCATCCTTTTAAAAAAAAGTAGACGTTTCTTGGTAATTCTCCTTTTGCTATTTTGCAATTGTGTGTTTCATTTGGTACGAAAGCCAATGAAATGGTTAGTCTAAGCCATTCAATTGGTTAAGGTTGGCAGCTGTAGCAGCAACAATCAACCTCTAATAGTGCTTACATGAATTTACTCATATCATACAAAAGCTGAGCGTGTACATCAGTATTTAGTCATCGACTAATAATACAGAAAAAACTATTGAAGGCAGCGTAAATACCAAGATGCAATCATAAACTATTGAGAAAACAACTGTTTTGTGCATATCCTTGTTAACATAAAAAACAAAAATATGTTAGAACAACTCACATGAAAAATAGAATTCGTATACGCACATACTTGTAGTTTTACGATAAACAGACAAGTTTCATAGAACCTGTACAACCTGTGTCTATTTGTGTCCCTTTGTCATCCAAAATATGTAAGAAAGCGTCCTCAGAGCAAACTGCAGTTTGCAAACTGCAAACTTTTTAAACTATGAATTAAAACAGTTAACTGTTTTAATTCATAGTTTAAAAAGTTTTAGAGTGCTACTAGCGTAAATGTGCTAAAACTATTTAGGATAAGATTAAGTGCTTTGGGATTCAATCCTACATTTGTTAAATGTACCATTTTCATGTAAGTATACTTCAAAATTTACGATATATGTAAATTTCCGTCAAAATGTTGAGCTTGTTGAACATATTTGTGTGTGTGTTAGTCGTGTTTGGTGCAATTTATTGCCGTGGAAATATTTTAAATGACGAACTATATGATATAAATCTGTGTGATTTGTCTGATTTTCAATTATTTTTTGAGCGTCTCACAAATTTCTTAGCGCTGCGTCTGAATGAGTTATTGATTCATTCCTTCAAACCAAATTGCAATTTTAAATTGCACAATTTGCGTTACATGATATTTAACAGTACATATAAAAATGACGTAGGAATTGAATTTCCGTTTAGGCATAGTCAAACTTTTGCAATTATATTTGCGCCACTGGTCAGAAAACTGACTATAGAGCATTCGTCAAGCATTTTTGATACATTTTATCAGCTTTCTCTTCGCGCTTCAACTGTATATTTATACGTTCACAAATGGGAATTAGGAAGCCCCGATGTCACTCACTTGTTTTACGTAGATGACGCCAATTTACCGGCCACAAAATTAATGGTGCATATTAAGTCAGCAAGTGACATATTGACAAGGTATTACTGCTGTGGGTATTGTGGTGAATTTGTACTCTGGAGACATGTACAGAATTTTAGGGTAAACAGTTTATTGAATCCACTAATACTTCATAAAATGCTGTTTTCAAACAAAAACAAACAGGAAATTAAAATTACACAATTCTTCTCAAATGTCGCATTGGTTTGTAAAATTTTGAGACGGTTTTCTTCAAAATGTGGTAGCAAAGAGATAAATACCCTACTGGTTTCAGAACAATATAATTTCACGTTTACGTATATAAGACCAGACGAAATTTGGTCGAAGTCTAAATTTCAATATTTTGAATCTTCAACTTCTTACACGAACTATGGAGACACCGTTGACAAAATGGCGGACATAAAAACTGGTCTTTTGTTTTACATGGATGTGAGTGATTCAGTGTTTTATTGTTCAAGTCTACGCCAAAGTAAGCACAAACTCTCTGCCAGTATGCAGTCGTGGATGGGAATCATATCAGTGCCCAGTGTGGTTTGTATAATGGTTGCATTGGCAGCTATATTACGATTTACTAACAAATTACGCAAGATTCAACCTTCCAAGAACGACTTGCTTGAATTAATGGGGGAGTTTCTAGGCTTCTCCATTACAAATGCACAAAGGCACACAAAGTTTATATTTTTTGTAAGCCTACTTGGAATGACAATATGTCCATATTACACAAATGAGGTCACAACTCGTGTGACCGTGTTTGTGCACGAAAAGCCATTCAAGACACTTAACGACTTGTTGCTAAATGGATTCAAACTATTGTGGCCAGATCATTATTATTATGATCCGCTGGTGTGGGAATCGTCATATAGGGAATATGAAAAGAGGAATTTGTCGAATCTACTTAATGACAGCATTTACTACAACAGGACAATTGTGCACTCAAGGGAAACTCGTGTTAGCTTTTTAATGAGAGAACATGCTATTTTGTATACTAAACATCAGCCTTCTTTACTGGCTTTAGAAAAAGGCGTAATTAAGCAATCAAATGATAGTCTAAATAAATGCTTTCTCCTGTCTGAAACACTCACTTACACACACCAATATCATATTACATACACCGTTAACCGAATCTGGATATCCAAAACACTCCAGGTGATCAAAGAAGGCGGATTTGTGCAAAAATGGGATGATTGGCAGTCCTACGCTGAAAAGTTTGAGGAAGGAGTACAATCCATTGAATTTTCTCCCGATCGGGTCATAACCTCAGGAAATTATATGGAATTGAAACATCTACTGGTAGCATTTTTGCTGGGTTGTATTCTTTGGAGTTTTGCTGGGATTTTGTTTGTGGCTGAGGTTGTGCACATGAAAAGCAGTAACTTAGCAAAGTTGATTCAGAGACGTTCTGTTGACGTGAAAACAATTCTGCAGAGAGATAAACCCATATTATTTGTAACACGAAAGTAGCAAAGCCCGAGATTCCTTCAGCTGTGAAAGTGTTCCACGAAGTTCACATTCCTTTGTTGAATTTGCAGACCCGTTATCTCACGTTTCGTAATTTCCTAAAAAACTCACATCATGAACCAGGAAATAAAATAAATGCACTTTAAATCTAGGTATCTATAATCTTTCAATACTTTGTAATAAATGAGAAAAATGTAATTTAATAAAATCTACTCTGAATGAATAAATATATTAAAAGAAAATGTGAAAAATACAAGTGTCGCTGAAATAGACGTTTTGACTTCTGTTTCCAAATTGTTTCATTGTGTTGTTGGTTTTAAATAGGTAGTAAGCCATTGACGTTCAACATGTCCTTGGAAAGTTACAACGCAAGATTTGAAGAAATTGTCAACTTGGCATTGGATGCTTGCCTCACAGAAAACCGAATTAAACATTCATTTCATGTTTTATCATGCGCTGATAAGTCAGTGCAAAGCTTTGAAAAAGTAAACATCCATTGTAAATCATTAAAAATAGCATATTACCTCTGTCACTGTTGATAAATATCCAGTTAAGAAAATATTTGTCTGGTTAAAGCTTGCTTGGTTTAAAAGTTATTTCACGTGTTTAAAAAAAAGTAGTCGGACGGACAGACAGACGGACACACAACATCTTAATTAGCTCTTCTGCTAAAGCAGTCAACTAATAAGGATGTGCTTTTGTGCATAAACGCTACCTAAGAATAAGCTACAATAAAGCAGAAATGTATCCTATTTTGGTTCCAGTTAGGGTTTGGATTCCTGCCACTGCAGAGTCCAAATTCGCCGCAATGTTTGGTTCAATATTTTAATGAAAAATTGTTTAGAATATGAGGTGTTTGATATGTTCATTTCGTTACACTACTAATATCCAAGTCAACTATCTATAAGTGTATATTGCCGTGTTACATGTGTTGGGTAAATCTTATAGGCATGTTAGGCATTAAATTTCTTTCAGACAAAACTTGAAAACGAGTAAACTGTTATCTAAATAGAATTGAAATTTTGGCTATTATTTAGTATACGGTACCCCGAGTTTTGGGACGAGAGCTATACCAATCGAAAGCCCTTGACCTGGGGAGTCGAATGACACCAGATCTCGGGTGGCGCAGATGAGGGGTTCGTCCCCCAGGGGTAATTTTCAAAATGACACAAAATAGCATTCTTACATGCATTCGGCGTGTCTCACTTTGCCCCACATAAACGCGGGAAGGTTTCTTCTTCCCTCAGATGACTCCAACCTTATGTATTAGTTAGGTTAGGTATGTTTAGGTTAGGTTGCGACTGGAGACATACTGCATAGCTTTATGTTAGTGGTCAACAACTGTGGATAAAGCAATAGACCTGGCTACTTCGCGTTCACTTATGTTTGATTATAATTGAGGTTCGCGCGATAGCGCGAACCGAGGGAGTCTGGGGGCGAAGCCTCCAGCTAGCGAACGAGCGTAGCGAGGCCCGCGCCCTTTACTGTAACCTGAAATGCGCATTTCCTGTAATTTGTCAGGTTTCAATTACTCCCTCGCTCATCTGGGGTACTGTGCGACGCGTCAATTGCATGTAAAAGTGCCTTTTTGGGACATTTAGAAAATTACCCTTGGGGGACGAACCCCTCATCTGCGCCACCCGAAAGTGGTGTCATTCGACTCCCCAGGTCAAGGGCTTTCGATTGGTACAACTCTCGTCCCGAAACTCGCGGTACCGTATACTAAATAATTTCCGAAATTTTAAATAATTGATCAAGAAGAATGATATGCAAATAAATAAGTTAAACTCAAATATCGAAATTGCATCAAACGTTCTCTCAATTCAGAGACCAAAGTACTCCATTTTAAAACCATCACCAATAGTAAAAAAACAAACCATATTTAAGCTTTATATGAATCATAGCATAACTCTGCTCCCAAAGCAGTTTGGATTTTCTTGTTTTCCTGACTATAAACAACTCCTTACTTTGCTTTGTGATTTTTCTGGCAAGGTCTGCAATTGTGTTGCTATGTTTTAGTACTTTGGAACCATTATCACCAAAGTAAGCAAAATTACAATCATGAGAAGGAAAGTACTTCATTGGAAAATTGGGGGGAAACGTGCTCCCCGAAGGTTGACCCAGGCAAAGAAAACGACAATCCAAAAAGGAATTGTAAGGGCGGCTTATATTGCTCCACTAATAAGAGGTTCAAACAAACCTAATATAAGTGCAAGCAGAGTATACAAATGTCTTGAAACGGGTAAGCTCTGAACCTTATAGGAAATACATTGCTATAAGTTATAGCAATGTATTTCCATGAATTTAGATAGACTATTTCACATGAGAACTAACAGCGTTACCAGAAACCCTACTATACGATTGGATTCAAATATGCAATGTAGTAGAGATGCTACGCTGGCTAAAACTTGGTAAACTCTTTGTTCTCTGGCTTTGATGTAGGAATCCGTTTATACAAATTCTTCTATAAGATAATACCGTCTATATTTAAGGCCACCGCTCCCTTATATACGTCAATCAGCAAGGTTTCCATGCGTATAAGCTCGTTGCATCATGTTAAAAGACTTATATGCTAAAATGAATGGAACCCCAACGGGAGTTAGAGTGAGAGTGTGAAAGAAATTAAGTTATACTGGAAAACGGCGAATCGTATTCACGAAAGAATAATGCGTTATAAATGCGGATAAAATAAGCTTACTATAAGTCACAAATCACAACTGTTAAGATGTGGGTTTTCAATTTTTTCCATGTTTTAAAAAAAACAAAAAGGATAAATTAGCAACAAGAAGCATTTTTCAAATGGAGTTTTTGCATTATGGAAAAGTATAAAGCTCAACTGTGGTTGTATTATATAAGTATGTAATGTATTCATGAGATAGGAAAGAAGTATACTGAATAACGTTTTCGCTGCTAGCCCTTTGCACGAACAAAAGCAGCAAAAGTTATTGCGTATTCATCCATCCACAACTCTTGTTCTGCTCTCTACAACAGTTGCTACACAACTGCAGTAGACAGCGTAAAACACAGTGCTCATAACGACGCACCGGCGGGGAGAATCGCGAAAGTTTTTACTTGCCAAATATACGGCATCGTGATACTTGCAGCACAGTTGTCCAGATTCACTTCTAGGGTACCGCATAGTGTGCCGGTAGCAAATTTTAGTACAACAAGTTCTTGTCTGTACTGTGTTGTCTTGATTCTGTTTTCAATTTTTAACAAGCAATGACTTCCTTGTATTTGCGTGAAAGCAACAATCCATCCAAGGTCACTATGGGTTTTTGCAAGAAATTCACCTTTTAGTAAAATGCAAAATTTTTGTCTGGCGTCATAAAAACAACTTTTATCTACCAGAAAATCATTCTTTTATTCATAGACCGAAAAGAAGAATATTCATTTATCCCAAGATGATTTTCTGAGTGATAAACAATTATTCCGATTCCTAAAAATAATTTCTTAAAATTCCGCCAATCAACGTAAATTAAGTACCCAGTCTGGTTACTATTGTGCATAGGTCTTTGTATATTTCTTCAGACGGTATGGTCCTCTCTTGCATCTAAACTTCCAGATAATTTATCATTCTTACTTACCCAAACTTTTACATCACATATGGCTATAACTTTTCACCAAGATAACTAATTGGCCTGATATATTGCAGGAATGGATATAGGAAGATATTAAAATATCCATGTATCACGTGTCGCTAAAATCAGTAAAATTGCAAATCAACAAAATTGTGTTCGAAGTTCTTTTTTGTCCGGCAGTTAATCCAAGGACAGATTTGCGATGTTTCCTGTTAAGCCATTTGAGAGAAAGGTCAACGAGCTTAAATTATAAATACACAGCCCTGGTTACCCCGCATCAGGAGTATATGTAAGTCAGGCCGAAAAAAAAACACGGGACGGGGGTGTGCCTGTCCTCGGGGTGTTGTCATGTTGCTTTCCAGCACATTTTTTAAAACTCACTCCAGCACCATGTTTTGTTTCCAAATGTTACCAAATCCACCAATGGTGACGACTATAGTTGGGTATTATGAAAGAAGGGTGCTTGGACACCTATTTCATGCTAATGAAATCGGTATTTCATTTAAATCAACAGAAAATAGTGTTTTTGCATAGAAAATTGAGTGAACGCGTGCTACTACTACATGATTTCATCCTTTTAGTATGACTGTATTTATCAGCACTAGAAAAGCGAATCCAGAAAGACTTACAAAAAACCATACAATTTGTTAATGAATTAAGCCCTAATGTTTTCCCAAAGTGTCACGAAATCCCGGTTACTGCTTTTGAAGAAAACGTAAAAGTTTGAAAATATCCTGAAAACTGGACTGTTTGGAAATTATAAAATCAACCATTATAACTGCAGTTTTTGTAACAAAAGTGGCATTATAAACTAGGTTTCGACATTTTTGATGAAAGCCTAATCCTTGTCCAAGAAAAGTCTAGGAAAAACATGAATTTAGCAAAATTTTGGTATGTTACGTAATTTGTATGACGGTCCAAGCAGTCGTCGGCACATCTAGTGGTACACCGCCAACCAAAACTTGAATACTGTGGTTGTATTATGCATTACTTCTTACTCGTTTTTAATCTACAAGCTATCTAAAGTCATTATATGTTGCAAATCTACCCTAAAATGTCGTCATTTTACCAAAAAATGCAAGTGTACCTTAAGGCACCTAGCGTCCTTTTATGAAATATTAGCATATTTTCCATGGTATTTACATGGTACATGGTTTTATGTTACAAGATTGCCCAGAATACTGTGAAGTATATACATATATATACTTTATTGGTCAGTTTAGAAGTACACAAAATACAACCTCACTGAGGCGTTGAACCAAATATGATTATTACGCTCAACCAATTAAATAAATATATTTAATAATAAAAATGATGGTAATTAGAAAAAAAGTAAATTGTAATTAATACAGAACGCAGGGAAAAATTAATTAAAAATATTCGTAGAGTTGTCGGGGGGAGCTTCACTCCCTGTCCTCAAGGCACTAGGCCTGTTCCTGGTTGCCTGGTTATTGGTCACCTTTTTCACTGGTCACCTTGTCACTGATAACCTGCTCTGGGGGATTCCTGACTCCCCCAATCGGCGGAGGCACAAAAAAACCTCACTCGTCTCACTCCGCACCCACGGGTCACTAAATTTAGATGGGGGGCTCGGAGCCGGTCCTGGGGGTGGTGGTGGTAGTGGTAACCATACTTAAAGTAAAGAGTAGCAACAATGCAGGTCGTCCTCAAATTTATTAGCAAAACTACATGATTTTGTAATTATTTTAAATTTTGACCTGCCTGTACTTTACCCATTCTTCTAACATAAATTTAAGGCAAAATATTTTGTTAAAGTTTGAGGACTAGGAAACCATTTTGTTAGAATCTTTGTATTACCCTGGAAACATCATAGTTTTAGTAGTTTTCTTATTAGTCGCAAAAACACGAATTTTTACTTCAAGGAATAGAAAATACAATAGTGCGAGAAAATATATAATAGCTGGAAGAAGAAACACAGTTAAAGAATGCTGCTTTGTCATAACATGATCATTGCTTTTGCCTAATCGCAACGCCGTTCGCCTTGCAACCACAGTAAAGTATTTGTTCCACCAATCCACAATTCCTGATTGAGGTAAGACCTTTAATCTCTCTAAATGCGATGGACGAATTAGTTTGTTAAATCGCCAGCCTTTATATAATTCCATAACCGCCTTTTCATCAAAGTATGTTGGCTTCCTAGCACTTAACAATCTTTGATAAACAAGTTGAGCTACATTTTCGGTCAAATAAACCGCTGAGTTTCTACAATCGTCCATGTGAGGAAATACTAACTTCTGTAAATACTCTTTAGGGTTTGTCGTATCTTCCACATAGGGCCATCGAGGAAACAGCTTAGATAATCTCCAATACTGTTCAAATTGGAAAGGAACTTGCAGTTTTTGAAAAACGTGTGACATATTTAACTCCTTGTACTGGTAAATAAACTGCCTTAACTGTGACACAACAGGAAACGCTTCGTGGTTGTTAAGTTGCACGAACCTAAAAGTTTTGTTTGGTCTTCGGCTTTTATCAGCCACTAGAACTGGAATTGAATATAGTAAAACATTATGCTCAACTACTTTTTCAAATGTATCAATAGGTATCAAAGCTGGAGGCGCCGTTAGTCGCACAATATTTTCACCTTTATAAGCATTACTTAGTATGAGAAATGCAAAAGGTATAGTATACAGTACCAAACTTATATAAAGTGGGTTTTTAAAATGTTCTTTATGAAATATTCTAACGCCTTGTTCAAAGAAAGTAGCAGAAAGCTGACATACCACATGTTTAAATTTTACACTTTTATGTAATTTAATAGTTTGGTGTGGGTCACTTAATCCAAAATAATAAATAAAATTTGAACTTCTTTCAATCCAATACGATGCAAGTAGAACAAAAAACGCTAAAAAAATCCAAATACCGAAATCAAATCCGCGAAAAAGTTCTTTTATTTTTTGTAACTCCGAGTATTCCACTTTTGCGCAAACTAATAAACGCAATTGTTTTTTGTAAACGCTCAGAGCAGGATGCTGATATCCAAAATGATTTAGATCTGACCATTCAGATATGTAATCTGAGTCTATTTTATTGTCCATGTAGTGAAAACAGTTTTTTGGATCATGAACAGACAGCGTTTCCCAATCTCCGTGAAAAGCTTTGTCGTTAAACAGTAGTGTTAGTAAGTGAAAATGTACGTTGTCCTCAAAGGTTTCAAAATCTTTGAACGGAAGCGCCTGTGTACGATCTAAAACATCCCGTCGATTTAACCATGGAATATTTTTGGAGCCAAAGGTGTGTTTTGGTACAAGTTGCTTAGATGTTCTATAAGAACTGAAGCCCGGTTTATACGAATTCAGGCAGGATTTTGATACAATAGAGGAAAATGTTTGGATAACAAGTTTTAGCTGTTTATTGTTACAAGGATCGCACATTGCGCAAGTGAAGGTAATTTCACAAATTGAACCAAATCCTTTTTTAAGATTAGCAATCCAATAAACTATGTATACTGATGTGTAAATTTTAATTGGGTTCCAGTAGTCTACATCATATCTGACGTGTTCTGCCCTATAATCTACCAGTCGAATAACATACCTCGAGAAAGTGTCTATAGTATTCAGTGTAGTGTTAACAAATCGTAGTGTATGATACAAATTAAAGGGGGTTAAAAATTTTCCCCAATAGCCACTGTAGTCCTCTACGTCAAAAATATAGACCTGTACTGCGCAAAATCGCCTAAACTCATTCACTCGTATTTCAGGAGGGCTTACAAAATCCAAGAATTTGTTTTTTTCATAGAAAATTAAAGTTTCTTCATCAGCGTCCATTAGCCCAATTGGGTATATATATTTTCCTCTAGCTGGCTTAACAACATAGTTCAAAATCACCAACGGAATTTCTTTTGCAGATTGAAGGTCATAATTAAGAAAGTTAAAGATTTGAATGTGACACATGGAGAATGTTGACAATAATTTGTCAAAGTTTCCAACCTTTTTCCAAGGAATGTACGCAAAAATATTGGTAGCTAATAAAATTGAAACACATAAAACTATTTGAGCAGCCATTATAAAACGAGAAATAAACGTACAAGTATCAGACCATACCTGGTTTGCACTACTGCTTTACCATATAGGATACTGATACAACCAGTTTCATGCCTTATCTTAGTTATAAGTACTCATCATAAGTAAAATAGTAGAGTACTTCAAACTCCACGTACCAAAAAAACTGGAAAGATAATGCATTATCACTAAATATAAAGACATCTACAAAATATTTTCTCAGTTTGCAATCAGCTTTATATGAAATTGTAAAAGTTAATTGCCAATGTATTTCAAGGAAGATCACGTAAATTAACAATAATATCACAACGTAGTTTAACGCATTGAAATGATCATAAAATTTATTCAGAATGCAGCAGGCAAGAGTTTTTGCAAAATTAAAACTGTTACATTTTTAACGTATAGCGATGAAACAATTTCTTTTCGTGGCAAAGATTTTGTTCAGACTGATAAACGATAAAAATCCTATGTATATTAAGTTGATACCTTACAATTAATATAAAAGGCTTTTCTGTTTTAGCGTATTGTCATTATACCTAAAGCTGCTTAATTTTCAAAGTGTTTCGTGGTGAAAAAAGACACCTGGGTTTAAGAGTGTCGTCGTGATGGAGAAAGCCGCCTTGGTTTGAGAGTATCTACTTGATAGATATTACAAGAACGAACTAAGTTCTCTTAATTTCCTTAAAATGCTGGATAAGAACTATGTTTTACCACAAATACCTAAACCACAGTGCGCGAAACAACACTCGTTTTACAGTTTTATCGAAGCACTTTTCAGTGTTTCAAGCTTCTCTACGTCATTCTTTTAACTGTAGAAGTGATAAATAGTAAATTTAATTTTAGTGTGTGAAAGGATGGTTAACGTAGCGTTAATGTGGTTAAGTTTGCAGATGGTTAACGTATTTACTCAAAATCTATTACCAATATTGTACCATATTCCAGCATTTTTGAAAACAACCAAAACAGGAAATGTTGATAGTCTTTACTCAAACATTTCCGAAAACGTGTATTTAGAACACCCTCGTGTAACTTAAAATGATTGAAATAACAAACAAGGCTTTCTGAAAGATAGAACATTTTCGAAACACGTTATTAGCTCGCTGCTTCAGCAGAGGAGCTATTGCAGATGTTTTGTCCCTGTGTCTGCCCGTCCGTCTGTCTGTAGACTTTATTTTTAAACCAGGCTAAATCGGCTCTAGACCAGGCAAATCGGCTCTAGACCAGGCTAATCGGCTCTAGACCAGGTTAAATCGGCTCTAGACCAGGTTAAATAGGCTCTAGACCAAGCTAAATCGGCTCTAGACCAAGCTAAATCGGCTCTAGACCAAGCTAAATCGGCTCTAGACCAAGCTAATCGGCTCTAGACCAGATTAAATTGGCTCTAGACCAAGCTAAATCGGCTCTAGACCAAGCTAAATCGGCTCTAGACCAAGCTAATCGGTTCTAGACTAGGCTAATCGGCTCTGGACCAGGCTAATTGGCTCTAGGCCAGGTTAAATCGGGTCTAGACCTGGTTAAATCGGCACTAGACCAGGTTAAATCGGCTCAAGACCAGGCTAAATCGGCTCTAGACCAGGTTAAATCGGCTCTAGACCAAGCTAAATCGGCTCTAGACCAAGCTAAATCGGCTCTAGACCAAGCTAATCGGTTCTAGACTAGGCTAATCGGCTCTAGACCAAGCTAAATCGGCTCTAGACCAAGCTAATCGGTTCTAGACTAGGCTAATCGGCTCTGGACCAGGCTAATTGGGTCTAGGCCAGGTTAAATCGGGTCTAGACCTGGTTAAATCGGCACTAGACCAGGTTAAATCGGCTCAAGACCAGGCTAATCTGCTCTAGGCCAGGTTAAATCGGGTCTAGACCTGGTTAAATCGGCTCTAGACCAGGTTAAATCGGCTCTAGACCAGGCTAAATCGGCTCTAGAACAGGTTAAATCGGCTCTAGACCAAGCTACATCGGCTCTGGACCAGGCTAATCGGCTTTAGGCCAGGTTAAATCGGCTCTAGACCAGGTTAAATCGGCTCTAGACCAAGCTAAATCGGCTCTAGACCAATCTAATCGGCTCTAGACCAGGCTAAATCGGCTCTAGACCAAGCTAAATCGGCTCTAGACCAAGCTAATCGGCTCTAGACCAAGCTAATCGGCTCTAGACCAAGCTACTTGGCTCTAGACCAAGCTAAATCGGCTCTGGACCAAGCTAATTGGCTCTAGACCAGGCTAGTCGGCTCTAGACCAGTTTTTTGAGATTTTTGCATTTTAAGTTTAATTTAGTTAATTGTCAATTAAAGCAAATTCATATTCGAACACAGATATGGGCATAATTGAGTGGCATATCACTTATGCAGTTTTTTACGCTGCTTTTAATGCTGTAATTTGTTTTTTGTTTCAAAATGTAGTTTTTGAGATTTTTGCATTTTAAGTTTAATTTAGTTAATTATCAATTAAAGTTAATTCATATTCGAACACAGATATGGGCATGATTGAGTAGCATATCACCTAATGCAGATTTTTACGCTGCTTTCAATGGTTTAATTTATTTTTTGTTTCAAAATGTAGTTTTTGAGATTTTTGCATTTTAAGTTTAATTTAGTTAATTGTCAATTAAAGTTAATTCATATTCGAACACGGATATGGGCACAATTGAGTCGTTTTTATTAGTAGATAAAACGTGTTAAATTAACATGTATGTCGAAACATCAGTTCATCATTTCGAATTTCGGTGTCCGAGGAATACTTGCTGGACTCAGTAAAGAACCAGTCTTTTAGCTTCGGGAATTAGCTAATTATACTGCAAAAAATGGGAAAATCTTTGTTATAGTACGATAAATTTGTTAACATATTATTATTTTTTACGAGTTAAATTTCCATTACCCAGATAGTGGATTCCCGGGTCGTGTTAATAGATATTCCACTGAAATGGTTAACATTTCCTGATATTATTGCTATTGGCTCATAAAGTGGACAGGCAAAGAATTCTGACTCGTTTCCCCACAGTTTTACAGTTATTGTTTCAAAAGGTTAACCGCTATTGTCAATGACATTTTTGGCTTTAAAGGTGGAGATGTTTATTGTTAGCTCTAGCTTTCGAATACTTGCCGTACACTTTTCAGGAGCAAAGATTCAAGAAAAACTTTTACATTTTTATGGTAAAATTATTATTATATGTTAATGTCCATATTATCGTCTTCAGCAGCGAGCATTTTTAATGGTTTACCATGGATGTTTACTCATTTAAGTTGTTATTCCTGGAAGCATTTTGTATTTTACTTTAACCTGTTATTTCCTTTCTTGTTTTTCAGGGATACCCTAAATTTCCAATTTATATCCCTATTTCAAATTATAGCCCCTCTCTAATTATAGCCCTCCCTAGCAGGGGAAATTTAGTCTCTCACAAATTATAGCCCCTTTCAAAAATTTATTCGCAATTTTGCCCTTTAAAATCAATATTGAACATTGAAATTTGGACAAAGAATGTTCAAAATAGAGAAGTGAATATCTAAAGGTGTCAGTTATAGTTCTTACTAATAATATTATGCCCATTTCTTTAACATATTAAAAAACTGGATGAGAAAAGAACGTTTTGATATTATTGAGGTACCATATAAATCTTAAATTGTGCAACCTGGTCCTGAAATTCGACGATTTTTAAAAAGTTTTGTGACTACAAATATTGTTTTCCAAGTCAGTTTTAAATTTTAGCCTCTCTCTATTTATGGCTTATCCCTAAATATAGCCTCTCTTACAGAGGCAAATTTGAAAATAATTTAGCCGGGGCTATTAGTTGGCGATTTACAGTAACTTTATAATTTATAAATGACAATGACAGAATATTTGTCCCCAAAATATGAACACATTGTGGAAATGACTCAAAAAGGACCACTCAATAATGTGGGACAACTTCTGGAGCCCCAATGCAATTGAATGCCAGGTAATACTATTCCAGACAATGACAATAAATAAAGATGCCAAAAGAACTGATCTTTAAGAATGAGAGCTTTATTATTTCGCAAACATAGACAAGCAGCGGTAACTGTGCCAAATGTCTCTAGTCGGAAGACCGATATTTTTCTGTTTGTTGGCTGGCTGCCTCAACAGGACTGATCATGGCACAGAAATTGTTAGCTGGTTATATACAGCGACTTCCAAAGCAAAATTCGAACTCTAGCCGGATGCACAAAAACTCAATAACGAATAAAAGTGCTTCAAAATGGAAGTTGACCCTTTCTTACAAAAAGGATTCCCGGAAAGTTTATTGCCATCATTTTATCGCAATCAGTTTATCGCGTAACCATTTAATCGCCAAACCCTTTATCACCAATCACTTTATCGCGATCACTTACCTAATCGCCATCGTTTTATCGCCAATCACTTTATCGCAATCAGTTTATTAAGTAGCCGCAGGCTAATTATTCATAATGGACCTTTTGTCTGTATCGGTCCGTCCGCCCGTCCGCCCGCCCGTACGCCCGTACGCCCGTCCGTCGCCCCTAAAACGCCCCTTAGAAATGGAATTTTTGAATTCTGTTTTTTTCCAAACTGTACCTCTCAACAAGACCTCGCGCCTGGTCCAAAAACATTTTCACAAAAACACACCAGAGGGCGCTAAAAATTGAAAAAAGTGTATAACTCCGTTCCCTTACAACTTTTTTCAATTTTTTTTCTGGAATGGGTTCCTTAGGCCCTAGTGCATCTATTGACACCCCCACTGTCCCCCCAGCGCACGCCCCCTAGCGGCCAAATTTAAAAACGTCATAACTCCGTTCCCTTACAACTTTTTTCAATTTTTTTTTCTGAAATAAGTTCCTTATGTCCTACTGCACCTACTGACACCGCAATTTTTCCCCAGCGCACGCCCCCTGGCGGCCAAATTAAAAAACGTCATAACTCCGTTCCCTTACAACTTTTTTGAGATCTGTTTTTTGGAATAGGTTCCTTAGGTCCTACTCCATCTATTGACACCCCAATTTTTCCCCAGCGCACGCCCCCTGGCGGCCAAATTAAAAAACGTTATAACTCCGTTCCCTTACAACTTTTTTTAGTTCTGTTTTTTGGAATAGGTTTCTTTGACCCTAGTGGACTTCCACGACTCTTTCATTTTGAATAAAAATTTCTATGCGGCTACTTACTTCAACATTTACAAGGGTTTATTCCAAGTCGGTTTATTGTCAATCAATTTATCGCCAATTACTATTGCTATCAGTTTATCGCCATTTACTTTAGCACCAGTATTCGACACTCAGCCTTGTTGCTCGGTAATTTCTAGATTGATCTACAATGCTGGCTTTACTTTTTAACAACTTTCATTACAACTGACTCGACATGAACAAGTACATCACACTTGCGACTGACAATTACGAATGAACAATGGATCTCGGGAGCTCCAGTCCTTTTATTCTTTCTCGCCTTCCCCGTGACCCCCAAGTATCCCCAATTAACTAAATAGCAAGTATACTTAGCAATTGACCCATTAACTGCAACGAACACGCAGTCGACGGACCGTAGCCCCAAACAAAGTATATACAAATGTACCCACCCAACACCCACTCATGTCCTTGGTGAATACAACCTCATAAAAAATAGGCACCGGGCAATACTCCGGTGCCTACAACCAGTCCTCTCATAGTGTAATCATTTTTCTCTTACATCTTCAATTGCATTTATTCGTTTGTCGCTGTTTGCCTAGACTCGATTTTGATTATACTTTGGAAATGACAATCGAGTTTGCCACTCTGGTGACCAACCAACTAATCAGCGGAAGAGAATCATTCCCGTACCCCGTACTGCGACTTAACCGTAGATACATACATTTTATTTGTAAAGTGATTAGTGATTACACGATAAACTGATTGGCGATAAACTGATCGCGATAAATATATTGGCAATAAACTGATCGCGAAAAATATATTTGCAATAAATTGATCGCGATAGAATAATTTGCGATAAACTGATCGCGGTAAAATATTGACGACAAAGTCATCGCGACAAAATGGTTGGCGATAAAGTGATTGGCGATTAAATGATTACGCGGTAAACTGATCGCGATAAAATCATGCCGGTCATCTTACAAAGAACACACATTCGAACCGGATATAAAAATGTTTCACTTAACAAAGAAAAATTACATTGCTACCGGAAGCTGTGTCACTTCAGACCGAAGTTCCCCTTCCAAGAAAAAGTTCGAAACTAAATAACAAAGAAACGTTTACAAAACGGAAGTATTAAAACCCTCATTCTCCTCCTTCAGTAACAATGAAACAAAAAGAACTGGCAAGCCGATTGTCGGGATATCGTAAAGTAACTTACGATACTTAAAGGATCAGTTTGGTATTTGAAAACAACACAGTTTTGTATTTTTCCCTAATTTAACTATTTATTTCAAACTTTGTTTATAACCTTATACTTGATAAATATTGTACGGGCATTTGAGCACTAGACTAGATCATTTTAAGATGTGCACTAGCCTAGGCCATTATTCTTTTAGCACTAGACTAGACCATTTTACATTGTGAACTACAGTTGTCCAAATTTTATCCATAAGTAAAATTTCAGGCAACCAGCTTATCAACTCCGGTAACATTCCCATGGGCAAAACTGAAAAGACAACTGTAATTGTAAAGAACCTTTTTGTCAGGTTCTTTCTTATTTTGTTGTGACTTTTTCAGTGGTCGCCGTCACTCAGATGGTTCGTCCGCATTTTTTCAACTGCGGACGACAATCTCAACTCAATCCTCGTCCGCATTTTGATGTTGCGGGCGACAAAATTCACATTTTTAAACTCAAGTCTCGTCCGCAGTTTGATGATGCGGACGACTAAATCGAAGTTACCACTCAATACCAATTACGCTAAGAACATACTTATTACAAGCAATGTGTCATGTGTACGGACCCATAAGCATAAATAGATTCGTCCGCATTATGTTGTCCCTACTAGCTTTCCCATTACCTTTTGTCAGGTTAGGTAGGTTTAGTTAGGTTTTTTATCCTAACCTAGCATAACCTAACCTAATATAATATTAATCTATATAGGTAGACAGGTCTATTATTTTATCCACAGCTGTTACGCTTTAATTCATCTACAGAAAACATAATGCGGACGAATGGGATTCTACAAATGCACTTAACATTGGCGAGCATTCATCAAACACGACAGACTGTTCTGTAAAAAAAATCCCATGAACTAAAACTTGAATTTGTTCGTCCGCATCATCGAATTGCGAACGAGGGTTGAGTTGACAAAATGTGAATTTTGTCGTCCGCAGTTGAAAAAACGCGGACGAACCATCTGAGTGACAGCGACCAAATACCTAGCAATGTGTATTCATAAATTATGTGATGTATTTTTACCAGTGTGATCTTTATCATTTTGAGAATGTGTGCACCTACCTGTCAGACAGAATGTATGAATCGTGTCCGGAAGAAAAGACAAATTCCAAGTCAAACGGAATTTAGACCGAAGGAAAAAAAGGCAAAGCGGAAAGAAAGACAAATAGGAAAACAGGACAAAAGTACAAAAAGTCAAATAGGAAAGAAAGACAAAATGTAAAAAAGGCAAATTCATTTGAATATGGAATAGGAGTAACATTGCCAAGAAAAAGCGTACATGGTTGTAATATAGCATCAACTGCACCAACACAAATTTGTTAGAACAAACTGCTTCATATTTACGAACTTTGTCTTGTTTTGAGGACTTTGATGGATTACACTTGACACACTAGCACAATTTTAGCACATATTATTAGAAGACTAGATTATATTTTCATTGTTTGCAGTTAAGAAAATACAAGAATGCGATGCTAACTTCCACATGCCAAAGTTATCTGTGTATATTTACATATGAAATAATGTTCGCGTTACCATTAGGTAAATAACTATAATCCTCGGCTGACAATTCGATATGTAACGTATTACTCACTCTATTTTATATTGAGAACTCGGTTAACAAGGTTCAGATTTGCTAACAAATGTTAACAGATGAACCGCGTTAATACAAAATGATCTTGGATATTTTATCCTCTCGCTATAGTTTTAAACAAAAAGACCCAGGGAAAGAATTTGTCTTTCTTTCCGCTACACTTTGTCATTTTTACCTTTTGTCTTCTTTACCTATTTGTCTTATTTTCCTTTTTGTCTTTTTTTCCTTCGATCTCAATTCCGTTTGTCTTTTAAAATTTGTCTTTTTTTCCTAAGACCGTTAGATCTTCCGTAGGCGTGTTTATTAAGAGTAATGCGTGGTCCAGTGACTACCTACGTGGCGTGATGTGTAATGTTCGGTTTTCTGCTGCCAAGAGAACATTAAAAAAATAAAGTGCACCCATTTCTCTTTGCCCAGTCCGTATTCTCTACTCCTGTGTGATGGAGCTCTAGCATTTCTCTAAGCACAATCTTCGTGGGTTAACCATCAATAAAGTACTGCGTTTTTCTAAAGAGTTGGGAATCATCATTTATTTCTGGGGAACAGCCTTCTCTAGTTAATACGGCGGAGTTAAGCTGTCCAGTCATTTTCTCTGCTTAGTTATCCCCGTGGCCCATATTTACACTGAGCTTTCGAAGGCGGGGTAACATTTACAATTTCCTCTTGTAACACTTAGACAATAATGAACACGCACTGTGGAATTATGGCTGACAAGTTTGGCATTGGAGTAAAAGAAACAATTACTACTACATAGGTACAGGCACAGATTTTGCTACATTGGGAAGTCGAGACGGCGTTTTATGAAAACAATATTTGATAAAGCAGCTATAAATGGACCTTATTCAAGTTCTCACTACACTGGGCCCCTGCCTTAACTTTTTAACCACAGACAGAATGGTTACAATTTATAGCTCATTCGAAAGAGCAACTCAAGCACTATTATGCTGAAGTCCAATTGTGTCCCGATTTGCTTGCGCATGGTCCGATTTTTGCAAAAAGATTTAGCAAAATCCACTTCAATAAGCCTTAACATGCTATATGAAAACCTCGAATCTTCGTAACCACAAGCAGAATGGTTACAATTAATAGCTCATTCAAAAGAGCAACTCAAGCACTATTAGGCTACAGTTCAGTTTTGTCCAGATTCCCTTGCGCATGATCGAGTTTACGAAGATACGAGGTTTTCATATAGCATGATGATGCGCATTGCAGTGGATTTTGTGCAATATATTATTGCAAAAATCGGACAATGCGCAAGCAAATCTTGACAAAGCTAGACTGCAGCCTAATATTGCATGAGTTGCTCTTGAATGAGCTATTAGTTGTAACCATTCCGCTTGTGGTTACGAAGATTCGAGGTTTTCATATAGCATGGTAATGCTTATTGAAGTGGATTTTGCAAAAGCCTTTTGCAAAAATCGGACCATGCGCAAGTAAATCGGAACACAACTGTACTGTGGCATAATAGTACTTGAGTTGCTCTTTCGAATGAGCTATAAATTGTAACCATTCTGCCTGTGGTTGAAAAGTTAAGGCAGGGGCCCAGTGTAGTGAGAACTTGAATGGCCCTTTGAATAGTTGCATTGCAACAATGCCTGAAAGTTTGCATAATATTCTGGACTTCTCATAATATGCCAAATTCACACTTTTTATTTTCTTGATAATGTTTTTGTCATTAGAACAGATTTTGCTAGATTGAAACTTATTACGAGCTAAGTTTTAAGTAACTTGTATACCTTGCTTGAATAGATACTTAGCCGCTTAATCTGTGTGACTTTGCAGAAAGTAAGTGATTGCTTTGAGAGAATACCTACATGCATCTGCTTCAAAACCCTTGCTAAGATAAATTTACTTACATATCATTAGTAGCATATTATGTGTTACATTAATTTCATGTATCGAGAGCTTTTCAACGAAGTTGTAAACAGAATTTTTTTTAAAGACGACACAAAATTTCAAACAATTTTTATATGTATGTTACAACCCATAAGACCTGTTGCAAATTATGTAAGTACATTGTTAAGTACATATTATACTGAACAACCAGACAACTTTCTCCGAATCCTTGTTGGTAATGAGAATTTGTTTCTGCTAATAAAGCATGTTGAATAATAATGGACTCTACATTTAAATTTTTTTTACATGACTTGTATAAGCTTACAGAACTGGATATTTGTGTTGCTAGTAAGAGTACACCTTGTAACATTAATAAAGAGACGACCTACTATTTCAGCTTAACTCTACAAGGACTCAAACGATTTTCCGGATATTTTGCATGAATATTAGGCAACTTATGTCTGTTACCTGTACAAAGTTTCAGTTTGCCCCGATGCTGTATGTCGAAGTTATGAATGAACAATTTACCAAAGCCGTTCATTTTCAGCTGTATCAAAAATAAGGAGACGGTTTCAGAATTTGTCATTTTAGTGCACAAAGACATTCAGAGTTCTAACAAAAACTGGCTTTACTAATAGAAACAAGTTGCACAATTATAGTATACCCGGAACTAATTTACATTTTCAGATTTTTTAGAACTTTCTTTGAAACCTGGAAAATTACCTGACAATCCATATTACATAGCTGGGAAGGTTTTCCTTGGGAAAGTCCCAAACTAATGCTTTTAAATGGAGATGTAAGGTTCACGCAGGTACATTTTCCCAAGCCGTTAGGTCGTTTCAAAAACTGGAAAAGGGTTCCACGTAAAGCTTAATGCTTTTGCAAGAATCGCTCGAGCCACTTTTTTTCATTTTCGAGCCAGTTCCATTTATTTTAACTGTCAAGCTTTAGTGAATTCTGAAGCGGAGGAGTCTCAAATTAAACACACGCGGGTGAATCTCATGTTGGCCTGTTGCAGATGTGCACTATTCTAACCCATCAAAATAAATACATTCAACTAATACGTTGAAAATGTGCACAATTTCTGAGTAATTTCAAAATTTATGATTGAAAATTTAAAAGTTACTCAGTTTTTACAAAAAAATAACGGAGTCTTCCAGTAATGAGGTACTCATCCGGGAAAGTGATGTTGTCAGTAGTTGGTGGGTCTTTCGGGTAATTGACGTTGTAGTTGAGTATTAAAGGTTTCAATGGGTTAACTGGAATTCCTGCCACTTAATGGGAGTGTTAGTGGGTCAATTGTGAATCTCATGCTGAGCTATTGCAGATCCATAAAAATAAATTACAACGAATTACGTAAAAAGGTGCAATAATTTCTTTTACTAATTTCAGTTATGGTTGATAATAGACAAAGTTACTCAATTTTTTCAAAAAATAGCGTACTTTTCCTATACTTAGGTACTGATCCGGGAAACTAATGATGTTGTCAAGTAGTTGGCGTATCCTTCGGGTAATTGACAGTGTCAATTTGACATTGTAGTCAAGTGTCAAGTAATGCAGGTTTCAATGTGTTAATATGTTGAATTGCTGTCAGTTAATGGGGTTTTTAGTAGGTGAATTGCGGTAAGATTCAGGCTGAGTCACTCAGGTAATGGAGATTTCAGTGGGTTGTTTGCAAGTTGGGTAATGGAGGTTTTAGCGAGTTAATTCGAAAAGTAGTTAGGGTTTTCAGTGGGTTAATTGGCGGGTGATCAAAATAAAATTTTAATGAATTGCGTAAGATGTGGTAAGCCTGGGAATGCAAAATCTTGGTACATAGGATTAGATTTAAACGTGTATAGAACTCCAGCTACGTTCATTTGGATTCGAAATTGAGCAACAAGCCTGTGAAACAAGAATTACAGGGAAAAAACTGCGTTGGGATTGAGTAAATTACCTAAATAATATTTCAATATTTTGAACAACAGTCGACTAATGCTTATGGGCCCGGCAACTAGTCTTAATACAAATACGGGATTTTTTAGATGTAAAAGTTCATGACTTGGAATTTTATTATTTAATTTTGCTTTAATCAGCTTTGATTACGATGAAACGCGGTTTTATACGAAAACATTTAGAAAAAATTTTGTGTTACACATAAGGTGTTCATTACAACCTAACCTGGATAACATAAACAGGCTGCTTTTGTACTTGTTGACTTGGAATCACAAAATAATGCTTTATTTTGTGAGCAAAGCCCCGAAGACATGCTTATAAATGATTTTGAATAAATTAGTTGACGTAGTAGTCTTCATATACAGTCATATATAGTCAAGTGAGCAAGTAAGAACATACGAAGCTAAACTGGGTATTTCAATATTTTATCTAATATTTTCATACGGCCATATACTATCTTATATTTGAGCTATTAGCTTTATTAGCTCGCTGCTTCAAAAGAGGAGCTATTGCAGATGTCGGTGTCCGTGTGTCTGTCTGTCTGTAGACTTTATTTTTAAACCAGGTTAAATCAGCTCTAGACCAGATTAAATCGGCTCCGGACCAGATTAAATCGGCTCTAGGCCAGGTTAAATCGGCTCTAGACCTGGTTAAATCGGCTCTAGACCAGGTTAAATCGGCTCTAGACCAGGTTAAATCGGCTCTAGACCAGGTTAAATCGGCTCTAGACCAGGTTAAATCGGCTCTAGACCAGGTTAAATCGGCTCTAGACCAGGTTAAATCGGCTCTAGACTAGGGTAAATTGGCTCTAGACTAGGTTAGTCGGTTCTTTACCAGCCTAAATCGGCTCTAGACCAGGCTAAATCGGCTCCACTATGGTTACCAGGAGGAATTTAAGAGTACTCATAAGCTATTTAGGTTACTGATAAACCATTAAGGTAACTGATAGACAATTAAGGTTACTGATAAACAATTAAGGTGACGGATAGACAATTAAGATTCCCAATATACAATTAAAGTTACCGAAGAGCATCTAAGGTTGCTCACAGGCTATTAAGGTTATCAACCTGCAATTCAGATTACGTTAAAACGTGGGACACAATCCAATTAAATAAAAGGCAGTTTTAGTGGCATGCAAAACTTTCTTCCCAATGGACATCTTTGTTTTGCCATGAGCTTGAGGGATAGTTTTATATTCCAAAACATTATCGTGGTTCACTAGAAACGCGTTATTATGTCACTTAAGTAATATATGAATTGAATTATTTCTTTGTAAACTATGTCAAATTTGCACAGGGTTTTTAGAGTGCATCAGCCTTGGAACGTTCTATCAACACATGTAAACTTCCAAAAACCCAACCGTCTTTAGCCGCGAGAATTTTTCAATGGCTTACCATTTATGTTTTCTATTTGCAATGGGCTGAATAATTTACCATAAAATGTATCGCAAAGTAAAACAAACAAAGGTACACTAAAACACTTGTCGTAAGCCTATGTATCCATTTATTTTGACGTTTTGAAAGTAAATTCTTTTCAGAAGGTGAATTTTTACAAGGTATATTATAAATATGCATAATATTAGTGATGTGTTCTTAATATTATAAAATTGCAAATAAGTTTGTTTAATATATATTATGGTTTTTACATAGTTATTGCAATTTGCAAGAATTACTCCAGGTTTTGAACATTGTGATTGACACACTTTGCGGTACCCCTGTTTCATCCTAAAGACACTAGTGCCTCTCAGTCTAAAACTTTTTAACCACAAAAAATTCTAGCGCTGCTTTTTATCCTGTCGATTTTTATCAGTGCATCTGAGCGCTATGATAAAATTGATGCTAGCTTTTTATCACAATTGTTGTTGTGCCTGATCTCCGTCTCAGTTGTTAAGGTTACGCCGTATACCGATCACTGATCATAATTGCTCTGCTGCAAAAAAGCGCTTTTTCTGTATTCTATCATCTCCGGAGTAGTTAGAATTTTTTTGGCTAAAAAGCCAACATTTTGAAATTTCGCGGTCAAAAAACGCCAAATTCTATCGGCGCTTTTTAGCGTTTTAGCTTTCTATCGAACAAGTGATTGGCACTACTGTTTCTTAGCTAAAAAATTCAATAACAATGTCACGCCATGAGTCTCGTACCATTCGATAGAAGACGTTTCGGGCTATCTTCTGGAAAAAACCGCATGTCGTGACGCATAAGCGAGATATCGAGCGTCAAATTTGACGCGATTTTACAATAGGTTCAGAAATGTAGTGATATTTTTGTCATTTTTCCTGGTTTTTTATTTTCAAGCGGTGTTAACCATTAAAAATGGGTAGTTATCACATAAAATTGCTTTTATCCTAATAGTACGCACCTATTATTATCTAATTTGAGCAAAAAATTAGTTAGATTTATAGTCGAATCAATTATAACAAACTACAAAGATTTTATATGCATGAAACGTTTTTAGGTAATAAATTCAATGAATTTTGCTAAATCAAATACGCGTAAATAATTTAGAAGTTATGTCCTGAGATAATGATCCATTAAATATGATTTTTACTACCTGAAAATGGAGAAAATCGCAAATATCCGAAACACATCCCTTCATTTTTGAACCTATTGTAAAATCGCGTCAACATTGACGCTCGATATCTCGCTTATACAGCAGCGTCACGACATGCGGTTTTTTTCAGAAGATAGCCCGAAACGTCTTCTATCGAATGGTACTAGTCTCATGGCGTGACATTGTTGTTGAACTTAAGATTGAAACTTAGCTTCTATAGTCTAAGCGCTTTGTGACAGTCTGCCACAAAATATTTAAATGCCCAAAGTCTTGTTGCGTCCACTCAAAGCTATTCCGCATTTAATTACCAGTTGCAATTCTTCATTTGATTTTCCACTAGCGACAAACAAATCCGCCAGATTTTGACCACTGTTTGTTTTTGCATACAGATCAACACCTTGTTCCATAAACCATGCAAGGGCTTCCCTAAAATTACTTTTCGCCTGTGCAATTTGTCAAACTGGGTTAGGTCTGCGAATCTATAAGCCATAAACCTATAGCCTAAAAACATATAATCTCAAACATCCTCGACAAAAAACACCGTTTTCCTAAAAACATATACACTTATATAATATACGTATAATTTTTACTTTGCGTATTTACTGTGTTATTTGGAAATGTGTTAAATTATAGATGCAGTATAAACATATTAACACAAAATTTGCAATCGATTTATGAATTTTCAGTAAGCTTTCTGAACCAAATCATTCGAATTCATTATTATTGCTTATTCATAGCGTCTATAATGACAACATGAAATTTGATCACTAGCATGTTTGCATAGGTTTATACCTTGATTAGCTAGAACGGTTTATCGAAAAGTCATAATATTGCATTCCCGTTCAGTTATACCTACACTTTCTTAAATCATGGATTTCCAGTTTTCTTGAAAGTACCTCAACAAAAGAAATTTAAACAAGTTCATTTGACTGAGCCAATTTTTCTGAAACAGACATTTATGACATTGCTTTACTATTAGGAACTTATTATCAAAAAATTAAAAACAATCGCTAGTATCAGGTTAATGAAACCTTCCAGTTATTGAAAATAATCCAAATTGCCTGTTATAATATACAACAATAACCATTGAGTTTCTCATGTATAGTAAAAAACTTGAAATCAGTTTCATTTCTACATTTCTTGTGCTGTTTTGCAATGGGCTGTTCGAACATTATATGTGTCCTTGTCTACCTGAAAACCTAATACCTACTTCAAAACTATTTCTTACAATTATTTCCAATACGTTTTTGCAAGCTGTTCCATTACCATACTTTGCTTAGCCCAGAAAAGCCTTATGCATTACTTTACCTTTTTATTTTAAATAAATTATTTACATGCCGATATTTGAGGAATGCTACATCAGGCTAATATGCAATATATTGTTTGAAATATAGATAAAAGCTCTTGAAGGTAGCAATTTGATCTGTTCACATTCACAGTAAAAGCACATGATGAACCCTTATTTTTCTAGCAGAAAATGCTCGCTAAACAAATACTCAACATTGAACAAGTAGTTGAACCATGATTTGGTTTGCGTTGTTGGGTTTACCAAGCCTTCAAGGTGGACAACTCATGCTTTGCTTGATTTTATGCTTTTCTTAAAATGTCAAGGAAGTCATTATTGTAAAAACGAACAGAATAAAAAAGGCGGCCTCCAAGTATTCATATGATCAAATTGGTATTTTAGGGGAAGCTCAGTTCATTGCATATTGAATATAGGTCGTATTTCTTCATTATTAACTGCAGTACACGCGTTAACTAAGTAGTAGTGTTACAGGTTATTGAAACGTTAAAATAAAGTGTCTTGAAATTTGAAATGTATGCTGATCATTTATCTGAAACTGTAGATTCTAGTAAAATTATAGGTTTTTAGGTATGTGTTTTGAGGAAAACGGTGTTTTTCGTCGAGGATGTTTGAGATTATATGTTTTTAGGATATAGGTTTTTAGCTTATAGATTCGCATGGCGAATCGTCAAACTGGTGTGTTTCCACAATTATCCCTCGCATTCACATCAGCCCCTAGGGATTTGAAGTATTCAAGCGCCTCAATATTTCCACCTGCTGCCCAATGCATAACAGTACGTCCCTCGTTGTTTTTTATATTCAATTCCACTCCTTTGTCTACAACTTTCTTTATTTCACTTTTGGATCTTTTGTTGAATGCTGCCCAGAAAACCAGGTTATTGCCATCTTTGTCAACAATATGCCAATCCGCATGTTCACATTCAAACCAAGCAAATGTTTTTGCAAAGTTCTGCTTCGTTTGTGTAACATGTAAAATCGGCGTACTTCCAAAGTTATTTCTCGCATTTAAATCAGCTCCTAAATTTTTGAAGTAACTCAACGCTTCAGTATTCTCACCTTCTGCTGCCAAATGCATAACAGTTTGGCCATTTTTGTGTTTGAGATTCCATTTAACACCAGTGTCAATAAGTAGCTGTAACTCAGCGTTGGATCTTCCGTTCAATGCAGCCAAGAACACCAAATTATTGCCACTGTGGTCTACAGTATGCAGGTCAATTTGTTCCTGCATGAACCATTTCAATGTTTTTGCAAAATACTGGCTAGCCCGTGCAACTAGTAAAAGCGGCGTAGCTCCAAAGTTATCCCTTGCATTTACATCAGTTCCTAATGATTTGAAATATTTCAACGCATCAGTGTTTCCACCTTCTGCTGCCAAGTGCATAATATTTAGGCCAAATTTGTTTTTGCGTTCCCATTTAACACCACTGTCAACAATAAGTTGTAGTTCGCTTTTTGATCTTCCATACAGGGACGCCAAAAAACCAGATTATTACCTTTATTGCATACACTGTTCAGATCAACTTGTTGTTCTTCAAACCATAGCAATAGTTCCCTAAAGCTTCTTGTTTTATATGACATCCAGAGAAACGGCGTCTATCCATCGGTGTTCTTTGCCTCAAAGTTAACTTTTAGTAGTTTAGGTTTCTCTAGTTGTTGAACTTCCGCAATTTCCACAGCCTTATGTACTAAAGTGCCACCATATTTCCCAAATTTTGCATTAAAGTTAAAGCCCTCCTCCTTGTTATGGAGACATTTTTGAAATTCTGATATCTCGGAACATTTAGGCTTTATTGAACTAAGGTATTTTTTAACATTTAGTACCACTAATAGTTAACAATATTCACATAAACTAAGATTCATAGGTGCCTTTGTATCCAGTGCTGTAAAGTTCTTGTTCGGCTTACGCTTGAACCCCATATCCAGATTTTCCTGATCATGCTGCCATTTTAGTGGTGATATTTTTCCAAATAGCACTGAAACCTTGAAACCTTGGGGTAAACTGTGTGGGTTTTGTAGATTGGACTACCCTGCCTTACATGATACCCAAAAACATTCGATGCCTCTTACCAGTGAAATATTAGGAGCATGGTTTGATTTTTGTCCGGACCTTAGAAAGATATTTTTGTAAACAAATCGGGGTCTAGATTTTGCTCGCTGCTCCTAATCCTTGACTGCTGGTTGGCGCTTCTGGCTTAGTGCAGGCTTTGATGCTCCATTTCTGAGCTTTAATTTGACGTAGCGTTTGTGGACTAATGTTGAGTTTCTTTGTTGCAACACTAATTGAGGTGGAAGGCTCCTCGTCGAACAACTTTGAAGTTGTCTTCAAGCTTGCTTAGAAAGCCACCGTCAGAGTTTGGTAACTTTTATTTTAAGTTACAGTTACAGTTAAGTTACAAGTTAAGTTACGTAACTATAACTGTAACTTGTAACTTACAAAAAACTGAAAGTAACTTGTAACTGTAACTTGTAACTACAAAAAAACCTGAAGTAACTTGTAACTGTAACTTGTAACTGAAAAAATATGAAAGTAACTTGCAAATGTAACTATAACTTTACTGATAAAAGAAGCCAAAAATCTCTTTTCATGGAGAGGATAATCAACACCTTTTGAAATAAAATTGTGTTTTACAGCCAGGTTTCATGTCAAAAAGTATGTAAAACTGAGATATTTTAAACAAATGACGTCTAATGGAAGCTACAAGCAAGTTAAAATAACTTTATATTCAACTTAGTTACGTAACTTACGAAAGCGAAAGTAACTATAACTGTAACTTGTAACTTTCGAAAATTTTAAAGTAACTTGTAACTGTAACTTGTAACTGGAAAAAATCTGAGAGTAACTTGTAACTGTAACTTGTAACTTGAAAAAAAATCTGAAGTAACTTGTAACTGTAACTTGTAACTACAGAAAATCATTAAGTAACTGTAACTTAACTAGTTATTGAAAAAATTAAGTTACCAAACTCTGGCCACCGTAACAATACTTCGTTCAGAGAACTTGCACCCTGATGTTTTTGTAGTTTTATATCCCTGAATTATTTTGTATATACCTGTCAGGCGCTTACCTTCTTCTACAGAGTTTTTCACTGCTTTGATCTTTGACCTATCGGCAACATTTTCGTAGTGGGATATAGCCCGTTTTACAAACGCCTCATTCTTCCGGAATTTCATGACGATGCGTTATTTTTGAAAAACCGAAAAATGCATCACGTAACCCCGGTAAAATGAGCTATCAGATGATGCATTCAATTTTTTATCTTTTGCCTTCATTTGCATTTTATCTCTATTTCCATAAACGTCTCCATAACAAGGAGGTGGGCTTTATTTTTGAACTCGCTCATACGACTGACAAGGAAGCCTTTTCAGGTGCCAGTCGGATCCCGAGACGAGATATACCGATTCTGGTCAATTTTAGGGCGTAGATTACGAATCTGCATTTTGTTTTCTGTAAAACTAATGTTTTGACCTTCTACAGTAGGATTTATGTAGCGCGCGCAAGCTGTACTTGACGCAGTCCAGCATAAGCGCAGCATGCCTATGCTCCTCCCTCTTCTCTCTGCCTTTTTGTTGCTCGCGTAAGAGAGCGCGCGTTTGCTCTTCTCTGCACAACGAGCTACTTGCACCTCCTTCTATCTTCTACCGGAAGAGACAAGCTACAAAGAGAGAGAGAAGGGGAGGAGCATAGGCATGTTGCGCTTATGCTGGACTGCGTCAAGTACAGCTTGCGCGCGCTACATAAATCCTACTGTAGAAGGTCAAAACATTAGTTTTACAGAAAACAAAATACAGATTCGTAATCTACGCCCTAAAATTGACCAGAATCGCTATATCTCGTCTCGGGATCCGACTGGCACCTGAAAACGCTTCCTTGTGAGTGACACGTCCAAGTCCTTAAGCACGTCTGTTAGAAGTGCATTGTCCAGAATTCCCAATGCTCCAGATTGTCTTGTCTGTTCTAAAACATTCCTCAAAATATGATAGCAGTTCTTTCGTCTGATAAGAATCTCATAAAAATGCTTTGACTTTTCCACAGGTACTGGGAATTTCTGGAGCTAAAATACAACAAATTATTGTTATACATATCATACACATACATACATATCATATCTTACATACACAAGAATCTACCGTTTTGAAGAATGTTAATTCATAAATCTTACCAGCTCTTGCTCATCATATTCAGATAAAGCTCCTTCTTTTCGAATGATTGAGAGAAAGAAAACATTGCAACTTTTTAACAAAATTAGGTACGGTAGGTTGTCTAGTATGTGTCGTCTTTGCCACTCTTCTTTTTTATTCGAGAATAGCGTTAAATTTTTTACGTTGATTTGAAGGATACAGGTTGTCTTTTTTAGCTGCTCCAATTTACTTAAATTTATAGAAACACAAACACAATATCGTGTTTTGTAATTTTTTACTACATTTATTATTAAGTATCGCTTGAGATATTTGATAGTATTGTGCTCCGGCCGTATGCAATTTACTCAGTAACGGCTAAACCGATTACAACCATACTTGGTGTACAGATACAATAGCAGCTCAGCCACAACCCTATTGAACTTCACTGAAGTTACTTCAGGTCAATTGGTCAACTGTAAAGGTCAGAGGTCAACGGTACAATATTTTTACATAGCACCTATATCATGCGACACATGATTTTAGGGTAGTTTTTGACCAGGATTCCGATGGTACAGTTTTTTCAAAGTTCACGCTCTAGGACCCTGATTCAGGCTCTTTTTGTTGCCAGATATAGCATTTATGCAATTTACTCAGTAACGGCTAAACCGATTACAACCAAACTTAGTATACAGATACGATAGCACCTCAGTAACAACGATAATGAACTTGAGGTCAATAGGTCAAGTCTAGGTCAGAGGTCACAGCAATTTCACAACTTTTCATAATAGAACCTAAAGCATACCACACATGATTTTAGGTCAGTTTTTTACCAGAATTACGAATTCACAACCAGTTTCTAACAATTCGTGCGTTAAGCGCATTGGCGGTACTGCATGGTGAATAGGTAAAAAGCATGTTCATGATATATTATTGGGGTATGTTGCATCAAGAACAAAAATCATTGCTAAAAAATCAACGACGAACAGCATATCAGAACCAAAAGCACTTTACAGTGCGACCAAAAGTTGGAACAGTTAGTGACTATTCAAGGTTTACTTCAGTTTTTCGTGTATAGGGTCCTTGTTTGATTAACGGCGAACTGGCTGATATCAAAATTTTGAGGTTGTAAAATTATTTAGTGAGTGAAATCGCACGTCCCCGTTAAGCACAAAGTTGCGAACGGAGATGTGCAGTGAAACCTAATTATTACCCGTTAAAGTGGTTAATTTTGGTATCAGCAGACTCCCCGTTAATTATACTACAACTGCATACACGAAAATTTTGAAATACACAGAAAATTTATATTCATTCATGCTTTCTATTCATTTAGGTACAACTAGTACAGTATAGTAGTACAGCCTATGCCCTTAAGGCCCTGATTCAGGAGTTTAACTGCCAGATACTGCAGTTCTACAGCGCACAAGCTGCGCGACACGTAATTTTGCAGCCAAACTTGGTGTACAGACACAATAGCACCTCATAGTAACAACCCTACTGAACTGCAGGTCAACTTTAGGTCAGACGTCACAGCGATGTCACAACTTTTTATAATAGAACCTATAGCATGTGACACATGATTTTAGGTCAGTTTTTAATCAGCATTACAAATTTACAGTCGGTTTGTAAAAATTTCTGCTTTAAAGCCCTGTTTTAGACTTTTATAGCGATACTTAACTATGACCTTTTGCAATTTATTTTTTGAATTTTAAACAATGAATTATTAATCGTAATTAACGTACAAATACGCCAGCTTGACCCCAGCAGCATCCACCAGGTGCTCCTCTCTCTACACACACAACAAAAAAAAACAGTGCAGTGCTGCTGCGTGTGCTTTTATGTTGCTCTTGCGGAGTGTTTTTGTGTGTTGTGTGTGTAGAGAGAGAAGCACATGGGGGATGCTGCTGGGGGTATTTGTACGTTAATTACGATTAATAATTCATTGTTTAAAATTCCAAACTTGCGTTTTACACCAAACTGTAACCAGATTTGGAATCTACGCAAAAGCTGAACAATATGTGATATATCGCATCTCCATTTGCGATTAACAGTCAAATAGCATACCTTGTCAGTAGCTTTTACAATCAACCAGGAACACTTGTCTTGAATATCCGTTCCTGCTTTCTCTGTTTTTGAAGAATCTCCAAAACAATCCAGATAGTCGTCTTTAACTTGAAAATAGTAACCCAGTTGCAAATTTATTTGTTCAATTATTTGCATCGTTTGGCTATCTGCTGTTTTTCCCGACAAAGTTCTTCCCAAAACAATTGGTGCGTATATGGTATAATAGCTTGTTTTATATTTCACAATGGCGCTGTAACGTTCTAACGTGTAGCTGTTTTCAAGTAAAAATAGAATACTATATTCTTAAATATAACTTCGCTCAAATATATTACAGGGTTGCTCTTCTTTGTGATAAAATACGGTTTTATACATGAACTTTGGTGCCGAGTTTCACAAAACTTTCCATCTCTCCAGGACACAAATAACTCCCATCCGACAAAATGTACCAACAACCACAAATTCTATACCCCATAGTACGCAGTAAATGTTTGTCCCTCCAGGACATGAATAGGTGGCTGCCCCTAGTGGCCAGAAGTTAAAAAATTAATAAGAATTTCATATTGGATTTTTTTTTAGTTCTGGTTTTACCACGCTGAGTTGCGGCGCTGTACAATTGAAAAAGTAATGAGTTGGTGAATTCTGTTTTTTGCAAAGCGTGCAGTAGGCAATGCAACAGGCTTCAAAAGACAAAACTAAGCAACCTTTAGAATAACCTAATTAATTACAACATTTTGTCAATATTACAGCGCCACCTACCTTGCACTGGAATTTTTTGGCAGCATCAGTTACTCTTTTCTTGTCCTGGAGAGATTGCTATGTAGTGTGTTGTAGGTTATGTTATGTATCTTGCAAATATGTTAATTTTTTGGGTGCTGTGGAGTGATGGATATAGGCCAAGAGGAGCCACCCGGCCAAAATGCCATGCATAAAATCGTATTTAAACCAAGCGTAGCATCTCTGCTTTGTCCAATCTAATCTCAAGAGCAACATTTTTACCTTTCCAAAATATTTTCTGCTTTCTCCGTAAGGCAATTCATACCTTGACCAAATACGGTAAGGTATAATATGTAAGCCATAGTGTGATAAATTGTAGTACGGCTGGTCACCAAAATAAACTTTTAACAAATGGAAAGCAACAGTTTCCACCATAAAAGTTTCGTTAATAGCAGTCATTCCCGCATCACTGTGTTTATACCAACACGGCTTTCCCCTTCTTGATTCACTGTGATCCAAAATATCATCCATAATTAGACTGGCTACTTGCATCTTTTTAAAATAAAATGCCAAGAATAATATTTTTTCCTAGATCTTTCAAAAATGAGTGAACTATTTTGAAAACTTACAAATTCAATTGCCCATCCCAAAGCAGTTGTTCTTACCAAATCTGCTTGGCTTGGGTTGGATACTAGATTTTTGAACGTTATTGTAACCATAACGCCTCTAACAAAAATATAAGTTTTTTATCAAATTTTGCAATTCATAAACCAATTGTAATGATTTAAATGCTGCTTTACCTTATAAGGGTAGAGTAAGCAAAAGTGACAAAAAGTAATAATTTCTATTGTAAAATATGAACAAGTCAAAATGTGGTGAGATATGGTAGTAAATGTGTTAACCTCAAGTGAACTTGCAAAAATGCTAATATGTTAATTTCCACTTCAACCTAGAGTTTTCTTATGCATTGTCTATTTATTCTTTTACTAAAAAACTATTTGTCATTCCATTCAATGTTAAATCTCAAATCTCAAGAAGTTATAAAAAGGCTGAAAGTATTGTGAGCCTCAGTGCGGGACAAGCTATTGTAGAAGCTAGACCAGGGAGTGGGTAGCTAACTGGCTTGTTGCATTCTCAGGAGTGAGAAGGCTTATGGAGTTCAGCCCTGTTTTGGGATTGTCTCCATTCTCGTACTAAATGAGATTCCTGGATTGGAAACTTTATGGATTCCTGTATTGAGATCTTATGCGGAAACTTGTACTAAAATCAATGTCAAATTTACTTTTCTTTGAATTAAATTAGTAAGATATACTACCTCTCACACACTAACGATCAGGCATAAGCCAGCGGCCCTGTCTTCTCTTTATTTGACTTCTCCCGAACCCACTCATTACTTGGGTTTCGGAGCATAATATTCTCTCTACTACAACAAATACCTTATAAATGGCGCCCAACCCGCAAAGATCGTGTGTTGAAGTAGTATTTTTCTTAAATTAAATAATAAAAGTTAAGTCAATAGTAGATCCAGCAGTCTCAGGGTTTGGTTTGTAAGATAAGAATTGTTGTAGAAATAGCTAAGAACTTAGATTTTTTCTCATAAATTCATTGTAATATTGTTTCTACAAGGTCCGTTAGGCATAAAAAGCTTCAGATTTGAGAAGAACACCACACGACAAAACTTCCATTTCATTTTTCTTTTTCAAAATGTTTGGATTTTTTGGTGGCAGTTCTCCTTCGCAGGAGGATGAACGGTCTGTCTCAGGTAACCCCATGTTGAATGAACTTTTAGGAACCATTATGCAGAATCAGGAAAGCATGATGAGAGAGTTAGAACAGCTTAAGCAGTCTAGAAAGAAACGGCACATGAATAAACTATCAGCAGCAGAAAAAGAACGGTTAGAAAGGGCAACCACTTTGCCACATAATTATGCAGCTAGTAGTGACGAGGAAGAAGTAGAAAAGGTAGAAAATGTAGTGTCATCAGAGGAGGAGGAAAGTGCACAGCAACATTCAGGTTCAACTCAGAATGACACCGTTGTCAAAGTCCTGGTCCTAATGAAAATGCACTAGTGTCAGACTCGCAACTTCATATGCATAATCAGCAGCAATTAGGCGCACCAATGGTAATGATAGACCCATTGTCAGGCTTGAACTTTCCATCCTATGATAACACGGTAACCACACCACAGGCATTTCTAACAGAGGTAGAAGAGTTTTTAACTCTGAAGCATATTCCAGAAGGTCAGTGGCACTTGCTAGTTGGTAGAATGTTCACACCCGAATCAGAGATAATGGCATGGTGGAGGGCAAAGAAAGCATCAATAACATCCTGGAAGCATTTCAAAAAGGAATTCCGTGGTTATGAGTCTCATGATACATCATACGACATGCAAATGGAAAAACTGTTCGCTAGAAAACAAAAGTTCACCGAACCATTCGAAACATATTGTTGGGATATCTATAAGCAATTCATGCGGTTATCTCCTCAAACAAGGGAAAGGCACATAATCGAACGCATCATAAACACATGCTTACCAGATATTGGCATATTCCTGAACCAGTACGACTTCCATTCAGTCGACAAACTAATTGCTGAGGGTAAATCTAGAATCGTAACATTAAATAGAGTAAGGAAAATTGAGAAGAAACCATTACTTCGCATAAGGCAGTCAGACCCGCTTCCAGAATTCCATAGTCGAAACAGGAATGGCAAATCTCATCAAAACTCATATACAAATAGGAACTATGCTAGCGTTGAGAAATCTGCACAGAATAAAGAGGTAGAAAAGAATCAGGTAGAAGGTAGCACCCAAAAGTCCATCTCCCGAACCCAACAAATAGGCCAACATGAGGATAGAGGTAGTCATTACTTGGGTTCGGACAACGTGCAATTCAACTCTCGTAGTCATTCTGATCACTCGTCTCTGCATACAACCCAGGCGCAGCATACAAATAGGCAGAATAATAATCAAAACCAGCAGAATAGGCAGCATAACAATCACAATCAGCAGAAAAGGCAGCATAATAGTCAACAACAGCAGAATAGGCAGGGAAAGCGTAATGGTAAATTCTGTACATTCTGTAAGCGCACTAATCATACTATAGACACTTGCTATGCTAGACAGGCTATTACATATATGAATATGAAGAGTTACCAGAATAGCAATAATCCATTTCCACAGTGGCAAACACAACCTCAGAGCGTGTATCAACTCATGCAAAACCAACCTCACAATGTGCAAACCCAAAACGCATCCATACAAAACTCGGGTTCGGGACATGTCTCAAACTCAGGTTATGCCCCGGCTACGGAACATAGCTTGGGTTCGGGATATGTCTCGGGTTCGGGAAACGGTCTGCGCAACGAGGAACAAGGGAGTCATTTCTCGTTCCTGCGCTAATAGGTCGGGTGACTCCTCAGGTACGCATATCCATCCGAAATGCAAACAGTCAACAGCATATGGTATGGTATCTCTGCTTGACACTGGAGCAACGCATAATTATATAACTAGACATGCATTACAAAAATTAGGCATTCACTATGATACATCATTCATTCGACAAGTAACAATAGGCGACACAACGGTAGTAAATTCTTTAGGAATCGTCGATCTAACATTTAGATTAGCAAATAGAATATTCAGTAGTAGTTTTGTTGTGATGGAAAATCTTCCTTTTAGCGTTATTATAGGTGCAGAGTTTATGGGACAGCAAGGTATCTCAATCCACTTAGGCGAAGGTACATTCACATTCCAAAATAAGCCACAACATTCATACTCAATGAGCAATAAGCATGTTATTTGTGCACTTCAGGGACTAAACGAGGAACAGAAAAATCAGGTAGCAAAATTGTTAGAGCAGTATCCAGAGGTATATAGTAAGAAAATTGGGTGTACGGGATTAGTTAAATGTGATATAGGAGTATCAGGTGACCCCATTGCTCAGAAGCCCTATCCAGTGAATCAGCAGAAAAGAGAAGTCATAGCAGAACATATAAAGAAAATGCTAGATTTAGGGATAATAGAACCAAGCGAGTCAGAATGGGCTAGTCCTGTGCAAATGAAAAAGGGAGGTGATTCTTATAGGTTTACGTGTGACTACAGAAAATTGAATGTTAAAACAGCATCCGATCCTTTCCCGATCCCACGTATTGATACATTATTACACAGATTAGGCGAAGCTTAATATATTTCCAAATTAGACTTGAGAAAAGGCTACTGGCAAATTGAGATGCATCCAAATTCCAAACAGTATACAGCTTTCATCTGTCATGAGGGTAAGTACCAATTTAGAAGACTTCCATTTGGCTTAAAAACGGCTCCATCGATATTCCAACGGTTTATTAATAGGGTGTTAGGTTCAGCACGTGGTTTATTCGCAGAAGCCTACTTAGATGATCTGTTGATATTTAGCAAAACTTGGGAGGAACACATGCAACATCTAACTTACATAATGAATCAATTGAAAAAGGCAGGGGTAACATTAAATATGGAAAAATGCGTATTCGGTGAAACCAGTATCAAGTATCTAGGCTTTGTAGTAACTCCAAGAGGAATAGAGACAGATCCAGAAAAGACGCAGGCGTTGGCAGACTACCCTATTCCTAAAAATGCTAGGCAGGTAAAACGTTTCTTTGGTCTATGTGGTTGGTATAGGCATTATATAGCACATTTCTCCACCATTGCAGATCCACTCAATAAGCTTTTAAAGAAAAACGCAGTTTTTGTTTGGGGTGAAGAGCAACAGCACGCTTTTTGTCAGCTTATAGACAGAATAATCAACTCTGTTGTTCTTTCATTTCCAGACTTTAACAAGCCGTTATACCTTAGAGTTGATGCTGCAGAGGTTGGGATCGGGAGTGTAATTTTCCAGAAGAATGCTGAGGGAAAGGAACTACCAATAGCTTTTGCAAGTAGATCATTGAATGAGGCAGAAAGGAGGTATCATGCTTGTGAAAGAGAATGCTTAGCGATAGTTTGGGCCTTGAAAAAGTTCGAACATTACTTAGATGGTCAAGAGTTTTTTCTCGAAACAGATAATAGGGCACTAGTGTGGTTGAATAGTATGAAAGATGTAAATTCCAAATTTGTTAGGTGGTCTCTTAAAATTCAGGACTTTCAGCCGATTATTTCACACATTCCAGGAAAGTATAATGTAGTCTCAGATGCCTTGTCTAGAGCCGCTGCTAATCCACCTGAGGTTGAAGATCCAAAGGACATTATGAATCCACCTATAGAATACTCATACTTATATTCTCTTCTTCCATTTAAATACCATATAGACCTAGATAAATTACAAATAGCACAGAGTAGTGACCATGAAGTTCAGGCTCTTATCACAGATCTTCCACCTAATATGGCGTTTATTCATAATATCCTATACAAGAAAACCAAGGTAGGTATGTTATTACCATACATTCCAAAAGCTCTTAGAAATGATGTTTTGCAGTACTTTCATGATTCTCCTCATAGTGGCCATTTAGGTATAAGGAAAACCATTCATAGATTATCACGTAGGGTATTCTGGATAAATATGTTAGATGATATTTACTCTTATGTTCGTTCTTGTGAAAAATGTCAGGCTAGTAAAAATCGCATGGGTAAGCCACATGGTGAAATGCAACCAGTTAGAGTTTATTCTGTGTGGGATCAACTAGCTATAGATTTAGTAGGTCCACTTCCACGAACATATAGGGGTAAAACGCAACTGTTAGTAGTAGTTGATAATTTCTCAAAATGGGTAGAACTATTTGCATTAAGTGATGCTACCGCTCATAATATAAGTAATGCTTTAGAAAGGGAGGTGTTTTGTAGATGGGGTAATCCGAGAAACATTTTAACTGACAATGCTAAATACTTTAGGAGCCATGTATTCAATCAAATGTGTAAAGCGTGGAACATAAAACATAAATACTTAACTCCATATCATCCGAGTAGTAATGTCTGCGAACGCGTAAATCGTAACATAAGGTCAATCTTAGCATCATATGTCCATAGTAATAATAAAAAATGGGATGAGTATTTGCATACAACGGCTTTAGCTCTTAGAACGGCAATTAGTGATACTACAGGTTTTAGTCCTGCTATGCTAAATTTAGGTAGAGAAATACCATTACCTTTTGATAGAAGCTTTGAGGGTGAATTCGAGGGCGATGAATCTCGCATAAAATATCAAACTGAGTTAGTTAAAAAGTTAGAAATTATCTACAAAAAGGCTATAGAAGGTATGGAAAAGGCACACGTGCAACAGGCTAGATACTATAATAGTAGACACATTCAGTTCCAGGCTAAGGTCGGTGATCTCGTTTTGTTAAAAACGCATACTCTCTCAAATAAACTCAAAGGTATATGTAGTAAGCTTAATGATAGATGGGCTGGTCCGTTCCGAATCTTGCGTGAACTGTCACCAGTTACTTTTGAACTAGTAGACTTAAATTCAAATGAGTCTATTGGGGTTCACAATGCATCGAATTTGAAGCTTTACTTTGATCGCCCATGTAGCGATTCTTTCAATAGTACAAATGATGTTACTGTTAATAATAATGCTAATAGAAATAGGTATGGTAGTCCTCTGTTGTAATGTACTATAGCTAAGAATATTAGTTTTCACTCTGAAACTCACAAGCTAGTGATCATTTGCTGTTGAGGAAGCGAAGTCAAGTTGTTACCTTGGGTTCGGGAGATTCAACCCAACGTGATATTTGGACTTGGGTTCGGGAGATCCTACTAGAATTGTTTTTTTTTTGGTTTTTGTGGTTAAAATACATTTCCAACATAAAGTTATAAACTCTATAGTGTAAAATAATTAAAATGTTACAAGTTACGAACTTAGTTAAGAACATCTTGGAGACTGCTGGTAGGTAGTAACAATAGTTGTATAGCTAGACTAGTTCTTCTAAAAAGATTACTTATGTATTATACTTCAATTTACTTTAAAGACCTTACTAAAATTAATCGTTCCGCTCGATAAAGTTACTAATTAAATTGCTCTTGTGTTTAATTATCGTATTATTCTTTTAGAAACCCCAGTGTTAACATGTCGCCAACAACCCGGTGAACACATGCAGGTGTTTCTTTGAGAGTGCTCGAGCTTAATGAAGCCAACACAGGCGTGAAGTTGCCGGACGACCGCCTATTTCGCCATGTCGTAGCAGGGATGCACCAGTCTTTGCGAAAAGTCCTGACATTTCCACCACCACTCACATTGGCCCAGCTCTTCTATTGGTACGACGAGATCGTGGATAAACTAGAAGAAGATGACGAGTTTAAGCTTGCCATTGTTCCAAAGAGCGCAGACACGCCGAACACCAGTGACCTGACTCTCCCGAACGAAAGCAGCGCGCGATGTTACCGATGCGGCGAGCCAGGCCACAGAGCGACAAGCTGCGTAAATCCACGCAACAATAAACTCCGAGGAAAACGACAGAAACAGAAGAAAAGGCGCTGTAGACGGGCTACATCTAGTTCTGGGGCGGGGGTGTATAAGGGTAGAGTAAGCAAAAGTGACAAAAAGTAATAATTTCTATTGTAAAATATGAACAAGTCAAAATGTGGTGAGATATGGTAGTAAATGTATTAACCTCAAGTGAACTTGTAAAAATGCTAATATGTTAATTCCCACTTCAACCTAGAGTTGTCTTTAGTCATTGTCTATTTATTCTTTTACTTAAAAACTATTTGTCATTCCATTCAATGTTAAATCTCAAATCTCAAGAAGTTATAAAAAGGCTGAAAGTGTTTTGTGAGCCTTAGTGCGGGACAAGCTATTGTAGAAGCTAGACCAGGGAGTGGGTAGCTAACTTGGCTTGTTGCATTCTCAGGAGTGAGAAGGCTTATGGAGTACAGCCCTGTATTGGGATTGTCTCCATTCTCGTACTAAATGAGATTCCTGGATTGGAAACTTTATGGATTCCTGTATTGGGATCTTATGCGGAAACTTGTACTAAAATCTATGTCAAATTTACTTTTCTTTGAATTAAATTAGTAAGAGATACTACCTCTCACACACTAACGATCAGGCATAAGCCAGCGGCCCTGTCTTCTCTTTATTTGACTTCTCCCGAACCCACTCATTACTTGGGTTTCGGAGCATAATATTCTCTCTACTACAACAAATACCTTATAACCTAAGCAATTTGCCCCCCACCCAGATTATTGCTCAAAACGTGATTCATCCAACGCTCTAGCATATTTGCCACGTTTGAATTCACTCGCGTTGTACTGTACGCCGTAACCTTTTAAAGAATTTTATGCATTGATTGTGCAAATTCTAAACGCTCAGTTTGAACCTTTTCGGTATCTGAAATATATTCCAGTTTGCCCAATTTTATCAGTGTGGCAGCCATGGTGTGTATCCTTTCCAGATTTTAAAAATATCCACAAACTTGTTGTGTTACAGTGGCCCACATTAAAGCTGAAGAGAAACTGACGAGAACCGTAGGAACTGAAGAAATAATATATCCATTTTTTGCAGATAATTGTTGCATCTTGAATAAAAATTAACTTATGAAAGATTAGAGCCATTTGTGATACAAAACGTAGTAGTGTTCAATTTTCCCTTTACAAATGAAGTTTCCTTGTTGAAACCCAGAATCCGTTAAAATTACATATTTGTAATTTGTTTCGTTCAAACTGAATAAATGGTTAGATGCTTTTTGTACAAATTGTATGGGAGCAATGGTTTTTTAATAACTGGCCATAAAACAAAATTTGTGTTTTTTCTGCGTTGTCAGTAGTAGTCATTTTATTGCTTTGAATGTATATAATATTATGGCTTGATTAAGATAATTTTTACTCTTTTCGTTTGTAGAGCATGTTCAAAAGATTCAAAAAATAGGCTTGAACTATCGATCAGTACTCGCTGTTTTCGTCTGAGTGCAAATCCAGTGTCAGATTCTCAACTTTCTTCATAATATCATTGTCGTTCTCATGGGACTTTTACTGTAGTTTCAAATCATTGTGAAGCCTTGTCACGTACTTTACGCAAATGCCATCTTGTTTTGCATAATTTTCCACTAGATATTTCAGTTGTGTTTGATTGCTGAGTTAACAGACGCATGAGCACTTATCATCCTGAATATCCGTTCCCACGCTTCCAGTTTTTACTGGATCACCAATACAATTTAAGTAATCATCTTGAATTTAAAAAAGTAACCAATTTCAATGTCACATTTTCAGTTTTATGCACCAGCCTAATGTCGCATCTCTTTCGTGCCATAATGGAAGATAGTTTTGTATTTGACAATGGAGTCATATAGTTCCTTGGTGTACGTTAAATTACTTAAAAGGCTCTTTTAAATCTGAATTCTAAATAAATCGCAGGGATAGTTGGCTGGCGTTTCTAGAATGCTTTCCGCCTTTTCCATAGGGCTATCGAAACCTTGGCGAAAAACGGTTAAATTTTACACATAATGCATAACAGCATTTTCTGTCTCTAGTTTGATTCTTTTCCAAATTGACATTTACCAGTTGAAACGCCCAAACTGGTCCACTGGAAACGTCAATTGGTTTCCCGTGATGCGATCTAATCACATAAGATCGTTGCCTCAAAAGACCGTGACTAAAACACCTTGTCCTTAAAACATCGACACCGACACCGCAAAAGACCGAAACTCGAAAATGTCGTTGTTACAAAAGACATAAAATACAAAATGTATTCATTATATCTTTTTTGTTTCAATTATATAATATACTCAATGTATACTAAATGTTATTAGCAAAGTGTATAGAATACTTTAATAACTTTTTAGTAAAAGTTGAGGCTCCTGAAGTGTTATAAAATATGGAATAAATATGCAGTAGATTATTTTTTCTCTTTATGCTTCCGTATTGTAGCACAATAGATAGTAGATTTTGGTAGCGTGAACATTCCTTATCACAGTGAGACCAGTTTCTAAGTATTTAAAAAGTAGTTTGGGAGGAAATATCATTTTTGCAACGCCGGTTTTGCTCTGTCCATGCCTCGCCCAGCAAATTCCAAAATTTTATTTGGTACTAAGGAATTTTTGAATACTGTTACATACAAATTCGTAAAATGTCTAGTGTGAAGTATGGACCACTTTCTGATATACAGGACTACGTGAAAGGGCTAACAATTTATAGAAACATTGCTAGAAAAGGGAAGCATAAAGATAACAAATAGTATCTATATATCATGTCCATATTTATTAACACTCATGGAGCTTCAACTTTTTGTTCAACGTATTTGCTGCATTTGTTGGCAATTTTTTTGTGAAAAAATTATTGAAGTATTGTATACGTTTTGCTAGTAATATTTAGTATACATTGAGTATATTATATATTATATAATAAAAATAAAAAATATAATGAATACATTTTGTATTTTATGTCTTTCATAACAACGACATTTTCGAGTTTCGGTCTTTTGCGGTGTCGATATTTTGAGGACAAGGTCTTTTAGTCACGGTCTCTTGAGGCAATGATCTTAAGGGATTAGGTCTTTTGTAACATAACCACAATTTTAATAATCCATCATAACGCATGTCACATGCGGCATGTGCCTTTTCGTAGTAACGGTAGTACTTTCGGTAGTAACGTTTGGCGAGTTTGTACATTATAACCGCCGTAAAACCTCTGTAATGAATGAACTGGTAACTATATGGAAGATTATTTTGTTTGGCACTAAATTGATGTTTCACAAACAATACTTTTACAGTTAAGTTCCACCAACGTTACTACTAGTGAACCGTTGCTGGTGCTCATGCATGCACTTTCACTAAATAAAATTATTCTGTTTTGGTAACCCACAAAGTATTCAATATTTGAGTCAATAGATGAACAGCTTTCCTTATCGTTTTGTAACCAGTAAACGTTACGATTTTATTGCTGGAATATACAACAGAGATTAATTAGGAAAGTTATATAAGAGCAAAGCAACAACTGTCCCGACCTTTTGTCTGCACACACACTTTGCATTTTTGCATGGTATAAAAAATTAACTGCATATTTAATTTCGGTTTGTTCTCAATAAAGAGCATTCTCTTCATTCAGTCATTTTAATTGGACTTCCTATCATTCCATCAGTTTTATTTTGCACTAGAGTGAGTTTAACACCGACAAATAGAATCATTCATGTACCTTGAGTTTGTAATTTTGAACTGGTTTCTCTCAGCTATTTTTTGCTTCAATCACTGCAAAATTCTGAATTATGCATAGTATGGTGTTCCAATGTTCGATTCAAAAGATGAAACTATGTCTGGTTTCAATTATAGTTTCGTACAAAAGTTCAGATTTTTTAAATTGGTACATTAACCGACGAAGTAAATTGTTTGAATGCAAGAGATCATTACGTTCAGGAATTACGTGCACTAACACTCATCAGATGTTTGTTTGCGGCAAAGAAAACACAAAATTGTTTTCATACAATGGAATCGATTTACCGACTATTGTACTATTATGCTAATCGTAGTAATAAATTGCAAATTGGAGAAAAAGTTCTATATGAAACAGGTATTTGGAATTTTATTGCTCTTCTGGTTTATTATTATCAGTACAATGACATAATTTACTTTAAGAATAAAGAGAATTCATCTATTTGAAAGTCATAATGTTGAGTAATGGTACAAAATTATTCCGCCCGTTTGTAAAGCCTGTCCAAGAGATCCAAAAACAGTGCAGATGATATAAAACTCCCACTGTTTTCCTTTTCCTGCAAATCAAAAGCCAAATTCTTAATCTCTTCCATTATTTCGTCTTCATACTCTTGATACTTCTCTTTGAGTCCCAAATCATTGTAAAGCCTTTTCACATTTTTCACACAGATCGGATCCTGTTTCCCATAATTTTTCAACAGAAACTTCAGCTGTGACTGATTACATAGTTCAACGGCCCTCACAAACAACCACGAGTATTTATTATCTTGAATATCCGTTCCCACTTTTCACGTTTTAGCAGGATCGCCAAAACAATCCAAATAGTCATCTTGAACTTGAAAATAGTGACCAATTTGCAAAGTAGCTTTTTCCACTTTTTGTAGTGTTTGGCTATCATCTCCTTTTTCAGCCATAATGATTCCCAATACAATCGGAGCATAAATTGTATAATAACTGGTCTTGTATTTGACAATGGCGTTGTATTGTTCCATTGTGTAGCTATTTAAAATTATAAAAAATTATTAAACAATATGACAAATTCACAGAAAATTGATACGCAACAAATTATCTACTAGTCACTTTACCTTTCCAAGATATTTTCAGTTTTCTCGGTCAAACAGTCCAAACCTTGACCAAGCACGGTAAGGTATAGTACATGAGCCAAAGTATTATATAATTCTTTGTAAAAGGGTTGATCTCCGAAATAAACTTTGAATAAATGAAAGGCCACTGTTTTCACCAAAAATGCGTCATTTAAAGCACTCATTTGCACATCAGAGTGTTTATACCAGCACAGCTTTCCCCTGCGAGTTTCACTGTGGTCCATAATGTCATCCAAGATCAGACTGGCTGCTTGAATCTGAAAAAAATAAAATGCAAGTACCTATTATATCAATCTGAAACAATTAAGGTTTATAAATTAAACTGAAAAAAACTTACGATTTCGATAACCCAACCTAGAGCATTTGCTCTTTCCAGGTATAAGGGAAAAATTATAAGGGAAAAATGTTATGTAATGTAAAATATTGAATATGAAAGCTTGGCTAGCTCGGAGAGCATGATAATAGGTAATACGGAGTCGCAGGTTCTAATACAATAAGTAAATTGTTTTATTCTAGGAAACATAACTTAGGAAAACCAAATACACATTTAGATCCAGTCCAGGCTCTAATTGTTGAGTACGAGAAATAGGGGCAATCCAATACAGGATTCTCCGCCTACTAGAAATCCCAAATCCAGGGACTCCTACAGAGAGGCAAGCCACTACCTGGCCATGACCATCGTCTGTCCCGCACTGAACTTACAAAGATAAGTTCGTGCTTTTATATGAGTTACAGAGTTCAGGTTTTTACGCCTACTTATCGTTCGATAGATTTTAGGAAGGAATAGTTGAAGTTGAAGGTTCTCATCCTCCTTTCGGCTAATCATTTTCACTTGCCAATTATTAAATTAAATAAACCCAAATCTCTACATTACAATATTCCGAATAAAACTCCCTTATACAGGTCTTCAGGCTTTGGGTTAGGCACTAGACTTTTGTATGCCATCGCAACCATAACTCCCCTAAAATATATATCAAATATTCACTTGTCAGTGTTTTCTGATATTACAACTTACTCTGATCTTACAGCATGTCCCATATGTAGGGCGGCAAAATGTGTACATTTATAAAAGCTTACAGAAGAGTAATTCCAATCAGGCAAAACGGTGCTTGGGTACACTAAACATAGTAGATTCTTGTGATGTGTAAGTTGTTTCCAAAAACTTATTGATATAACTGTAGCAAGATGTTGTATGCAGCAATGTCGATTTTCATTTTTACCGAATTTTCTTAAAATTATCTTATTTAATCCTTTGTCTATGCTGTTTCCTCAAAGTAACTATACAGCAAGAAATCATGAAATACTCTCCAAAGTGTGGGCTTTCAAATGAGCTATTGAACATGCATCAAAGTTACGTAGCAAGAAAATTATAAGAAATTCAATTTTTAGCCATTTTGGAATGAACACTAAATTTTTCAAAAAATTTCTTGAAAATGTTTAAAGTGATCAAAATTGGCAAACAAGCTTTGAAATTATATCTGCTTCAACTCTGTTTGTAGCCCATTTTCTAAGCTCTCAGAGTGTGCAAAGCAAAGTAATACTACTGATTGTATCGTAGAAATATTTTTGTTACAAGCAAGCACATCAAGTTTATGAGCACTGGATCAATAATTGTCTTTTTACAAAAATATAAGAAAACCTGAAACAATTTATCTAGTATGCGTTTGTAGAGAATCAAATTGTGAATACATTGTAGGAATTAATTTGTAGCTAGGTGTTACTTGGAATCCGCGATACAAAAACAAATGAATGTAGTACACGAAAATTTTAGTACCGGTAAATGTCATAGGTGGCGCCACTAAATGTAAATTGGCATTTTGTAAATACCTTAGGTCACTAGATTGAGATATTTTGCACACTTATACTCTAAGAATAGCTTAATCAATCTGTACTAATATTGTTTGTTGAAAACGTTTTTATGAAGTTTTATAGCAAAATGAAATTTGCCGCCCTACATATGGGACATGCTGTACCGTAGCATTTTGCCACCACGCAAATTATTTTTCAAAGTGTTATTCATCCAACGCTCCAAATCTTTTGCCACGTTTGAACTAACTCGCGTTGTATTATAAGTGTTAGTTCACGAAATATTTCTAGACCCTAAAGGTTATCCCTGTTGTTATCCAAAGTTTCCCTTGATAAGACGGTACTTTAGGCGCCCCAAAACGCTAGAAACTTCACCACGAACCCCAACCACTAATTCCCACGCCAAGCCCTATGTGCCACGAAGGAATAGCCAAATTGGTGACTATGATGACTAACTAGGTGAATAATTGACCTCTGACAAGACACGGAAGTTTTATTTTAATAGGCTACGTCACCCTTTATTAACGACAGGACTTTTACTTTAACTTTTAACAATTTCTCAAGAATAATTAACAGAGCTTTTCTAAAAGAGACCCTACTCTGACCAAGTCTTGAGATCAACTAAAACTAGAGCCGATGCTCACTCTTCGGCTTCACAAACCACAATGACTACTTCTCCATACTAAACTAGGCCTAGTTCTCCTCGCGACGGCGACCAAGTTCGAAGTCCCCTCCTGCTCGCCATTCTTCCTTGCTGCTCTCGAGCCTCTGACCAATCAGAGCGCTGGTCGAAACGTCTGGAATTTTCCTGTCTCCCCTTTCCTCTCTGCTTTGTACTTTGTTCATCGACAATAAGCTGTTACTTTTTTAATGATTTTATGCATGGAACTTTCAAGTTCTGCCCGTTCCATTTTCCCGTTTTTGGTAGAAAAGGCGATTTGAGTCGTAGACGGATTTTCCAAAATGGCAGCCATTGTAAAGTATTTCGTGAAGTTAACTGAGCTGAATCCAAAATCAGACTGAGGATCAGAGTAGAAACATTCTGTGTTGTGATGATGACAAGTCTGAAAGTTATTTGCTTTAATAACTTTCATATGAGAAATAAACTGTCTGGTGCGGTTTGGTCGTACAACGTGTTGTTTCAATGTTTTTTGTATGTATCGTCTAGGTTAAATATGTTAGTAATTGTTGCACAAGGAGATGACTGAAATGATAATTTAATATTTATCTTTGTTCATACATGGTATTTTTTGAAGCTAGAGACACCTTTGAAGCTTGAGGTCAGTCACTATCAAATTTCCTGTGGTCATATACACGATTGGCAAATTCTAATTTCATGCCAGCAAAATGCAAAATGGTTGTTCCGGTTGCCTAATGGACTTGAGAATAGCCTAGCTGATATGACGTTCAGATATCTGTGCTCAGAAAGAATCAGTAAAATTGGAATTACCTTTTTATACAATGTTTATTTGATTTTATTATTTTTTCATGTGCCATTGCTGGAATTGACGTATTTTGCGAGTTAAACTAAAATTGGTAATAAAAACCGTTTTAAGGATACGTTCAGTTATTATAGTTCCCTCACGCTGAATTTGAAATGTACATAACACCAGGCATGGTGGTGGGTTTTATTACTGGGCTGGGCAACCCATTTTTACCCGTTTTTACCCATGCCCACTTAGCAAAGATTTATGTGGGTTTTATTGGGTAGGTGGGTATTACCCATTTTACCCATTAAAACCCACTGGGTAAAATAAAATACTGGGGTAAACCGAAACACACATTTATATGGCTCAGCTGTAAGCAATATCTTAAATAACAGAAACCAAGCAATCAAACCAAACCATATAATGTGTATGTCAATACACTATACTCTCTTACATCCATCTATTTACTAGACTAAACAAACGCACACGTTAGCATCCAGGGTTTGTGAAGTTATTCTTGGCAATCCATTCAGGCGTGCAGGCTGAATTTCTTGGGCTTGTCAATCATATGAATTTGCTGAAGACAAGGGACGGACTATGAAATTTGCAACTTTTCGGAGGACAAGGGACAAAGATTTTTGTACAACTCACAACCAAAAACCTTTATACAGTATGGACATAGCGAAATCTTAGGTAGGTAGGTGGTCAAGATACAGCTCGGAAGCAGAATTGATTGGGTTTATCAAACGCTTGCCGTAAAAATGAGGTTTGAACTGTGCGTGTCAGTTACACTTATCAGGGCCGTGTCACAATCACCCAACCTGAAAGATCTGTGTCAAGACGCAAGTCAGTGCCAGATCTAGTAGGGTGGTGGTCGGAGTTTTCGGAGAAGAACATTCTTGCTGTGGATTGCGAAATGGTGCTCAAGACTGTTGGGAGGAAATCAAATGGGAAACCACGATGCAAGCAAGTTACAGGTACCGTAATGGTTAGGTGGTTGGAAATTGGAAACGCCAAGTTTATCGGAATAAAGCTGCTGGTATCAACATCTGGATGGCACACTTACTATCTTAACCTGACGCTGTCCTTGCTGATCCAAACCATAGCTACACAATACGCGGCTAGCTTTGGTTGAATATAAGATTTTTCAATGGTCTTATAATGTTACATGTATTTAAATAGGGAACCCGTTTTTACCCAATAAAACCCGAAAAAACCCTATATTCCCCAAAAAAACCCGTTTTTGCCCAGCCCATGGGTTTTTATAAAAAACCCGCGGGTACCACCATGCCTGCATAACACTAAACTAGACTCTAATTGCTAAAATTTGGGAAGTAGTAACGCAGTTGTTGGTGTAAGTGTAAGTAATTTGTGCAATAATATCCTAGATTTCAAACAAAACATTGCGTCATTACAGCCAGCTAATATGAACTCAACAACAGATTTTTATTTTTGTTCAGCAAACACAAAAACAACCTACTTACACGTAAAATTGATTACTGCAAAAATTCACTAATCTAAATAAATACAGATTGGATCCTGGTTCCCGTAATTTTCTAACGTAAATTAAAATTCAATCTTATTGAATAGTTCAACGGTTCAAAGTTCACAAACATTTGAAGAGCATTTTTATTGTCCAGGATATCCGTTTCCACTTTTTTTCTGTTTTTTGCAGGATCTTTAAAACAAAATCAGAATGTTGTACCTTGAAATTGAAAATAAGGCCCGATTTTCAGAGTAAATTTTTTGACTGCTGGATATTATTATCGTTGCGGGCCATAATCTTTCCAAAAGTATAGGTGCAAATAGAATGTAATAGCTTGTCTTGTTTGAAAAAATGGCGTTGTACTTTTTCATAGTGTAGTTATTAGCTCGCTGCTTCAGCAGAGGAGCTTATTAGGATGTCGTTGTCCGTGTGTCCGTGTGTCTGTCCACTTTATTTTTTTTGGGGGGGGGGGGGTCTAAACCAGGCTAGATGGGCTCTAAACCAGGCTAGATGGGCTCTAAATCAGGCTAGATGGGCACTAAACCAGGCTAGATGGGCACTAAACCAGGCTAAATGGGCTCTAAACCAGGCAAAATGGGCTCTAAACCAGGCTAGATGGGCTCTAAACCAGGCTAAATGGGCTCTAAACCAGGCTAAATGGGCTCTAAACCAGGCTAGATGGGCTCTAAATCAGGCTAGATGGGCTCTAAACCAGGCTAAATGGGCTCTAAACCAGGCTAAATGGGCTCTAAACCAGGCTAGATTGGCTCTAAACCAGGCTAAATGGGCTGTAAACCAGGCTAGATGGGCTCTAAATCAGGCTAAATGGGCTCTAAACCAGGCTAGATGGGCTCTAAATCAGGCTAAATGGGCTCTAAACCAGGCTAAATGGGCTCTAAATCAGGCTAGATGGGCTCTAAACCAGGCTAGATTGGCTCTAAACCAGGCTAAATGGGCTGTAAACCAGGCTAGATGGGCTCTAAATCAGGCTAGATGTGCTCTAAACCAGGCTTAATGGGCTCTAAACCAGGCTAAATGGGCTCTAAACCAGGCTAAATGGGCTCTAAACCAGGCTAAATGGGCTCTAAACCAGGCAAAATGGGCTCTAAACCAGGCTAAATGGGCTCTAAACCAGGCTAAATGGGCTCTAAACCAGGCTAAATGGGCTCTAAACCAGGCTAGATGGGCTCCAAATCAGGCTAGATGGGCTCTAAACCAGGCTAAATGGGCTCTAAACCAGGCTAGATGGGCTCTAAACCAGGCTAAATGGGCTCTAAACCAGGCTAAATGGGCTCTAAACCAGGCTAAATGGGCTCTGAACCAGGCTAAATGGGCTCTAAACCAGGCTAGATTGGCTCTAAACCAGGCTAAATGGGCTCTAAACCAGGCTAGATTGGCTCTAAGCCAGGCTAAATGGGCTCTAAACCAGGCTAGATGGGCTTAAACCAGGCTAGATGGGCTCTAAACCAGGCTAGATGGGCTCTAAACCAGGCTAGATGGGCTCTAAACCAGGCTATATGGGCTCTAAACCAGGCTATATGGGCTCTAAACCAGGCTACATTAGCAGCGAGCATCTCTTAATGGTTTTCCATAGACTGGTTAATCTTTCAACAATGCATTTGAACAAAATCCAAATTTCATTTAATGCCAATTGATTAAATATCAATATTCATACGTCAAAAATATTTTCGGCTCATTCTACCAGGAAAGACCAACCTTGTCCAAATGCAACCAAATATAACACGTGTATTTTATACACATGAAATACCACCATTTTATTTTTAAACGCGTAATTTACTGCATTCATTTGCACTTCCGGTTTATTTGTACTAAGACTTCCTCTTCTTGTTTTTCAAAGATTCATAATGTCATCTGTAACCAGCCTGGTAGCTTGGATCTAAAATTGGTGAATGAAAGATTTGACGTTTGTGCCATATTTTCAAGTAATTGGCAAAAGTGTTTTTTTTGCTATTTCAAACACCTAGCCAAGAGCAGTGGCTCGTTTTGGGTACACTAGAATTGGGTTTGATCCCAGGCTTTTGTGTGTGACCGCCAGCATTACACTTTTAAAGTGATAATTAATAATTACCTGAATTTTAAAAAATATTTGCTTTGATTTTGATTCTGGAGTTCTGCTTACGTTATCATTTTGACGCCCCCCAAGTTTGCTTTCAAAACGTGAATTAGCAACCGCTCCAAATTGCCACATTGCAAATAACTCGAGTTGGTTATAATCTGGTAGATTTCTAAGGACTGTAGGGACCTTGCAAACAGATAGATAAAACAGAATTTGCAAATTCCAATCGATCAAATTTTCCGCTTCCGTGAGATCGTGGAAGGTGCAGAATGGAGAATAAAATGCAAATTTCTTCTACCATGAATTTTGGGAAGTGGCATTTTGTTGCAAAAAAATAAAATTATCTAATCCGCTTTTGCAGCTTCCTGACAGAAAGAAATGATTTGTCTGGAGGAACGCATCCAAGTTTTAATTAGATAGTTTATGTGACATTCGCGCTATACACCTCAAACATCAAAAGTATTACTTTGTTGCCATTCTATACAAGCATAAGATAAAAACAGATATCATCCGTTTTACAACGATTCTCGAGGACAATAGCATCTCTTTAATTTAAGGTCAGTCACTATTACATTTCCTAGAATCAATTTTGTGGTATTGAAATCATTTGGTAAATCCTAATTGCAGATAAATGCAAACTTAATGGTACCTATACTACGTTAATAGTCTTGAGAAAATAATATACAAGATATGATCTCCAAATGGTAACTCGATACTCAAATTCTGATGATTTGCTCATCTTGTTGTTTTGCTCGAGCATCATCGATAAATTTTATCCTTTTTGCGAAATAATTTTTCTAAAATGCAAGATATTTTCAAAAAATTTCTATCTAAAGCAGAAAGTCGTTTCTTTTGTTCTTCGTAAAAGTGCCAGTGCTCAGTGAAGGTTCTTTTACATTAACAACAGAAGAGAAGCAAAAATACGAAAATATTTATCGAGACATTGTGGGGTCCTTAGCGTCCCTGAATAAAAATAATTTGCAAAATATGGAAACTGTTACAAAATGGATGGAAACCGTGATTCACGGAAACATAAAAAAGACGGAGTTTGACAAGTAAGCAAAACGGTTTTGATTATGAGTTGAAATGGTATTTAATTTTACAAATTTGTAATAAATCTAATGAAGGAAAACATTTGGTCTGACAACGACAACTTTCAAAAGTTTGGAACTTACCGCATCTTGTGAAAAATTGGAATTGGCGTGTGTTCTGGACTGGATGATGGAATTTGTAATCTTCTAATGTTCCAATAATTATTTTGACATTTTTGGTGAAATATATTCCATGACGTTAAACTTTTAAAAATGTATAGTTTCACGGCGCTAACTTAATCTGTGAAAATAATATGGAGCGCAAAAGAAAGTTAACTTGGCACACATCTGAAGCCATTGGAATGATGGCTGTTAATGACGCAATTATTTTACGCACTTGCACCTACAACATTCTCAAAATCTATTTTGACAATAAACATCCATTCTTGAAATTCATTCCATTCCATCCATTCCAATCCAATCAACCATCATACCTTGACCAATTACTGTAAGGTAATAAAATGTGGCCTAAACTGTGATATAACTGCTTGTAACATGACTGATCCCCAAAATAAATTTCCAGCAGATAAACAGTTTCAACCATATAACCGAAATTAATAGCGGTCATTCCCACTTCAGAATTTTTTTACCAGCACGGCTTTTCTTTTCTTCTTTCAATGTGATCTATAAGATCATCCAGAATCAGGCTGGCAGCTTGAATCTTTTAGAATAGAATTATAATACCTAATGAATTGTTTCCTAGTGTATTTTAAATTTCAAAAGGTATTGAAATTTGGAAAACTTACTATTGGGTCATTTTATGTTGGGATTATTTTTCATTAGACCCATAGAGAACCATGAAACTAGACCTACGTTGCTCAAAATGTAATTCATTAACCGTTTCAGCATCTTTATCACGTTGAAATTTACTTGACTTGTGCTGTATGCTGTCACTTTTTGATAATCTTATGAATTATTGAAACTGAAAATTTCAAACGTTCGGTTTTTGCATTTTCACTAGTTCAAATGGTATCCGGTGCACCCGGTTTTGCCAATGTGGTAGCCATTTTGTCTATTGTAAAATACTGTAATACTATTGTATAAATTGTTCTTCGTCGATTTTAGTCTTCGTCTTTGTCTCAGCAATTTCAGCAATATAAAAGTGTGTGACTAGCATGCAGTCACGGATCAGTGGTGGGTTGATGAAAAAAATGTATAAAAATGATCTATACTGTGTCGGGTTGTTATTGACGCCGAAGTTGAAATCAATCTGAGGAAGAACTGAAATCCGGATGGAATAGTCGTACATTTTATAGATATAAGCTAGATCAAAAATTGGTATAGATTTTAAAATATGTGGATAATACCACAGAATTGTAAAACAATTTACTGTTCATGCCCACCACACATCGGATTTTAAAGATGTACTAGCTCAGTCGAAGATACACTTTTGTGGTTTTGTTTACAGAATTCGTATTTATGGTATGCTATTTAAATGATTGCTGTTGGAGACAATGTCAAATTAAAATAGGAAATAAAGTTTACAGACACACTTGCAAGTAAATAAAAATGATAAAGTTTTTTGTACACTTGTTACAAGGCAATGGCACCCACCATAGTTATTTGCCATAATATTGTTTCACCACTTGCGTAGTTTGCGGTATTGAATGGATCATTTGGGGAAAACTAATCGTAAGTTTGTTTGCGTTTTATGAATAATTATAGTGCTGAATGTATGCATAAAAAATGAATGAAATGGATAATGTATATAAGCAATAATTGGGCAACATCAAATAAATGAAATAATACACAAAACGGGACTAGATCGGTTTACATAAAGCAAAAGTATAAGAAGTAGACTGATTACACTACCAAACTTGTACACAACGTAAACGCCGGTTTTCACATTTTTAGTGGTTTTCTTCGTATTCATATTGTGCTGGAGACTTAAATTTGTGTTGCACTATTAATGCTCTCATGCTCTTTTCTTCTATAATGTTTCAAGAGAAGACTATAAAGCCTAATAGATCATTATGCTTAGCCATTACCAAGACGTCAACTGACTCTTGTAAATCTATTGAAAACTACTTAAACAATTAACATGCGGATAGAACAAATTACGTAATATTATACATGTCCAAATTATTTATCCAATTTTGCATTTAAAATATTTACATAAAATTTTGTACGTTTAGTAGAGTTTTATTGCTTTAGTTCGTCAGGGATTTATTAATGCATATCAATTAAACAAATATTTTCCTATGGCTATCAGTCATGTAGATATATCACTAATGTTTATAATCATGTTGATAAAATTGAATTTAAATACAAACACAATGCTAGTTTCAAATCTGAAAATTTATTCACGACCAAATTACTATGCGCGTTTATATCCAGTTTATGTCCAGTAGGTCAAGAAATAAAGCTGGTGATACAAAGAAATCAATAAAGGAAATGTTGCGCCAGCTGGGCATTTGTATATGAGGTTTAGTATAACCCAAGTTTAACTGACAAGCCTGAAAATCGTATTAGAGTTTTAGTAAGCATCAGTAATCCGAAATAGAATATTAGACATGCAATATCTAGACATTGGTAGTGTTCCTTTTCTGAGAACTTTTCAGAAACAATTTGATCAAATATTTTACTGGATTGAAGGGAAAACGCATGAAAATTGCAAATTAGGGAATTAAACGAATAAACGAGTGTGAATGAAAATTGAATAAATGAGCAGAAAATTTCCAAAGATGCTTATTAAACGAATTGTAATATTAGTTCAAACATTTTAATGACAAGTTTAAAGAAACACAACTCGCTGAATTGGCAGAAAATCAAAATATTCAAGTCAATGCATTGTAAAATATCATACAGATCGCGGATAAAGCTTATTCAACAAACCAATAAACAAATTAATTAATTTGGATTCCTTGAAATCCAAATTAAACACCAACTATTTGATTTCCTCTAAAGTTTCTTCTTCATACTCCAAATACTTTTTCTTAAGACACAAGTCACTATAAAGTGCTTTAACATTTTTAGCACAAGCTGTTTCCTTCTTTCCATAATTTTCCAAAAGAAATTTCAGCTGCTCATCGTTGCACAGCTTAGCCGCCATCACAAAAAGCCATGAGCATTTTTTGTTTTGAATATCTGTTCCAATTTTACCAGTTTTACTCGCATCCCCAAAACAGTCAAGATAGTCGTCTTGAACTTGAAAGTAGTGTCCAATTTTAAGTGTAATATTTTCTACTGCTTGCAACATCTTAGCGTCATTTCCTTTACCAGCCAATATTATTCCGAGAACAACAGGTAAATAAATAGTGTAGTAATCGGTTTTGTATTTGACTATTGCATTGTACCTTTCCATGGTGTAGCTAATATAAATATCATAAGAGTTGTTTTGCGTCAGATTATCTGATTGAGATACAAATATACTTAAAAAGTACTGGCAAAAAATTTAAGTTTTAAACTACCTTTCCAAAACATTTTCAAGTTTTTCGGTGAGAAAATCCAACCCTTGTCCAGAGCCAGTTAAATAGATGATATGATTAATTATATTGTAAGGCTGCCTATAGCAAGCCTTATTTTCAACATACATTTTAAGAACTTGAAGCGCGACCATTTCTACCAAATAAAGCCGTCATTTATAGCCGACATTTTCACCTCATCATTTTTATACCAGCATGGTCTTCCTCGTGTAGTTTCACTTTGGTCCAATATATCGTCAGCAATCAGTCCAGATGCCTGAATCAGCAATCATTTGAAATAACATTTGTCAAAAATTCAATTTTTGTTAAATTATATCCACCTAACCATCTCAATGGTCCATCCAAGAGCGTAAACTTTCTCCAGACCTTCCTCATCAACATTTTTGGAATGTGCCTTGTATGTTAGCACAACCATCTTGCCTCTGAAAATGTAAATAAGAATTAATATGTTTTGTCTTAAAGTAATTTTCCACCCGTAATGTTATAATTTAAGACTTTGTTCATCCAGGTTTCCAAATATAATGTAACATTTGGCTTGACGTTGCTTACGTTGTAAGCAGCAAGTTTCTGTAGGATTTTATTCTTGCTTCAGTAAACCTTTTGGGATTGGTATCTGGTGCTTCCGAGATCTGGTTTGTTTTAGAAACCGTTGGTGTCAAGACTTTGTGTGTGGAGATTGCGGCCATTGTTTTCTAGGATAACTATTTGTTTGAAATTTCAAATCTAGGAAATGAAATAAATTGTTTTTTTTTCTCGTAGAAGATTCCAAAACTGATATAGTAGCACGAATTGTTAGTCATTTATATTCAGATAAAACATAAGGTATGAAACAAAGTACTTAAAACAAGTTTGCATAAACTGTTAGCCTTGAAGCTCTAAGCTTTTGAAATTTTTAATTGTTATTGTCTAGCCAGGTAATGATAATGCAACAAACTTGCATTTACACATAATATACACTGCAATACATTGATGTCTCAAGCGCATAACAATTTTGAAATCATGACAAGGAAAAATAGTGGTTAGCAATTTTATTTTAATGCACAGGTTTTTCGGATCATGCTATCAGTTCTTTAATGGGTTGATATCAAAAGTTAGATTTTAAATCTAATAACGAAAAAAGAAGTTTACGAAATTTCGGTACACTAATTTAGAAAAACGTGTACAATAAAACTACAATATCGGTCATTAAATTTCCAACATGCAGATATGTCATGTTTACACCAATGCAAGTATAAATTCTTGCATATTAGGCAATGTAAATGCTAAATCAGTAGCAATCGCTCCTCTGCAAACGCATTCAAAGAGAACCGCACGTTCCACACAGCTATAAAGACATAATGTATCTTGAGCCAAATTTGAAATCTATCAAACTTGTTACAAAACCACAGAAAGCACATTCTACCAAAACATAATAATTGCATACTAATATTGCGTGGGACGTCAATACATGCACAATATAATTTATGTCAAATTCATGGTTCAAAATTGATGTAAAAGAAACATATTTCTAAAATTGCTACTTATTTAGCTTATATCATTCGTAATAATATTCTTCACAGTTTGCTTTGGTCCAGACATACCATCAATCAAATATATTTCCAATTAACATATTATGTAAATGTTCCTAAAATAACGTAACAAATCTGGTTCGAAATTGATGAACTTAATATATACTTCAAATTCAAAATTAGAGTATTTTTCTTGGTGCATTAAAATCAGTGGTGAGTATCTTTGATGTAATCCAGTAATAAAAAAGTATGATTTTATTGAATGCTAATAAGGGGCAAAGTAGGACTAAAGTTGCGTCCTATAAAACATTTCATTGTGGAGACAGTTCAGGATTATATTAAATCTACAAAGAGGTTATTGTAGACTAACTATCAATATTATAGCGATTTAAGTATCTTGTCTCAATCATCGCTGATTGAGAGAAATTGCATTGTTAATAGCAGTCATTCCAACTTCCAAATGCTTGCACCAGCACAGCTTTCCTCTTGTTATTTCACTCTGATTCATAATAAATATCATTCATTATCAGACAGGCAGCCTGAGTTTGTTTAACAAAATATAATCAAAATATGAAGTTTTTCCAAATTTTTATAAGTTTGCCGTTTGCAAGTCACCTGGGCTTGGGTTTTTGGTACTGGACTTTTAAACGTCATTGTTACCATAACCTTTCTAATATTAATTATAAAAATAATTTCAGTCAACACAATTCATTATTATTATTATTATTATTATTTATTTGGCATCCCAAAAAACTCTTTTAGGTCTGAGACCTATAGAGCATCAATACACATTTTTACAATTTTTGACAATCATGGAGATCCGTCTTTTTAACATCATTTTACAATATTCTGTTTCATATTTATATTTAGTTACCATATAATTATATATATAATCAATCAGGTAGTAACAATATTTCATTCTGCTTGTTCATACAACATAAGATCAAGAAGTTATATTCGTACATTCTTTTTTCCACAAAAATTACAAGTAGTCAGATACTGAATTTTAGCTTAGTCGTCGTTTTCCTTGTGAAGTTTTGTAACATGATGACAATAGCACTCTCCCACGATCCTCCGCTGATACGCGTTCCAAAGTCCAATTATTTCGTTTGTGATAGCCTTCAACTTTTTAATGAAATTATTGGGCAAGTTTAGTTCAAATGTTTCCATGAGATGTTTCCAATTGATTTGCATAAATGTTTTACAGATGCAAGTTTGATCAATTAGACGCCTACGGTTTATGTTGGCAATAAGCTTGGAAATGGACTGCATGTCCGATTTTTCAAATCCGTAAAGTTTCCCAACGGCAAATAATTCTTTGGATTTGTCTTCGATTTCAAATACACGCCAGAGATATACAAGTGATTCTTTATATGCTTTCGTATCTTCTTTACTATAGCTCTGTCCAAGAACGTCTGATGACTCCAGCCCAGTATTTTCTGTTTCTGTTTCAGATGAAGTTGATGGTTCATTCGATTCTGTATTGCACCCTACCGATGAGATAGTATTTTTTCGAGTCCGGGTTTTTCTTCTTTGATTTTTTGATGGAATGTCATCTGTAATTGACACTTTTTCATGGAAAGACTTTAAACGATGACAATTTCCAAATATTTTCTTTCTACCTTCGACTGGGCAGAGCGAAACAATAGCAACTGGGTGTGAAGTATTAATTAAAATGTCAACTTTTTCCACGGCCACATTTATATTAAGTGCTTCTTTAAAAAATGTCTTAACAGTTTCAATGGTCTCATGTAAAAAGACCCAACGTAAAAAGACCCAACGTAAGAATCCACAATTTTTGAGACCCAAAAGAAAAATCCACAATGCGTAAAAAGACCCAACGTAAAAATCCCCAAATAAAATTCAGAATTCATACAATAACCAGCATAAAGAGCAAATAGGGTAAGTAATTCGTAAATACATTGTCAAAATGTGGTTTTTATTTAAATGTTCTTTAAAGTTTTCGGAGTCTACATATATTATCTTTATATTTATATAACAAAGTTATATTTTTTAAAAATTTGAAGTAATTCATGCAATATACAAACCCACTTCTTTCAAACTTTTAACACTAATTTAGGTAATCGTGCATGGACCGCCACGCAAAACAAGCTTGTTACCTTGCAACCATCAATAACTTGCAAATCTGCAAATAACTGAGACTGATTCACTACCCATCTTTGTTGTGACTTAATATTACTTTAAGTATTTAATTTAGTTGATGATGCAAACTGTTCCGCAAGTTATCTTGAAATGGGAACAGTTTTCAATTTTTGTAGTCAGAAGTGTAATCAATAATGACCAGCAAGATTCATGCATTATCTTTGTATGCAAATTAAAGGACAATACATTAGGATATTTTGCATGTTGGGGCTTTTTGTGACGAAATATTGTGATTTGTGAAAATATATGACTTTATTATATAAATATAAAGATAACATATGTAGACTCCGAAAAGTATAAGGAAAATTAAAAGAAAACCGACATTTTGACTATGTATTTACCAATTGTTTACCCTTCAATCCTATTTGCTATTTATTCTGGTTATTGTATGAATTCTGAATTTTATTTGGGGATTTTTACGTTGGGTCTTTTTACGCATTGTGGATTTTTACGTTTGGGTCTCAAAAATTGTGGATTCTTACGTTGGGTCTTTTTACGTTGGGTCTTTTTACGTGCCAAATAGAATTTTTTCCATTTTTCAGGCTACTCAAGCCATGAATAACAATTTCGTTTTCACTCAATGACAACTCAGGACCATTTCGAATAATTTTGTCTTTATCACTTTGGATTTCACGGGAACTTTCACAGTGTTTTAGTTCTAATTCCCGGCCTATTAACATGTTTAAACATGTGTCCACTTCCGATTTAATCGCAAGTATATTCGTTTTGAATAATGACAAAATTTCCATTTGATTCTCAGAAATTGTTTCACAAGTATTTTTCACACAAGACAAGAAGTCGGATACCGACGTTGGGCACAGCAAAGCCATTTTAGGATGCTGCGTCAACAAAAATTCCTTTCTTGCTTGCTGACAGAAACTAATTACAATATTATTCTATAACAAGTAGATTACTCTGCAGAGCGATTCACAAATAAGATGTTACTCGCTTGACAGCTCAGACGGGTCTAGTCAACACAATTTGGAATTTATGTTCCCATTTTATTGATTTCAGTTAATAGTACCTAAGCATTTTGCTTCCATCCAAATTATTGCTCAATGAGTGATTCATCCTACTTACGTTCCAGCTTTTTCACCACGTATGAATTCACTCAAGTTGCACTGTATGACCTCACTTTTATAATAATTTTATGACTGGAAAGTACAAACTCCCTACATTCAGTTTTTGCTTTTTCTCCAGTCAAAATGAATTCGGCGCACTTGGTATTGCCAATGCGGTAGCCATAGTGTATGTATTTCTGTTTTTTACAGCAGCAGTCCTAATCCAACCGGCTCTCTAAATTTAACATATTTTAATTCAAACTTGCAAGCATTTCAGACATAAAATATGTATTGCCATAAATCTCTGGAAATTACAATTTTGCAGAATTATATACAAAGCCATCGTTTATATGCACAAAACCATTAAATACGCTCAGAAATTACCACCATTTATTTAACAACAATTGTTTTTTTTGCTACAGCAAACAATGCAAAAACAATTTTCATACACGTGGAGTCGATCTCTGCAAAGGACTATGCAACCTAAGGGCAAACATTTTGACCTCCCAGTTTATTGTTGATTCTGATAGAGCTTTAAAAGCTCTACAATTATGCAATTTAAAGTATGTCCTTATCTCCTAACGTTGCTGAGATATGAAGGAGTTTGTAATTTTCGCTCCCATAAGGCCCCATAGTAAACACACTTTTTTCAAACTCGTGCCAACCCATCGCGCCCACTTTTGATTTCCAATTTTGATAGCATTTTTAAAAGAACGTTAAACGAGGATGTTTTTCAGAAGTTACTGGAGTGGTCTTACTGCAAACGTCGAAGTTGTGGTAGGTCAAACTTGGAGGTGTTTTTCCGGAACAACTTTCTTTTAAATCGTTATAGCTTACACTACACACCTCCGATTTTCGATGTTAATACCAATTTTAAAAGAAAGATTTTTGTTGATTCTACTGTAGAAAAAATCAGGACAAAATGTCTGTAGTTGCAAAAGTTATAAAGCTTTAACCTTGGAAGGGCTGTTCGAAAACCCTCAAAAACAGCCCTTTTTCAGGCCAAAGTTTGACCCCCGGGCCCACATTTGATTTTCAATGTTAATAGCAATTTTGAAAGCGCTTGTTCAGGAGATAAAACTGAGAAAAAACTGGAGTGGTATCTTTTCAAAACCAAGACTTATCAAACAGAAGATTCTAAAGTATGACCAATTCACAGAAATAAACATTTTTTTACATTGAGGCGTCAAAGTTTACAATTTTGCTAAGATACCACTTCAGGTTTTTCTCAGTTTTATTTCCTGAACAAGCGCTTTCAAAATTGCTATTAACATCGAAAATCAAAGGTGGGCCCGGGGGTCAAACGTTGGCCTGAAAAAGGGCTGTTTTTGAGGGTTCTCGAACAGCCCCTCCAAGGTAAAAGCTTTATAACTTTTGCAACTACAGACATTTTGTCCTGATTTTTTCTACAGTAGAATCATCAAAAATTTTTCTTTTAAAATTGGTATTAACATCGAAAATCGGAGGTGTGTAGTGTAAGCTATAACGATTTAAAAGAAAGTTGTTCCGAAAAAACACCTCCAAGTTTTACCTACCACAACTTCGACGTTTGCAGTAAGACCACTCCAGTAACTTCTGAAAAACATCCTCGTTTAACGTTCTTTTAAAAATGCTATCAACATTGGATATCAAAATTGGGCGCGATGGGTAGTCAGGAGTTTGAAAAAAGTGTGTTTACTATAGGGCCTTATAGGAGCGAAAATTACAAACTCCTTCATATCTCAGCAACGTTAGGAGATAAGGACATACTTTAAATTGCATAATTGTAGAGCTTTTAAAGCTCTATCAGAATCAACAATAAACTGGGAGGTCAAAATTTTTGCCCTTAGGTTGCATAGTCCTTTATATATTTAGAGTCAAAAATTGCAAACAAAAGCGTAAGCGTTATCCAAACTTCAATTTGATTTAAATGTGTTTTTAATTTTATTGCACATGCTTATTTATTGTATGAATTTACTTAAAAATCCAAAATGGAATTCATTTATAAGGCATTTATGCCTACTATATTATCTATTCATAAAATCTCATCAAAATTTGAAATTTCTCAGGTACAAATCATTGAGCTCGTCTGTAAAGCCTGTCCAAAAGGTCCAAAAACAATGCCGGTGATAGAAAGCAATTCCCATTGGTTTCATTTTCTTGCAAGTCAAACGCAAAGTTCATGATTTCTTCCATATTTTTCTCTTATTCATACTCATAATACTTCTCTTTTAGTCCCAAATCGTTGTATAACCGGTTAACATTATCAACACGGATTATATCTTGCTTTCCGTAATATTCCAGCAGATATTTCAGCTGTGCTTGACTGCAAAGTTCAACGGCCTTCACAACCAACCAGGAACATTTGTTGTCTTGAATATCCGTTCCCACTTTTCCTGTTGTAGCAGGATCTCCAAAGCAATCTAGATAGTGATCTTGAACTTGAAAATAGTGGCCAATTCGTAAAGTAACTTTTTCCACCTTTTGCAGTGTCTGGATGTCATCTCCCTTTCCAGCCATGATTATTCCCAAAGCAATGGGAGCATAAATGGTGTAATAGCTGGTTTTGTATTTTACCCCCTAAGAGGGTGAAATTTCACCCCCCTTACCAAATTAATTTTTTTCCCAAAAATTAACACAGGAGTGATTTTTTTAATTAATTGACCAAAAAATATGCAAAAATACTTATTCGATGCAGAAACAAATTGCAAATTTTTCAGTCACATTTGCAAAAAAGTAGCATGTGTGATTACATAGCTATGCAAAATTTAATGTTGAAATTTTGGAAATTCGATAACTCAAAAATTTTGTGTTGGAATTTTTTGCAAATTGGTCAGAAA